>JBBBVM010000008.1:3702238-4302238 GCA_037355625.1 Petunia x hybrida
TAATTAATGATGTCACGTCATTTTTCCGGCAAGTTTTAAATAAAATCCGGCTAGAGTGACTTTGGTATAGACAGGAGGAAAGGTGAGTGATTTTTGGGTAACAAAAGAGACAAAAGTGACTTTGTGGTAATGAAGCAATAGTTGAATGACCACCGGTATTTTTTTTTTTAATAATTATAACTTTATTAATCACCAAATGAGACGTTATATACCACATCAAGCTTAAAACTCGGCCATGCTATCTTAAAAACTAACACCTAACAGGAAATACAATCAAGCCTAGCTAATACAGCTAATACATTTGCAGAAACCTTGCTAGAAGCTATACTGATCAAGCATCTGAACCTTCTTTCCTGTCGCTCTAGCACAATATACTACTGTTATACTCTTTACAACACTATCTACCACAGGTAAAATTAACTCCTCGATGTGGATAGTATTTATTGGTGTGTGTTGCTCCCAAACGCACACGCAAGTATACGCGGTCGCCAAGTAATAAAGTGAATAAGTCGAGTATCGTTTCCATGAGGACTATATATGCAGACTAGTGCTTAATAAACAATTCCTAAACAAGCTATCCAGGGGTCTTTTTCCAATGGTTGTAAGAGTTTTTATAACTAAAAAACAGTAATTAAAGTGCTAGAAGTGTAGTCAAGCAATGAGCAATACTTTGGTTGTTAACAATATTAAGAGAACGGTCCAGGGTCAGAGTTACGAACAATCCAGTTGATGTATTCAATTGATTCCACTTCTTAAATCCCGGGTTACTAACTGACAGAGTAAATGTAATTATGAAAACCTTTCAGTTCTTCACAATCTATGCAAGCTACTTCAATCCCTATATGTCTATGGGTTAAATCGCATGCACGCATTAACGAACCTGTAATGAGTTAAACTAGGCAAGCAAGTATATGTCTATCCTACTCGCGAATTGGTTCCCCGATGCCCGGGTTCACAAACTAGTTCTATTCTTTCTTATTACGTAATTAGATTCTCTCTTTCGAGTTCAATCTAAAAACCATAGATAATGCGTAATAATCGGGCCCTGACAATTACACAAGTGAAATCAAGAAAGAATAAGTAACCCGTAATGGATTCAATTAATGGGAATCAATCTTCAAACATCAACTTTCATGAAATACTCTAACCCTAGAACTAGAGATTTAGCCACGCATACTCATAATAACAACACAAAGATTTGATGAAATAATGAAATAATGATGTAATAGATTAATGGAAGGAAGAAAAACCCTTGTTCTTGATGTTATGAGCTCTCCAATTGCTCCAAAGTCTGAACTCCCATGAAAAATGAAGTAAAAGAGTATTTATAGAGTTTACAAACACCTAGTAATAAGTTAGACCCAAGCCTAGACGAAATAGGAAGTAAAAACGCGCACAAGGGGCGCTATAACGGGCGCCCCGCGCCTCGGAAAGCGTGAACCAAGACAGAGGACGCCAGAATCTGCCCGCTTTTGCTCCGCGGCGCATGGAGAACCGCGCCTGGGGGTGGCGCGCGCTGGAGGGCGCGGCGCATGGCCCATAGCGCCCAGCCAAAAACTGACTTCCTTGGTCCGAAACCTTGCTCGTGTCGTGCCCTCGTGTGTTCAATCCAATCTTCAATCATCTTCCAATCAATTCTTGCGCAATCAAGCTCCTAAAAGCTCCAAATGTACTGCGTAACAACCTACACACGCACGACATAAAATCAGTGTAAAACCACAGTCACAAGCTATAAAACGAGCGAATAACAAGCTCAAACATGCGGAAATATTAAGGAAATATAGGCATAAAATGCCAAACATCACCACCCCACACTTGAACCTTTGCTCGCCCTCGAGCAACTCACATCTCACTTCCCCACCTAGGTAAAACAGGTCTGCCAATGACTATGGTTGATACCGACCATTGAACCAATGCACACATGACTACTATGGATCCACAAACATGCCAACAATTTAACAAACTCAAAAAATATGAGAACAACCACCCCAAAATAGCTCAAATACACAAACTCAACTCATTGCAACCATGCTCCCACAAAATCACACCTATCTACTCAACCAAGAACCATCAACTTTACCTATTTCATGCAAACTATGTGCCCTCACCAATATGAAGCAAAAGAGTGCCCCCCAAATATCACACACAACAATGAATATCAAGAATAGAACGGGGACAATAGCATAGAAAGAATTCACTCACTCTCATGAAAAGCTCACATGTCACACACAATGTACCATAGGCTTGCCCGTAGTGTAGGACTCCACTAATGTAAGCTCACTCCAATCGGGATTAACTAGGACTTTAGAAAGGTTGTAATGTAGGCTAAGGGGCTGGTAGGATATATATGGGTAATAGTGACTACCTCCCTAAGCACTTTAATACACCACAATTATTTCAAACACAATTCTCATCAAAGCCACCCAATCAACACTTCCACACATACACCTTCTCAACAAGTAGCATTTTTCTTTTAAGCACACACTAGCAAGGAATGAATATTCTTTTCTCTTTATTTCTTTTTCCACAATTTTTTTCTTTTCTTTTCAACTTTGCTCTTTTTTTTCTTTTTCATTATTTCCCAACATTGCTAATGCTTTTCACTACTTCACAAATTCACAATTATTCTCCTTCATTAGTTCCACTCAAAAACCTCCCAATATCTCAACCACAACTCCACAATAATATCAAATTATCAATTAAAATGCTTAAGGAGTAAAGGGCCAAAAGAGACAATTTAGAACAAATGGGTAGGCTTGGGGTGTGGGTGCCAACAAAAAGGGTCAAAGAAATCACAACAACAAATTTTTTTTTCAAGGTATATATGTAAGGGTAGGCAAATCAAAGAAGGCCTTGTATCATTTTCTGACTAGAGCAAACCTAGGATTTCGCGTTGCACACACACGGGGCAAGTTCTAGACATTAATATGCAAACATGGAGCAAACAAGAATATGCCTCACACACACATTGCACATGATCCACACAAAAAGGCTCCATCAACAACTCTCAATCAAACAAATAAAGTGCACTTGTGGAAAATTAAGCACTCATGCACAAAGGTTCACAACAAAGTCAAGCAAGTGGACTCAAGCATCTCAAGGGGGTCGTTCCATTTTTTTCTCTAGGCATGCATCACAATTAAAACCCAAGGACACCACAAATAGCACATGCAATCAATTCAAGTCCACCGGTATCAAACAAATCAAAGGCACCTAGCATTCTACCTATTCCTTTCGTCTAGGGCCACCTATACTAACTATTCTAATCCTAAAAATAAAAACTACCCGGTTCAAAGGTCTACCCGTGGAAAAGAACCGAGGCCATAAGAAAAACCACGGGGTGGATGACATGTACCACTATCAAAGACTAAAAAGAAAATCTTTTTGGAATTTTTCATTGGTTTTCTAATTTTTTTTTATTTTTTATTTTTATGTTAAAGCAAGAAACAAATAAAAATAAAATCAAGTGACAAAGAAAAATCCTAACGGTACATGCATCCCTAACCTCAAAAATAAATAAAAGGGTAGTTTCCCCCACCCCACACTTAAAACTAGCAATGTCCTCAGTGCTAAAAATAAGAAAGTGCAAGGTAAAGAAAACTTCCCTGAAGATTCTAGTCCTTGGTGCTAGCATCCTCCAAGCTTCCATATAGTATGAGGTACTCAGACTTCCCCCATCAGGTCATCAATATTAGGCAAGGGTGAGGACACCCCACACTTAGCCTCGACATTACATGAACCTGCAATCCAAGGAAAAACAAAAACTACGTGACACTATAAAATAAAATAATACAAGTACAAACTCGGGTTGCCTCCCGAGAAGCGCCTTAGTTAACGTCGTGGCACGACGTCCCTTTTAGCTCACTTCCAACATTTACGTCTTCTCTTCTTACGACGAACTTTTGCTTTCTTCCTTTCTTTGAGAGAACCCCTCTTCAACTTCACATGTGGTGTACTTCCATGTTCTTGACTGACACATTCAATCATAGAGCACTCTTCAACCTTAGCTATGTGCTCCTTCTCAGTATACATCTTGAAAGTAACCTTCTCTCCATGCGCTCTAACAGTCATCTCACCCAGCTCCATGTCAATAAGTGCCTTCGAGGTGACTAAGAATGGTCTCCCCAAAATGATTGGAGCTTCTCGGTCCTCTTCATAATCTAGGACTACAAAATCAGCAGAGAATGTAAACTTACCAACTTTTAACAACACATCCTCCAACTTACCATCAGGGTGAGTGAGTGATCCATCCGCCATCTTAAGAGTGACTGAAGAAGGCTTGATTGCTCCTAGCCCTAACCTTTTGCAAACAGACAGAGGCATGAGATTTATGCTCGCACCCAGATCACACAAGGCACCAGTGATATTATGCCCTCCAATGGTACAAGGAACAGTAAACTTCCCAGGATCTTAAAGTTTTGGAGGTAGCTTACTCAAGATTGTGCTACACTCCTTAACTAACTCAACTATATCTACCTCCTGAGGCTTTTTCTTTTTGACTAAAATCTCTTTTAAAAACTTCACAAAGGATGGCATCAATTCAAACACGTCAGTTAAAGGAATATTAACTTGAAACTCTTTCAACATACTCACAAATTTTTGATATTGGGCCAAATCCTTCGATGGTATAAGCCTCTGGGGGAATAGTGGAGGCGGCAGAGGTGCCTTCTTTCTCTCTTCTTTCTTCTTTACCTTCTCCACTTTTTCAACTTTTTCTATTTCAGCTCTCTCTTCAGACTTGGCCATCAGCTCTCCACCTTCAATTAAAGTCACTGCAAGACATTGCTCAGGCTCATTTTTAACAGTGCTTATTTCTCCCACCAACTGCCCCAACTGGTGCTCCAAGTTCTTTTGAGCATTGGCAAGATCTTGTATGGCCTGTGCATGGGCTGCAGTGTCAGCTATCATTCTCTGCTGGTCCGCCATTATCTGCTTTAGCATATCTTCAACTGAATTGCTAACCTGCTGTGGTGGAGCTGGAAGTGGGTGGTAATTATTCGGGGCTCTCGTATTACCTTGATAATAACCATTACCAAACTGATTTTGACCCTGCAGCCTGTTTTGATTACCCACGTAATAAACTGACTCTGGATTAGAGGAGCAAACCTCTGTAGCATGGTCTTGACCACAAACCTCACAAAAACTCTGGAGTTGTTGCACTGGAGCCACTGGGTGCTGAGTCTTTGGCAGAGCTAGCTTGCTAATTTGATTGGAAATAGCATCCATCCTCGCCCTGAGCTCTGAAACTGCATCTAACTGAAGTACCCCTGCAGCTTTCTGCGTAATAGCTCTACCATCTCCCTGCCAATCAGGATTGCTCTGCGAAAACTTATCTAGCAAATCATAGATCTGGTCAAAAATTAAGGCCAATACTTGACCTCCAGCAGCAGCATCTACCACGATCTTAGTGTGCGCATTCAACCCCTCAACAAAAGTATGTGCAAGAACCTCATTGGATTGGTTGTGGTGTGGACAATCCCTCAATAGAGCCTTAAATCTCTCCCAGGCTGAATATAAAGATTCTCCTTCTAACTGTCTGAAGGACATAATTTCACTCCTCACCCGGGCTGTCTTGGCAGATGGATAAAACTTAGCCAAGAACTTCTTAGCCAAATCATTCCAAGTGGTGATAGACCCAGACTTTTTAGCCTTTAACCACCTCTTTGCTGCCCCGATCAGTGAAAACGGGAACAAAGTCAAGCGAACATAATCAGTAGGAACTCCCGATGGTGTATAAGTATCACTGATCTCCAAGAAATTCTGGATATGTTGTTGCGGATCTTCATGAAGTAATCCACCAAATTGTCCAGTCGTATGTAACAATTGTATCATACCGGACAAAATCTCAAAGTTTCCAGTAATTTCAGGCTTAACTATGCTCGAGGCTACTCCCTCCAGGCTGGGGAGAGCAACATCTCGCACAGCTAAAGCTTGTTCTTCTGCCATTCCTGTAGGTAAAGATCAAGCAGACCTAATACCTGAAACAGCACAAAACTCAAAACAAAAATTAAACCTGAATAGAAATTAATAAATTGTTCAAAAAGAAATCAGTCAAAAATTAGTCCCCGGCAACGGCGCCAAAAACTTGTTGCTCCCAAACGCACACGCAAGTATACGCGGTCACCAAGTAATAAAGTGAATAAGTCGAGTATCGTTTCCACGAGGACTATGTAGACTAGTGCTTAATAAACAATTCCTAAACAAGCTATCTAGGGGTCTTTTTCCAATGGTTGTAAGAGTTTTTATAACTAAAAAGCAGTAATTAAACTGCTAGAAGTGTAGTCAAGCAATGAGCAATACTTTGGTTGTTAACAATATTAAGAGGACGGTCCAGGGTCAGAGTTACGAACAATCCAGTTGATGTATTCAATTGATTCCACTTCTTAAATCCCGGGTTACTAACTGACAGAGTAAATGTAATTATGAAAACCTTTCAGTTCTTCACAATCTATGCAAGCTACTTCAATCCCTATATGTCTATGGGTTAAATCACATGCACGCATTAACGAACCTGTAATGAGTTAAACTAGGCAAGCAAGTATATGTCTATCCTACTCGCGAATTGGTTCCCCGATGCCCGGGTTCACAAACTAGTTCTATTCTTTCTTATTACGTAATTAGATTCTCTCTTTCGAGTTCAATCTAAAAACCATAGATAATGCGTAATAATCGGGCCCTGACAATTACACAAGTGAAATCAAGAAAGAATAAGTAACCCGTAATGGATTCAATTAATGGGAATCAATCTTCAAACATCAACTTTCATGAAATACTCTAACCCTAGAACTAGAGATTTAGCCACGAATACTCATAATAACAACACAAAGATTTGATGAAATAATGAAATAATGATGTAATAGATTAATGGAAGGAAGAAAAACCCTTGTTCTTGATGTTATGAGCTCTCCAATTGCTCCAAAGTCTGAACTCCCATGAAAAACGAAGTAAAAGAGTATTTATAGAGTTTACAAACACCTAGTAATAAGTTAGACCCAAGCCTAGACGAAATAGGAAGTAAAAACGCGCACAAGGGGCGCTATAACGGGCGCCCCGCGCTTCGGAAAGCGTGAACCAAGACAGAGGACGCCAGAATCTGCCCGCTTTTGCTCCGCGGCGCATGGAGAACCGCGCCTGGGGGTGGCGCACGCTGGAGGGCGCGGCGCATGGCCCATAGCGCCCAGCCAAAAACTGACTTCCTTGGTCCGAAACCTTGCTCGTGTCGTGCCCTCGTGTGTTCAATCCAATCTTTAATCAACTTCCAATCAATTCTTGCGCAATCAAGCTCCTAAAAGCTCCAAATGTGCTGCGTAACAACCTACACACTCACGACATAAAATCAGTGTAAAACCACAGTCACAAGCTATAAAACGAGCGAATAACAAGCTCAAACATGCGGAAATATTAAGGAAATATAGGCATAAAATGCCAAACATCAGTGTGATGTGGTCTTCTTTTTTTTTTTTTTTTTTTTTTTTTTTTTGGTGTGATATGCTTGATGATAATGCTTGTCATGATTAAAGTGTGAACATAGAATTTCAAAATAAAATTTTATTATTTTTTCTCACTTTACCCTCACTATTATTTGTCCTTGAAAGTAAAAAGATAGAATGATGGAGCAAACATTTATCAAAAATATTAAAATGGTGGAAGACTAGCGATATATTAAGGTAGAGTAGTAAAAAAGACCTTGTTATTGACATTTTCTTGATAGGTGTGTAAAATGCAAATATAACAAATAATTTAAGATTAAGGAAGTGATATATTTGTTTATGGGATTTTTTATAACTAACTATTAGAGAAATTTTATTTCACTAGATACCACTTAAGAATGGTACCATTATTTTAATTGCAAATATATCATATTTGTAGCTGAAAAAGAAAAAGAATATACCATAATTGTTGGTCTTTATTCAGTAGTTAAGCATTATGCTACAAACATGGGATAATGGAGCCTATCTTATGCTCCCTATACTAATCCCTCTAATCCATATAATACCTCTTTAAATACTAATCCGTAAGACAAGTGACAGTTGCTCAGATGGTAAACACCCTCCACCTACATTCAAGAGGGTGTGGGTTCGAGTCACCATAGGAGCTAAAAGTGGGAGGGCCATTTTTTGTTACGAGAGAGGGAAAAGTGTGTGGTTTAAAAAAAGATACTAATCCCTAATAACACTACCCATGTAGTGTCTGCTATCTCTCCATTCTACTATTGATAGAAAATTCCTTTTTAAATACATATAACTAGTATATTTATATCTAAAATTTAGATTTAGGATAATATGTATAAGTGGTACTATTGCAATTAAAATTTTTAAGTATAGTATACAATTGAAGAAAGTAATATTTTTGTTATTAAATTACATTATTAGGTAAACGTAAGAATTAAATCTTTAAATATGGTTTTCAGGTATTTCTCCCTTTGTTTATTGATGTGCACTCGTATAACCTGAAGAAATTTCATGCAATGCATCTTTGGTTTAGTGTTGTTTAAGTTTCGTCCCCACTTCCGAACTTGTGCAAGATAACCCCAATTTTCAAACTTTGATAGGCAATAAGAAGTTTGCAAACAATTTTATCACAACTTTGATACTTGATAGATCCGTCAAGTTTATTTTTCACAAATCCTGATGAATCATCAAAATTAGGGGCACTATTAAAAACTTACAAGCAAGTTTTTATTTTTTGCTATAAGTTATTTAATAAATTTTTGACTGATAAATGATGTAAAACTTGTGTAAACTTTTTATGTGTCTCAAAACATAAAAAAAAGGCTATTCTTGCTTAAATTCCTTAATTGGGAACAAAACTTCAGCAGCACGGTAAATGGGAGGTAGTCCTGCGGGTTGAGATCCCATCCATTACACTTTTGTTCAATTTTGTTCAATACACCTTTAAATTTTTGCCACATGTCAACTACCCAATTTAATGACTATTATTTATTTATTGACTTTACACACCAACACACCATTCTTGCTTAAGCTTCCTTCTCTATATCTAATAAAGAGTATTGCCTCAAAACTTCAAAATTTCTATTGTTAATGATAATAGAACATAGAATTTTTCAAAAGAAAGCAACAATCATTAACGCAGAATTATGAAACTTCTTTAAAATAAAAATAAAAAATAAAAAAAAAACATAAAAACAAATAGAAAGAAAGAAACAAACAACAAACTAAACTGCTATTTCACTAGAAATTCCTAGCTTTTGTTTTACCCATCAACGAACTGTATAAGAAAAGGTCTTAATGTCTTTTTCTGTGAACAAAAGTTCAGTTAGAGTATAATTTTGGACTCTTTCATTCACATTTATGGCAAATATAATTTTGTGTTTGTACCCTAAAAAGAATTGCTATTGATACCTCTTGCAAAATGCCTTATAGCAGT
This sequence comes from Petunia x hybrida, assembly GCA_037355625.1. NCBI lineage: Eukaryota > Viridiplantae > Streptophyta > Magnoliopsida > Solanales > Solanaceae > Petunia > Petunia x hybrida. Next base: position 3,711,626 of record JBBBVM010000008.1, read on the forward strand.
CAATTGTGGAGACCTTATTCTCCAGGACTGAGGTTTCTCAAAGGTGGAAATAGGCTGAGAGGAAGTTGGTTTACACTTTACATCTAGGAAGGGGAGAGTTTGCGGCTAGAAAAAAAGATTTGTATTAAATTAAAATAGTTGACATGTGGCAAAAATCTAAAAATCTATTGAACAAAATTGAACAAAAGTGTAATGGATGGGATCTCAACCCGTTGTGGGCTAACAAGTTGGATTTCTTTAATGCTCCCTCTATATAATTGTTTCTGTAATTTGCAACCTTTTGTTCGAGACCTTTTAGCCAATTAGAAAATGTTCACTTGTGAACGGAATGCCAAAAGAATACAAGCAACTTATTTTTTCTTTAAGCTATGAACAATCATGATTTGATATTCAAGATAAGTTGAATGATGGTTAATTCAACACATCCAATGTGACACAACTTATCCTCTTTATTTATTTTGATTTCCTGAAAAAGAAAATGTAAACGATAATGTAGTTTCCTTAAATAGTTAGTAGATAATATTCCAAAGTTTATATAATTTCATGAGTCATTTTTAATTCAACTGGTTAGATCATGTAAATAAACGACTCTTAACCTAACATGTTTAAACTTTAAATAGCTGAATCAATCACTAAAAGATAGTAGTTGGTTTGTCACCTTCAATTAAAAGTAAGTCTAATATGTAAGTTCATAAATTTCAAAACTATGGAGAACATAATTGTTGAGGTTATTATTTTGAAGATTGACAAACTAAGGACCTGGTGAGAAACTTAGTCCTTCTTAGAAGGCATGACTATCTGTTCGAAAAGATTGCAAGGTGTAAATTCATGCAGAACTAAGAAAGGTGGCACGTGCATGTTTACGCATTCTAGCCAGCAAAAGAAGTTGTGTCGGGGCTGTCTCTATGAAGTGCGAACAAGACCTGGTGCTATACAAGGAGTATATTACTGGAGATCTTCACTTACCATAATTGTGAAGAAGTAAGAAACTGAAACGACCTCGGTCAGTCGTTTCGGAAGTTAGGACTCCGATTGGCGTGCCGATAATTTTAAAATATTCGTAATGTCCATTAGGACATGTCTGTAAAATTTGAGCTAAATCAGACCTCGTTTGGTAGGCATCGGAAGAAGGTTTCAGTTTTTATTGGCGATAAATATTAAAAAGAGATTTTCGAGCTCGATTTTTGCCGAATGAGCTCCGATTCGAAATCCGAAAGCGCCGTTAGGTTCGTATGATTATTTGTGATTTTTGTAAACTTTCGAAATTGAATTTCGATGTTGTTCGGCTAGTTTCCGCTAAAATGCCGAAAGTTAAATAATTTGACTTCTTTTCATTTAAATTCGCATCTTGAGTTTCGGGAGTCTGATTTGAGATCCGCCTTCGCGAGTATGTTACATATATTTTGTATAACTTGTATGCAAAAGTTGGAATTATTTCGAATATCGTAGGATACTATTTTATTTTTCGTTAAGAAAAAAAAAAGAAAAAAAAAAGGAAAATGACAAAAAAATAAAATGAGCAGGCGGTGGTCAAAGGGATTTTAATCCCTTGACATTTCATTAGTAAGGAAAAAGGGAGCACAAGCAGAATGAAATGAACAGAAATGGAAATGACGAGAAATGACGAGAAACGAAAGGGAAAATGCCAGAAAATGAAAAAAGGGGCCGGAGAAAAGTAGAATTTTTACCCTGAAATATTCAGGTAATGATCCTAATATATTATTTGAGTTTATTACGTGTGTTTTAATATATTTTAACGGTAAAACTTGGAATATTAGACATCGTATTAATAAGTTCAATTAATAGTTTAAATGGTCAAATGGACCCCGATAATGGAATTGATTATATATTCGTACTCAGTGAGTTATGGGCAACATATAAATATAATTTATTTAGGGTTTGGTTATGTGACCTTAAACCCTGTATATAGGCCTGGCCTGCGTATTGCGTATGCGAATAGGGTATCAGGTTCCTACTTGGGTTGCCCTAAGATGTGAGGAATGAAGCCTTTAGCCTAATGTGATATATTTTTATGCTTATTGATCACAGTGGGATCGTTTGGCAATGAATTCAAAGAATAACGCGGTTGTTGGTCGCAATGCTAACTTTTGAGAAAGGTAAGTGTTTATATCCATTTCTTTGGAGGCACCTGGCCTCGTGGATTTTCTACCACGTGTTCCTTACGTGTGTAGCTGCCGATAGGCGTACTCATTACGCCTTAGCTTTGGATTTACATTGTATATTATATGTTATGTCCTATTGTTGGTATTGCAATGACGATCTGAGCATGGTACTCTGGCTGTGAGTTGGCATCTACTTCCCGGTTGTCGATGAGAGTCCCACGCCGGTGAAGGGTTATTATTGCATCACATTGCACTCATTTGCATTATATGTCATTCATATGCATTACATTGCATATCATATTGAGGGCAGGAGTATTCCGCCCCAGGAGCAGGAGTATTCCGCTCCATTGTATCATATTGAGGGCAGGAGTATTCCGCCCCAGGAGCAGGAGTATTTCGCTCCATTGTATTATATCGGGTGCAGGAGTATTACGCCCCAAGAGAGTGCAGGAGTATTCCGCCTCTGGTTTATATTATATCGGGTGCAGGAGTATTCCGCCCCAGGAGCAGGAGTATTCCGCTCCAGTTGGTTATCAGATTGGATTCCCCTCGAATGCAGGAGTATTCCGCTTCGAGATGGGACGACGGGCACATGTGACCCTTTGCATCATATTTCATTTCATCTCACTTCATTTCATTTCATCTCAATTCATACCATTGTGTAGACTTGCGGTACATGACTATTGTTCTGCTTATATGTGCATCGCTTATTTGTTGATATGTTTCTGCCACGCACCCTTGGTTGAGTTTAGAAGTTTCTTACGTGTTTTCGGTTGTTATCTGGCTCTGCCTTTTATAATTTAAATAAAAGGAATTTGGTTTAACTGTTTCTTCTTCCCGGCTAGCTATCCTATTCTTTGAGGTGGCTAGTCTGCCCCACTTATTGAGTCCTTTTGACTCACCCTTGTTTGTTGTTTGTTTCTTGTCTATCTATTTCGTTTCGGCAGGTTCGCTCCAGGATTGAGTTTGTCACGTTGTTCAGGAGCGAAGACGACTTCAGCTGTCAGGGTGAGCCAGCTTTATTCCGGATGGCCACCAGTTTATTGTTTATTATTTCAGTTGCATTCTGCTCCCTTCAGGAGGTATCTGTCTTTTTTTGCACTCTTAGATGTCTGGTCTGGATAGCCCTAAACCTAGTATGTTGGGTAGTCAGCTGTAATTTCTTTTGTACAGCTAGAGATATCAGTATGTCTGTGTTTTTGTTTAAGTCTTGTCCTTATTTATGAATTATTATATTTATTTTCCTAATTTAATTGGTAAGGGTTCGCCCGACGGGTCTAGGGGAGGATGTCGGGTGCCCGCACGACCTAACCGGATTTCGGGTCGTGTCAGTTGGTATCAGAGCCCGATTTAGAGTCTATCCAGACTAAGACAGTGTCTAGTAGAGTCTCGCTGATGGGTACGTAGACGTCCGTACTTATCTACGAGAGGCTATGATGGCATTTTGGAAGTTTCACTTCCTTTATTTCTTATCGTGCGTCGGTCTAGAATTCAAAAGTATTTTCGTTAATTTTTTTTATTCCTTCGCGGTAATTGTGAAACCCTCGTGCGACAAATCAACAAACGGAAGGAGTTCAGGACGAAACATCTGACGATCTAGTTACGGAGGTCCCAGCTGTATGAGCTCGCGGTGGGTAAGGGAGGAGGGTCTTGTGGTTCCCTTGGCTCTCTACGATGCTTTTACGAGAATCTTCGCAACGCAGATACCGCGAGAACCTATTATTCGCTAGACAGCCTATCAGGTTGCCGCATGTGCAGACGTTCGGTCTCAGGGAGCTCCCATTCCGGTTCTTAATATTGCCGCAGTAAAGTATATTCCGGAGGTAGTATATATTATATCTCTAATTGTGCTGGCTGGTTGGCCAGCCGAGGTATCAGTTCGGTCCAAGTGTCCGAAAAGATTATATTATTTTACGCGGTTGAACCTTCCGATATTCTTAAGAAATGTATCAGATAAACCCGTGAATTTTTTTTTTTTAAAAATGATATCAGCATATCCTTCAGGCTGTTGGTTATCTCGAGCAATATATTGTTGATTATTCTTCTTTCCAGTTTCAGGGGTCCAACCTTGAATTGGTGGACCGCTCTCTTATTAGCTGACTTGGTTCGATTTTTCTTTTAGATTCATGGAAAAGTTCCTTTCGAGTAGCGAACGAGATGAAAAGTGTTACCAGTTCGAGTGGATTTGACAGGGTAGCCTGTCGGTTAGCCTGTTGGTTTCAGAATATAAGATTGAATTCTATAAAATGGCCGAATATGCATTTGAACTAGTTCATGAGCCTTTCGAGAGATTCAAAGATTTATTGATGACCTTTCTTTTTCCTTGAGATCCCAGATGGCTCGAGAGATTGAGGTCGGGATTTCATTTGATATTGTTGTTGATATTGCTCGAAGGTTCGAGGCATACCATAAGTTAGAGCGGGAAAGTAAGAGATCCCACGGCCCTGGTGCGTAACCATGGTACCTCACTTGGAGGTAAAAGTTATGATTATTTTGGAAGGTCACCTTCCAGGTTATCTCAGCTTGTGTCACTTTATTCTTAGAGTGCGCCAGTAGCTCATTAAGATCATATTCAGTCTTCTCTTTACAGCTATCAACAATCTTTCCAGCTTCCATTTTTAAGCGAAAATGTGGTATTATTATCATGAGTCTGGCTATCCTTTAAAGAGTTTTCTGTTACTCCGACAGGTAGGCAGTCGTCTTTTCTCTCGTCAGGCACCTGCACAATCGCAAGGGATTTTATTTAGATCTCAATCAACCGGAGAAATGCCACGATCCAGTAGAGGTTGAGAGTGTGGTGGTAGTGATTCCTCTAGAAGTAATTATCAGGGTAGCGGCTCAACTCAGCCGCAGAGGCAGTTTTATGAACTGCTAGTCTGGCAGGATGCTGAGGTATCCGATGTAGTAGACCCAAGTATATCTTCTTCCCTCAAATGTGAGTAAGATTCGATTCTTCCGATCGATCTGAAAATGGTTTGTCATATCATGTTTCCATGGCGTCCTTGGATATTTTTTTCTATTAAGAATCTATTGCGGTAGAGGGTGAGCTTCTGATATGATTTATTTTTGGCATTTATGATGACCCTACTAGTTTATCTGGTTTAAATGTGAGAGATTTGTGAGTGAGTATCGGTATTTTTCTGCTTGGCATCTTGTTACGCCACCTTCTGTTATTATGTCAATTCAGTTTTCCTCTTACCTCGAAATTCAATGTTGGTAGGATGATGGGATCCTAATTCGTCACCATCCGAAAGTGTTATAGTTTCTTCCGGTGCAAATTGATTAGTAAGTAATATTCGATCTACGTATTTCATCTCGGTTCAAAACGCAAGTACAGTCAAGTTATTCTATGAGCTTCTCTTAGTTATAAAAGGATTTTCTGGCAAATTATCACCTTCTTATTGGGAGGTTAAATTGGCATAGATGTCATTCCATAAAGCTTATTTAATGTCTATTTCTTCAATTTTGATTCTTTGGTTAGCCTGACTCAGAAATAGTCTAGCTTTGGTAGCCAAGAAAATAAGAAGATGAACTTTCTGAAGCTCTAATTATTTCTATCCTCGATCCACTTCCATTTCTTCTTCGTCCGGCACTAGTGAGCTTGGGCGATTGGTAGCTGCTTGTGACGTTCACTGTGTTGAGCCAGAGTATGTGTTATTGTAGCCGGGTAAGCATATTATTGTTTTGGATATTAGTTTATCCGGGTATCCATTCCCTTGTATGGTATAGCGCTGGTTCTGTTTTGCGGATCATCCAGTTTCAGGGGAAACTCTGCCAAAATTTTTACATAGAAGGACCATCCATCAGGCGATGGTGTTACGGCAAAGGTATGGAGTTGTGAACTTAAGAGTTGCAGCTGTTTGGCAACTCAAGAGGGTAATTTAGTAGCTCAGGTCTGAGCCGCATTATGTTTTTAGCTAAATCTTCTTTAGTCCAGCAGACTGTGGGAGGATGGTTATTCCTATTCAAATGGCTGCATGAGTTTGTGCTTTAAGTGGAGGAGTCTCCCTCCAAATACTGAATGCTAATATTAAATCTCTGAGGTGTTGATACCACTTTTCTCACAACCCAAAGTAAGGCCACGGCAGAAATCTACTATGAGTGTCGATCATTGCTAAACCCACTAATAATCTATTAATGACAGAGATAAGCTGGAAACCTGATCATATATACGTACCTATCTGCTGAAAGCATAAAGCCTGGAAAGATGACACGACTTTAACTTGCTGACAATTAGAACACTGAGCCACAAATTCTGCTATGTCACACTTCATTCCGTCCCACCAATAAATCTGCTTAAGATCATGGTACATCTTAGTCGAACCTGGATGAATACTGTATTTGGAATAATGTGTCTCCATCATAATCTATCCACGTAAATCTGCAACATCAGAAATACAAAGTCTATCTTTATACATGAGAACACCGTCAGTAGTGACCCTGTATGGTGACTTCGGTTTTCTTTGGGCTATCTGTCTGTATCCAACTAGAACTGGATTCTCATACTGACGCTGTTTTACTTCATGGAAATTTAGAGTTAAAGGTCTAGTGCAGCTTGTCGACAATCCATCATTGGTGCGTATATCTCTTTCACACCTCAACTCCTTGAGAGGTTACTTTAGCGTTGTAAGTGCTCATGTAATCAACTTTATTGCTGGTATTCTGCCTCAGATGAAGGTCCAACTACATGTCTCTTTTATTTGCACTTTTTCAAGTTATAATATTTCCAATCCAAAGACAATACCCTGAAGTAGATGTTTAGTCTGAAGATCATTCCTAGTCTGCATCATACTATCCAGTAGTAGTTGCATGATCCTTATCCTTATACGATAGACCCTGTTCAGATGAGCTTTTGGCATACATTAGAATATGAGTAACTACATTCCCACGAGGAGCTTGCGGAACAACACTAAGATCAACTGAGATGTTGCATAATGCGTTCGTAAAAATAATATAGCCTGCATCAAATCTTCTAGAGTGTGTAGTGACAAGGTGCTTCAAAATCTTCCCCTATTGTATCAAGCGTGAGCTAATTCTTAGTTCCATCGACCTGTTTTATATCAAAAGGTATATCGAAGAGGGATTATCGGCTGAATCATGTTAACCCATTCAAAGTTCCGTGTATCTTTATTTCAAAAATATAGAACTCTCCTCTCGTGATCGAGGAAGGATCATCTTAGTCAGAATAATCCGGGCAATGGTGTTATCATATTATCCAGATATATTTTATTTTAAAAGTTCAATATGCGTGTTATAATTCTGATCCTGTAATCAAGAGATAAGGTCCGTGGAGTAGCTTATGAAGGTCGTGCAAGTTCTTTTGTTATCTGTGCGAATTTTTTTTTTAGACTTAGGCTCGTTCGAGGACGAACGAGAGTTTAAGTGGAGGAGAATGAAACGACCTCGGTCAGTCGTTTCGGAAGTTAGGACTCCGATTGGCGTGCTGATAATTTTAAAATATTCGTAATGTCCATTAGGACTTGTCTGTAAAATTTGAGCTAAATCAGACCTCGTTTGGTAGGCATCGGAAGAAGGTTTCAGTTTTTATTGGCGATAAATATTAAAAAGAGATTTTCGAGCTCGGTTTTTGCCGAATGAGCTCCGATTCGAAATCCGAAAGCGCCGTTAGGTTCGTATGATTATTTGTGATTTTTGTAAACTTTCGAAATTGAATTTCGATGTTGTTCGGCTAGTTTCCGCTAAAATGCCGAAAGTTAAATAATTTGACTTCTTTTCATTTAAATTCGCATCTTGAGTTTCGAGAGTCTGATTTGAGATCCGCCTTCGCGAGTATGTTACATATATTTTGTATAACTTGTATGCTAAATTTGGAATTATTTCGAATATCGTAGGGTACTATTTTAATTTTCGTTAAGAAAAAAATATATAATAAAAGAAAACAAAAAAAAAAGGAAAATGACAAAAAAATAAAATGAGCAGGCGGTGGTCAAAGGGATTTTAATCCCTTGACATTTCATTAGTAAGGAAAAAGGGAGCACAAGCAGAACGAAATGAACAGAAATGGAAATGACGAGAAATGACGAGAAACGAAAGGGAAAATGCCAGAAAATGAAAAAAAGGGCCGGAGAAAAGTAGAATTTTTACCCTGAAATATTCAGGTAATGATCCTACTATATTATTTGAGTTTATTACGTGTGTTTTAATATATTTTAACGGTAAAACTTGGAATATTAGACATCGTATTAATAAGTTCAATTAATAGTTTAAATGGTCAAATGGACCCCGATAATGGAATTGATTATATATTCGTACTCAGTGAGTTATGGGCAACATATAAATGTAATTTATTTAGGGTTTGGTTATGTGACCTTAAACCCTGTATATAGGCCTGGCCTGCGTATTGCGTATGCGAATAGGGTATCAGGTTCCTACCTGGGTTGCCCTAAGATGTGAGGAATGAAGCCTTTAGCCTAATGTGATATATTTTTCTGCTTATTGATCACAGTGGGATCGTTTGGCAATGAATTCAAAGAATAACGCGGTTGTTGGTCGCAATGCTAACTTTTGAGAAAGGTAAGTGTTTATATCCATTTCTTTGGAGGCACCTGGCCTCGTGGATTTTCTACCACGTGTTCCTTACGTGTGTAGCTGCCGATAGGCGTACTCATTACGCCTTAGCTTTGGATTTACATTGTATATTATATGTTATGTCCTATTGTTGGTATTGCAATGACGATCTGAGCATGGTACCCTGGCTGTGAGTTGGCATCTACTTCCCGGTTGTCGATGAGAGTCCCGCGCCGGTGAAGGGTTATTATTGCATCACATTGCACTCATTTGCATTATATGTCATTCATATGCATTACATTGCATATCATATTGAGGGCAGGAGTATTCCGCCCCAGGAGCAGGAGTATTCCGCTCCATTGTATCATATTGAGGGCAGGAGTATTCCGCCCCAGGAGCAGGAGTATTTCGCTCCATTGTATTATATCGGGTGCAGGAGTATTCCGCCCCAAGAGAGTGCAGGAGTATTCTGCCTCTAGTTTATATTATATCGGGTGCAGGAGTATTCCGCCCCAGGAGCAGGAGTATTCCGCTCCAGTTGGTTATCAGATTGGATTCCCCTCGAATGCAGGAGTATTCCGCTTCGTGATGGGACGACGGGCACATGTGACCCTTTGCATCATATTTCATTTCATTTCATTTCATCTCACTTCATTTCATTTCATCTCAATTCATACCATTGTGTAGACTTGCGGTACATGACTATTGTTCTGCTTATATGTGCATCGCTTATTTGTTGATATGTTTCTGCCACGCACCCTTGGTTGAGTTTAGAAGTTTCTTACGTGTTTTTGGTTGTTATCTGGCTCTGCCTTTTATAATTTAAATAAAAGGAATTTGGTTTAACTATTTCTTCTCCCCGGCTAGCTATCCTATTCTTTGAGGTGGCTAGTCTGCCCCACTTATTGAGTCCTTTTGACTCACCCTTGTTTGTTGTTTGTTTCTTGTCTATCTATTTCGTTTCGGCAGGTTCGCTCCAGGATTGATTTCGTCACGTTGTTCAGGAGCGAAGACGACTTCAGCTGTCAGGGTGAGCCAGCTTTATTTCGGATGGCCACCAGTTTATTGTTTATTATTTCAGTTGCATTCTGCTCCCTTCAGGAGGTATCTGTCTTCTTTTGTACTCTTAGATGTCTGGTCTGGATAGCCCTAAACCTAGTATGTTGGGTAGTCAGCTGTAATTTCTTTTGTACAGCTAGAGATATCAGTATGTCTGTGTTTTTGTTTAAGTCTTGTCCTTATTTATGAATTATTATATTTATTTTCCTAATTTAATTGGTAAGGGTTCGCCCGACGGGTCTAGGGGAGGATGTCGGGTGCCCGCACGACCTAACCGGATTTCGGGTCGTGTCAGAAACTACTAGGGTTTATATAACCCATATAAAAGTAAGTAATCGAGGCAGTCGTATTCATTCATTCACAACGAGAGAAAAAGAGCAAGCAAAAGACGATCCAGTTTATTTCTTGTGTGTTTGAACAACTGTAGACTACTATTGAAAACTCAGAGCATAACTAGTGTTAGTTAAGGTTCTTTTTAATAGTTGCCATATTTTTATGTATTGAGGGGTAGTTCGGTTTGGCTTTTCTTTTACGCGGGCATTAACTATTAATGCGGGTATTAGTAATGTGGGTATTAATAATGTGTGTATTAATAATGTGGGTATTGATAATGCGGGTATTAGTTATGTGGGGTTTAATAATATGGGTATTAGCCACGCATATATTATAACGTAGGGATTATTTGTTGAATCACTAATATATTATAAATTAACAAAAAATATTATTATTTAAAATATTTATTTACTCCTTAAATAAAATTTTAAAATATCCTTATTATTATGAGGGTTAATTTTGTCATTTTAAATTTTAATACCTGTATTATTAATACCCACATTATTATTACCACCTTCTACCCCGCATAAAATAATACATAGATTCCCGCATTAATAATGCGGGTACTAATAATGCGGAATATATAAAAACGCAACCAAATATTGCACTAATTTTATGTGGGTATTAAAATTTCACAAAAACCAACCGAACACTGCGCTAAATTAACGCTGAGTTTTGTGCGGGTATTAATATTTAATACCCGCAACCGAACGACCCCTGAGAGTTTTACCTATCTACTTAGTTTGAGAAGCTATTGTAAAAGGTAAATTTTGTGAGGTTACTTTGTAAAGCTAGAGTTTAACTTTCAGAGTGATTAGGGTCTAGAGTGTAGCACCTTGGTTACAGAGTTTGTAATCTAAAACCTGCTCATTATGTTAGTGGAATTGTTTTCAAAATCCCAGAGTGTGGGTCGTGGTTTTTCTCCCTTGAGCAAGGAGTTTTCCACGGAAAAATACCGTGTTCTTTACTTTCTGTTTGATTTATTTAGTTTTGGTGTTTGTTGCAAATCGATGTCACAAGAACCAGATTCTTGTGATTAAGAGTCAAGTTCTTCAGTAAAAATCGAAGGACACTATTCAACCCTCTCCCCCTTGTAGTGTCCTTAAGAGGTGCTTAGAGTATAATAAGTTGTATAAGAGCGGGTCTTCTCGCGATTTGGTTAACACCTAGAGAAAGATCTAATCATGAGTGCACCACCCACTATCACTGAAGGACAATCTATTCTAAGGCCACCACAATTCAATAGACAATACTACGCATGGTGAAAGAACAGAATGGAGAATTATATTCGTGCTGACGATTATCAACTGTGGATAATAGTCTTTGAAGGAAACTTGATTCCAACTAAGACGGTTGGTGAAGGAGATGTGTCTCGTATTGAACCTAAGGAAAGGTCTGAATACAATGAGGCTGATTACAAGATGATTGAAAAGACTCACAAAGTCAAGAGGCTTGTGATTTGTGGACTTGGTCCTGAGAAGTTCAATAGAGTTTATTCCTACAAAACGGCTAAAGAAATTTAGGATGCTCTGGAAGTTCCTCACGAAGGAACAACTAAAGTCAAGGATTCAAAGATACGAATTCTCAAGAGATAATTTGAGTTGTTCACCATAGGTGAAAAGGAATCAATTCAAGATATGATGACAAGATTGAACATTATTACAAATGAGATGAGATCCTTGGATGTGGAGCTGTCTGAGGTAGAAATGGTAGACACAGTGTTGAATGTTCTTCCAGAGGCTTGGGAACCCAAGATGACTGCTATCATTGAGTCATAACCACTCAAATCCATCAAGCTGGAGAAACTGGTAGGCAGTATGAAAACTCACGAGATGATGAAGGAATCCAAGAACAAGTCAGGGCCTAAGAAGGGAAAGACAGAGATCAGGTGAAAAGGAGTGAAGGGAAAGTGCCCGTCTTGACCGACCAACTTCCGGAATGTCCTTGCTTGGGTCAGTTCTTCAGGGGTCAAGTCTTTTGACAACTTACGACACCTGCCTTTCTCCAGCGAGCTTTCTATCGTAAAGCCAAAGACGCCCCAAGACAAGGTACAACTGTTGGGAAGGGGACATGATCAATAGAACCTGGCTGGATCTGGGCTGGGATAGTGGCGCCCATTCTTAACCAGTTCCGAGAGGGTTCGCTCTTGCTGGAGGGAGTATCTCCACTTAGTGATCAGTCCACTAGTTCACACAAATCCGTCTCTTTCCCTAGAAGCGGTTGAACAAATGGAGGTTGAATTGCAAGCTGTCGAATCAACAATGGTTAGTGCTCTTAGGAAATCTTGGAAAATTTAAAGGATTCAAGAAGAACACAAAAGAGAATTCTGGGAAGAGAAAAATAGTTGACAGTCCAGACTACTCAGGTTTCTTTAAGTGTTTCAAGAAGGACCATACTGTCATGGATTGTCCCATGTGGGAAATTGAGTGGATGAAGAACAAGGCTTCAAAGGAGAAAGAAAAAGATAATTCCAAAGACAAAGAAAATGATAAGGACAAAAAGAAGACCAGGCGTCCATCGAATATCAGAGCTGAAAGAAGGAAGAAGAATGAGGATTTCTATGCTACTTGGGGACCAACTGACAGTGAATCTGATGAAAAAAAGGAGTCTGATGATGAATACACTAGCACTGACGGGATTAACCTATGAGGACACAAGGAATACCGAGTCCTACGAAATCATTGAAGGAAGGAATCCTTCCAGGCCTCCCTTGTTTGAAGGAGTCCACTAAAAAGAGTGGAAAAGACCGATGAAGCTATATCTATAAGCTACGGACTACAGTCTCTAGGTAAATTTGAAAAGAGGTCCTCATGTACCGGTGAAGAGAGCTGCAAATGGGTCCTTGGTTCCAAAGCAGGTGGAAGAACTGGATCCGCAAGACCTAGATTGCCTTCAAGCAAATTCTAAGGCTAAGCTTTGAAGATGGGCTGACCTTTGATATTCTTGCCAAAGTGTCAGAATGCACTACAACTGAGAAGATGTGGGAGAAGCTGAAGGAAATCTATAATAGAGACAGTCAAAAGAAGGAAGCTTTTCTCATGGCTGCTGATGAGGAAGAGTCTGCTCATGCAGCTGAGGTAAGTCTCTGTGATCTAAAAGAAAACCTGCACACCTATTCACCTGAGATTCTTGCTTTAAAAACTGCCACTTTAATTGAGGGTTATGAAAAGTTAAAAGCTGAGAAGGACCAACTATCAGAAGTTGTGCATGAACTAAAAGTAAAATGCAAGAACCTGGAAGAATCTAATGTTGAACTTGAAGAAAACAACGCTTCTTAAAGTGGGCATGCTCTTGTACCTAATACTAAAATCTCAGAACTTGAACTAGAAATTGGAAAACAAGAGAGGCCACTGGAAAACAAATAATCAGTGAAGTTCAAACCTTCCTTGAAAATGAGCTAAAAAGGGCAAACGAAATTCTTTATCAGGAAACTCAAAAGAATAGAGTGCTTAAAGAAAAGTTTGAAAAAGCTGATTATGAACTTACCAGGATCACTAAATGGAATAAGTCTTTTGGTGCTTGAAATCAGAACAGTGGAAAAGAAACGTTAGGGTTTAGAAAAGCACTGCCACCCTATAACCCAAAAAACAAATATATTGGACTTCCCTATAAAATACTATGCACCTTTTGTGGTAATACAGGTCATTATAAAGAAAACTGCATAGTGGTTAGAAAAGTTAAAACAAAGAACAAAAGATTTGCTTTACCTGATTGGGCTAAGAAGGATCTAATTCATCCATTTTTTCATAAGGAGGGACCCAAGCTTATCTGGGTTCCTAAAGCTAACCCTTAGTTTATTTTGCAGGCTGGAGTAAGAGTGAACAAGCCCAGCTGGATTCTTGATAGTGGTTGTTCAAGGTATATGACAGGAGATAGATGAAACTTTCTCTTACTCGCAGCATTTCAAGGAGGCAGTGTTGCCTTCGGAGGAGGAAAAAGTGGTTAGATTGTTGGTGTTAGTAAAGTTGGAAGATCACTGGATCATGGTTAGATTGTTGGTGTTGGTAAAGTTGGAAGATCACTGGATCATGGAATTGAAAATGTGTATTATGTTGATGGGTTGAGACACAATTTTCTAAGCATCTCTCAACTATGTGATAGAGGAAATGAAGTTAGCTTATCATATATAGGATGTATTGTGAAGAATCTACAGAGTGGGGAAGTTGTCATGGAATGAAAGAGAGTGAACAATGTGTACAAAGCTTCATTAGGATCTTTTCCTGAAAATAACTTGACTTGCTTAAATGTTCAAGAAACTGATTCACAGTTGTGGCACAAGAGAATGGGACACACAAGTTTATCTCAACTAACAAACTTGCATCAAAGGAATTGGATCGTTAATTATCTACGAAGAGGTTTAAGATATCAAGATGTGTGATGCTTGTGTTAGGGAGAAACATGTGAGATCATCCTTCAAGTCAAAGAAAGTGGTGAGTACTTCTAAACTACTGGAACTGGTACACATGGACTTGTATGGTCCAATAAGAGTTAGAAGCAGAGGAGGAAAGAGGTTCGTGTTCGTGATAGTTGATGACTACTCAAGGTATACATAGACCTTGTTCTTGACTTCAAAGGATGAAATATTTGACAACTTCAAGGATTGGGCTGGTATTGTGCAGAAAAGGCTTGGTTTGGAACTTGTAAGCATCAGATCTGATCATGGTACGGAGTTTGAGAATGCTAAGTTTACTGAATATTGCTTAAATCACAACATTGATCACAACTTCTCAGCACAAGAACCCTACAGCAGAATGGGGTTGTAGAGAGAAAGAAAAGATCGCTAGAAGATATCCTACAGCAAAATAGGGTAGTAGAGAGAAAGAACAGATCGCTAGAAGATATGACAAGAACCATGCTGCTGTCGAGTGAATTAGCAAGAAACTTCTGGGATGAAGCAATTAATGCAGCTTGTTACTTTGCTAAATAGATGTTCCATTAGAGTAATTCTTGACAAGACACCATATGAGTTGCTTAGAGGTAGGAAGCCTAACATCGCTCATTTGAAGCCATTTGGGTGCAAATGCTTTGTACACAACAATGGAAAGGAATCCCTTGGGATATTTGATGCAAGGAGTGATGAAGCAATCTTTCTGGGATACTCTACTCAAAGCAAAATGTATAAAGTGTTCAATAAACGTACACAATCTGTTGAAGAAAGCATGCATGTGGTGTTTGATTAAACTTACAAGGTGGTTGCTGAAAGAGAAGGAGAGGATCAAACTATAGGTCTTGTTCAAGAAGAACCTGTTGAGATCACTGAAACTCAAGAAGAAAAGGAAGAAATGCAAGAAAATGATGGTGAACAGACTCAGGGGGAACAAGGAGTCAACATGACAGGGGGAACAACTGATTGTGATGATGAACATGATGAGGAAGATGAACTCACTCGAAATGAAACTGCTGGTCTTTCACATCAGATTGGCCATGACCCTGGAAACATCAGAGTTCTCACCCATTGGAGAATGTGTCATCTGAATTAGATACTGGGATCATGACCGGGTCTGCATTGAAGAATTTTTGTGCCTTCTTTGCATTTTATTCAGCCATGGAACCAAAGAATATTAAGGAAGCATTGGAAGATTCAGATTGGGTGATAGCTATGTAGGAAGAACTACATCAATTTGAAAGAAGCAAAGTGTGGCACGTAGTTTCTAAGCCAAAGGAGAGATAAATTATTGGAACCAAGTGTATGTTTAGAAACAAGCTAGATGAACATGGCATTGTCATTAGGAACAAAGCTAGGTTGGTGGTTCAGGGGTACATCCAAGAAGAAGGAATTAATTATGATGAGACCTTTATACCAGTAGCAAGGATGGAAGCTATAAGAATGTTTATTGCCTTTCCTACCTACATGGAGTTCACTCTATATCAAAAGGATGTGAAGAATGTTTTTCTAAACGGTTACCTGACTGAAGAAGTCTATGTAATTCAGCCACCTAACTTTGTGAATAGTGAGTTCCCTAATCATGTGTATAAACTTGACAAGGCTATTTATGGGTTGAAGCAAGCTCCTAGGGCATGGTATGAAAGGTTGTCTAGGTTCTTTCTGAAGAACGATTTTACAAGATGAAAGATTGACAATACTCTATTCCTGAAAAAGAAAGGAAAAGACCTACTTGTTGTTCAAGTTTATGTCGATGACATCATCTTTGGCGCAACATATGAGAGCTTGTGTAAAGGATTTGCTGAACTAATAGAAAGCGAGTTCAGTATGAGCATGATGGGTGAACTCAACTTCTTTTTAGGGTTGCAGATAAAACAAACTCATGAAGAAACCATGATACATCAATAGAAGTATATTAAAGAATTGCTGAAGAAGTTTGATAAGGAATGAGCTAAAGAAATAACTACTCCTATTGCTCCCGGAACAAAGCTGGATATGGATGAACTGGGTCCTTCTACAAATGAGACCAAGTATAGAGGAATCATTGATTTCCTTATCTATCTCACTGCTAGTCGTCCAGACATTATTTACAGTGTAGGACTCTATGCGAGATTTCAGTCTAAACCCAAGGAGTCCCATCTGACTAATGTCAAGAGAATATTGAGATATTTAAAAGGAACTCAAGACTTATGTCTATGGTACCCCAGGGGTGGTACATTTGAGTTGATTGGTTTTGCAGATGCTGATTATGCAGGGCATCTGGTGGATTAAAAAAACACTTCAGGAATGGAATACTTTCTGGGTCGTTGTCTGGTTTCTTGGGCTACAAAGAAATAGAACTCAGTGGCTCTCTTTACAGACTGAAGCTGATTATGTTACTGCTGCTTCTTGTTGTTCCCAGCTGCTGTGGATCAAGCAACCAATGGAAGATTTTGGAATCAAGTGTGGACCAGTGCCCATATTCTGTGACAACACAAGTGCTGTTAATATTGCTAAGAACCCAGTCTAGCACAAGAGAATAAAGCACATTGATATTAGATATCATTTTTTGAGAGATAATGTTGAAAAATGTCTAATAACTATAAATTCGTGCAGGATTAAAGATCAAATTGCCGACACTTTACCAAGGCTTTGAACAAAGTTCTGTTAGAGAGGAACATGTTAGAGTTGAGGATGCCCAAAATACATGGATGACTCAGCACATGATCCTCAGGAATTGGCTAGTTAAGTATTCTATTAGGTTTGTTTGAATATTGTTACTATAGTCCAGTCTGCTTGTTGTACTTCTTTAAGTATACTTTTTTAACTAAGTTTACACTTGTAGCATTATCTAATGTGTTCCCACTGAAGGACTTGCTAAGCAAAAAAAAAAAAAAAAAGGAATCATATTCAAAACGAGGAATCATGTCCAGGTACATTTATGTGGTTATTTTTGTTAAACACTGTACCAAAAGTAATTTCCTTAGTTGTGCATCATTAATCCTTGTTTGTTAAAAACGTTCGCTACTGAGAACTGCTATAGAAAGTGCGAACTACTCATTTTTTCAAGAAACTGACAACTAGCCCTTTTTTTTATTAGCGAATATTACTAGGCAGGGAGCCTAGTGACTACTTTTATAAATAAATAAATAATGCCCCAAAGAGGACAATACAAAGTAAGGAGGGCCAAACCATACCTTACATTATCCTATCGAGATGACACCTCTCAACTAGCCCGAGTGAAGAAAATAAGAACTAGCAAGCACCAAATACTCTATGATCATCACAGAGTTAATAACACACTCTATGATGATATTACATATGAATTACTAAAATAATGAAATAATATAAAAGCTAGAAAGAAAGTGGAATCATGTAATCCACACTTCCCTTTACAAGTGATGAAATGGAATATGTAGAAAGGCCCTACTACACTAACTTGAGAAAATGATACTTGTGACTCTCTATCTCGATCATATATGCTATCCATCATTTTTTCTACTTTTTCGACTTTTTGGAATTTGACTTTGTACTTTTCGCAGGTTGCACTCTAGTTGGCTCTAGTGGGCACCTTTCCCTCCTCACTTTCTTTGGAGATTTATCATGAATAGCCCTTGGAGACAAATCACCCTCTCTGGCCACAATTTGAATTATGAGCAGTGGATTCTTCATCAAATTCCTCTTCTTCAAACATATCCTCATCCTCCACAAAATAATTCCCTTGAAGAGCTTCATGTTGATTAGATACTACTTGTCGTGCCAAAATACCCCTTGTATCATGCAAATCAATTTGCTTAATGAGCTCATCATCAGAAGGTAATCTCTTTGAATGTGGGACAACCTGCATTAAGGACTTGGGCAAAAAAGATGGAGCATTGATATTCAAATGAGGCTTACCAAAATTAGGAGATGCACTTTTACACAACCGTTCAAGGTGAGCCGTTGGTATGAGGACATTTCCCAAATATTTTGACATAGCCACACTCTCAGATTCCAAATCCATGCTCGCATCCAATGAAGGAATAGTATGAGACTCTTTATTCTCCACACAAATTCCTTTACTACTTCTAATAATATCATTCTCATCTTCAGCTCCACTAAAATCCTGCATTAAATTTCCTCCAGCTTGAGCATTAATTGACGTGAGAAGCAAACCAGCAGATTCTCCACCAGCTCCTTCAGCTTCAGCATTAATTGTCCCAGCATTAACTGCTGCCTGGGCAATAAAAGGGGACACAACACTAATTCCAGCTTGATTTGGTCGCCTTAAATTCCTTCCAGCAGCTGCATTAATTGACGCCGACTCCAAACCTTCAGCTTGAATGCTACGACTCAATTTAGTTGCTGCAGTAAAAGCTGCCTTGGAAATATCTCGTTCTTCAGCTTCAAAACAAACAGCTGCACCTGCTTGATGAACCAAGTTTAATGGTTCATTTAACTCTTTCCCACTCCTGGAAGAAATAGGAGAAGTTAAGGGCTGCAAATTCCCAGCTTTACTCCCAACCAAATTAGGAGAAGAATTTTTATCCAGAATTGACGTCTCAGCAGATTCCTTATGCAGTTTCATTGCGTCTTTTCCAGAAACAACTATCACACCAACAACCTGATTTTTGGGATGTTCTTTGAACGCATCTTCAGCCCATGTGCGAGTCCCAACAGGTATAGAAGTTCCATCAGATTCCTTCTCCAAGCCAGTAACTACATTATCCACATGAAGTCGCGATCCCTCAGAACCCTTCTCCACTACAGCATGTTGAATTAAATTCCCTTCCTTGCCTTCAGATTTCAGTTGACATGGCTCAACTACATCATGAACTTTATCATCATTCTCCAAAAGTGCAAAAGCATTCGTAGTTGCGACAGTTTCAGCTTGATTCACTGGATTAGCATTTGAAATGGGACTGCTTCAATTTGTTGTGCAGCCTTTTTTCCTTATTTCTTATTGGTTTCCGCTCGACTCCAAGCATTAGGGTTCCTGTTTGAATGTAAAAAACTTCTACCATTCCTTCTTGGATTCCCTTTTACACGAACTGGTTGCACAACATCAAGATTGTCACCATTCTTCTTTTGGGTGGACTATCTAGGATCAACTTGTTGAGTCACCGAAGCATCACCTTTATGAATATTACCTACTACCGTCCCAATTTTTAAAACCTTAACATGTTCTACATTCAAAGATGCAGCTTCCATACCTTCAATATCATCCTTATGTACAAGCTCAGGATGAAGCACATAGCATTCCTCTTCACTATGGCCTTGAAGCCTACATTCCTTACAATATTTAGGAATATAATCATACCTAATTCGAACCCACTTAACCTTGCTTCACCCATTGTGGAGTTCTTGATTCCAATACGAACACACTGTGGACGAGTTGCCAATAAATCGACTTCAACTTTAACTTTCACACAACTAGGTCTTGATTTAGCTTTGGTGGCAGCATCTAGTTGTAATGGTCGTCCAACAGCCCTTGCTAAAGAAAACACAATTTCTTTGCCAAAAAAGATGGGGGGTAAACCAGGGAACGAGATCCATGCAACACCAATAGAAGTTTCTTCATTGGGATCAAACCAAACCTCATATTTAAGACCTCGCAATTGGTGAAGCGTATGACCTATCTTGATGTAGAAGGCTGGTCTAGATAATACATGCACATAATCCTCTAAGATCGAGAGTCTAATTAGAATGTGACGAGAATCTAAAAAACCAATACAACATTCACCTTTAAACTCAAGCTGCAATGGATTTTGCTTCTTTAAATCATGGAAATCTGGCATGCAATAAGCAAACTTTCCCACCACAACATATTGTAACTCTTCGCTTATCACCATGTTTTCCACATCCTTATCTTCCCAAAGAAAAGATGGTTCACCATGATGTAGGTCAAATCTTGGCGCAGGAACAAAATTAACTTCGTGAGGTGTGATATTAGGGTTAAGAATGGATTTGTAGGATTGTTTTTGTGGTTATGGGGCTGGTGAAGGATTGGGAGTAGTAGTAGGAACCTGGACAACCCCAGTAGGGGGCTGTCCAGTGGCCGTGTTGGCCATGGAAGCTCAAGCTTGGAAAATCGCCAAAATCGCCTCTAGCTAGAGAGAAAACACGGCGTGGGTTTAGGGTTTAGGGTTTAACTAGCCCTTTTTGACTACAAAGTCAGCCTCTTTTTAAAACGTTGGCTACTTGAAAGCGCAAACTACCCCCTTTCTGTAGCAGTTCACTACTAAATTTTTTGTCTTTTTTTGAACAGTTCGCAACTAGAGATAGCGGGGACTACCTTTTTTTTTCAAGCAATTGCGAGCTAGACCATTTTTCGCTACAACGCCGATCTCTTTTTAAAACGTTCGCTGCTGAAAGCTCAAACAACCTATTTTTTTGTAGCAGTTCACTACTAAATTTTGAACTGTCTTTTTTTTAATAGTTTGCTACTAGATTAAGCGCGAACTACCCTTTTTTCAAGAAACTGCAAATTAGCCTATTTTTCGCTACAAGGCCTTGCTCTTTTTGAAACGTTCACTACTAGAAGCGCAAACTACCCTTTTTTTTGTAGCAGATTACTACTAAATTTTGAACTGCCATTTATTTTTAACAGTTCGGTACTAAAAAAAGCGTGAACTACTATTTTCTTCAAGAAACTGCGAACTAGACCATTTTTCGCTGCAAAGACTACATCTTTTTAAAACGTTCGCTACTGAATGCTCAAACTATATCCTTTTTTTAGCATTTCTCCATTAAATTTCAAAATGACTTTTTTTGAACAGTTCGCTACTACAGAAAATGCGTACTACTAAGTTTTTTAAGAAATTGCGAGCTAGTCAATTTTTCGCTGCAACGCCTATCTCTTTTTCAAACATTCACTACTGATAGGTCAAACTACCCCATTTTTGTAGCAATCCACTATTAAATTTTGAACTGGATCGAACTGTCCGAGTTTTAATAGTTGAAACTTAAATGAGTGAGTTATGTATAAAAGACAAGGGGGCTAAAATACATGGAGGATAAGATATGACACACATTTATTGAGAAGAAACTTAGCATACGTAGCATTAATCGGTTGAAAAAATCTTATGTACACGATTTTCAATATGTTATTTCAAACAGATAAAAATTTAACTCATAGATCTCAAGCATATTCGTACGCAAACAAAAATATAATCTTATCCGCTCAAAGTATGCATACCTTACTCAATATGAGTGTCTTGCCCATAAAACAAGATCAACACTACAGGTGAGAGATACACAAATTTTGCGCCAACTTGTAACTTGACATAAGTGTAGTGTTGAGGTATGCCGAGTTGTATATTGGCGCGGATGCGGAGGATGCGGCAAAAAACCTTCCAATTTATATCTTGACAGGGTGTGGAGCCTCGCACGTGCCAAGTTATATCTTGGCAGGGATCCTCGATAATCGTGCCAAGTTATAAGTTGGAAGGGGATACGCGCTAACTATTCCAACTTATATCTTGGCAGGGATCCGCGATAACCGTGGGAAGTTATAAGTTGGCAGGGATACGCGCTAACCGTGCCAACTTATATCTTGGCAGGTATCCACAATAACCGTGCAAAGTTTTAAGTTGGCAAGGATACGCGCTAACCATGCCAACTTATTTCTTGGCATGGATCCACGATAACCATGCCAAGTTATAAGTTGGCAGGGATTCGCGCTAACCGTGCCAACTTATATCTTGGCGGAATTCAGGTATGATCCGCGCCAAGTTATGTCTTGGCATAGATTACACGTTGAAAAATTACAACATGGAAAAAAGTTTAGGCTTCACTTGGGGTTTTAGTCACTACTAAAGTTCGCTACTAGAAAAAGCGCGAACTAACCTTTTTTTCAAGAAACTGCAAATTAGCCCATTTTTTGCTACTAATCCTAGCTCTATTTAAAACATTCGCTATTAAAAGTGCAAACTACCCATTTTTGTAGGTGTTCCCTACTAAATTTCAAGCTGTCTTTTTTTTTTTGTACAGTTCGCTACTAGCAAAACCACGAACTACCTTTTTGTGTTTCAAAAAACTGCGAACTAGCCCATTTTTTGCTACAAAGTCATTCCCTTTTTAAAACGTTCGCTGCTGAAAGCGCAAACTACCCTCTTTTTGTAGCAGTTCACTACTAACTTTTGAACTAATCTTTATTTGAATAGTTCGCAACGAGAGTGAGGGCGAACTATCTTTTTTTTTTTTTCCATAGCAATTCCCTACTAAATTTCAAACTGTCTTTTTTTGTACAGTTCACTGCTACAGAAAGTGCGAACTACTCATTTTTTCAAGAAACTGAGAACTAGCCCTTTTCACTACAAAGTCAGCCTCTTTTTAAAACGTTCGCTACTTGAAAGCGCAAACTACCCCCTTTTTGTAGTAGTTCACTACTAAATTTTGAACTGTCTTTTTTTTGAACAGTTCGCAACTAGAGATAGCGCAGACTATCTTTTTTTTTCCAAGCAATTGCAAACTACACCATTTTTCGCTACAACGCCGATCTGTTTTTAAAACGTTCGCTGCTGAAAGCTCAAACAACCTTTTTTTTGTAGCAGTTCACTACTAATTTTGAACTGTCTATTTTTTAATAGTTCACTTCTAGATTAAGCACGAACTATCCTTTTTTAAAGAAACTGGGAATTAGCCCATTTTTCGCTACAAGGCCTTGCTCTTTTTGAAACGTTCGCTACTAGAAGCGCAAACTACCTTTTTTTTTTTGTAGCTGATCACTACTAAATTTTGAACTGACTTTATTTTTAACATTTCGGTACTACAGAAAGCGCAAACTACTATTTTCTTCAAGAAACTGCGAACTAGACCATTTTTCACTGCAATGACTACATCTTTTTAAAACGTTCACTATTGAATGCTCAAACTACATCCTTTCTGTAGCATTTCTTCATTAAATTTCAAAATGACTTTTTTTGAATAGTTCGCTACTACAGAAAATGAAAACTACTAATTTTTTTTTTAAAAGAAATTGCGAGCTAGTCAATTTTTTGCAACAACACCTATCTCTTTTTCAAACATTCGCTACTGAAAGGTGAAACTACCCCATTTTTGTAGCAGTCCACAGTTAAACTTTGAACTGGATCGAACTGTCCGAGTTTTAATAGTTGAAACTTAAATGAATGAGTTATACATAAAAGGCAAGGGGGATAAAATACATGGAGGATATGACACACATTTACTGAGAAGAAAACTTAGCACACGTTGCATTCATCGGTTGAAAAAATCTTATGTACATGATTTTCAATATGTTATTTCAAATAGCTAAAAAATTTAACTCATAGATCTCAAGCATATTCGTACGCAAATACATACCTTACTCAAAATGAGTGTCTTCCACATAAAATAAGATCAACACTACAGGTGAGAGATACGCACATTTTGCGCCAACTTGTAACTTGGCATAAGTGTAGTGTTGAGGTCTGCCAAGTTGTATCTTGGCGCGGATGCGGCATAAAACCTGCCAAGTTATATCTAAGCAGGGTGTGGAGCCTCGCGCGTGCCATGCCGATGATACAATTTTATTTACTTCTGCGGACAACAATTCTTTGAGGTTGGTAATGGGTGTGTTGGGTGCTTATGAAGAGGCCTCGGGGCAGCGTGTAAATAAAGAAAAGAGCGCCGTTTATCTTCACAAAAATATTGAGGAGGAGGTTGTGCAGTAGGTACAAGGTATTACGAAAATTCCCTATAGTAGGTTTTTCTTTTACTTATTTGGGGTGTCTTATTTTTTATGAAAGGAGGAAAAAGGATTACTACAATGATATTCTTGATAAAATTATGAGGAGGCTTCAATCTTGGAAGGCCAAGATGCGTTCATTTGGAGGTCGTGCAGTCTTGATTAAACATTTGTTGCAGAGCTTGCCAATTTATTTATTGTCGCCTATAGATCCTCCTAATTGTGTCATTAATTAAATGCATAAATTGTTTGCTAATTTTTTCTGGATGTGCAGGCATTGGGCTTCTTAGGACACTCTTTGTCTTCCTACAGGTGAGGGAGGTCTTGGTTTTAAATCACTGTATGATGTTTCCATGGTATTATTTAGTAAATTATGGCGGAATTTTAGAAAAAAATCTTCATTGTGGGGCACTTTCATGGCAAATAAATATTGCAAGAAGCTAAATGCAGTGGTTGTTCAATATACGGATGGGTCATATGTTTGGAAAAAAATGCTAATGGCTAGGGATCGTATTGATCAACAAATTTTTTGGCAAGTCAAGGGTGGAAACTCGCATTTTTGGTATAATAACTGGAGTGCATTGGGTGCAATTCATTAACTTCTTCCTGCTGGTTCGATGGTTGATGGATGCTTTAATTTAGTAGAAGATTATGTCGATGGTAACGGTTCGAATGAAGAGCTAGTTCGAGAAAAAGTCGCGGGTTTTATTGCGGATCATATTTTGCATTTACCTTCTATTATTCAGGGTGGTGGCAATGATAAATCTTGGTGTTGAATCCAAATGGTAAGTTTTCTGTTAATTCGGCATGGAATTTTATTCAACATAAAGGTGTGTTGAATGATTGTTACAAGAAGATGTGGGTGAAAGGCCTGCCGTTTAAAATTTCTTTTTTTAATAAGGCGCTTGTCGAAGTTTAAATTACCTCTGGATGATGCGCTTAGGAAGATGTGTTATTGCTTTGCCTCGAGGTGTTATTGTTGTAGAAGTCCCAGGGAGGAAACTATGGAGCATGTGTTCTTTACAAGTCCGTATGCAACGCGATTGTGGGGTTTTTTCTCGTCTACTGTTGACATATCGCTTCTCAGTTGTGATTTGCGCCAAGGCATATTAAAATGGTGGTCTGCTCGTGCTAGACCATGGTTAAAGTTATTGTTGAATGCCGCTCCATCTATTATTATGTGGGAATTATGGAAGCGACGCAATACTTTAATGCATGGGGGTCAAGTTTCTTATGCGCGCCTTGAGTTTGAGGTTACTTCTAACCTTTATAAACTGCTTGCTACTGCCCATCCAGGTACGAAAGCTTTACCTTTGTCATGGATTGCAATGGTTGATAATTGAAAGTCTTATCTTCCAGTGTTGAGATATATTTTGGTGCGATGGAGGCCTCCGTAGATTGGGTGGTATAAATGTAACACCGATGGGGCATGTCGTGGGAATCCGAGGTTGGGTTCGTTTGGTTTTTCTGTAAGAAATTCTATTGGTGACATAGTGAGGGCTGTTGCCAATCCATTGGGAGTGTGTACAAATGTTTTCGCAGAGGCTAAAGCAGTTTTGGAAGCGATGCAATGCTGCTTAGCTTTCAATTTAGTGCCTACTGTTTTGGAGATGGACTCGCTGCTATTGAAGAATATTATAGAAGGTATTTGGGATTCTCCTTGGGCAATTGTAAGTGTTGTAGACGATATTCATTCCATCATGGGAAATTTAAAATCGTCCACACGTTTAGAGAAGGGAATCATCTTGCGGACTACCTTGCTAATAAGGCGTTAGATGTTGGGGGTGCTTTGTGTTACACAAGTTTTGATGATTTTGATCGCAAAGTGTTGAGAGCTGGTTTTGAAGCATGACAAACAGGAAGGACACTGAGGTTCATGCAAAGAACCTAGTCCTTGAGATGAAGGGCACGCTTGATCGAAAAGATTACGGGTTGCAAATCCCTGTGGAACTAGGAGTAGTGGCGCGTGGTTGTATACATATCCTAGTCAGACTAAAAGAGGCTGTGTCCAGGCTGTGTCTTCGAAGTGTGAACAAGAGTTAGACTTCAACATGGAAAAGAGTTACTGAGAATCCTAACTTACCATAATTAAGAGGATTCCCAGTAGAACTCAACTAGGGTTGCAAGACTCGTATAAAAGCAAGTAGAAGAGACAGCCGAAATCAGTTATTCACATACAGAGAGTTGAGAGCATACAAAGGCGATCTGAGAACTGTCTAAGTGAGTAAACTGAAGAAGACAACTTAATTGCATGCAGAGTATTGAGTCTAGATTTTATTGTCTAGGTTCATCGAGTTGTAAGTTGTCATCGTATTGAGCTTTCATTGTTTTACCTATTCGCTTATCTTTGAAGCATATGTATTAGGTGAACTATTTTGTGATTACTAGAAAAGCTAGAGTGTAGCTTTGATTAGTGATTAGGGTCTAGAGTGTAGCCCCTTGGTTACAGAGTTTGTAATCTAAAACGTTGCTCTTGTGTTAGTGGATTCAGTTCGAAAATCCCAGAGTGTGGGTTGTGGTTTTTCTCCCTTGAGCAAGGAGTTTTCCACGTAAAAATCCTTGTGTTTTTGGTGTGTGTTTTGAAGAAGTAGGCAGCTTAAAGGAGAACTGAAGAACCCTGTTCTACGTGAGAAGAACAAGGTTCTTGCAACGAAAATCGGAAGACACTATTCAACCCCCCCTTCTAGTGTCTCTAGGAGGTGCTAAAGTATAACAAGTGGTATCAGAGCAGGTCTTCTCCTGTAAGGCTAACACCTTAAGAAGGATCAGAATGAGTGCACCGCCTACAATTACTGAAGGACAGTCGGTTCTGAGGCCTCCACAGTTTAATGGGCAATACTACGCATGGTGGAAGAATAGGATGGAGAACTACATATGTGCTGAAGACTATCAACTCTGGCTGATAGTCTCTGAAGGAAATCTGATTCCTACCAAAATAGTTGGTGAAGGAACCACTGCCACAAAAGAACCTAAGCTGAAAGAAGAGTTTGATGAGACGGATTATAAGATGATCGAAAAGAACCACAAGGCCAAGCGGTTTATGTGGCCTTGGTCCGAAAGAATTCATTCGAGTATCATCGTATAAGACGGCTAAGGAAATATGGGATGCTCTGCAGGTTGCACACGAAGGAACCACCGAAGTAAAGGATTCAAAAAGAAGAATGTTGAAGAGACAATTTGAGTTGTTTACTATGGGCGAGAAGGAGTCGATTCAGGATATGATGACCAGGTTGACCATGATTACAAATGAAATGAGATCCTTGGAGATGGAATTGCCTGAGGTAGAGATGGTTGACAAAATCCTGAATGTGTTGCCTGAAGCATGGGAACCAAAAATGACTGCCATCATTGAATCCAAACCCTTGAAATCCATCAAGCTTGAAGAACTGGTTGGAAGTCTGAAGACGCATGAGATGATGAAGGACTCAAAGGCTAAACCAGCAGCAAAGAAGGAAAAGACCCTTGCACTGGAAGCAACAGAGGAAGGCGATGAATATGTTGATCTCCAATCAGTGGAAGCTGCTATGGTAAGTGCCTTAAGACAAAAACTCAATCTGGGAAGGTTTAAAGGATTTAAACGAGGGAAAAAGGAGAGCTCTAGCAGGAAGAATATAGTTGACAGTCCTGACTACTCTGGATGCTTCAAATGCTTCAAGAAGGATCATGCTGTCATGGATTGCCCGATGTGGGAAATAGAATGGATGAAGAACAGAGCCTCTAAGGAAAAGGAAAAGGAAACCACAAAGGATCTTGATGCAGACAGGAAGAAGTCAAGACGACCCCCAAACTTTAGAGCAGAACGAAGGAAAAGGAAGGAAGCTTTCTATGCTACATGGGGACCAACTGATAGTGAGTCTGATCATGAAAAGGAAGCTGATGATGACTCACCACTAGCACTAGCAAGGATGACAGACGTTAGTTCTGATGAAGAAGATCCTCGAGAATTCAGATGTGGAAGAGATCCATCAAAGCCACCAGTGTTCAATGGGACTCATTACAATTACTGGAAGAAACAAATGAAAAATTTCTTGCAGGCAACTGATTACAGCTTGTGGCTGATTGTAAAAAAAGGACCTCATGTTCCTGTGAAAAGAGCAATAAACGGAGTCCTGGTGCCAAAGAAAGTGGAAGAACTAGATCCTCAAGATCTGGACTGGCTACAAGCAAACTCCAAGGCTGAGGGTTATCTAAGAAGAGGACTTACAGATGATGTGCTTGGACGGATACTGGAATGTAAATCTGCCAAGGAAATATGGAAGAAACTGAAGGAGTTGTACATAGCCGACAACACCAAGAAGGACTCTGCCCTCATGGCAACTGATGGAGAGGAAGCTGGCAGTTCAGCAGAGGTATGCTTGTCTGATCTAAAAGAAACTTTACACACATACTCTTCTGAAAATTTAATTCTGATCACTGCCACCTTGATTGAAGGATATGAAAAATAAAAGCTTGAAAAAGATAAATTAACTGAAGAACTGAGTAATCTTAGAACTAAGCACAAGAGTCTCCTGGAACAGAATATTGAACTTGAAGAAACCTATGCACAAATTCAAACAACAACTGATGTGCAAGTTCCATCTCCTTTTTCTCTACCTTTCTCTCCTTCCTCAGTCTGGGTTTCCTTGAAAACTTTCTAACAACATCTAAAGGAGTGACTCTATCAGTTCTTTTTGGCCATTTCAGCTTAACATACCTGCAATAACCTTCAGCAGGTACATCCAGAATCACTCCCAACTCAGGTCTCCCAAACCCTATTTCCACTCCCTTCACAGTGGTAAACACCCTTCTGGCTGCTACCCTGCAGTTTGTGTAGAATTCTCTAACTTCATTCACAAACAGCTTCCTGTCCTTGTTGGCAAAAAAACTCAGCCAACCCTGATCACCTATCATCCTCAACAGAGATTTCATATGAAACTCCTTTTCATCATACAGAATGCTACCTGGCAGCACCTGATGCCTAGAGAAAAAAGATTCCCTATCCACTTCTTCATTGTTTCCTTTTCTTCTTTTCTTATTCTCCATCTCACTGTCTGTGTCAGAATCACTGGGTTCTACATAGCTCCCAGCCTCACTCTCCTGCTCTTCTTCACCCTGTCTCTCACATTGGTCACTGTCTTCTGCAACTTCTCAACTTTCTCCAGCTGCTGCTTTAATGCAGACCTGGTCCCAACTCTTCTGACAACAGGCTCACTAGCCGCTTTGTCATCTCCTTCTTCACCTTCTTCATCAACCAGTCTAGACTTCAACACTGGCTTCCCATCTTTCACTAACCTTCTTCTTTTTTCAGGTTCCACTAAGTTTTCTTTCACAAACACACCCTCATCTTCTTCTTCCTCACCAGTCACCTTTTCATCTTCTGCCCCAAACTTCCTCTTCCTTTTAGGTTCTTCAACTTTCTCTTCAACTCCTAACACAACTTCTTTATTTTCTTCTTCCTCAGATTCTGTCCAATCAATCCTTGCCTCATCAGCTCCAGTAGGATTTGGGCAAGTAATAGGCTCTTGCTCCTTATCCCCTGAAGCTTTAGCAAAAGTAAGTCCACCACCCTCAGGACTTTTTGGCACAGAATCCTTCACACACTCGACAGTTCCACTTATATCTTTACTTGACTCAACTGCATCTTCCCTCAGAATTTCAACATTATCTTGTTCACTAAACTGTTCTTCAATTCTTTCTGCTACATTTAACTTGTCTCCAGACTCACCAACTACAAGGCCCTGCACATCTTCCCGAAGTTCATTCCTTTTACTGTCTTGTTCCCCCTCACATGAGTTCCCCCTATCTATTTTGTCTCTTTGCTCATCACCCATTATTTTATCTAGTTCTGCGACTAGGGTTTCAGTTTCTACGATACCAGGACTGGTTATATTGACTGAACCAACAGGTGTAGATGAAATAGGGTCAGGAATTACCTCATGCAACGATTGAGACGAACTTTGCGTAGTGGGTGTCGAGAGAACAGCTCTTGACCTTAACTTCTTTACCAGTTTCTTGTCCCCTTTTTTGAGAAATTTGATGCGAGCCCTTGCGATTCTTTCAGCAAGAGTGGATGGAGGTGGTCTTTCAGACATCTTGAAGGATTTTATGAGAGATTTCTGAGTTTTTGAAGAGTTTTCTATTTTAGGGCTTGAGAGGATTTTGATGTTCAACAAAAGTGGTGGGTGAATTGTGAGGGATTGAAGGAGTGTTGTAGAAGGAGAAAGGGTTTCAGTGATTTGACAACATTTGGGGAAGGCAAGAAGTAATGAGTAGAACTAGAAAAGCAGCTTTTTGAACTTTTTGAGAACCGGGAGGAGTTAAAGATTTGACGGTTATGAACTTAATTTAAATAAGCCCTTTTCAAGAAGTGGGGTTCAAGCAATTCAAAAAAGAATTCTATCCTAAAAAGGAATGTATTCCTATAATTTAGGACGGTTATGAGAGTATGGAAGACCTCCAATGACACACATATGATAACAATTTAATTTCAGTTGTGATTTCTATCATACAGGGAAGTGTGAATGTACCTGGACAAGATTCCTCATGTTTTAACTGGTTCCTTCTCAGTACATAGTGGGTTCTTCATGGGATCACATTATTTGTCCCTGGTGCTCAAAACAACTAAACGAGTGTACTTATTCAAGTACAAGGTTAGCCCAGATAGTAATGACAAGTTTCTAGCCGACACATTGAACACTAAACTAGCCAATCACAAGGGATTACCTGCTGGGTCATCCGTGTATTTTGGTCATCCCTAACTCCAACCTGTTCCTCTCAAACTGTACCTTGTTCAATGCTTTGGTGAATATGTCAGCAATTTGATCTTCAGTCCTGCATGAATTCATAGTAATTAGACCCTTCTCCACATTGTCTCTTAGAAAATGATGTCTAATATCAATGTGCTTGGTCCTTTTATGTTGGACTGGGTTCTTGGCAATGTTCATTGCACTAGTATTATCACAGAAAATTGGCACTGCCCCACACTTGATACCAAAATCCTCCAGTTGTTGCTTGATCCATAGCAATTGTGAGCAGCATGAAGCAGCTGCCACATACTCAGCTTCAGCAGTTGATAATGCAACTGAGTTTTGTTTCTTTGTAGCCCATGATACCAAGCAAGGACCTAGAAAATGTGCCATTCCTGAGGTGCTTTTCCTGTCCACCAAATGACCTGCATAATCTGCATCAGCAAACCCAATTAGTTCAAAAGTTCCTCCTCTAGGATACCAGAGGCATAAATCCTGAGTCCCCTTCAAGTATCTCAGGATTCTCTTCACAGCTGTCAGGTGTGATTCCTTAGGTTTTGA
The DNA here is from genome assembly GCA_037355625.1 of Petunia x hybrida. Taxonomy (NCBI): domain Eukaryota; kingdom Viridiplantae; phylum Streptophyta; class Magnoliopsida; order Solanales; family Solanaceae; genus Petunia; species Petunia x hybrida. The sequence goes on from JBBBVM010000008.1 coordinate 3,742,985, forward strand.
CTGACATCTGGCACACAGTCCTACGCTGTATACTATGTCAGGTCGACTTGCTGTGAGATAAAGAAGTGAGCCAATGATTCCTCGATATTTCGTCTCATTTGTCGAAGGACCAAGTTCATCCATATCCAGCTTTGTTCCAGGTGCAATAGGAGTATGTTGAACCCTCCCTTAAAAATAAATGCATAACAAGTATGCATCGGGATTGGACTTCAACAAAATGGGACTCCAAAGGATTTTCTTTGGAGTCGCCACCTAATTTAAGGATTATTAGGAACCTAAGTCAACTAAAGAGTGCAATTTATTCTTTATTTAAAAGAAATTAAATTCAGAGATTCTGAGTAAGTGGTTCTATTAGATTCGAAAGAAGGTCCCTAACGGGAGCACTTTCGAAAATCCGCTAAGTGCGGTTAATCCGGCGGTTTTCACGAATTTGTTAAGGATAATAAGTATATAAAGCTAATTTTATATAAGGATAATAGGAATAATATAGATAAGATAAGATTTTAATTATGCCGATACTTAGATAAATAAATGACCCAATTTAAGATTAATTAAATGGATAATGAAATAATGATCAATTGGTTAATTAATAGAATAAGTAAAGATTAAATGATGTTAGATAAATAAATAAAACAAACTAGATAAATAATTGGATAATAATAAAGGATTAATTAATTGATTGAATAAATAGATAAATAAATAAGCAAATACATAACTTAATTAAATAAATGAATACTTATCAGCATTAATTAAATAAAGGAGTAAATGAATAATAATTGATTAATTAAATAAATATTTAATTGATTAAATAAATGATTAATTGAAATTAAATAAACTAGATTAAGTAAATAAATAAATAAGGATTAAAATTTAATTGATTAACTAAATAAATAAATTAGATTGGATAAATAAATAATTGAATATTTAATATAATAAATAAAGAAGCAATTCAAATGCGAATTATGACGAGGGTACGATTTTTAGTCGAATTTGATTTTGCACTCATTAATTGACAAATGATTCTAAACATCTATAAATTAATTGGCGATTCGAAAAGAAATGATACAAAAGCATTCATATAAAAACAATTTAAGAGATTTACAATAGTTATTCACAATTCAAATATCATTTCTATCCTACAGGGCTACTAATCCGGTCTATGGGGAAATCCTATACAACATGCATTTTCTAAGGGGGTGGGGAAGGATGGAGTTTAGAAGATAGAACCCGGAAGCGCAAACTCAATCATTGAGCCTTGGACTTTGTGATTTTCATTTTTTCGTTTCTTACATTTTCGGGGATATCCAGTCCCGAAATTGCGAAGCGGAGCAAATAACTTCAAATGCAAACAGCCGTCCCAATTGTGAGTTTTATTTCAACTCGTCCCAAGAGGTGTCACATGTCAAGAAAAATAGGAAGATAAGGAATTAGCGCCCAATCATAATTAAAGCAAACATTGCAAGAATACAATTTATGTAATTGCAAAGAGTAATACACATTGGTTTACTTAGGCTTAATTATTCAAGAAGTTTCAATAAAGATTTAGTTAGGACTAAGTTGATTTTAAGTTTGGTACAATCTGAATGTCATTAACTTTTGCATTGCAATCTTAATCATGGAAACAAGCTCATTGCTAAAACTGATATATAAAAAAAAACTCGCATTTCAAATGAAAGCTATGTCTAAGCCTCAAAGATTTAAAAGACAGTAATTTGATTATATTCTGAAGAAAGGAGACTAAGACAATGGGTACAAATGCAGGTTACGCCATACTTATTACACTAATTTGATTATTCAGAGTACCATATTTGAGCTGTCATCATTGGAGTGAACGGTTTAAACTACACGGCGGACTACCAGAACACTTTCATAAACTAGACAAGTAGCCAATTTTACTTAATGGATTTAAGGAGAATCATCGATTGTAACAGGACATTCAGATGCTCATTACATGTTATTAAAGAACAAAACTCATGCTAACATAAACTAAACACAAAGCAGCTTGACATCTGCTTCTCTATATACAAACATACATCCAGACCTGAGCTAAAAGACCCCTGCTATGCCTTACTCAACCTCCGAGATCCCTATAGGCACCCCTGCAAGCTCCAGACCTAAACTACTATTACTAAGCCATCAACAAAACAACCTATCAACTCACAAACTTGCCCTAAAACTGAACCTACGCTTCAGCTTCTAAAATAACTCTATACATAACCAGAACAAAACTTTCTGACAACTCGGATCACAAACCAATAGATCCACCTTCACCTGCACCAAACCAAAGATCTGAAACAAGAAATAAGGGCCAAGCTAACTAAAACCAACTAGCCCCTGCTCCCCACATTTGCAGACTCTCCTTATCAACTATTACTTGTCACACACTGCAACATCAGAACAACTCCTACTCCACTCATACACCCACACCAACACTACCAGAGATCAAGCTACTTCCCCTTAGACCTCTGCAATACTCTTAAACTTCTAGACCTAACTTAGAACAACATCCTGACCTCCCTCTAGCTCACCACCAGCACACCCTCTTAATGCTCTCACCTGCACCCCCTGCTTGACTCTTCTACAGCATCCAAACACTCACCATACCTCGCTCCTTCTACTTCCTGAAGCAATAAGAGAACCAGCCCTGGACTCCCTTTAAAACACCTGAACACCCTCAACAAGCTCACAGGAACATTCAGAAATTTCCAAACAAGGAAACCAACATCATTTCATTGACACTTATGCGATAAATCCCATCATTTAGAATCAGTCAAAACCAGTTCTTAAACAGGTGAATCATCCGAGGAAAAACAGTATTTTCTTTTACTTTGGAACATCGAAAGGATTAAACTTGGTTAATAAAGTAACAAAGGCACATCGTCAAGCAGATCAGTCAATAACTTGAGACATGAAAGATCGGACAGTTCTCTTTTACTTTACTACTTAAACAGAGGCACACAAAGAAAGTTTAGACGATATAAGGCCAAATATTACAGTTATAACGATGAATTTATACTGGTTATAAGAATCAAACGACAAAGTTCACATCTTAACTTAAACAAGCTGAACATCAATGCAAAGAAAACGAAAGTAAAATAGAATAAATGTTACCTTTTGCAGCGCAGCGAGCTAGGGCGTTGAATCTGAAGAAAACGACTCGAATTAAAACGACTCGAGCGAAAAACCTATGTATTATGCTATGAACCTTTTTTTTTTTACTAAAAAAAAAACCTATGTATTATGTTGTGCCCTTTTCTCTCTGTTCTGCCTCTAAAATTGGAACTCCCCCCCCCCCCCCCAGAAAAATGAAACAGAGAATGAATATATACCTGAGATTAGGGTTTCGGATTCTTTTGTGAATTTCCCATAATCTCCAAAAAAGAGGATATTCCCTTTACAAATAAGGGTAAAACTTGTCCAAAATTCCTAGAATTTGTACAAGTTTTATCCTTACATGTAAGGATTTGCCCGTTGGATGAAGTTAATGGTTCGGATTGATTTTCTTTTGAAATGAACGATCGAGATTGATACAGCTATATCCTAGTACGAGAAGATGATGTGGAGGATATGGGGGACCAGTGTGGTACAAGATTTTGGCTGATAGTGATTTTTGGGGGGGAAAATCAAAGGGGATCGGGTTTAGGGGATTCAGGGAATCGGGTTAGGAACAGAAATTGGATTAGGGATTTGGGTAGAAGAACTGAACTGGGTAATGTTGTATGTATATCATGGGTTGCACGGGTAGGCCAATTTTAAATGATAAGAACGAAATTAGCCTCATTTTAGGATAAATTAAGGAAATTGAGGGGGGTGCACGAGGTGGGTAGAATTAAGCCGCACATTGCGATTTTAAGCACTTTTTGCTTTAAAATCAATCAATTACCCTTAATTTCAAAAATTAATTTTAATTTAAAATAATTTAGACTTTAGTAAACACGACCGGGAAAAAATTGGGTGTCAACAGCTGCCCCTCTTTACCCGGAAAGGATGAAAGAGTTTTCAGGGTAAAGAAGTTGACATAAAGCCAATTTTGTCACGATAAAGCCAAGGACTTCTGATTCCATGGACCAAAAGACGAGGCTTATGGATATGGCCGAACTCCGGTTTTCGAGTTGCCTACATATCTCGGGCTAAAAGAGAATCAGGCCATATGTAGTTCCACGACACTTAGATACAAAGACTCGCACGATTGACAAAAGAAAGGACGCACGGATAGGAAAGAATTCAAACTGACCCCTAATCTGGAATGAAAGATTAGGAAAGGACTTGCTTGTTCGAGTGCGATTCTTCAAATCCTTGTTGACGAGTCTAGCTCATATCAACAATTGCCACAGTTCACTGCTAAGGAAAAGTTCCACGTTATGCTCCAAATGCTCTAAATGCTGCTGCGGTTTTGCCAAAATTCTGTAAAGACTTAACAAACGGTAAGCGAGCAACTGCTAATAAACTGTAAACAATGGAATAAATAAAGTGATAGCATAAAATTGTATATGCGGATTGTGATACCATCAAAATGTTTTTCTTTCGATTAACTGACGAGGCGCTCCGCCCAGGGAACCTTTAGGCTGATCATTATTGGTAGGATCAATAACAAAAGAGCCTTCAATTGCTTATGATAGGCTTCAGAACAAGGCCTCCAATTGCTTATGGTAGGCTTCAATGCTAATGAAGTCTTCGCTTGCTCACGATAGACTTGATAATAAGACCCCCCGATTGCTTACGGTAGGATCAATGATAAAAGAGCCTTCAATTGCTTATGATAGGCTTCAAAATAAGGCCTCCAATTGCTTATGGTAGGCTTCAATGTGTCACGACCCAATTTCCAAGGGCTCGTGATGGTACCTAAACAACATTTGCCTAGGCGAACCAATGAAACAAGATGCGGAAAAGAACAATAATGTGAAAAGATCATAAATGGATATATAAATATAAAAGTGTGAAGTCCAAAAGAATATATCAACAAAAGAATTGGAGCATTATAAGAGTGACTCAATAAAGTATGAATATACATCAAAGAAATCTGAGTCCTATCTCTAAGTGACTCCGGCGGTATGCCACAACTGTCTGTGTGGTCGGCTCACCTCAATCAAAAGTCTCAGAAGCCTCGGGAACCGCTAACGTCCGGGCTGCTGACTGGATGAAGGACCTGCGCACGTAGCAGAGTAAGTTATGAGCCGAAGCCCAGTAAGATCACCGACAGGCCCGCTAAGGTACCCTTGCGGGACAACTCGCTACATGCATCATAAGCAACAACATACTATAGTAATCATACAATAAAGTAGTGAAATCACAAATAGATGTAACACATTCCATACACACAAGTAGTAACCAGAAGTCTCAAGGATTATGCCCATCCAACGTAAGGCATAGGTCAACTCAGCGGCGGTTTGGAGGTCCAATCTCTACTCCCGTGCCGACTAACCTAGACCTACGATGGACTAGCAACACCACTACTAAGTATCAACCATATACCGTGACCCGAAGTCACTATCACAATCATGACTAAGTAGACCAACGACCCGTAGTCGTTGGCTCATCTCAAATCTGTCTACGATCGCACCACACCCCCTGTCAAGTGCGTCGTATCTCAATAAATCAAGTGACCACACCACACCCCCTGTCAAGTGTGTCACATCTCAAAGATCAAGTGTCCACACCACACCCCCTTTCAAGTGTGACACATCTCATAGTATAGGCGACACCACACCCCCTGTCAAGTGTCCCTCTAACATTATTAATATCCACGACATTAATAACAATAACAGAAATAATAACAGAAATATTAATAACGATAATATTTCACAGTCACCGTAACCCAGGTTGGTTATGCTAGCTGAACGTAAGGCGAAGGTTAACCCGAACACAGTTTGGGGGTACAATCCCTACTCCCATGTCGTCCAACCCAAGGTTACGTATAGACAGCACTACCCAACCCGGTACGTGAACAAATCAAGTACCAATATCATACAAAAGCCGGCAAAATCCTCGGCAAGACATTTATCATGACATGCCGGCAACATCCTCGGCCATGTCCAAAGTTCTTGCTATCTAAGCATGGCGTAGCAAGCGTTACTACGATATAAATTTAAGCTACCTCGACGTAGCGTTTAGACCGGCACATACCTCGGTCGAGTCACAATCTCGTTATTTATAACAAACAATAATAGCAAGTAATTCACATCATTAATCCTAACCATTGTTAGGTATATATATGCGTACATGAAGCATACTAGCATGAAGGAAGAGTCCACAAGCACAATAGAGGTCAAGTCTCACTTACCTCGAAATTCGGGCTCAAATGCCGGGAAGAATCTCCTTTCCCGCTCGCCTTGTCCGCGAAGGACTCTCCACTAGGTCTATTAAGACAAGATATAGCACATATGAGTGCTCAATTATAGCTATTTAAGCCTATAGGCATCCTAGGGTAAAAATTACCAAAATGCCCCCGGGTAGGGCCGAGCCCTTAATTTACAAAATGTACTTTTCCGGACTCCCCATGCTCCCGTGAGTCCAAAAGTACACTTAGATTCCACATGCGAGCCTTGCTCGATGTCTTTCCCCAATTCTTAAGAATCTAGGGTTCTAACCCATTTCCAAGAATCAACCCTTTGATTCTTGTGTTAATCAACATAAAGATGGATTGAAAGGGCTTACCTTAAGTGTAAGTATGGTTGGGTCTTCAAGAAATACCCAAAAATCGCCTCAAGAGCTCACCAAATGATTTTTACAAGTTATGAACCGAAATGGCCCGAAATGGCCTTTTTATAGCAGTTTTTGCCTCTGTGACAGCTTCTTTTGAAAAGATCATAACTTTTGATAGGAATTTCCAAATGACCTGAAACCGGTTCCATTAGAACCACAACTCAAAGGGCTACAACTTTCATGTTTTGAGTTTTTCCTAATTCCTTACGGATTGGCCGGAAAGTCAGCTTTTATCCGGCTGTTTGCGCTAAAACAGAACAGAAAAGTCGCACCAGATTTTCTACTGTTTTAGGGCAAAAACGGGACCCTACGAAGCTCGGAATGATCCCAAATTTTGCACACAAGTCATAAAATACTTGGGTGACGTGCTCGTCAAGACGGAACTCAATTCGGACCTCCAGAAATCAAAAAGTAGGTCCCACGGCAAAGGTTCAATTTTCGACTTTCGCCAAAATAGCGAAATTTAACCAAACGACCTCGGAATCCAATTCCGAAAGTTGCTACAAGTCACAAATGACTATACGAACCTAACGGAACTTTCGGATCTCTCATCGGAGCTCATTTGCTCAAATCGAGCTCGGAAACCTCTTTTAACTCTTTAAAACTTCCGAAACGGGGACTTTATCAAAAGTCCTATCAAACGAGGTCCGTTTTCAATTTTGAAGGTTGCTACATATCATAAATGACGAGACGGACCTAACGGTGCGCTCGGATTTTCCATCGGGGTTCGTTTACTCAAAACGACCTATCGAAACCCCAAATTCCTTTCTGGAATTTCATAAACGGATCCTTTTCTCGAAAACCTATCAAACGGACTCCGTTTCGACTCAGATTTCACAGACGGGTCATAAATGACCTAACGGAGCTTTTGGGACCATCGACACGCAAATCGTGGTCCTGGATCCCGTAACGACTATTTGAGGGTCGTTACATTCTCCCCCACTTAGACTCTCGGCCGTCCTCGGACGAGCCTAAGTCTAAGGTAGGATCCACACACTAGCCACGGAGCTGGCACGGATTTCGAGGACCCCTCGGTACCACCCGAAATCAATAAAACTTAAAAATACAAATTCAGGCTTAGAAAATACAAGGATTTCATACCTGAATCATCGAACAAGCGCGGATGCCTCTCACGCATCTCGGACTCAAGCTCCCAAGTGGCCTCGGCAATGGAGTGATGCCCCCACTGAACTCTCACAAGCGGGATCACCTTCGATCTCATCTTACGGACCTCTCTAGCCACAATAGCAATAGGCTCCTCCGAATAAGCTAAGTCGCCATCTACCTCCACGGAAGCCATATCGATCACATGAGACAGATCGTGAACAAACTTCCGGAGCATGGACACATGGAACACCGGATGAACAGACAGAGAGGGAGGCAAAGCCAGTCTATAAGCAACGGCGCCAACGCGCTCCAATATCTCAAAAGGCCCAATGAACCTAGGACTGAGCTTGCCTTTCTTCCCAAATCTCATAACACCCTTCATGGGCGACACTCTGAGGAATACCCGGTCCCCAACCATGAACTCAAGATCTCTCCGCCTGATAAGACCCAAATTGGAGCCAAAGCGCCAACCATCAAGAGCCAAGCTTGAGAGCACAAGGATGGCAAGTCAAGGCTTTCGGAAGAGGGCTCGGGAGTGATTTGAAGCCATGGACTTGAGCACGCTTGAGGGAGGACCGACTATGGACCAAGGGGGAACACTTAGAGTCCATTTTGAGCCGTATCCATACCTCCAAGGAAGAGGCGGAGCGCCTCCCCAAAGAGGCGGACCGCCTAGCAAAAGTCCAGAGAGCAACACAGCAAGAGGCGGAGCGCCTCCCCCACTGAGGCGGACCGCCCCTCACTGAAGAGACCTGAGGCGGAGCGCCTCCCTTTATGAGGCGGAGCGCCTCCCCTGTTAGCCTTGACGGGATTTCGTGTGTTTTACCTATTTTGCCCTTAAGTGGCTTGTATTGTTATAACCCACTTTGGGGGTGTTTTAGACATTACATTAGGAGTGTGGAACACCTATAAATACCACACTTAGTCATTTATTTCAATTAGCTAGTTTTGGAGATAGAATTGAGAAGATAGAATAGGCTTGGCCTTTCTTGTTGAAGCGTTGACTTCATGTATCTCTTACGTTGAATCCATGGTGGATCTCCGCTAGTGAGAGTCCCGTTTAATGGTTCAAGTCTCTTCTCCCTATTGAATCAATCTAATTGTTAGTTTGATTCGTTCTTTTCTTCTATTTCTATTCTCCCCAATCCCTTACTTTCTTGTTATCGTTTGATTGTTGCTTCCGCATCCTTGTTACTTGCTTCCGCGTATTTGATCCTTATCATCTTGGTATCAGAGCACGGATCGGGTGTTGTTCCTACAAACCCTCGATCCTTGTTCATCTTATCTTTACTTTATTGTTATTGTGTTTATGTTCTTGAGAAAAGAAGAAAAAACAAAAAAAAAATTGAAAAAGTGAAAAACACAAAAAAATTCTTGTTGTGGATTGGATTTGATGATTCCTTTGGTGCGTGATATCGGGGATTGATCTATGATGATTACCCGTTGATTTGGTACCCTTGTTTCATGACTTGGTGTTGAGAATCAAAAGTTGAAAAAAAATCAAAAACCCCAAAATTGAAAACCCTTGAACTTGATTGAAATTGCTTGATTTGGATTTGTTATGGATTGGGTGTTGATATAAAACATTGGGGATTGATTAGAGTAGTTGAAAACACCATCGGGTACCTTTGGATTGGAAAAACACCTTGGAAACGCTGGATTTTTGGGTGCGAAACGAGCCAAAACGCGCTGTGCAAAGTTGCAGGATATTGGCCTAGGCGGACCGCCTCAGAATCTAGGCGGACCGCCTCAGCAAAGTTCCTTCTCTGGACTTTGGTAGGCGGAGCGCCTCCCCTTCAGGGCGGAGCGCCTCCCTCTGTTACTTGTTTCCGGGTAGTTTTTTTCGTAGGTTTTCACTTGTTGTTTGCCTCCGGGCTTCTTGGTTAGTGTTTCTAGGGTAATTGTCCTATCTTATTAACACTAATCTTTGATCTCTTAGGTTGTTTGTGTGTCTTGAAGTCTTTACTTAAAGTCGTAGAATTTGCTTGCTTCAAGTGCGCACTAAATTTGCTTCCGTACATCGAGTCCCTTAAAACTCCATTCCGAACCATTACTTGGGCGCATTAGTTGATTGATCTTGCCATTGTGATTACTAAGAGACAAGAGGGCCTTGAGTGGAAAAAGGCTTGAGTGGTGAGAACAATAGAGTGTGGTCACAAAAGCCAACGACCTTGAGTGTATACACGAGTGGAAAGAAAATTGAGTGACGTCTTTGGAGTGATACACGTGAGGGAGTGAATTTGTGAGGTCCTTGACTCTTTGATTACAATTATGGCTTCGGATGATGATGATTGTGGAGGATATGACTCATGCGGAGACGATGGAGACTATGGTTCCTATGGTGATGATGATGGGTATTGCTATGACGATTCCGGGAACCAAGGCTCATATGATGATGAAGCGGGTCACTATGTTGATTATGAAGATGAAGAAGACTATGGGGCTTGCGAAGACGAATGTGAAGAATCTTATGCTCCAAGTCAAGGATTTGAAGATGGTGACGCTTCGAGGTATGATGATCCTACTTACTCTTCTTGTGATGAATTTGAACATAATGATAGTGACGTAGAGAGAATTGATGATGAGGTTGATTATGAGGATGGTTCATATGCATCTTCTCTTGATGTTGCTTGTGGTGAGCAAGAGAGTAGTAGAAGGCCTTCCATTAGCATGGGAGGTGGTGGTGGTTGTTCCATGGGAGATGGGAGGTTTGCATCTTCTAGCTCCCATGAGAAGGGTGGAATGAGAAATATTGCTCTTACCGTGGTTGGAGTGCATTGCTCTAGTAGTGGTGGTAGGAGTGGTGTTAGGGGCTATGGAACCAAGGCGAGAGGCAATTATGGGTTCCATAGTGGTACTCCTTCCTCGACTTTCAACGGTACCTCTAATGTTGGAAGAGTGACGGGAAGTGGAAGTTGTCCTAGTGGGGTTGCTAGGAGAGGAGGGATAAGGAAGACTCAAGTTGATGGAGATACTATCCTTGGACTTCCAAGATATCTCGTGAATGAACCTATACTAAACTTGGGTCTAAGAAGGTTCGATGTTGAGGTAGAGGGAAATGGATGATATGTGCTCAAGATTGGTGACACCGATGCCAATTGCATTAGCACTTCGTTGGTTAGCAAGCTAAGGCTACCATGCTATGCTCTAGAGTATCCGTATGAGTACAATGGAGTATGGGTTACCAAGAAAGCTTGGGTGTACATATCTCATAGGAATCTCAAAAGCTATGTTTGGTGTGATGTGTATCCCATGCGACATCTTGATGTTTGGTTAGGTGATCCATGGTTGCAAGGCAAGAAAGTGAATTATAGACTTGCGGAGGACAAGTATCTTGTGAGCGAGGGTCGAAAGACCTATGAGTTGAGACCTAGTAGGGAAAGAGACAAGTTACCTCCTAGTACACTTTCTTGGTTTATGCAAAGGGCCAAGGAGCAAGAACATCATCCTATGGTTGAAAGAGTGCAAACAAGAAGTCCTACAGTCACAAGCAATGGAGGGACTAGTGCAAGAAAAGAGTTGGCAACCGTCAACAAGGTGAACCCCGAACCCCAAGCTCCAAAGCAAAGTGGTTCACCAACAAAGAAGAAAGAGATCTCAAGTGATGAGTCTCTTAGTCCTAGATTTCGGGTTGATGTTAAAACTCCACCTACTCCGGCTATGGGTATTCTTGGGCCTCGCCCCAACTCACCCGAATTTGAGAGACAAAAGATTGAGAGGAGTAAGGGAGTGACCGGTGACATTCCTCGAGTGGAAAAAGGAGAGGATGTGAAGAGTGATGTGAGTGGGATGTCACCACCCGAATCTACACCTAACCTTGAAAAGAAAATGAGAGAAAAGAAAGAGGGAAAAAAGAGTGAGGACACCCCTTATTCTAACCTTAACCCTTTATCTTTTTCTTCTACTTTTGTGAATGCTTGTGTAGGTACTCTTGGAGGCCCATCAATAGAGCCTCAATCATGCCCCAAGAAGGATAGACAAGGTGAAGAAACCCTTCAATGTGAGCTTCAAGGTGAAGAGACAATTCATGACACTTCAAATGCATCGAGTGAGCAAGATGGCCACTCAAAGGTAAGTGATAGCTCGTCCCTTGAACATGTTACTTCCTTGTCTCATGGTAGTGTTTGTGCTAACTCAACACTAGTTGATGATTTGTATGATTACAATGTGTTTGCAACTAGTGTAGAGTCGAATGGTCAACTTGTGTGTGATTGTGAACCACTAGTTGAGAGGGAAGATAAGCCACATCATGATGTGAGCCCGGTTTTCATTGAACCTCTCATTAGTGAAGAATGTGTAGTTGACCCTAATTGTGACCCTTGTTATGACACTCCACCTATATTTGATAAAGGGGAAGATGAGTCGAATGAATATCCTATCCTTTCTCTTGATGAATTGCTTGATAATGGTGGACCCATGTGTTGTAGTGAGGTTGGTAGCGACCTTGAGGAGTCTAGTGGATGAGATGGACCGAATTGTATTCGATGACTCCTCAAGTGTGGATGAGGACTCTAGTTTTGATGCCTTACCTTTGTTGGGTAGTGGACTTGTTTCCACAAACCCTTTGTTTGAAGAGGATTTTCAAAAGGGTGATGGTGAGTATCAAACTAGAGAAGAGTTTGGATTTAAACCTCCATGGTTTGGAAAGTTGAGCTCTATAGACAATCCATTGTTTGGAACTTCTAGTGAGGAAGATTGTCTTAGAGATGGATTTGGAGGTGAGGAAGCCACTCGTGGTGTGTGTAAGAGTGCTTCCAAGAAGGGGAGTGGAGTATTTGATGCTAGTTGCCAATTGAACTATTTGGTTTACTCCATCCCACATGTTAATCACACCTTGGGTGTTGAGCATGCCAAAGCTCGATGTGATGACCATAAGCTTGGAGGTCATAAGGAGCTTAGTTGCTTAATCTTGCGTGTTCCTTATCTTATTGATCTCTTTGCTTGTTATGGTAGTGAGTACTTGTCGTTGTTGAGCCAAGAACTTGTTGTTTCCTTTGGAGACATAAGCTTTTTGATTAATATTGATACTTGGCTCTATCATAAAAGTGTGATTTTCACATCACTTGTACTCACTCTTGGTGGACCTTCCTACTCTTGTAGTGGGAAGTTTTGGTGTGTCCTTATTGGACTTACGGATCATAGGAATTTTAATGGCTTGATCTTGCATATTCTCTATCCTATTGATCTCCTTGATGAATCATGTGTTGAGTGTACCCATTGGGGAAGCCAAGTGATTATTGTTTTCTTTGGAAACATGTGCTTTATCATTGTTATTGATGCTTGGCTCTATCACAAGAGTGTGTTTTCCCACACTTTTGCCACTAACCTACTCTTGTAGTGGGAAGCTTTGTTTGTGCTTGTTTTGAATGTAGGCTTGATGGTTTGATTTCGAGGACGAAATCCTTTCAAGAAGGGGAGGATGATAAGACCCAAATTGGAGCCAAAGCGCCAACCATCAAGAGCCAAGCTTGAGAGCACAAGGATGGCAAGTCAAGGCTTTCGGAAGAGGGCTCGGGAGTGATTTGAAGCCATGGACTTGAGCACGCTTGAGGGAGGACCGACTATGGACCAAGGGGGAACACTTAGAGTCCATTTTGAGCCGTATCCATACCTCCCAGGAAGAGGCGGAGCGCCTCCCCAAAGAGGCGGACCGCCTAGCAAAAGTCCAGAGAGCAACACAGCAAGAGGCGGAGCGCCTCCCCCACTGAGGCGGACCGCCCCTCACTGAAGAGACCTGAGGCGGAGCGCCTCCCTTTATGAGGCGGAGCGCCTCCCCTGTTAGCCTTGACGGAATTTCGTGTGTTTTACCTATTTTGCCCTTAAGTGGCTTGTATTGTTATAACCCACTTTGGGGGTGTTTTAGACATTACATTAGGAGTGTGGAACACCTATAAATACCACACTTAGTCATTTATTTCAATTAGCTAGTTTTGGAGATAGAATTGAGAAGATAGAATAGGCTTGGCCTTTCTTGTTGAAGCGTTGACTTCATGTATCTCTTACGTTGAATCCATGGTGGATCTCCGCTAGTGAGAGTCCCGTTTAATGGTTCAAGTCTCTTCTCCCTATTGAATCAATCTAATTGTTAGTTTGATTCGTTCTTTTCTTCTATTTCTATTCTCCCCAATCCCTTACTTTCTTGTTATCGTTTGATTGTTGCTTCCGCATCCTTGTTACTTGCTTCCGCGTATTTGATCCTTATCACCGCCTCCGATCTGCATATGATATCTGCCGGCTCTGAGCCGTGCGGAGTCGATCCTGAATAACCCGAACCTTATCTAAGGTCTGCTGCACCAAATCGGGCCCCAACACCTGGACCTCACCAGACTCGAACCAACCGATAGGCGAGCGACATCTCCGACCATACAATGCCTCAAACGGAGCCATCTGGATAGAAGCCTGATAGCTATTATTATACGCAAACTCTGCTAGCGGCAAATGGCTATCCCAATGGCCTCCAAAATCAATAGCACACGCCCTCAACATATCCTCGAGGATCTGAATGGTCCGCTCAGACTGGCCATCAGTCTGCGGGTGAAATGCAGTGCTGAGATCGACCCGAGTACCCAGCTCTCTCTGAAAAGATCTCCAAAACTGAGCTGTGAACTGAGCACCTCGGTCAGAAATGATAGAGACAGGAGCACCATGCAATCTCACAATCTGCTCAATGAAGATACGAGCCAGACGCTCCGAGGTATAAGTAGTCCTTACTGGAATGAAGTGAGCCGACTTCGTCAATCGATCAACTACTACCCACACCGAATCATGCTTACCCACGGTCAGCGGCAAACCAACTACGAAATCCATAGTGATCTGCTCCCACTTCCACTCGGGAATGGGCATAGACTGGGTCACCCCGGCTGGCCTCCGGTGCTCATACTTCACCTGCTGGCAATTCAAACACCGAGATACATAATCAGCAACATCCCTCTTCATCCCTTTCCACCAATACAGCTCTCGAAGATCATGATACATCTTCGCAGTACCCGGATGGATGGAATATCTCGAACTGTGAGCCTCTGCCAAAATCATCTGCCTCAGCTCCACAATGGCTGGAACACATACCCGGCCGTTAAGCCGCAAAGCACCATCATCACCAATCACGAACGAGGACACTCCCCCACTCAGGACCCTGTCCCGGAGATCTCTCAGATAAGGATCCTCGAACTGCCTTTCCCGAATCTGGGAAGCTAAAGACGACTGAGACCCCACATATGCAAGCACCCGGCCTGGAACAGAATCATCAAACCGAACCCCACTAATGGACAAAGCCTGCAACTCACGGGCCAACGGCCTCATATCAGCATCAAGATAGGCGAGGCTACCCATGGACTTCCTACTCAAGGCATCGGCTACAACATTAGCCTTTCCGGGATGATACCGGATAGAAAGATCATAATCCTTCAGCAGCTCTAACCAGCGGCGCTGTCTCCCGTTCAAGTCCTTCTGAGTGAACAAGTACTGGAGACTCTTATGATCGGTGAATATCTCACATGGCTCGCCATAAAGATAGTGCCTCCACAACTTCAGTGCAAACACGACAGCTAACAGCTCCAAATCATGGACAGGATAATTCTTCTCATGGACCTTCAGCTGTCTCGAGGCATGAGCTATCACCTTACCCTCCTGCATCAGAACGCTACCCACGCCAACACCCGAAGCATCACAATATACGGTGAATCCCCCGGATCCACTAGGCAAGGCCAACACTGGCGCTGAAGTCAACAGAGTCTTAAGCTTCTGAAAGCTAGACTCACAGGCATCGGACCACAGGAAAGGAACATTCTTCTGGGTCAACTTCGTCAGAGGTGCTGAAATAGAAGAAAACCCCTCGACGAACCGCCGATAATAACCTGCCAAGCCTAAGAAACTCCGAATCTCTGTAGGAGAAGTAGGCCTAGGCCAACTCTGAACGGCCTCTATCTTCTTCAGATCAACACACACCCCATCCTTGGTCACCACGTGACCTAGGAAAGATACAGAACTGAGCCAAAATTCACACTTGGAGAATTTGGCATACAACTGCTGATCCCTCAGAGTCTGAAGAACAACTCTCAAATGCAGCTCATGCTCCTCCCTGCTCCTCGAATAAACCAAGATATCATCGATAAACACAATGACGAAGGAGTCAAGGTAGGCCTTGAACACTCGGTTCATCAGATCCATGAAAGCAGCTGGGGCATTCGTAAGCCCGAAAGAAATCACCAGAAACTCATAGTGGCCTATCGGGTACGAAAAGCAGTCTTGGAAACGTCCTCGGACCGAATCCTCAACTGATGATACCCCGACCTCAAATCAATCTTCGAGAAAAAGGTAGCACCCTGAAGCTGATCAAACAAATCATCAATACGCGGCAAAGGATACCTATTCTTGATAGTAACCTTATTCAGCTACCGGTAATCAATACACATCCGCATAGAGCCATCCTTCTTCTTCACAAATAATACCGAGGCACCCCATGGAGACACACTGGGCCTAATGAAGCCCTTATCGAGCAAATCCTGAATCTGCTCCTTCAGCTCCCTTAACTCAACAGGAGCCATACGATACGGGGGAATAGATTTAGGCTGAGTGCCTGGCAATAGATCAATGCAAAACTCTATCTCCCGCATAGGCAGCAAACCCGGCAAATCATCAGGAAACACATCCGGATACTCACAAACAACCGGAACTCTATCAAGGGATAACTCCTCTGCCCGAACATCCCGAACTGAAGCAATATATCCCTCGCACCCACTAGATATCATCCTCTGCGCCTCCAAGAAAGAAATGATCCTACTCTTCGGAGAAGGCCTGGAACCTCTCCATACAACCCGAGACTCACCCTCTGCCCCGATCGTTACGGACTTGGCATGGCAATCCAAAGTCGCATGACAGGAAGCCAGCCAATCCATGCCCATAATGACATCGAAATCAGACATATCGAGCAGCATCAGGTCCACTAAGGACTCTACACCCCAGATGGAGATCATACACTGCCGATAACCCCTATCTACACATATAGAAGACCCGACAGGGGTGGCAACCATAAAGGGATCATCTAAGAAGACCAGATCCCTGCCCAAGCAAGGGGCAAATCCCGGGGACACATACGAATAGGTAGACCCCGGATCAATAAGAGCATAAGCATCGCAGCCACAGACAGAAATAATACCTGTGATGACATCATTGGATGCCTCAGCATCCTTACGAGTCATAGCATAGACCTGCACCGAGCCTCCTGAACCCGGAGCTCTCTGAGACTGCTGTCTAGGAGGAATCTGAGAAACGGGCCTGGCGGCCTGAGGACCAGATGGTACCATAGCTGCGGATCCCTGGCAACCTGATGAAACATAAGGGCAACTCCTGACATAGTGCTCTGGAGACCCACACTCAAAACATCCATCACCTCTACCTCCTCTACCGCCTCTACCACCTCTGCCACGACCACCTCCAGACGAACACCTCCCATGATGCCTCTGATGGCACCTCCCACACTGCGGCGGACCAGACTACGAAGAGCCACCCCGCCTCTGGGATGACTGAGGCCTCGGAGTCTCTGAAGAAAAATCCTGGGCAGGCAAAGCAGCAGCCTGGGGCCTAGACTGAGAACGGCCCTGATGACCCTGACCCCTCTGAGCGGATCCACTATACCCACCAGACTGACGCGACCTCTTGGCCGCCCTCTCCGCGTCAGCCCTGGAGAAGATATCCTCCATCCGCCGCGCCACATCAACTATCTCAAAATATGACTTGTTGCCCATATCAGGGGCAACAGCTACCTGCAAGCGGGGATGAAGACCCTCAACAAACTGGAGGACCTTGTCCCTCTCCTGAGCCACCATAGCCGGCGCAAACTGAGACAACCACAAGAACCTGGTGTCATACTCTGAAACAGACAGGTTTCCCTGCCTTAACCCCTCAAACTCGCGCCTCTGAGCATCGTGCTGATTCTGGGGCACGAACCTGCTCATGAACATAGACACGAACTCAGCCCAAAACAAAGGAGGGAGGTCACTAGACCTCTGCCGCATCATGGAGACCCACCATGTCTCCGCATCTCCCGATAATCTGAAAGAAGCACACTGCACCCCTAAGGTGTCTCTAGTACCAAGAACTGTCAAAATCTTCTCACACTTCTGAATGTACCTCTGGGCAGTATATGTAGCTGAGGTACCGTCGAACTCTGGAGGCTGAAGCTTCATGAATGACCCTATCCTCCTGGCAACCTCCTCAGTGCCCATAGGAGGAGTAGAAATAACAGGACCTGCCTGAGGAGCAGAAGCAGAAGGCTGGGCAGTATGATCAGGACCAGCCTCAGAAGTAGGCGTGCTCATAACAGGTGTGGTCGGCTGAGGAGCCGAAACAGGAGCTGCAACATCATCTCTGACAGGGACCTGATGGCTAGACAAGGCCATCAGTCTCATATACTCCTCTGAAGAGATCACAACGGTGCCTGGCACAACAGCAGGCACAGGGGGAATAGATGCTGACAGAGTCGCTGCGGACACCGCAGGGATAGCTGTGTCCTGCCTAGTGGCTGACGGGCGACCTGCCCGAGTCTTCTTAGCAGCTGGCGGCTGCGTAGGTGCTGATGGCTCTCCCGCAGACGCGGGTGTAGAAGATGCAGCCCTCCTGGCTGAGGATGCTCGCGTCCTCGCCATCTGATACAGTACACGAAAAAGGGTCAGCACCTATATAAGCTACTCAGCACGAATAGAGATGAAACGAAGGGAAAACATTTCCTAACATGCCCTTGTAGCCTCTCGCTCATAAGTATGGTCGACAACATACCCATAAGCAAGACTCTACTCAGACACTGCTCCAAGACTCCTAGGACTCGAATTAGAACCTAGGGCTCTGATACCAAACTGTCACGACCCAATTTCCAAGGGCTCGTGATGGCACCTAAACAACATTTGCCTAGGAAAACCAATAAAACAAGATGCGGAAAAGAACAATAATGTGAAAAGATTATAAATGGATATATAAATATAAAAGTGTGAAGTCCAAAAGAATATATCCACAAAAGAATTGGAGCATTCTAAGAGTGACTCAATAAAGTATGAATATACATCAAAGAAATCTGAGTCCTATCTCTAAGTGACTCCGGCGGTATGCCACCACGGTCTGTGTGGTCGGCTCACCTCAATCAAAAGTCTCAGAAGCCTCGGGAACCGCTAACGTCCGGGCTGCTGACTGGATGAAGGACCTGCGCACGTAGCAGAGTAAGTTATGAGCCGAAGCCCAGTAAGATCACCGACAGGCCCGCTAAGGTACCCTTGCGGGACAAGTCGCTACATGCATCATAAGCAACAACATACTATAGTAATCATACAATAAAGTAGTGAAATCACAAATAGATGTAACACATTCCATACACACAAGTAGTAACCAGAAGTCTCAAGGATTATGCCCATCCAACGTAAGGCATAGGTCAACTCAGCGGCGGTTTGGAGGTCCAATCTCTACTCCCGTGCCGACTAACCTAGACCTACGATGGACTAGCAACACCACTACTAAGTATCAACCATATACCGTGACCCGAAGTCACTATCACAATCATGACTAAGTAGACCAACGACCCGTAGTCGTTGGCTCATCTCAAATCTGTCTACGATCGCACCACACCCCCTGTCAAGTGCGTCGTATCTCAATAAATCAAGTGACCACACCACACCCCCTGTCAAGTGTGTCACATCTCAAAGATCAAGTGTCCACACCACACCCCCTTTCAAGTGTGACACATCTCATAGTATAGGCGACACCACACCCCCTGTCAAGTGTCCCTCTAACAGTATTAATATCCACGACATTAATAACAATAACAGAAATAATAACAGAAATATTAATAACGATAATATTTCACAGTCACCGTAACCTAGGTTGGTTATGCTAGCTGAACGTAAGGCGAAGGTTAACCCGACCACAGTTTGGGGGTACAATCCCTACTCCCATGTCGTCCAACCCAAGGTTACGTATAGACAGCACTACCCAACCCGGCACGTGAACAAATCAAGTACCAATATCATACAAAAGCCGGCAAAATCCTCGGCAAGACATTTATCATGACATGCCGGCAACATCCTCGGCCATGTCCCAAGTTCTTGCTATCTAAGCATGGCGTAGCAAGCGTTACTATGATATAAATTTAAGCTACCTCGACGTAGCGTTTAGACCGGCACATACCTCGGTCGAGTCACAATCTCGCTATTTATAACAAACAATAATAGCAAGTAATTCACATCATTAATCCTAACCATTGTTAGGTATATATATGCGTACATGAAGCATACTAGCATGAAGGAAGAGTCCACAAGCACAATAGAGGTCAAGTCTCACTTACCTCGAAATTCAGGCATAAATGCCGGGAAGAATCTCCTTTCCCGCTCGCCTTGTCCGCGAAGGACTCTCCACTAGGTCTATTAAGACAAGATATAGCACATATGGGTGCTCAATTATAGCTATTTAAGCCTATAGGCATCCTAGGGTAAAAATTACCAAAATGCCCCCGGGTAGGGCCGAGCCCTAAATTTACAAAATGTACTTTTCTGGACTCCCCACGCTCCCGTGAGTCCAAAAGTACACTTAGATTCCACATGCGAGCCTTGCTCGATGTCTTTCCCCAATTCTTAAGAATTTAGGGTTCTAACCCATTTCCAAGAATCAACCCTTTGATTCTTGTGTTAATCAACATAAAGATGGATTGAAAGGACTTACCTTAAGTGTAAGTATGATTGGGTCTTCAAGAAATACCCAAAAATCGCCTCAAGAGCTCACCAAATGATTTTTATAAGTTATGAACCGAAATGGCCTGAAATGGCCTTTTTATAGCAGTTTTTGCCTCTGTGACAGATTCTTTTGAAAAACTCATAACTTTTGATAGGAATTTCCAAATGACCGGAAACCGGTGCCCTTAGAACCATAACTCAAAGGGCTACAACTTTCATGTTTTGAGTTTTTCCTAATTCCTTACGGATTGGCCGGAAAATCAGCTTTTATCCGGATGTTTGCGCCAAAACAGAACAGAAAAGTCGCACCAGATTTTCTACTATTTTAGGGGCAAAACGGGATCCTACGAAGCTCGGAATGATCCCAAATTTTGTACACAAGTCATAAAATACTTGGGTGACATGCTCGTCAAGACGGAACTCAATTCGGACCTCCAGAACTCAAAAAGTGGGTCCCACGGCAAAGGTTCAATTTTCGACTTTCGCCAAAATAGCAAAATTTAAGCAAACGACCTCGGAATCCAATTCCGAAAGTTGCTACAAGTCACAAATGACTATACGAACCTAACGGAACTTTCAGATCTCTCATCGGAGCTCATTTGCTCAAATCGAGCTCGGAAACCTCTTTTAACTCTTTTAAACTTCCGAAACGGGGACTTTATCAAAAGTCCTATCAAACGAGGTCCTTTTTCAATTTTGAAGGTTGCTACATATCATAAATGACGAGACGGACCTAACGGTGCGCTCGGATTTTCCATCGGGGTTCGTTTACTCAAAACGACCTATCGAAACCCCAAATTCCTTTCCGGAATTTCATAAACGGATCCTTTTCTCGAAAACCTATCAAACGGACTCCGTTTCGACTCAGATTTCACAGACGGGTCATAAATGACCTAACGGAGATTTTGGGACTGTCGACACGCAAATCGAGGTCCCGGATCCCGTAACGACTATTTGAGGGTCGTTACACAATGCTAATGAAGTCTTCGCTTGCTCACGATAGACTTGATAATAAGACCCCCCCCCCCCCCCCCCCGATTGCTTACGGTAGGATCAATGATAAAAGAGCCTTCAATTGCTTATGATAGGCTTCAAAATAAGGCCTCCAATTGCTTATGGTAGGCTTCCATGCTAATGAAGTCTTCGCTTGCTCACGATAGACTCATAATAAGACCCCCCGATTGCTTACGGTAGGATCAATGATAAAAGAGCCTTCAATTGCTTATGATAGGCTTTAAAATAAGGCCTCCAATTGCTTATGGTAGGCTTCAATGCTAATGAAGTCTTCGCTTGCTCACGATAGACTCATAATAAGACCCCCCGATTGCTTACGGTATGATCAATGATAAAAGAGCCTTCAATTGCTTATGATAGGCTTCAAAATAAGGCCTCCAATTGCTTATGGTAGGCTTCAATGCTAATAAAGTCTTCGCTTGCTCACGATAGACTCATAATAAGGCCCCCGATTGCTTACGGTAGGCATGACGTAATTTGTAAGTGCAAGGTGCAATATCTTTGATAAATTGTCTTCCAATCAACTGGCGAAACAACAAAGCAAGTGCGAAGGCGTAGTGCAAATCCTTTCAACAAGCATGACAAATCAACTGGCAAGCCGGTCGGGCATGAAGCAAGGAGGGTCTTGGGGTTGATTGTCGAACAAATCAGCTGGCGAACCGGTCCGGCACGAAGCAAGGAGGGTCTCAGGACTGACCTGTTAACCTGTTAACCAGGGAGAAGCCCCGCCTGGGGGTCAACCTTAAAGAGTAAAACAAGGAATTAACTCTTTAAAGCAAGTGCAAAGCAGAGTAGTGCGGAAATGTAGTCAGTGCGATAGCCATTGATAAATCAATAGGCGAGATAATCCAGCAAGGATGGCCTTGTACGGTTTATCAACTAAAACAAAGCGATGCCCTATTTGGCTTAGTTTTGAAAACACAAAACCAGCCTCGGCTTTGTCGCCTATTAGGGATGAAAGTCATAGGGGTAGAAATGCCGCCTGTTCGACAATAACTCATGACAAAGCATAATGCTTTAAGTTATGAAAAAGGCAATGCGACGCAATCTGCAAGGCAACTTTGGACGCACGTTCAATAAATTGTTCATCCACAATACGAATGATCCTTTCATTGCAAGCTTTCATGTTCCTGCTCTCAAAGAAAATTTTGTTAGTTTTTGGGGAGGGGTGTTTGATTTGTGCTGATTCATCTTGAACTCACTGCCGCTGCTCCCTCGTTCTTCTTCAGACTTGGGCTTGCAAATTATACTCAGAGACTTGATTTATGGACTCAATATTGTATAATATTTTAAGATAGAGGCAAAATAAAGTAATTAGGTAAAATAGTAAGCAAGTAATCACTAATATGAAAAGTTTATAATGCATTTAAAGTTTCTGCTTTAACTCAAACTCATGACATATCTTGAAACAAACTGAACGTCCTTTGCAACTTGTGCTAATCTTGAATACTTTTAGAACTTTGCCACTTCATCCTTTGATAGGTAATACCAATTTTGCAAAAATCTGCCCCAGTTATAATCTTTATGCCTTCGAACTCTTTTTGCAAAATTTGCCCCAGTTTCTATCTTCCATATCTTCAAAATATCTTGCAAAATTGCCCCAGTTGCTATCTTTCAAACCTTCAAAATATTTTGCAAAATTGCCCCAGTTGCTTGCTTTAGGGGAGACTGAAGATTTTAATATTATAGAGTCGAGCCCGTTAAGAGCGCCTACGTATCCCTCCACGGGAATCAGACTGTGCGTAGTTCTGCTTACATAAACATTTTTGGGGAAAATATGGCAATCTAAGTACGAAGCCGTATCCGAATTGGAAAATCCACGCATCTGCCCAGATGCATAGTTCGGCATTACATCATAAAAGATAAACAAGCTTAAAGCGTTACAATATTTTGACCGAATCCAATGGGGATTGCCTACTTATCCTGTTGCCATTCCAGGAATCAGGTTAGAAGTAGTTCAAAACTTACATAAAAGAGGAAATAGGGGATTCCTGTGCTAGTGTAACCGAGCTCTATATGAGTTGCTTACGTATCCCAGCTTTGGGAATCAGGTTACGCGTAGTTCGCATTACATCAAAGATTACATTTAAAAACCATGCTAACTTGCGATTGCCCCAGACATAGTATCCTTTGACAGCATCTGCGTTGATTGCTTTTGGCCAAACTTGACCATCCATTTCGGCCAGAATCAGTGCTCCTCCGGACAAAACCCGATTAACCACATATGGACCTTGCCAATTCGGTGCAAATTTGCCCCTTGCTTCTTCTTGATTAGGAAAGATCTTCTTTAGCACCAATTGCCCCGGTTTGAATATACCAATTGCCCCGGTTTGAAGTAAACTATTCAAATCTTCTCTTTGTGCATTCAATATCTTCCAACTTATCTTCTTGAATGGTTTCTCAAATAAAGGACTTCCATTTGTATAGACAAACTGCTTCGGCTCCAATTGCCGGCAAATAAAGCTCCAAAGAGTGCAAAAAGTAACCTTCCAGTGCATCATCCTTAAATCGTTCAGCTGTTTCGTTATAGATCACAAGCAAAGTTCAAGCAGGTTTTGTTTTTAATTTGAAACAGTAGTAAGTATATTAATCAGAAGCAAATAATAAAGCACATAAATAGTTAAAGTATAGCAAAATAATAAGGTAGGAATGCAGTGCATTTGTTTATTCAAAACCTAATTTAGGGAGGCATACAACATAAAAGTAAACATGCAGGATTTAAAAGAGTTATTTGAAAGACATAGACATAACATAAACAAAGTGCAAAACACAGTTCGGGGCCTCAAGCTGACTGTGATGCCAAAACAAAAATAACGAGTTCATTTATCAAGTCTCTTTTGGACCACAAGTCCAATTAGCCATCATATCACTTGGTTCAGCATTCGGCATATGTGGCTCTTTCTCAAAATCTTCAATAATTGCACTGCATTTCAATCCATCATTCAAGAATAGGCTGCCAACACCTTCAATCAAATTCTGCATGGCCATTTCTGGTGCTTGGACAAATGACTGGTTCAATGGTAAAAGAGGCTGCAGCATGACACTAGTCGGCTTCTTCTCAGACTCAACCTTTTCCATCTTTCCTTCAGCGGGGTTGCCACCTAGGCCAAAAGTTCCCTCATTCTTTGGCAATAGAGTTAGTGCTTGCTTAGGTACCTTAAAAGCAATATTATCAACCTTTACATCATAGATAGAGACTATGGTGCCCTTCAGATTTGGTTCTTCCTCAAGAGAAATCATATTAACTGCATTGTTACCATGATTGGGAAGAGGATTATCATGCACATTTGGCTGAGTGCCGGTGAGTTGAATGGTGCCTGCTTTGATTAAACCCTCAACCTTGTCTTTGAAAGTATAACATCTCTCAATATCATGGCCGACTGCCCCTGAGTGATAAGCGCAGTGCTTATTTGCATCATACCATTTTGGAGGTGGGTTTGGAGTGTTATCAGGGATAGGCTGCACAACTCCCGCATTTCTTAATCTCTCAAAAAGCTGGCCATATGACTCGGCTATGGGAGTATAGGTTTTGGTTGCTCTATTTTTGTAATTCTGATTAAACCCTTGCACATTGGGACGAACAGGAGGACGAGGCTGGTAATTCTGGGGTGCTTGAAAATTTGGCTGACGAGGGTATTGATTAGGTGCATGTGCTCTAGGTTGGTAGTAATTTGCTTGTGCATTGTAAACCGGATAAGGAATAGGTGGCATCTGGTAGTGAGTGGGGTAATTTGGGTAATATGGGCTTTGGTAGGTAGGAAAAGCAGACGAATTGTCAAAATTCAACTTTCCAGACGGTCGACGCTCGATGTCTCCCACAACAGCTCCCACTTCCTCTTTCTTCTTTTTGTTAAAGCCGTTACCAGACCCAGACTGGATTGCCTTACTTGTAGCTTGCAAAGCGGCCAAATTTGTGATCCTACCAGATTTCAAACCAGCTTCATATATCTCCCCCGTTTTCACTAGATTGGCTAAAGTAGAGTTAGTCATGGATGCCATTCGATCATAGTAAAATTCATCCAATGTCTCGATGAAATGTCCCACAAACTCTTCCTCACTCATGGGAGGCTTAACTTTGGCAGCCTCACTCCTCCAACGTACCGCGTATTCCCTAAAAGTCTCGGTCGGCTTCTTCTTAAACCTTGCAATAGCCAACCGATCTAATGGTATTTCAGCATAGAAACCAAAACGCTCCATGAAGTCGTGAGCCATACTCCTCCAGTTAATCCATTTTGAGGGATCCTGCTCGGAGTACCAGTCTAAAGCTTCACCTTCAAGACTATGAATGAATAATTTCATACGGAGCTCTTCATTCTTTCCCACTCCCAAGGTTTCACAGTACCTTCTCAAATGGGCTCGGGGGTTGCCTTTGCCATCAAACTTAACAAACTTTGGTACTTTGTACCCTTCTGGGTATTCAATCCCAGGATGAACGCACAAGTCTTCATATTCTAGACTTTCCTTGTCCTTGCCTTTTGATGCTTTGCTAAGAGCACTCATCACCCAACCTTGTACCTTTTTCTCCAAATCTTCACCCTCATCGACTGCTTTTTCGGCTCTTCTAACACTATTTTGAAACTTCACATAAGGAGGATTGGTGTAATCATCAATTTGCACAATAGGAACATCTTGCCCGCCAGACACCGCCACTTGGACTAATGGTGCAGGTGGATTTTCAGTATAAGCTTGCGGGATGGGTTCATTTTGGTAAGTGGAGGTTTGGTATGGATATGGAGTGTTGGTCTGATAATAAGTATTGGCAGGGTGCGGGGTGTATGATGGGTGTTGTTGATGTGATGGGTAGATGGGTGGTCGGTTAATTGTTTGGCTAGATTGAGCGTTATTTGGAGGAGGAGCTTGGACAAGTGGCAAGTTGCTTTGGTGGACTGGTGCTTTTAGAGAATTATGGGTGTTCAAAGGTGTGTTCATATTGGCGACCCCATCAATTGAGTTCAGAGATTGCCCCAGAGATTGCCCCATTTGACCCAGAGAGTGGGATGCATCGGGCCCACGAAGTGGCATGTTTTTAGGAGTTTTCCCTTTTACCGCAGCCAGCTCATCTTTTAACATCTGTAGTTCCTTAGCCATTTCAAGAATCAGATCGTCTTGCGCAATAATGACATTTTCTCTTGAAGATTCAGGAGTTGCGAGATTTTTCTCGGTATTGCGAGGTTCATCATCTATTCCAGTCATTCTCAGTTGTGGAAATGTGTACCAGTATGCAGATTGGTCCTTTGTCCTTGTGTAATAGGAGTGATCAGCCAGCTTAAATCAGCACAAATCAAACCTCTGTTTGGGGGATAAACAAAACAAAAGGAAAAGTTCAAAAGTAGCCATGTTAGTTTGCATGTCATTGGCAAAATTGCACACAAATCACGTAGCGCGCATCACGTAGCGCTTTGCATTTTAAACAAGTTCGACATGTGGCAAACACAAGTAGTTGAGCGTAAATGAAAATGCGAACGTTTCCTACCCTGTAAGGTGCCTCTTTGCCAGAGGTGGGCCTAAGACGCGCAAATAAGTGGTAACGAAAAATAGTTCATGCCAGTTTTGAGCAATTCAGATTTAGAGTAAGTGATGAATAATAACGATAATCGATAACAATCAGCTCTCCGCCTCAACACTGCAATTCTGTTATCCCAACTATCTTCCCAAAGTTGGTGCCAACTCAAAATTCCAACACAACTCATGCTCTCCACAACATCTGCACAAAATTTAAAACCCGAATGCCTAAAACCCGAAACAATCCTTCATAGCTTTTGCAAACATCCACACTCCTCCAAGCACAACTCCCAATTATTGCACAACATCCAGGGGTGAGATTTCCAACCTGCCTTCACAATACCAGACTGCAAATCGTAAAAGGCGCCAATTGGCCTTTTAAAATAAAAAACCTCACTGGTCCTCGGCTTTAGTCGAGCCTCTCAGCTTTCTAGGTTTTGCAAGGCTCACAGACCTTGTTCATAGGGCTCCTCACTGGTCCTCAGCTTTAATCAAGCCTCTCAGCTTCCTAGGTTTTGCAAGGCTCACAGACCTTGTTCATGTGGCTCCTCACTGGTCCTCGGCTTGAATCAAGCCTCTCAGTTTCCTAGGTAGCCAAGACCGCACTGGTCTTCAAGGAGGGACCCCATTGGTCATTCAAAGACATAGAGGCTTCACTCTCCTAGTATGCGACAGGCATACTTCACTCCATAAGGATTTGCAGCTGGTTAGTCAACATGAGCCTGCACACACGCAAAGCCATTCACGAGAGGGACCCCACTGATCTTTTAAAGACAAAAGGGCTTCGCCTCATATATCTCACTACACCATACCATCTCCAAAACACAAACCAATCAAATATGCCTAACTTTCCCTGGACTGCAATTCTCTCTATGATCTTAAATTCTATGTGGACTGCTATGACCACATAGATTCTGCTAAATTCTTCCATTTTCTGACCTAAAAGACAACATAGAAGACAAAATTCTAAATCTGATTTTGCTCAAAACATGGTTAGGACTGAGGATTCGTCATCACATAGCACATAATATGCATTGTCGTTGGGTTTTAAAAAAACCCGTTGACGTAAGGGTGGTTTCCTAACTATGGAGGCGGTACCAAGGACCGGGTCCAGATTAAGGTGTAAATGCATGCATGCTCCTAAATCTCCATCTAAGAGTGGGTTAACGGTTGAGGCTAACAGGTGAGTGGCAGGCGGCTTCGTGGTCGAATAACTCCCACGACAATCCGCCGGTACACCAACTCGTCAAAGAGTTCTTTAGTGGAAGAAATTGCGGGTGCGTATGCACACACCTCGCGGATATTTGAGTGAGAATGCAAGAGGAACCCAGGAGTGGGGGAAGTATGAACGGAATGCCAGTTTATATGTGCGCAAATAAGGGTGTAGTGGCATGCTTTCGTGACACACAGCAATCAACTAAATTAACTAAGCATGCTCGCAAATAAACAATAGATATAATCATGCTAATTTCAACATACAAATGCAATAATTAAATAAACTACGCATAACACTCAAGCAATACAAACAAATAAACTCGTGAAAGCCTTATGGTTAGAACCATTTGCTATCCCCAGCAGAGTCGCCACGCTGTTGAACCCTCCCTTAAAAATAAATGCATAACAAGTATGCATCGGGATTGGACTTCAACAAAATGGGACTCCAAAGGGTTTTCTTTGGAGTCGCCACCTAATTTAAGGATTATTAGGAACCTAAGTCAACGAAAGAGTGCAATTTATTCTTTATTTAAAAGAAATTAAATTCAGAGATTCTGAGTAAGTGGTTCTATTAGATTCGAAAGAAGGTCCCTAACGGGAGCAATTTCGAAAATCCGCTAAGTGCGGTTAATCCGGCGGTTTTCACGAATTTGTTAAGGATAATAAGTATATAAAGCTAATTTTATATAAGGATAATAGGAATAATATAGATAAGATAAGATTTTAATTATGCCGATACTTAGATAAATAAATGACCCAATTTAAGATTAATTAAATGGATAATAAAATAATGATCAATTGGTTAATTAATAGAATAAGTAAAGATTAAATGATGTTAGATAAATAAATAAAACAAACTAGATAAATAATTAGATAATAATAAAGGATTAATTAATTGATTGAATAAATAGATAAATAAATAAATAAGCAAATACATAACTTAATTAAATAAATGAATACTTATCAGCTTTAATTAAATAAAGGAGTAAATGAATAATAATTGATTAATTAAATAAATATTTAATTGATTAAATAAATGATTAATTGAAATTAAATAAACTAGATTAAGTAAATAAATAAATAAGGATTAAAATTTAATTGATTAACTAAATAAATAAATTAGATTGGATAAATAAATAATTGAATATTTAATATAATAAATAAAGAAGCAATTCAAATGCGAATTATGACGAGGGTACGATTTTTAGTCGAATTTGATTTTGTACTCATTAATTGACAAATGATTCTAAACATCTATAAATTAATTGGCGATTCGAAAAGAAATGATACAAAAGCATTCATATAAAAACAATTTAAGAGATTTACAATAGTTATTCACAATTCAAATATCATTTCTATCCTACAGGGCTACTAATCCGGTCTATGGGGAAATCCTATACAACATGCATTTTCTAAGGGGCCGGGGAAGGATGGAGTTTAGAAGATAGAACCCGGAAGCGCAAACTCAATCATTGAGCCTTGGACTTTGTGATTTTCATTTTTTCGTTTCTTACATTTTCGGGGATATCAAGTCCCGAAAATGCGAAGCGGAGCAAATAACTTCAAATGTAAACAGCCGTCCCAATTGTGAGTTTTATTTCAACTCGTCCCAAGAGGTGTCACATGTCAAGAAAAATAGGAAGATAAGGAATTAGCGCCCAATCATAATTAAAGCAAACATTGCAAGAATACAATTTATGTAATTGCAAAGAGTAATACACACATTGGTTTACTTAGGCTTAATTATTCAAGAAGTTTCAATCAAGATTTAGTTAGGACTAAGTTGATTTTAAGTTTGGTACAATCTGAATGTCATTAACTTTTGCATTGCAATCTTAATCATGGAAACAAGCTCATTGCTAAAACTGATATATAAAAAAAACTCGCATTTCAAATGAAAGCTATGTCTAAGCCTCAAAGATTTAAAAGACAGTAATTTGATTATATTCTGAAGAAAGGAGACTAAGACAATGGGTACAAATGCAGGTTACGCCATACTTATTACACTAATTTGATTATTCAGAGTACCATATTTGAGCTGTCATCATTGGAGTGAACGGTTTAAACTACACGGCGGACTACCAGAACACTTTCATAAACAAGACAAGTAGCCAATTTTACTTAATGGATTTAAGGAGAATCATCGATTGTAACAGGACATTCAGATGCTCATTACATGTTATTAAAGAACAAAACTCATGCTAACATAAACTAAACACAAAGCAGCTTGACACCTGCTTCTCTATATACAAACATACATCCAGACCTGAGCTAAAAGACCCCTGCTATGCCTTACTCAACCTCCGAGATCCCTATAGGCACCCCTGCAAGCTCCAGACCTAAACTACTACTACTAAGCCATCAACAAAACAACCTATCAACTCACAAACTTGCCCCAAAACTGAACCTACGCTTCAGCTTCTAAAATAACTCTATACATAACCAGAACAAAACTTTCTGACAACTCGGATCACAAACCAATAGATCCACCTTCACCTGCACCAAACCAAAGATCTGAAACAAGAAATAAGGGCCAAGCTAACTAAAACCAACTAGCCCCTGCTCCCCACATTTGCAGACTCTCCTTATCAACTATTACTTGTCACACACTGCAACATCAGAACAACTCCTACTCCACTCATACACCCACACCAACACTACCAGAGATCAAGCTACTTCCCCTTAGACCTCTGCAATACTCTTAAACTTCTAGACCTAACTTAGAACAACATCCTGACCTCCCTCTAGCTCACCACCAGCACACCCTCTCAATGCTCTCACCTGCACCCCCTGCTTGACTCTTCTACAGCATCCAAACACTCACCATACCTCGCTCCTTCTACTTCCTGAAGTAATAAGAGAACCAGCCCTGGACTCCCTTTAAAACACCTGAACACCCTCAACAAGCTCACAGGAACATTCAGAAATTTCCAAACAAGGAAACCAACATCATTTCATTGACACTTATGCGATAAATCCCATCATTTAGAATCAGTCAAAACCAGTTCTTAAACAGGTGAATCATTCGAGGAAAAACAGTATTTTCTTTTACTTTGGAACATCGAAAGGATTAAACTTGGTTAATAAAGTAACAAAGGCACATCGTCAAGCAGATCAGTCAATAACTTGAGACATGAAAGATCGGACAGTTCTCTTTTACTTTACTACTTAAACAGAGGCACACAAAGAAAGTTTAGACGACATAAGGCCAAATATTACAGTTATAACGATGAATTTATACTAGTTATAAGAATCAAACGACAAAGTTCACATCTTAACTTAAACAAGCTGAATATCAATGCAAAGAAAATGAAAGTAAAATAGAATAAATGTTACCTTTTGCAGCGCAGCGAGCTAGGGCGTTGAATCTGAAGAAAACGACTCGAACTAAAACGACTCGAGCGAAAAACCTATGTATTATGCTATGAACCTTTTTTTTTTTACTAAAAAAAAAACCTATGTATTATGCTGTGCCCTTTTCTCTCTGTTCTGCCTCTAAAATTGGAACCCCCCCCCCCCCCCCCAGAAAAATGAAACAGAGAATGAATATATACCTGAGATTAGGGTTTCGGATTCTTTTGTGAATTTCCCATAATCTCCAAAAAAGAGGCTATTCCCTTTACAAATAAGGGTAAAACTTGTCCAAAATTCCTAAAATTTGTACAAGTTTTATCCTTACATGTAAGGATTTGCCCGTTGGATGAAGTTAATGGTTCGGATTGATTTTCTTTTGAAATGAACGATCGAGATTGATACAGCTATATCCTAGTACGAGAAGATGATGTGGAGGATATGGGGGACCAGTGTGGTACAAGATTTTGGCTGATAGTGATTTTTGGGGGGGAAAATCAAAGGGGATCGGATTTAGGGGATTTAGGGAATCGGGTTAGGAACAGAAATTGGATTAGGGCTTTGGGTAGAAGAACTGAACTGGGTAATGTTGTATGTATATCATGGGTTGCACGGGTAGGCCAATTTTAAATGATAAGAACGAAATTAGCCTCATTTTAGGATAAATTAAGGAAATTGAGGGGGGTGCACGAGGTGGGTAGAATTAAGCTGCACATTGCGATTTTAAGCACTTTTTGCTTTAAAATCAATCAATTACCCTTAATTTCAAAAATTAATTTTAATTTAAAATAATTTAGACTTTAGTAAACACGACCGGGAAAAAATTGGGTGTCAACAGCTGCCCCTCTTTACCCGGAAAGGATGAAAGAGTTTTCAGGGTAAAGAAGTTGACATAAAGCCAATTTTGTCACGATAAAGCCAAGGACTTCTGATTCCATGGATCAAAAGGCGAGGCTTATGGATATGGCCGAACTCCGGTTTTCGAGTTGCCTACATATCTCGGGCTAAAAGAGAATCAGGCCATATGTAGTTCCACGACACTTAGATACAAAGACTCGCACGATTGACAAAAGAAAGGACGCACGGATAGGAAAGAATTCAAACTGACCCCTAATCTGGAATGAAAGATTAGGAAAGGACTTGCTTGTTCGAGTGCGATTCATCAAATCCTTGTTGACGAGTCTAGCTCATATCAACAATTGCCCCAGTTCACTGCTAAGGAAAAGTTCCACGTTATGCTCCAAATGCTCTAAATGCTGCTGCGGTTTTGCCAAAATTCTGTAAAGACTTAACAAACGGTAAGCGAGCAGCTGCTAATAAACTGTAAACAATGGAATAAATAAAGTGATAGCATAAAATTGTAAATGCGGATTGTGATACCATCAAAATGTTTTTCTTTCGATTAACTGACGAGGCGCTCCGCCCAGGGAACCTCTAGGCTGATCATTATTGGTAGGATCAATAACAAAAGAGCCTTCAATTGCTTATGATAGGCTTCAGAACAAGGCCTCCAATTGCTTATGGTAGGCTTCTATGCTAATGAAGTCTTCGCTTGCTCACGATAGACTTGATAATAAGACCCCCCGATTGCTTACGGTAGGATCAATGATAAAAGAGCCTTCAATTGCTTATGATAGGTTTCAAAATAAGGCCTCCAATTGCTTATGGTAGGCTTCAATGTGTCACGACCCAATTTCCAAGGGCTCGTGATGGCACCTAAACAACATTTGCCTAGGCGAACCAATGAAACAAGATGCGGAAAAGAACAATAATGTGAAAAGATCATAAATGGATATATAAATATAAAAGTGTGAAGTCCAAAAGAATATATCAACAAAAGAATTGGAGCATTCTAAGAGTGACTCAATAAAGTATGAATATACATAAAAGAAATCTGAGTCCTATCTCTAAGTGACTCCGGCGGTATGCCACCACTGTCTGTGTGGTCGGCTTACCTCAATCAAAAGTCTCAGAAGCCTCGGGAACCGCTAACGTCCGGGCTGCTGACTGGATGAAGGATCTGCGCACGTAGCAGAGTAAGTTATGAGCCGAAGACCAGTAAGATCACCGACAGGCCCGCTAAGGTACCCTTGCGGGACAAGTCGCTACATGCATCATAAGCAACAACATACTATAGTAATCATACAATAAAGTAGTGAAATCACAAATAGATGTAACACATTCCATACACACAAGTAGTAACCAGAAGTCTCAAGGATTATGCCCATCCAACGTAAGGCATAGGTCAACTCAGCGGCGGTTTGGAGGTCCAATCTCTACTCCCGTGCCGACTAACCTAGACCTACGATGGACTAGCAACACCACTACTAAGTATCAACCATATACCGTGACCCGAAGTCACTATCACAATCATGAATAAGTAGGCCAACGACCCGTAGTCGTTGGCTCATCTCAAATCTGTCTACGATCGCACCATACCCCCTGTCAAGTGCGTCGTATCTCAATAAATCAAGTGACCACACCACACCCCCTGTCAAGTGTGTCACATCTCAAAGATCAAGTGTCCACACCACACTCCCTGTCAAGTGTGACACATCTCATAGTATAGGCGACACCACACCCCCTGTCAAGTGTCCCTCTAACAGTATTAATATCCACGACATTAATAACAATAACAGAAATAATAACAGAAATATTAATAACGATAATATTTCACAGTCACCGTAACCCAGGTTGGTTATGCTAGCTGAACGTAAGGCGAAGGTTAACCCGACCACATTTTGGGGGTACAATCCCTACTCCCATGTCGTCAAACCCAAGGTTACGTATAGACAGCACTACCCAACCCGGCACGTGAACAAATCAAGTACCAATATCATACAAAAGCCGGCAAAATCCTCGGCAAGACATTTATCATGACACGAAGGCAACATCCTCGGCCATGTCCCAAGTTCTTGCTATCTAAGCATGGCGTAGCAAGCGTTACTACGATATAAATTTAAGCTACCTCGACGTAGCGTTTAGACCGGCACATACCTCGGTCGAGTCACAATCTCGCTATTTATAACAAACAATAATAGCAAGTAATTCACATCATTAATCCTAACCATTGTTAGGTATATATATGTGTACATGAAGCATACTAGCATGAAGGAAGAGTCCACAAGCACAATAGAGGTCAAGTCTCACTTAACTCGAAATTCGGGCTCAAATGCCGGGAAGAATCTCCTTTCCCGCTCGCCTTGTCCGCGAAGGACTCTCCACTAGGTCTATTAAGACAAGATATAGCACATATGAGTGCTCAATTATAGCTATTTAAGCCTATAGGCATCCTTGGGTAAAAATTACCAAAA
Source organism: Petunia x hybrida (assembly GCA_037355625.1). NCBI lineage: Eukaryota > Viridiplantae > Streptophyta > Magnoliopsida > Solanales > Solanaceae > Petunia > Petunia x hybrida. Next base: position 3,777,900 of record JBBBVM010000008.1, read on the forward strand.
TGCCCCCGGGTAGGGCCGAGCCCTAAATTTACAAAATGTACTTTTCTGTACTCCCCATGCTCCCGTGAGTCCAAAAGTACACTTAGATTCCACATGCGAGCCTTGCTCGATGTCTTTCCCCAATTCTTAAGAATCTAGGGTTCTAACCCATTTCCAAGAATCAACCCTTTGATTCTTGTGTTAATCAACATAAAGATGGATTGAAAGGGCTTACCTTAAGTGTAAGTATGATTGGGTCTTCAAGAAATATCCAAAAATCGCCTAAAGAGCTCACCAAATGATTTTTATAAGTTATGAACCGAAATGGCCCGAAATGGCCTTTTTATAGCAGTTTTTGCCTCTGTGACAGCTTCTTTTGAAAAACTCATACCTTTTGATAGAAATTTCCAAATGACCCGAAACCGGTTCCATTAGAACCTCAACTCAAAGGGCTACAACTTTCATATTTTGAGTTTTTCATAATTCCTTACGGATTGGCCGGAAAATCAGCTTTTATCCGGCTGTTTGCGCCAAAACAGAACAGAAAAGTCGCACCAGATTTTCTATTGTTTTAGGGGCAAAACGGGACCCTACGAAGCTTGGAATGATCCCAAATTTTGCACACGAGTCATAAAATACTTGCGTGACATGCTCGTCAAGATGGAACTCAATTCGGACCTCCAGAACTCAAAAAGTGGGTCCCACGGCAAAGGTTCAATTTTCGACTTTCGCCAAAATAGCGAAATTTAACCAAACGACCTCGGAATCCAATTCCGAAAGTTGCTACAAGTCACAAATGACTATACGAACCTAACGGAACTTTCGGATCTCTCATCGGAGCTCATTTGCTCAAATCGAGATCGGAAACCTCTTTTAACTCTTTTAAACTTCCGAAACGGGGACTTTATCAAAAGTCCTATCAAACGAGGTCCGTTTTCAATTTTGAAGGTTGCTACATATCATAAATTACGAGACGGACCTAACGGTTCGCTCGGATTTTCCATCGGGGTTCGGTTACTCAAAACGACCTATCGAAACCCCAAATTCCTTTCCGGAATTTCATAAACGGATCCTTTTCTCGAAAACCTATCAAACGGACTCCGTCTCGACTCAGATTTCACAGACGGGTCATAAATGACCTAACGGAGCTTTTGGGACCATCGACACGCAAATCGAGGTCCCAGATCCCGTAAGGACTATTTGAGAGTCGTTACATTCTCCCCCACTTAGACTCTCGGCCGTCCTCGGACGAGCCTAAGTCTAAGGTAGGATCCACACACTAGCCACGGAGCTGGCACGGATTTCGAGGACCCCTCGGTACCACCCGAAATCAATAAAACTTAAAAATGCAAATTCAGGCTTAGAAAATACAAGGATTTCATACCTGAATCATCGAACAAGCGCGGATGCCTCTCACGCATCTCGGACTCAAGCTCCCAAGTGGCCTCGGCAATGGAGTGATGCCCCCACTGAACTCTCACAAGCGGGATCACCTTCGATCTCATCTTACGGACCTCTCTAGCCACAATAGCAATAGGCTCCTCCGAATAAGTTAAGTCGCCATCTACCTCCACGGAAGCCATATCGATCACATGAGACAGATCGTGAACAAACTTCCGGAGCATGGACACATGGAACACCGGATGAACAGACAGAGAGGGAGGCAAAGCCAGTCTATAAGCAACGGCGCCAACGCGCTCCAATATCTCAAAAGGCCCAATGAACCTAGGACTGAGCTTGCTTTTCTTCCCACATCTCATAACACCCTTCATGGGCGACACTCTGAGGAATACCCGGTCCCCAACCATGAACTCAAGATCTCTCCGCCTCCGATCTGCATACGATATCTGCCGGCTCTGAGCCGTGCGGAGTCGATCCTGAATAACCCGGACCTTATCTAAGGTCTGCTGCACCAAATCGGGCCCCAACACCTGGACCTCACCAGACTCGAACCAACCGATAGGCGAGCGACATCTCCGACCATACAATGCCTCAAACGGAGCCATCTGGATAGAAGCCTGATAGCTATTATTATACGCAAACTCTGCTAGCGGCAAATGGCTATCCCAATGGCCTCCAAAATCAATAGCACACGCCCTCAACATATCCTCGAGGATCTGAATGGTCCGCTCAGACTGGCCATCATTCTGCGGGTGAAATACAGTGCTGAGATCGACCCGAGTACCCAGCTCTCTCTGAAAAGATCTCCAAAACTGAGCTGTGAACTGAGCACCTCGGTCAGAAATGATAGAAACAGGAGCACCATGCAATCTCACAATCTGCTCAATGAAGATACGAGCCAGACGCTCCGAGGTATAAGTAGTCCTCACTGGAATGAAGTGAGCCGACTTCGTCAGTCGATCAACTACTACCCACACCGAATCATGCTTACCCACGGTCAGCGGCAAACCAACTACGAAATCCATAGTGATCTGCTCCCACTTCCACTCGGGAATGGGCATAGACTGGGTCACCCCGGCTGGCCTCCGGTGCTCATACTTCACCTGTTGGCAATTCAAACACCGAGATACATAATCAGCAACATCCCTCTTCATCCCTTTCCACCAATACAGCTCTCGAAGATCATGATACATCTTCGCAGTACCCGGATGGATGGAATATCTCGAACTGTGAGCCTCTGCCAAAATCATCTGCCTCAGCTCCACAATGGCTGGAACACATACCCGGCCGTTAAACCGCAAAGCACCATCATCACCAATCACGAACGAGGACACTCCCCCACTCAGGACCCTGTCCCGGAGATCTCTCAGATAAGGATCCTCGAACTGCCTTTCCCGAATCTGGGAAGCTAAAGACGACTGAGACCCCACATATGCAAGCACCCGGCCTGGAACAGAATCATCAAACCGAACCCCACTAATGGACAAAGCCTGCAACTCACGGGCCAACGGCCTCATATCAGCATCAAGATAGGCGAGGCTACCCATGGACTTCCTACTCAAGGCATCGGCTACAACATTAGCCTTTCCGGGATGATACCGGATAGAAAGATCATAATCCTTCAGCAGCTCTAACCAGCGGCGCTGTCTCCCGTTCAAGTCCTTCTGAGTGAACAAGTACTGGAGACTCTTATGATCGGTGAATATCTCACATGGCTCGCCATAAAGATAGTACCTCCACAACTTCAGTGCAAACACGACAGCTAACAGCTCCAAATCATGGACAGGATAATTCTTCTCATGGACCTTCAGCTGTCTCGAGGCATAAGCTATCACCTTACCCTCCTGCATCAGAACGCTACCCAGGCCAACACCCGAAGCATCACAATATACGGTGAATCCCCCGGATCCACTAGGCAAGGCCAACACTGGCGCTGAAGTCAACAGAGTCTTAAGCTTCTGAAAGCTAGACTCACAGGCATCGGACCACAGGAAAGGAACATTCTTCTGGGTCAACTTCGTCAGAGGTGCTGAAATAGAAGAAAACCCCTCGACGAACCGCCGATAATAACCTGCCAAGCCTAAGAAACTCCGAATCTCTGTAGGAGAAGTAGGCCTAGGCCAACTCTGAACGGCCTCTATCTTCTTCGGATCAACACACACCCCATCCTTGGTCACCACGTGACCTAGGAAAGATACAGAACTGAGCCAAAATTCACACTTGGAGAATTTGGCATACAACTGCTGATCCCTCAGAGTCCGAAGAACAACTCTCAAATGCTGCTCATGCCCCTCCCTGCTCCTTGAATAAACCAAGATATCATCGGTAAACACAATGACGAAGGAGTCAAGGTAGGCCTTGAACACTCGGTTCATCAGATCCATGAAAGCAGCTGGGGGATTCGTAAGCCCGAAAGACATCACCAGAAACTCATAGTGGCCATATCGGGTACGAAAAGCAGTCTTGGAAACGTCCTCGGACCGAATCCTCAACTGATGATACCCCGACCTCAAATCAATCTTCGAGAAAAAGGTAGCACCCTGAAGCTAATCAAACAAATCATCAATACGCGGCAAAGGATACCTATTCTTGATAGTAACCTTATTCAGCTGCTGGTAATCAATACACATCCGCATAGAGCCATCCTTCTTCTTCACAAATAATACCGGGGAACCCCATGGAGACACACTGGGCCTAATGAAGCCCTTATCGAGCAAATCCTGAATCTGCTCCTTCAGCTCCCTTAACTCAACAGGAGCCATACGATACGGGGGAATAGATTTAGGCTGAGTGCCTGGCAATAGATCGATGCAAAACTCTATCTCCCGCATAGGCGGCAAACCCGGCAAATCATCAGGAAACACATTCGGATACTCACAAACAATCGGAACTCTATCAGGGGATAACTCCTCTGCCCGGACATCCCGAACTGAAGCAATATATCCCTCGCATCCACTAGATATCATCCTCTGCGCCTCCAAGAAAGAAATGATCCTACTCTTCGGAGAAGGCCTGGAACCTCTCCATACAACCCGAGACTCACCCTCTGCCCCGATCGTCACGGACTTGGCATGGATATCCAAAGTCGCATGACAGGAAGCCAGCCAATCCATGCCCATAATGACATCGAAATCAGACATATCGAGCAGCATCAGGTCCACTAAGGACTCTACACCCCAGATGGAGATCATACACTGCCGATAACCCCTATCTACACATATAGAAGACCCGACAGGGGTGGCAACCATAAAGGGATCATCTAAGAAGACCAGATCCCTGCCCAAGCAAGGGGCAAATCCCGGCGACACATACGAATAGGTAGACCCCGGATCAATAAGAGCATAAGCATCGCAGCCACAGACAGAAATAATACCTGTGATGACATCATTGGATGCCTCAGCATCCTTAAGAGTCATAGCATAGACCTGCGCCGAGCCTCCTGAACCCGGAGCTCTCTGAGACTGCTGTCTAGGAGGAATCTGAGAAACGGGCCTGGCGGCCTGAGGACCAGATGGTACCATAGCTGCGGATCCCTGGCGACCTGATGAAACATAAGGGCAACTCCTGACATAGTGCTCTGGAGACCCACACTCAAAACATCCATCACCTCTACCTCCTCTACCGCCTCTACCACCTCTGCCACGACCACCTCCAGACGAACATCTCCCATGATGCCTCTGATGGCACCTCCCGCACTGCGGCGGACCAGACTGCGAAGAGCCACCCCGCCTCTGGGATGACTGAGGCCTCGGAGTCTCCGAAGAAAAATCCTGGGCAGGCAAAGCAGCAGCCTGGGGCCTAGACTGAGAACGGCCCTGATGACCCTGACCCCTCTGAGCGGATCCACTATACCCACCAGACTGACGCGACCTCTTGGCCGCCCTCTCCGCGTCAGCCCTGGAGAAGATATCCTCCATCCGCCGCGCCACATCAACTATCTCAAAATATGACTTGTTGCCCATATCAGGGGCAACAGCTACCTGCAAGCGGGGATGAAGACCCTCAACAAACTGGAGGACCTTGTCCCTCTCCTGAGCCACCATAGCCGGCGCAAACTGAGACAACCACAAGAACCTGGTGTCATACTCTGAAACAGACAGGTTTCCCTGCCTTAACCCCTCAAACTCGCGCCTCTGAGCATCGTGCTGACTCTGGGGCACGAACCTGCTCATGAACATAGACACGAACTCAGCCCAAAACAAAGGATGGAGGTCACTAGAACTCTGCCGCATCATGGAGACCCACAATGTCTCCGCATCTCCCCGATAATCTGAAAGAAGCACACTGCACCCCTAAGGTGTCTCTAGTACCAAGAACTGTCAAAATCTTCTCACACTTCTGAATGTACCTCTGGGCAGTATATGTAGCTGAGGGTACCGTCGAACTCTGGAGGCTGAAGCTTCATGAATGACCCTATCCTCCTGGCAACCTCCTCAGTGCCCATAGGAGGAGTAGAAATAACAGGACCTGCCTGAGGAGCAGAAGCAGAAGGCTGGGCAGTATGATCAGGAGCAGCCTCAGAAGTAGGCGTGCTCATAACAGGTGTGGTCGGCTGAGGAGCCGAAACAGGAGCTGCAACATCATCTCTTACAGGGACCTGATGGATAGACAAGGCCATCAGTCTCATATACTCCTCTGAAGAGATCACAACGGTGCCTGGCACAACAGCAGGCACAGGGGGAATAGATGCTGACAGAGTCGCTGCGGACACCGCAGGGATAGCTGTGTCCTACCTAGTGGCTGACGGGCGGCCTGCCCGAGTCTTCTTAGCAGCTGGCGGCTGCGTAGGTGCTGATGGCTCTCCCGCAGACGCGGGTGTAGAAGATGCAGCCCTCCTGGCTGAGGATGCTCGCGTCCTCGCCATCTGATACAATACACGAAAAAGGGTCAGCACCTATGTAAGCTACTCAGCACGAATAGAGATGAAACGAAGGGAAAACATTTCCTAACATGCCCTTGTAGCCTCTCGCTCATAAGTATGGTCGACAACATACCCATAAGCAAGACTCTACTCAGACACTGCTCCAAGACTCCTAGGACTCGAATTAGAACCTAGGGCTCTGATACCAAACTGTCACGACCCAATTTCCAAGGGCTCGTGATGGCACCTAAACAACATTTGCCTAGGCGAACCAATGAAACAAGATGCGGAAAAGAACAATAATGTGAAAAGATCATGAATGGATATATAAATATAAAAGTGTGAAGTCCAAAAGAATATATCCACAAAAGAATTGGAGCATTCTAAGAGTGACTCAATAAAGTATGAATATACATCAAAGAAATCTGAGTCCTATCTCTAAGTGACTCTGGCGGTATGCCACCACGGTCTGTGTGGTCGGCTCACCTCAATCAAAAGTCTCAGAAGCCTCGGGAACCGCTAACATCCGGGCTGCTGACTGGATGAAGGACCTGCGCACGTAGCAGAGTAAGTTATGAGCCGAAGCCCAGTAAGATCACCGACAGGCCCGCTAAGGTACCCTTGCGGGACAACTCGCTACATGCATCATAAGCAACAACATACTATAGTAATCATACAATAAAGTAGTGAAATCACAAATAGATGTAACACATTCCATACACACAAGTAGTAACCAGAAGTCTCAAGGATTATGCCCATCCAACGTAAGGCATAGGTCAACTCAGCGGCGGTTTGGAGGTCCAATCTCTACTCCCGTGCCGACTAACCTAGACCTACGATGGACTAGCAACACCACTACTAAGTATCAACCATATACCGTGACCCGAAGTCACTATCACAATCATGAATAAGTAGACCAACGACCCGTAGTCGTTGGCTCATCTCAAATCTGTCTACGATCGCACCACACCCCCTGTCAAGTGCGTCGTATCTCAATAAATCAAGTGACCACACCACACCCCCTGTCAAGTGTGTCACATCTCAAAGATCAAGTGTCCACACCACACCCCCTGTCAAGTGTGACACATCTCATAGTATAGGCGACACCACACACCCTGTCAAGTGTCCCTCTAACAGTATTAATATCCACGACATTAATAACAATAACAGAAATAATAACAGAAATATTAATAACGATAATATTTCACAGTCACCGTAACCCAGGTTGGTTATGCTAGCTGAACGTAAGGCGAAGGTTAACCCGACCACAGTTTGGGGGTACAATCCCTACTCCCATGTCGTCCAACCCAAGGTTACGTATAGACAGCACTACCCAACCCGGCACGTGAACAAATCAAGTACCAATATCATACAAAAGCCGGCAAAATCCTCGGCAAGACATTTATCATGACATGCCGGCAACATCCTCGGCCATGTCCCAAGTTCTTGCTATCTAAGCATGGCGTAGCAAGCGTTACTACGATATAAATTTAAGCTATCTCGACGTAGCGTTTAGACCGGCACATTCCTCGGTCGAGTCATAATCTCGCTATTTATAACAAACAATAATAGCAAGTAATTCACATCATTAATCCTAACCATTGTTAGGTATATATATGCGTACATGAAGCATACTAGCATGAAGGAAGAGTCCACAAGCACAATAGAGGTCAAGTCTCACTTACCTCGAAATTCGGGCTCAAATGCCGGGAAGAATCTCCTTTCCCGCTCGCCTTGTCCGCGAAGGACTCTCCACTAGGTCTATTAAGATAACATATAGCACATATGAGTGCTCAATTATAGCTATTTAAGCCTATAGGCATCCTAGGGTAAAAATTACCAAAATGCCCCCGGGTAGGGCCGAGCCCTAAATTTACAAAATGTACTTTTCTGTACTCCCCACGCTCCCGTGAGTCCAAAAGTACACTTAGATTCCACATGCGAGCCTTGCTCGATGTCTTTCCCCAATTCTTAAGAATCTAGGGTTCTAACCCATTTCCAAGAATCAACCCTTTGATTCTTGTGTTAATCAACATAAAGATGGATTGAAAGGGCTTACCTTAAGTGTAAGTATGGTTGGGTCTTCAAGAAATACCCAAAAATCGCCTCAAGAGCACACCAAATGATTTTTATAAGTTATGAACCGAAATGGCCCGAAATGGCCTTTTTATGAGTTTTTCCTAATTCCTTACGTATTGGCCGGAAAATCAGCTTTTATCCGGCTGTTTGCGCCAAAACAGAATAGAAAAGTCGCACCAGATTTTCTACTGTTTTAGGGGCAAAACGGGACCCTACGAAGTTCGGAATGATCCCAAATTTTGCACACAAGTCATAAAATACTTGGGTGACATGCTCGTCAAGACGGAACTCAATTCGGACCTCCAGAACTCAAAAAGTGGGTCCCACGGCAAAGGTTCAATTTTCGACTTTCGCCAAAATAGCAAAATTTAACCAAACGACCTCGGAATCCAATTCCGAAAGTTGCTACAAGTCACAAATGACTATACGAACCTAACGGAACTTCCGGATCTCTCATCAGAGCTCATTTGCTCAAATCGAGCTCGGAAACCTCTTTTAACTCTTTTAAACTTCCGAAACGGGGACTTTATCAAAAGTCCTATCAAACGAGGTCCGTTTTCAATTTTGAAGGTTGCTACATATCATAAATGCCGAGACGGACCTAACGGTGCGCTCGGATTTTCCATCGGGGTTCGTTTACTCAAAACGACCTATCAAAACCCCAAATTCCTTTCCGGAATTTCATAAACGGATCCTTTTCTCGAAAACCTATCAAACGGACTCCATTTCGACTCAGATTTCACAGACGGGTCATAAATGACCTAACGGAGCTTTTGGGACTGTCGACATGCAAATCGAGGTTCCAGATCCCGTAACGACTATTTGAGGGTCGTTACACAATGCTAATGAAGTCTTCGCTTGCTCACGATAGACTTGATAATAAGACCCCCCCCTCCGATTGCTTACGGTAGGATCAATGATAAAAGAGCCTTCAATTGCTTATGATAGGCTTCAAAATATGGCCTCCAATTGCTTATGGTAGGCTTCCATGCTAATGAAGTCTTCGCTTGCTCACGATAGACTCATAATAAGACTCCTCCGATTGCTTACGGTAGGATCAATGATAAAAGAGCCTTCAATTGCTTATGATAGGCTTCAAAATAAGGCCTCCAATTGCTTATGGTAGGCTTCAATGCTAATGAAGTCTTCGCTTGCTCACGATAGACTCATAATAAGACCCCCCGATTGCTTACGGTATGATCAATGATAAAAGAGCCTTCAATTGCTTATGATAGGCTTCAAAATAAGGCCTCCAATTGCTTATGGTAGGCTTCAATGCTAATGAAGTCTTCGCTTGCTCACGATAGACTCATAATAAGGCCCTCGATTGCTTACGGTAGGCATGACGTAATTTGTAAGTGCAAGGTGCAATATCTTTGATAAATTGTCTTCCAATCAACTGGCGAAACAATAAAGCAAGTGCGAAGGCATAGTGCAAATCCTTTTCAACAAGCATGACAAATCAACTGGCAAGCCGGTCGGGCATGAAGCAAGGAGGGTCTTGGGTTGATTGTCGAACAAATCAGCTGGCGAACCGGTCCGGCACGAAGCAAGGAGGGTCTCGGGACTGACCTGTTAACCTGTTAACCAGGGAGAAGCCCCGCCTGGGGGTCAACCTTAAAGAGTAAAACAAGGAATTAACTCTTTAAGCAAGTGCAAAGCAGAGTAGTGCGGAAATGTAGTCAGTGCGATAGCCATTGATAAATCAATTGGCGAGATAATCCAGCAAGGATGGCCTTGTGCGGATTATCAACTAAAACAAAGCGATGCCCTATTTGGCTTAGTTTTGAAAACACAAAACCAGCCTCGGCTTTGTCGCCTATTAGGGATGAAAGTCATAGGGGTAGAAATGCCGCCTATTCGACAATAACTCATGACAAAGCATAATGCTTTAAGTTATGAAAAAGGCAATGCGACGCAATCTGCAAGGCAACTTTGGACGCACGTTCAATAAATTGTTCATCCACAATGCGAATGATCCTTTCATTGCAAGCTTTCATGTTCCTGCTCTCAAAGAAAACTTTGTTAGTTTTTGGGGAGGGGTGTTTGATTTGTGCTGATTCATCTTGAACTCACTGCCGCTGCTCCCTCGTTCTTCTTCAGACTTGGGCTTGCAAATTATACTCAGAGACTTGATTTATGAACTCAATATTGTATAATATTTTAAGATAGAGGCAAAATAAAGTAATTAGGTAAAATAGTAAGCAAGTAATCACTAATATGAAAAGTTTATAATGCATTTAAAGTTTCTGCTTTAACTCAAACTCATGACATATCTCGAAACAAACTGAACGTCCTTTGCAACTTGTGCTAATCTTGAATACTTTTAGAACTTTGCCACTTCATCCTTTGATAGGTAATACCAATTTGCAAAAATCTGCCCCAGTTATAATCTTTATGCCTTCGAACTCTGTTTGCAAAATTTGCCCCAGTTTCTATCTTCTATATCTTCAAAATATCTTGCAAATTGCCCCAGTTGCTATCTTTCAAACCTTCAAAATATTTTGCAAAATTGCCCCAGTTGCTTGCTTTAGGGGAGACTGAAGATTTTAATATTATAGAGTCGAGCCCGTTAAGAGCGCCTACGTATCCCTCCACGGGAATCAGACTGTGCATAGTTCTGCTTACATAAACATTTTTGGGGAAAATATGGCAATCTAAGTACGAAGCCGTATCCGAATTGGAAAAATCCACGCATCTGCCCAGATGCATAGTTCGGCATTACATCATAAAAGATAAACAAGCTTAAAGCGTTACAATATTTTGACCGAATCCAATGGGGATTGCCTACTTATCCTGTTGCCATTCCAGGAATCAGGTTAGAAGTAGTTCAAAACTTACATAAAAGAGGAAATAGGGGATTCCTGTGCTAATGTAACCGAGCTCTATATGAGTTGCTTACGTATCCCAGCTTTGGGAATCAGGTTACGCGTAGTTCGCATTACATCAAAGATTACATTTAAAAACCATGCTAACTTGCGATTGCCCCAGACATAGTATCCTTTGACAGCATCTGCGTTGATTGCTTTTGGCCAAACTTGACCATCCATTTCGGCCAGAATCAGTGCTCCTCCGGACAAAACCGATGAACCACATATGGACCTTGCCAATTCGGTGCAAATTTGCCCCTTGCTTCTTCTTGATTAGGAAAGATCTTCTTTAGCACCAATTGCCCCGGTTTGAATATACCAATTGCCCCGGTTTGAAGTAAACTATTCAAATCTTCTCTTTGTGCATTCAATATCTTCCAACTTATCTGCTTGAATGGTTCTCAAATAAAGGACTTCCATTTGTATAGACAAACCGCTTCGGCTCCAATTGCCGGCAAATAAAGCTCCAAAGAGTGCAAAAAGTAACCTTCCAGTGCATCATCCTTAAATCGTTCAGCTGTTTCGTTATAGATCACAAGCAAAGTTCAAGCAGGTTTTGTTTTTAATTTGAAACAGTAGTAAGTATATTAATCAGAAGCAAATAATAAAGCACATAAATAGTTAAAGTATAGCAAAATAATAAGGTAGGAATGCAGTGCATTTGTTTATTCAAAACCTAATTTAGGGAGGCATACAACATAAAAGTAAACATGCAGGATTTAAAAGAGTTATTTGAAAGACATAGACATAACATAAACAAAGTGCAAAACACAGTTCGGGGCCTCAAGCTGACTGTGATGCCAAAACAAAAATAACGAGTTCATTTATCAAGTCTCTTTTGGACCACAAGTCCAATTAGCCATCATATCACTTGGTTCAGCATTCGGCACATGTGGGTCTTTCTCAAAATCTTCAATAATTGCACTGCATTTCAATCCATCATTCAAGAATAGGCTGCCAACACCTTCAATCAAATTCTGCATGGCCATTTCTGGTGCTTGGACAAATGACTGGTTCAATGGTAAAAGAGGCTGCAGCATGACACTAGTCGGCTTCTTCTCAGACTCAACCTTTTCCATCTTTCCTTCAGCGGGGTTGCCACCTAGGCCAAAAGTTCCCTCATTCTTTGGCAATAGAGTTAGTGCTTAGGTACCTTAAAAGCAATATTATCAACCTTTACATCATAGATAGAGACTATGGTGCCCTTCAGATTTGGTTCTTCCTCAAGAGAAATCATATTAACTGCATTGTTACCATGATTGGGAAGAGGATTATCATGCACATTTGGCTGAGTGCCGGTGAGTTGAATGGTGCCTGCTTTGATTAAACCCTCAACCTTGTCTTTGAAAGTATAACATCTCTCAATATCATGGCCGACTGCCCCTGAGTGATAAGCGCAGTGCTTATTTGCATCATACCATTTTGGAGGTGGGTTTGGAGTGTTATCAGGGATAGGCTGCACAACTCCCGCATTTCTTAATCTCTCAAAAAGCTGGCCATATGACTCGGCTATGGGAGTATAGGTTTTGGTTGCTCTATTTTGTAATTCTGATTAAACCCTTGCACATTGGGACGAACAGGAGGCGAGGCTGTGGTAATTCTGGGGTGCTTGAACATTTGGCTGACGAGGGTATTGATTAGGTGCATGTGCTCTAGGTTGGTAGTAATTTGCTTGTGCATTGTAAACCGGATAAGGAATAGGTGGCTCTGGTAGTGAGTGGGGTAATTTGGGTATATGGGCTTTGGTAGGTAGGAAAAGCAGACGATTGTCAAAATTCAACTTTCCAGACGGTCGACGCTCGATGTCTCCCACAACAGCTCCCACTTCCTCTTTCTTCTTTTTGTTAAAGCCGTTACCAGACCCAGACTGGATTGCCTTACTTGTAGCTTGCAAAGCGGCCAAATTTGTGATCCTACCAGATTTCAAACCAGCTTCTATATCTCCCCCGTTTTCACTAGATGGCTAAAGTAGAGTTAGTCATGGATGCCATTCGATCATAGTAAAATTCATCAATGTCTCGATGAAATGTCCCACAAACTCTTCCTCACTCATGGGAGGCTTAACTTTGGCATCCTCACTCCTCCTACGTACCGCGTATTCCCTAAAAGTCTCGGTCGGCTTCTTCTTAAACCTTGCAATAGCCAACCGATCTAATGGTATTTAGCATAGAAACCAAAACGCTCCATGAAGTCGTGAGCCATACTCCTCCAGTTAATCCATTTTGAGGGATCCTCTCGGGAGTAGTACCAGTCTAAAGCTTTGCCTTCAAGACTATGAATGAATAATTTCATACGGAGCTCTTCATTCTTTCCCACTCCCAAGGTTTCACAAGTACCTTCTCAAATGGGCTCGGGGGTTGCCTTTGCCATCAAACTAACAAACTTTGGTACTTTGTACCCTTCTGGGTATTCAATCCCAGGATGAACGCACAAGTCTTCATATTCTAGACTTTCCTTGTCCTTGCCTTTTGATGCTTTGCTAAGAGCACTCATCACCCAACCTTGTACCTTTTTCTCCAAAATCTTCACCCTCATCGACTGCTTTTTCGGCTCTTCTAACACCATTTTGAAAACTTCAGATAAGGAGGATTGGTGTAATCATCAATTTGCACAATAGGAACATCTTGCCCGCCAGACACCGCCACTTGGACTAATGGTGCAGGTGGATTTTCAGTATAAGCTTGCGGGATGGGTTCATTTTTGGTAGTGGAGGTTTGGTATGGATATGGAGTGTTGGTCTGATAATAAGTATTGGCAGGGTGCGGGGTGTATGATGGGTGTTGTTGATGTGATGGGTAGATGGGTGGTCGGTTAATTGTTTGGCTAGATTGAGCGTTATTTGGAGGTGGAGCTTGGACAAGTGGCAAGTTGCTTTGGTGGACTGGTGCTTTTAGAGAATTGTGGGTGTTCAAAGGTGTGTTCATATTGGCGACCCCATCAATTGAGTTCAGAGATTGCCCCAGAGATTGCCCCATTTGACCAGAGAGTGGATGCATCGGGCCCACGCAGCGGCGTGTTTTTAGGAGTTTGCCCTTTTACCGCAGCCAGCTCATCTTTTAACATCTGTAGTTCCTTAGCCATTTCAAGAATCAGTTCGTCTTGAGCAATAATGACATTTCCTCTTGAGATTCAGGAGTTGCAAGATTTTTCTCGGTATTGCGAGGTTCATCATCTATTCCAGTCATTGTCAGTTGTGGAAATGTGTACCAGTATGCAGATTGGTCCTTTGTCCTTGTGTAATAGGAGTGATCAGCCAGCTTAAATCAGCACAAATCAAACCTCTGAATGGGGGATAAACAAAACAAAAGGAAAAGTTCAAAAGTAGCCATGTTAGTTTGCATGTCATTGGCAAAATTGCACACAAATCACGTAGCGCGCATCACGTAGCGCTTTGCATTTTAAACAAGTTGACATGTGGCAAACACAAGTAGTTGAGCGTAAATGAAAATGCGAACGTTTCCTACCCTGTAAGGTGCCTCTTTGCCAGAGGTGGGCCTAAGACGCGCAAACAAGTGGTAACGAAAAATAGTTCATGCCAGTTTTGAGCAATTCAGATTTAGAGTAAGTGAAATAATAACAATAATCGATAACAATCAGCTCTCCGCCTCGACATTGCAATTCTGTTATCCCAAATCTTCCAAAGTTGGTGCCAACTCAAAATTCAACACAACTCATGCTCTCCACAACATCTGCACAAATTCTAAACCCAAATGCCTAAAACCTGAAACAAACCTCATACCTTTTGCAAACATCAACTCCTCCAAGCACAACTCCCAATTATTTCACAACATCCAGGGGTGAGATTTCCAACTGCCTTCACAATACCAGACTGCAAATCAAAAGGCGCCAATTGGCCTTTAAATAAAACCTCACTGGTCCTCGGCTTTAGTCAGCCTCTCACTTCTAGCTCAGGTCATACAAGCCTCTCAGCTTCCTAGGTTTTGCAAGGCTCACAGACCTTGTTCATAGGGCTCCTCACTGGTCCTCGGCTTTAATCAAGCCTCTCAGTTTCCTAGGTAGCCAAGACCGCACTGGTCTTCAAGGAGGACCCCATTGGTCATTCAAAGACATAGGGCTTCACTCTCCTAGTATGCGACAGGCATACTTCACTCCATAAGGATTTGCAGCTGGTTAGTCAACATGAGCCTGCACACACGCAAAGCCATTCACGAGAGGGACCCCACTGATCTTTTGACAAAAGGGCTTCGCCTCATATATCTCACTACACCATACCATCTCCAAAACACAAACCAATCAAATCTGCCTAACTTTCCCTGGACTGCAATTCTCTCTATGATCTTAAATTCTATGTGGACTGCTATGACCACATAGATTCTGCTAAATTCTTCCATTTTCTGACCTAAAAGACAACATAGAAGACAAAATTCTAAATCTGATTTTGCTCAAAACATGGTTAGGACTGAGGATTCGTCATCACATAGCACATAATATGCATTGTCGTTGGGTTTTAAAAAAACCCGTTGACGTAAGGGTGGTTTCCTAACTATGGAGGCGGTACCAAGGACCGGGTCCAGATTAAGGTGTAAATGCATGCATGCTCCTAAATCTCCATCTAAGAGTGGGTTAACGGTTGAGGCTAACAGGTGAGTGGCAGGCGGCTTCGTGGTCGAATAACTCCCACGACAATCCGCCGGTACACCAACTCGTCAAAGGTTCTTTAGTGGAAGAAATTGCGGGTGCGTATGCACACACCTCGCGGATATTTGAGTGAGAATGCAAGAGGTTCCCAGGAGTGGGGGAAGTATGAACGGAATGCCAGTTTATATGTGCGCAAATAAGGGTAGTGGCATGCTTTCGTGACACACAGCAATCAACTAAATTAACTAAGCATGCTCGCAAATAAACAATAGATATAATCATGCTAATTTCAACATACAAATGCAATAATTAAATAAACTACGCATACAACTCAAGCAATACAAACAAAAACTCGTGAAAGCCTTATGGTTAGAACCATTTGCTATCCCCAGCAGAGTCGCCACGCTGTTGAACCCTCCCTTAAAAATAAATGCATAACAAGTATGCATCGGGATTGGACTTCAACAAAATGGGACTCCAAAGGGTTTTCTTTGGAGTCGCCACCTAATTTAAGGATTATTAGGAACCTAAGTCAACTAAAGAGTGCAATTTATTCTTTATTTAAAAGAAATTAAATTCAGAGATTCTGAGTAAGTGGTTCTATTAGATTCGAAAGAAGGTCCCTAACGGGAGCATTTCGAAAATCCGCTAAGTGCGGTTAATCCGGCGGTTTTCACGAATTTGTTAAGGATAATAAGTATATAAAGCTAATTTTATATAAGGATAATAGGAATAATATAGATAAGATAAGATTTTAATTATGCCGATACTTAGATAAATAAATGACCCAATTTAAGATTAATTAAATGGATAATGAAATAATGATCAATTGGTTAATTAATAGAATAAGTAAAGATTAAATGATGTTAGATAAATAAAACAAACTAGATAAATAATTAGATAATAATAAGGATTAATTAATTGATTGAATAAATAGATAAATAAATAAATAAGCAAATACATAACTTAATTAAATAAATGAATACTTATCAGCTTTAATTAAATAAAGGAGTAAATGAATAATAATTGATTAATTAAATAAATATTTAATTGATTAAATAAATGATTAATTGAAATTAAATAAACTAGATTAAGTAAATAAATAAATAAGGATTAAAAATTTAATTGATTAACTAAATAAATAAATTAGATTGGATAAATAAATAATTGATATTTAATATAATAAATAAAGAAGCAATTCAAATGCGAATTATGACGAGGGTACGATTTTTAGTCGAATTTGATTTTGCATCATTAATTGACAAATGATTCTAAACATCTATAAATTAATTGGCGATTCGAAAAGAAATGATACAAAAGCATTCATATAAAAACAATTTAAGAGATTTACAATAGTTATTCACAATTCAAATATCATTTCTATCCTACAGGGCTACTAATCCGGTCTATGGGGAAATCCTATACAACATGCATTTTCTAAGGGCCGGGGAAGGATGGAGTTTAGAAGATAGAACCCGGAAGCGCAAACTCAATCATTGAGCCTTGGACTTTGTGATTTTCATTTTTTCGTTTCTTACATTTTCGGGGATATCAGTCCCGAAATGCGAAGCGGAGCAAATAACTTCAAATGCAAACAGCCGTCCCATTGTGAGTTTTATTTCAACTCGTCCCAAGAGGTGTCACATGTCAAGAAAAATAGGAAGATAAGGAATTAGCGCCCAATCATAATTAAAGCAAACATTGCAAGAATACAATTTATGTAATTGCAAAGAGTAATACACACATTGGTTTACTTAGGCTTAATTATTCAAGAAGTTTCAATCAAGATTTAGTTAGGACTAAGTTGATTTTAAGTTTGGTACAATCTGAATGTCATTAACTTTTGCATTGCAATCTTAATCATGGAAACAAGCTCATTGCTAAAACTGATATATAAAAAAAACTCGCATTTCAAATGAAAGCTATGTCTAAGCCTCAAAGATTTAAAAGACAGTAATTTGATTATATTCTGAAGAAAGGAGACTAAGACAATGGGTACAAATGCAGGTTACGCCATACTTATTACACTAATTTGATTATTCAGAGTACCATATTTGAGCTGTCATCATTGGAGTGAACGGTTTAAACTACACGGCGGACTACCAGAACACTTTCATAAACAAGACAAGTAGCCAATTTTACTTAATGGATTTAAGGAGAATCATCGATTGTAACAGGACATTCAGATGCTCATTACATGTTATTAAAGAACAAAACTCATGCTAACATAAACTAAACACAAAGCAGCTTGACATCTGCTTCTCTATATACAAACATACATCCAGACCTGAGCTAAAAGACCCCTGCTATGCCTTACTCAACCTCCGAGATCCCTATAGGCACCCCTGCAAGCTCCAGACCTAAACTACTACTACTAAGCCATCAACAAAACAACCTATCAACTCACAAACTTGCCCAAAACTGAACCTACGCTTCAGCTTCTAAAATAACTCTATACATAACCAGAACAAAACTTTCTGACAACTCGGATCACAAACCAATAGATCCACCTTCACCTGCACCAAACCAAAGATCTGAAACAAGAAATAAGGGCCAAGCTAACTAAAACCAACTAGCCCCTGCTCCCCACATTTGCAGACTCTCCTTATCAACTATTACTTTCTCACACACTGCAACATCAGAACAACTCCTACTCCACTCATACACCCACACCAACACTACCAGAGATCAAGCTACTTCCCCTTAGACCTCTGCAATACTCTTAAACTTCTAGACCTAACTTAGAACAACATCCTGACCTCCCTCTAGCTCACCACCAGCACACCCTCTCAATGCTCTCACCTGCACCCCCTGCTTGACTCTTCTACAGCATCCAAACACTCACCATACCTCGCTCCTTCTACTCTTCCTGAAGCAATAAGAGAACCAGCCCTGGACTCCCTTTAAAACACCTGAACACCCTCAACAAGCTCACAGGAACATTCAGAAATTTCCAAACAAGGAAACCAACATCATTTCATTGACACTTATGCGATAAATCCCATCATTTAGAATCAGTCAAAACCAGTTCTTAAACAGGTGAATCATTCGAGGAAAAACAGTATTTTCTTTTACTTTGGAACATCGAAAGGATTAAACTTGGTTAATAAAGTAACAAAGGCACATCGTCAAGCAGATCAGTCAATAACTTGAGACATGAAAGATCGGACAGTTCTCTTTTACTTTACTACTTAAACAGAGGCACACAAAGAAAGTTTAGACGACATAAGGCCAAATATTACAGTTATAACGATGAATTTATACTAGTTATAAGAATCAAACGACAAAGTTCACATCTTAACTTAAACAAGCTGAATATCAATGCAAAGAAAATGAAGTAAAATAGAATAAATGTTACCTTTTGCAGCGCAGCGAGCTAGGGCGTTGAATCTGAAGAAAACGACTCGAACTAAAACGACTCGAGCGAAAAACCTATGTATTATGCTATGAACCTTTTTTTTTTACTAAAAAAAAAACCTATGTATTATGCTGTGCCCTTTTCTCTCTGTTCTGCCTCTAAAATTGGAACCCCCCCCCCCCCCCAGAAAAATGAAACAGAGAATGAATATATACCTGAGATTAGGGTTTCGGATTCTTTTGTGAATTTCCCATAATCTCCAAAAAAGAGGCTATTCCCTTTACAAATAAGGGTAAAACTTGTCCAAAATTCCTAAATTTGTACAAGTTTTATCCTTACATGTAAGGATTTGCCCGTTGGATGAAGTTAATGGTTCGGATTGATTTTCTTTTGAAATGAACGATCGAGATTGATACAGCTATATCCTAGTACGAGAAGATGATGTGGAGGATATGGGGGACCAGTGTGGTACAAGATTTTGGCTGATAGTGATTTTTGGGGGGGAAAATCAAAGGGGATCGGATTTAGGGGATTTAGGGAATCGGGTTAGGAACAGAAATTGGATTAGGGCTTTGGGTAGAAGAACTGAACTGGGTAATGTTGTATGTATATCATGGGTTGCACGGGTAGGCCAATTTTAAATGATAAGAACGAAATTAGCCTCATTTTAGGATAAATTAAGGAAATTGAGGGGGTGCACGAGGTGGGTAGAATTAAGCTGCACATTGCGATTTTAAGCACTTTTTGCTTTAAAATCAATCAATTACCCTTAATTCAAAAATTAATTTTAATTTAAAATAATTTAGACTTTAGTAAACACGACCGGGAAAAATTGGGTGTCAACAGCTGCCCCTCTTTACCCGGAAAGGATGAAAGAGTTTTCAGGGTAAAGAAGTGACATAAAGCCAATTTTGTCACGATAAAGCCAAGGACTTCTGATTCCATGGATAAAAGGCGAGGCTTATGGATATGGCCGAACTCCGGTTTTCGAGTTGCCTACATATCTCGGGCTAAAAGAGAATCAGGCCATATGTAGTTCCACGACACTTAGATACAAAGACTCGCACGATTGACAAAAGAAAGGACGCACGGATAGGAAAGAATTCAAACTGACCCCTAATCTGGAATGAAAGATTAGGAAAGGACTTGCTTGTTCGAGTGCGATTCATCAATCCTTGTTGACGAGTCTAGCTCATATCAACAATTGCCCCAGTTCACTGCTAAGGAAAAGTTCCACGTTATGCTCCAAATGCTCTAAATGCTGCTGCGGTTTTGCCAAAATTCTGTAAAGACTTAACAAACGGTAAGCGAGCAGCTGCTAATAAACTGTAAACAATGGAATATAAAGTGATAGCATAAAATTGTAAATGCGGATTGTGATACCATCAAAATGTTTTTCTTTCGATTAACTGACGAGGCGCTCCGCCCAGGGAACCTCTAGGCTGATCATTATTGGTAGGATCAAAACAAAAGAGCCTTCAATTGCTTATGATAGGCTTCAGAACAAGGCCTCCAATTGCTTATGGTAGGCTTCTATGCTAATGAAGTCTTCGCTTGCTCACGATAGACTTGATAATAAGACCCCCCGATTGCTTACGGTAGGATCAATGATAAAAGAGCCTTCAATTGCTTATGATAGGTTTCAAAATAAGGCCTCCAATTGCTTATGGTAGGCTTCAATGTGTCACGACCCAATTTCCAAGGGCTCGTGATGGCACCTAAACAACATTTGCCTAGGCGAACCAATGAAACAAGATGCGGAAAAGAACAATAATGTGAAAAGATCATAAATGGATATATATAAAAGTGTGAAGTCCAAAAGAATATATCAACAAAAGAATTGGAGCATTCTAAGAGTGACTCAATAAAGTATGAATATACATAAAAGAAATCTGAGTCCTATCTCTAAGTGACTCCGGCGGTATGCCACCACTGTCTGTGTGGTCGGCTTACCTCAATCAAAAGTCTCAGAAGCCTCGGGAACCGCTAACGTCCGGGCTGCTGACTGGATGAAGGATCTGCGCACGTAGCAGAGTAAGTTATGAGCCGAAGACCAGTAAGATCACCGACAGGCCCGCTAAGGTACCCTTGCGGGACAAGTCGCTACATGCATCATAAGCAACAACATACTATAGTAATCATACAATAAAGTAGTGAAATCACAAATAGATGTAACACATTCCATACACACAAGTAGTAACCAGAAGTCTCAAGGATTATGCCCATCCAACGTAAGGCATAGGTCAACTCAGCGGCGGTTTGGAGGTCCAATCTCTACTCCCGTGCCGACTAACCTAGACCTACGATGGACTAGCAACACCACTACTAAGTATCAACCATATACCGTGACCCGAAGTCACTATCACAATCATGAATAAGTAGGCCAACGACCCGTAGTCGTTGGCTCATCTCAAATCTGTCTACGATCGCACCATACCCCCTGTCAAGTGCGTCGTATCTCAATAAATCAAGTGACCACACACCCACCCCTGTCAAGTGTGTCACATCTCAAAGATCAAGTGTCCACACCACACTCCCTGTCAAGTGTGACACATCTCATAGTATAGGCGACACCACACCCCCTGTCAAGTGTCCCTCTAACAGTATTAATATCCACGACATTAATAACAATAACAGAAATAATAACAGAAATATTAATAACGATAATATTCACAGTCACCGTAACCCAGGTTGGTTATGCTAGCTGAACGTAAGGCGAAGGTTAACCCGACCACAGTTTGGGGGTACAATCCCTACTCCCATGTCGTCCAACCCAAGGTTACGTATAGACAGCACTACCCAACCCGGCACGTGAACAAATCAAGTACCAATATCATACAAAAGCCGGCAAAATCCTCGGCAAGACATTTATCATGACATGCCGGCAACATCCTCGGCCATGTCCCAAGTTCTTGCTATCTAAGCATGGCGTAGCAAGCGTTACTACGATATAAATTTAAGCTACCTCGACGTAGCGTTTAGACCGGCACATACCTCGGTCGAGTCACAATCTCGCTATTTATAACAAACAATAATAGCAAGTAATTCACATCATTAATCCTAACCATTGTTAGGTATATATATGCGTACATGAAGCATACTAGCATGAAGGAAGAGTCCACAAGCACAATAGAGGTCAAGTCTCACTTACCTCGAAATTCGGGCTCAAATGCCGGGAAGAATCTCCTTTCCCGCTCGCCTTGTCCGCGAAGGACTCTCCACTAGGTCTATTAAGACAAGATATAGCACATATGAGTGCTCAATTATAGCTATTTAAGCCTATAGGCATCCTAGGGTAAAAATTACCAAAATGCCCCCGGGTAGGGCCGAGCCCTAAATTTACAAAATGTACTTTTCCGGACTCCCCACGCCCGTGAGTCCAAAAGTACACTTAGATTCCACATGCGAGCCTTGCTCGATGTCTTTCCCCAATTCTTAAGAATCTAGGGTTCTAACCCATTTCCAAGAATCAACCCTTTGATTCTTGTGTTAATCAACATAAAGATGGATTGAAAGGGCTTACCTTAAGTGTAAGTATGATTGGGTCTTCAAGAAATACCCAAAAATCGCCTCAAGAGCTCACCAAATGATTTTTATAAGTTATGAACCGAAATGGCCCGAAATGGCCTTTTTATAGCAGTTTTTGCCTCTGTGACAGCTTCTTTTGAAAAAATCATAACTTTTGATAGGAATGTCCAAATGACCTGAAACCGGTGCCATTAGAACCACAACTCAAAGGGCTACAACTTTCATGTTTTGAGTTTTTCCTAATTCCTTACGGATTGGCCGGAAAATCAGCTTTTATCCGGCTGTTTGCGCCAAAACAGAACAGAAAAGTCGCACCAGATTTTCTACTGTTTTAGGGGCAAAACGGGACCCTACGAAGCTCGGAATGATCCCAAATTTTGCACACAAGCCATAAAATACTTGGGTGACATGCTCGTCAAGACGGAACTCAATTCGGACCTCCAGAACTCAAAAAGTGGGTCCCACGGCAAAGGTTCAATTTTCGACTTTCGCCAAAATAGCGAAATTTAACCAAACGACCTCGGAATCCAATTCCGAAAGTTGCTACAAGTCACAAATGACTATACGAACCTAACGGAACTTTCGGATCTCTCATCGGAGCTCATTTGCTCAAATCGAGCTCGGAAACCTCTTTTAACTCTTTTAAACTTCCGAAACGGGGACTTTATCAAAAGTCCTATCAAACGAGGTCCGTTTTCAATTTTGAAGGTTGCTACATATCATAAATGACGAGACGGACCTAACGGTGCGCTCGGATTTTCCATCGGGGTTCGTTTACTCAAAACGACCTATCGAAACCCCAAATTCCTTTCCGGAATTTCATAAACGGATCCTTTTCTCGAAAACCTATCAAACGGACTCCGTTTCGACTCAGATTTCACAGACGGGTCATAAATGACCTAACGGAGCTTTTGGGACTGTCGACACGCAAATCGAGGTCCCGGATCCCGTAACGACTATTTGAGGGTCGTTACATTCTCCCCCACTTAGACTCTCGGCCGTCCTCGGACGAGCCTAAGTCTAAGGTAGGATCCACACACTAGCCACGGAGCTGGCACGGATTTCGAGGACCCCTCGGTACCACCCGAAATCAATAAAACTTAAAAATGCAAATTCAGGCTTAGAAAATACAAGGATTTCATACCTGAATCATCGAACAAGCGCGGATGCCTCTCACGCATCTCGGACTCAAGCTCCCAAGTGGCCTCGGCAATGGAGTGATGCCCCCACTGAACTCTCACAAGCGGGATCACCTTCGATCTCATCTTACGGACCTCTCTAGCCACAATAGCAATAGGCTCCTCCGAATAAGCTAAGTCGCCATCTACCTCCACGGAAGCCATATCGATCACATGAGACAGATCGTGAACATACTTCCGGAGCATGGACACATGGAACACCGGATGAACAGACAGAGAGGGAGGCAAAGCCAGTCTATAAGCAACGGCGCCAACGCGCTCCAATATCTCAAAAGGCCCAATGAACCTAGGACTGAGCTTGCCTTTCTTCCCAAATCTCATAACACCCTTCATGGGCGACACTCTGAGGAATACCCGGTCCCCAACCATGAACTCAAGATCTCTCCGCCTCCGATCTGCATACGATATCTGCCGGCTCTGAGCCGTGCGGAGTCGATCCTGAATAACCCGGACCTTATCTAAGGTCTGCTGCACCAAATCGGGCCCCAACACCTGGACCTCACCAGACTCGAACCAACCGATAGGCGAGCGACATCTCCGACCATACAATGCCTCAAACGGAGCCATCTGGATAGAAGCCTGATAGCTATTATTATACGCAAACTCTGCTAGCGGCAAATGGCTATCCCAATGGCCTCCAAAATCAATAGCACACGCCCTCAACATATCCTCGAGGATCTGAATGGTCCGCTCAGACTGGCCATCAGTCTGCGGGTGAAATGCAGTGCTGAGATCGACCCGAGTACCCAGCTCTCTCTGAAAAGATCTCCAAAACTGAGCTGTGAACTGAGCACCTCGGTCAGAAATGATAGAAACAGGAGCACCATGCAATCTCACAATCTGCTCAATGAAGATACGAGCCAGACGCTCCGAGGTATAAGTAGTCCTCACTGGAATGAAGTGAGCCGACTTCGTCAGTCGATCAACTACTACCCACACCGAATCATGCTTACCCACGGTCAGCGGCAAACCAACTACGAAATCCATAGTGATCTGCTCCCACTTCCACTCGGGAATGGGCATAGACTGGGTCACCCCGGCTGGCCTCCGGTGCTCATACTTCACCTGCTGGCAATTCAAACACCGAGATACATAATCAGCAACATCCCTCTTCATCCCTTTCCACCAATACAGCTCTCGAAGATCATGATACATCTTCGCAGTACCCGGATGAATGGAATATCTCGAACTGTGAGCCTCTGCCAAAATCATCTGCCTCAGCTCCACAATGGCTGGAACACATACCCGGCCGTTAAGCCGCAAAGCACCATCATCACCAATCACGAACGAGGACACTCCCCCACTCAGGACCCTGTCCCGGAGATCTCTCAGATAAGGATCCTCGAACTGCCTTTCCCGAATCTGGGAAGCTAAAGACGACTGAGACCCCACATATGCAAGCACCCGGCCTGGAACAGAATCATCAAACCGAACCCCACTAATGGACAAAGCCTGCAACTCACGGGCCAACGGCCTCATATCAGCATCAAGATAGGCGAGGCTACCCATGGACTTCCTACTCAAGGCATCGGCTACAACATTAGCCTTTCCGGGATGATACCGGATAGAAAGATCATAATCCTTCAGCAGCTCTAACCAGCGGCGCTGTCTCCCGTTCAAGTCCTTCTGAGTGAACAAGTACTGGAGACTCTTATGATCGGTGAATATCTCACATGGCTCGCCATAAAGATAGTGCCTCCACAACTTCAGTGCAAACACGACAGCTAACAGCTCCAAATCATGGACAGGATAATTCTTCTCATGGACCTTCAGCTGTCTCGAGGCATAAGCTATCACCTTACCCTCCTGCATCAGAACGCTACCCAGGCCAACACCCGAAGCATCACAATATACGGTGAATCCCCCGGATCCACTAGGCAAGGCCAACACTGGCGCTGAAGTCAACAGAGTCTTAAGCTTCTGAAAGCTAGACTCACAGGCATCGGACCACAGGAAAGGAACATTCTTCTGGGTCAACTTCGTCAGAGGTGCTGAAATAGAAGAAAACCCCTCGACGAACCGCCGATAATAACCTGCCAAGCCTAAGAAACTCCGAATCTCTGTAGGAGAAGTAGGCCTAGGCCAACTCTGAACGGCCTCTATCTTCTTCGGATCAACACACACCCCATCCTTGGTCACCACGTGACCTAGGAAAGATACAGAACTGAGCCAAAATTCACACTTGGAGAATTTGGCATACAACTGCTGATCCCTCAGAGTCCGAAGAACAACTCTCAAATGCTGCTCATGCTCCTCCCTGCTCCTCGAATAAACCAAGATATCATCGATAAACACAATGACGAAGGAGTCAAGGTAGGCCTTGAACACTCGGTTCATCAGATCCATGAAAGCAGCTGGGGCATTCGTAAGCCCGAAAGACATCACCAGAAACTCATAGTGGCCATATCGGGTACGAAAAGCAGTCTTGGAAACGTCCTCGGACCGAATCCTCAACTGATGATACCCCGACCTCAAATCAATCTTCGAGAAGAAGGTAGCACCCTGAAGCTGATCAAACAAATCATCAATACGCGGCAAAGGATACCTATTCTTGATAGTAACCTTATTCAGCTGCCGGTAATCAATACACATCCGCATAGAGCCATCCTTCTTCTTCACAAATAATACCGGGGCACCCCATGGAGACACACTGGGCCTAATGAAGCCCTTATCGAGCAAATCCTGAATCTGCTCCTTCAGCTCCCTCAACTCAACAGGAGCCATACGATACGGGGGAATAGATTTAGGCTGAGTGCCTGGCAATAGATCAATGCAAAACTCTATCTCCCGCATAGGCGGCAAACCCGGCAAATCATCAGGAAACACATCCGGATACTCACAAACAACCGGAACTCTATCAAGGGATAACTCCTCTGCCCGGACATCCCGAACTGAAGCAATATATCCCTCGCACCCACTAGATATCATCCTCTGCGCCTCCAAGAAAGAAATGATCCTACTCTTCGGAGAAGGCCTGGAACCTCTCCATACAACCCGAGACTCACCCTCTGCCCCGATCGTCACGGACTTGGCATGGCAATCCAAAGTCGCATGACAGGAAGCCAGCCAATCCATGCCCATAATGACATCGAAATCAGACATATCGAGCAGCATCAGGTCCACTAAGGACTCTACACCACAGATGGAGATCATACACTGCCGATAACCCCTATCTACACATATAGAAGACCCGACAGGGGTGGCAACCATAAAGGGATCATCTAAGAAGACCAGATCCCTGCCCAAGCAAGGGGCAAATCCCGGCGACACATACGAATAGGTAGACCCCGGATCAATAAGAGCATAAGCATCGCGGCCACAGACAGAAATAATACCTGTGATGACATCATTGGATGCCTCAGCATCCTGACGAGTCATAGCATAGACCTGCGCCGAGCCTCCTGAACCCGGAGCTCTCTGAGACTGCTGTCTAGGAGGAATCTGAGAAACGGGCCTGGCGGCCTGAGGACCAGATGGTACCATAGCTGCGGATCCCTGGCGACCTGATGAAACATAAGGGCAACTCCTGACATAGTGCTCTGGAGACCCACACTCAAAACATCCATCACCTCTACCTCCTCTACCGCCTCTACCACCTCTGCCATGACCACCTCCAGACGAACACCTCCCATGATGCCTCTGATGGCACCTCCCGCACTGCGGCGGACCAGACTGCGAAGAGCCACCCCGCCTCTGGGATGACTGAGGCCTCGGGGTCTCTGAAGAAAAATCCTGGGCAGGCAAAGCAGCAGCCTGGGGCCTAGACTGAGAACGGCCCTGATGACCCTGACCCCTCTGAGCGGATCCACTATACCCACCAGACTGACGCGATCTCTTGGCCGCCCTCTCCGCGTCAGCCCTGGCGAAGATATCCTCCATCCGCCGCGCCACATCAACTATCTCAAAATATGACTTGTTGCCCATATCAGGGGCAACAGCTACCTGCAAGCGGGGATGAAGACCCTCAACAAACCGGAGGACCTTGTCCCTCTCCTGAGCCACCATAGCCGGCGCAAACTGAGACAACCACAAGAACCTGGTGTCATACTCTGAAACAGACAGGTTTCCCTGCCTCAACCCCTCAAACTCGCGCCTCTGAGCATCGTGCTGACTCTGGGGCACGAACCTGCTCATGAACATAGACACGAACTCAGCCCAAGACAAAGGAGGGAGGTCACTAGACCTCTGCCGCATCATGGAGACCCACCATGTCTCCGCATCTCCCGATAATCTGAAAGAAGCACACTGCACCCCTAAGGTGTCTCTAGTACCAAGAACTGTCAAAATCTTCTCACACTTCTGAATGTACCTCTGGGCAGTACATGTAGCTGAGGTACCGTCGAACTCTGGAGGCTGAAGCTTCATGAATGACTCTATCCTCTTGGCAACCTCCTCAGTGCCCATAGGAGGAGTAGAAATAACAGGACCTGCCTGAGGAGCAGAAGCAGAAGGCTGGGCAATATGATCAGGAGCAGCCTCAGAAGTAGGCGTGCTCATAACAGGTGTGGTCGGCTGAGGAGCCGAAACAGGAGCTGCAACATCATCTCTGACAGGGACCTGATGGCTAGACAAGGCCATCAGTCTCATATACTCCTCTGAAGAGATCACAACGGTGCCTGGCACAACAGCAGGCACAGGGGGAATAGATGCTGACAGAGTCGCTGCGGACACCGCAGGGATAGCTGTGTCCTGCCTAGTGGCTGACGGGCGACCTGCCCGAGTCTTCTTAGCAGCTGGCGGCTGCGTAGGTGCTGATGGCTCTCCCGCAGACGCGGGTGTAGAAGATGCAGCCCTCCTGGCTGAGGATGCTCGCGTCCTCGCCATCTGATACAATACACGAAAAAGGGTCAGCACCTATATAAGCTACTCAGCACGAATAGAGATGAAACGAAGGGAAAACATTTCCTAACATGCCCTTGTAGCCTCTCGCTCATAAGTATGGTCGACAACATACCCATAAGCAAGACTCTACTCAGACACTGCTCCAAGACTCCTAGGACTCGAATTAGAACCTAGGGCTCTGATACCAAACTGTCACGACCCAATTTCCAAGGGCTCGTGATGGCACCTAAACAACATTTGCCTAGGCGAACCAATGAAACAAGATGCGGAAAAGAACAATAATGTGAAAAGATCATAAATGGATATATAAATATAAAAGGGTGAAGTCCAAAAGAATATATCCACAAAAGAATTGGAGCATTCTAAGAGTGACTCAATAAAGTATGAATATACATCAAAGAAATCTGAGTCCTATCTCTAAGTGACTCCGGCGGTATGCCACCACGGTCTGTGTGGTCGGCTCACCTCAATCAAAAGTCTCAGAAGCCTCGGGAACCGCTAACGTCCGGGCTGCTGACTGGATGAAGGACCTGCGCACGTAGCAGAGTAAGTTATGAGCCGAAGCCCAGTAAGATCACCGACAGGCCCGCTAAGGTACCCTTGCGGGACAAGTCGCTACATGCATCATAAGCAACAACATACTATAGTAATCATACAATAAAGTAGTGAAATCACAAATAGATGTAACACATTCCATACACACAAGTAGTAACCAGAAGTCTCAAGGATTATGCCCATCCAACGTAAGGCATAGGTCAACTCAGCGGCGGTTTGGAGGTCCAATCTCTACTCCCGTGCCGACTAACCTAGACCTACGATGGACTAGCAACACCACTACTAAGTATCAACCATATACCGTGACCCGAAGTCACTATCACAATCATGAATAAGTAGACCAACGACCCGTAGTCGTTGGCTCATCTCAAATCTGTCTACGATCGCACCACACCCCCTGTCAAGTGCGTCGTATCTCAATAAATCAAGTGACCACACCACACCCCCTGTCAAGTGTGTCACATCTCAAAGATCAAGTGTCCACACCAAACCCCCTGTCAAGTGTGACACATCTCATAGTATAGGCGACACCACACCCCTGTCAAGTGTCCCTCTAACAGTATTAATATCCACGACATTAATAACAATAACAGAAAATAATAACAGAAAATATTAATAACGATAATATTTCACAGTCACCGTAACCCAGGTTGGTTATGCTAGCTGAACGTAAGGCGAAGGTTAACCCGACCACAAGTTTGGGGGTACAATCCCTACTCCCATGTCGTCCAACCCAAGGTTACGTATAGAACAGCACTACCCAACCCGGCACGTGAACAAATCAAGTACCAATATCATACAAAAGCCGGCAAAATCCTCGGCAAGACATTTATCATGACATGCCGGGCAACATCCTCGGCCATGTCCCAAGTTCTTGCTATCTAAGCATGGCTAGCAAGCGTTACTACGATATAAATTTAAGCTATCCTCGACGTAGCGTTTAGACCGGCACATACCTCGGTCGAGTCACTAATCTCGCTATTTATAACAAACAATAATAGCAAGTAATTCACATCCTTAATCCTAAACCATTGTTAGGTATATATGCGTACATGAAGCATACTAGCATGAAGGAAGAGTCACAAGCACAATAGAGGTCAAGTCTCACTTACCTCGAAATTCGGGCTCAAATGCCGGGAAGAATCTCCTTTCCCGCGCCTTGTCCGCGAAGGACTCTCCACTAGGTCTATTAAGACAAGATATAGCACATATGAGTGCTCAATTATAGCTATTTAAGCCTATAGGCATCCTAGGGTAAAAATTACCAAAATGCCCCCGGGTAGGGCCGAGCCCTAAATTTACAAAATGTACTTTTCCGGACTCCCCACGCTCCCGTGAGTCCAAAAGTACACTTAGATTCCACATGCGAGCCTTGCTCGATGTCTTTCCCCAATTCTTAAGAATCTAGGGTTCTAACCCATTTCCAAGAATCAACCCTTTGATTCTTGTGTTAATCAACATAAAGATGGATTGAAAGGGCTTACCTTAAGTGTAAGTATGATTGGGTCTTCAAGAAATACCCAAAAATCGCCTCAAGAGCTCACCAAATGATTTTTATAAGTTATGAACCGAAATGGCCCGAAATGGCCTTTTTATGAGTTTTTCCTAATTCCTTACGTATTGGCCGGAAAATCAGCTTTTATCCGGCTGTTTGCGCCAAAACAGAATAGAAAAGTCGCACCAGATTTTCTACTGTTTTAGGGGCAAAACGGGACCCTACGAAGTTCGGAATGATCCCAAATTTTGCACACAAGTCATAAATACTTGGGTGACATGCTCGTCAAGACGGAACTCAATTCGGACCTCCAGAACTCAAAAAGTGGGTCCCACGGCAAAGGTTCAATTTTCGACTTTCGCCAAAATAGCAAAATTTAACCAAACGACCTCGGAATCCAATTCCGAAAGTTGCTACAAGTCACAAATGACTATACGAACCTAACGGAACTTCCGGATCTCTCATCAGAGCTCATTTGCTCAAATCGAGCTCGGAAACCTCTTTTAACTCTTTTAAACTTCCGAAACGGGGACTTTATCAAAAGTCCTATCAAACGAGGTCCGTTTTCAATTTTGAAGGTTGCTACATATCATAAATGCCGAGACGGACCTAACGGTGCGCTCGGATTTTCCATCGGGGTTCGTTTACTCAAAACGACCTATCAAAACCCCAAATTCCTTTCCGGAATTTCATAAACGGATCCTTTTCTCGAAAACCTATCAAACGGACTCCATTTCGACTCAGATTTCACAGACGGGTCATAAATGACCTAACGGAGCTTTTGGGACTGTCGACATGCAAATCGAGGTTCCAGATCCCGTAACGACTATTTGAGGGTCGTTACACAATGCTAATGAAGTCTTCGCTTGCTCACGATAGACTTGATAATAAGACCCCCCCCTCCGATTGCTTACGGTAGGATCAATGATAAAAGAGCCTTCAATTGCTTATGATAGGCTTCAAAATATGGCCTCCAATTGCTTATGGTAGGCTTCCATGCTAATGAAGTCTTCGCTTGCTCACGATAGACTCATAATAAGACTCCTCCGATTGCTTACGGTAGGATCAATGATAAAAGAGCCTTCAATTGCTTATGATAGGCTTCAAAATAAGGCCTCCAATTGCTTATGGTAGGCTTCAATGCTAATGAAGTCTTCGCTTGCTCACGATAGACTCATAATAAGACCCCCCGATTGCTTACGGTATGATCAATGATAAAAGAGCCTTCAATTGCTTATGATAGGCTTCAAAATAAGGCCTCCAATTGCTTATGGTAGGCTTCAATGCTAATGAAGTCTTCGCTTGCTCACGATAGACTCATAATAAGGCCCTCGATTGCTTACGGTAGGCATGACGTAATTTGTAAGTGCAAGGTGCAATATCTTTGATAAATTGTCTTCCAATCAACTGGCGAAACAATAAAGCAAGTGCGAAGGCATAGTGCAAATCCTTTTCAACAAGCATGACAAATCAACTGGCAAGCCGGTCGGGCATGAAGCAAGGAGGGTCTTGGGGTTGATTGTCGAACAAATCAGCTGGCGAACCGGTCCGGCACGAAGCAAGGAGGGTCTCGGGACTGACCTGTTAACCTGTTAACCAGGGAGAAGCCCCGCCTGGGGGTCAACCTTAAAGAGTAAAACAAGGAATTAACTCTTTAAAGCAAGTGCAAAGCAGAGTAGTGCGGAAATGTAGTCAGTGCGATAGCCATTGATAAATCAATTGGCGAGATAATCCAGCAAGGATGGCCTTGTGCGGATTATCAACTAAAACAAAGCGATGCCCTATTTGGCTTAGTTTTGAAAACACAAAACCAGCCTCGGCTTTGTCGCCTATTAGGGATGAAAGTCATAGGGGTAGAAATGCCGCCTATTCGACAATAACTCATGACAAAGCATAATGCTTTAAGTTATGAAAAAGGCAATGCGACGCAATCTGCAAGGCAACTTTGGACGCACGTTCAATAAATTGTTCATCCACAATGCGAATGATCCTTTCATTGCAAGCTTTCATGTTCCTGCTCTCAAAGAAAACTTTGTTAGTTTTTGGGGAGGGGTGTTTGATTTGTGCTGATTCATCTTGAACTCACTGCCGCTGCTCCCTCGTTCTTCTTCAGACTTGGGCTTGCAAATTATACTCAGAGACTTGATTTATGAACTCAATATTGTATAATATTTTAAGATAGAGGCAAAATAAAGTAATTAGGTAAAATAGTAAGCAAGTAATCACTAATATGAAAAGTTTATAATGCATTTAAAGTTTCTGCTTTAACTCAAACTCATGACATATCTCGAAACAAACTGAACGTCCTTTGCAACTTGTGCTAATCTTGAATACTTTTAGAACTTTGCCACTTCATCCTTTGATAGGTAATACCAATTTTGCAAAAATCTGCCCCAGTTATAATCTTTATGCCTTCGAACTCTGTTTGCAAAATTTGCCCCAGTTTCTATCTTCTATATCTTCAAAATATCTTGCAAAATTGCCCCAGTTGCTATCTTTCAAACCTTCAAAATATTTTGCAAAATTGCCCCAGTTGCTTGCTTTAGGGGAGACTGAAGATTTTAATATTATAGAGTCGAGCCCGTTAAGAGCGCCTACGTATCCCTCCACGGGAATCAGACTGTGCATAGTTCTGCTTACATAAACATTTTTGGGGAAAATATGGCAATCTAAGTACGAAGCCGTATCCGAATTGGAAAATCCACGCATCTGCCCAGATGCATAGTTCGGCATTACATCATAAAAGATAAACAAGCTTAAAGCGTTACAATATTTTGACCGAATCCAATGGGGATTGCCTACTTATCCTGTTGCCATTCCAGGAATCAGGTTAGAAGTAGTTCAAAACTTACATAAAAGAGGAAATAGGGGATTCCTGTGCTAATGTAACCGAGCTCTATATGAGTTGCTTACGTATCCCAGCTTTGGGAATCAGGTTACGCGTAGTTCGCATTACATCAAAGATTACATTTAAAAACCATGCTAACTTGCGATTGCCCCAGACATAGTATCCTTTGACAGCATCTGCGTTGATTGCTTTTGGCCAAACTTGACCATCCATTTCGGCCAGAATCAGTGCTCCTCCGGACAAAACCCGATGAACCACATATGGACCTTGCCAATTCGGTGCAAATTTGCCCCTTGCTTCTTCTTGATTAGGAAAGATCTTCTTTAGCACCAATTGCCCCGGTTTGAATATACCAATTGCCCCGGTTTGAAGTAAACTATTCAAATCTTCTCTTTGTGCATTCAATATCTTCCAACTTATCTGCTTGAATGGTTTCTCAAATAAAGGACTTCCATTTGTATAGACAAACCGCTTCGGCTCCAATTGCCGGCAATAAAGCTCCAAAGAGTGCAAAAAGTAACCTTCCAGTGCATCATCCTTAAATCGTTCAGCTGTTTCGTTATAGATCACAAGCAAAGTTCAAGCAGGTTTTGTTTTTAATTTGAAACAGTAGTAAGTATATTAATCAGAAGCAAATAATAAAGCACATAAATAGTTAAAGTATAGCAAAATAATAAGGTAGGAATGCAGTGCATTTGTTTATTCAAAACCTAATTTAGGGAGGCATACAACATAAAAGTAAACATGCAGGATTTAAAAGAGTTATTTGAAAGACATAGACATAACATAAACAAAGTGCAAAACACAGTTCGGGGCCTCAAGCTGACTGTGATGCCAAAACAAAAATAACGAGTTCATTTATCAAGTCTCTTTTGGACCACAAGTCCAATTAGCCATCATATCACTTGGTTCAGCATTCGGCATGTGGGTCTTTCTCAAAATCTTCAATAATTGCACTGCATTTCAATCCATCATTCAAGAATAGGCTGCCAACACCTTCAATCAAATTCTGCATGGCCATTTCTGGTGCTTGGACAAATGACTGGTTCAATGGTAAAAGAGGCTGCAGCATGACACTAGTCGGCTTCTTCTCAGACTCAACCTTTTCCATCTTTCCTTCAGCGGGGTTGCCACCTAGGCCAAAAGTTCCCTCATTCTTTGGCAATAGAGTTAGTGCTTAGGTACCTTAAAAGCAATATTATCAACCTTTACATCATAGATAGAGACTATGGTGCCCTTCAGATTTGGTTCTTCCTCAAGAGAAATCATATTAACTGCATTGTTACCATGATTGGGAAGAGGATTATCATGCACATTTGGCTGAGTGCCGGTGAGTTGAATGGTGCCTGCTTTGATTAAACCCTCAACCTTGTCTTTGAAAGTATAACATCTCTCAATATCATGGCCGACTGCCCCTGAGTGATAAGCGCAGTGCTTATTTGCATCATACCATTTTGGAGGTGGGTTTGGAGTGTTATCAGGGATAGGCTGCACAACTCCCGCATTTCTTAATCTCTCAAAAAGCTGGCCATATGACTCGGCTATGGGAGTATAGGTTTTGGTTGCTCTATTTTTGTAATTCTGATTAAACCCTTGCACATTGGGACGAACAGGAGGACGAGGCTGGTAATTCTGGGGTGCTTGAAAATTTGGCTGACGAGGGTATTGATTAGGTGCATGTGCTCTAGGTTGGTAGTAATTTGCTTGTGCATTGTAAACCGGATAAGGAATAGGTGGCATCTGGTAGTGAGTGGGGTAATTTGGGTAATATGGGCTTTGGTAGGTAGGAAAAGCAGACGAATTGTCAAATTCAACTTTCCAGACGGTCGACGCTCGATGTCTCCCACAACAGCTCCCACTTCCTCTTTCTTCTTTTTGTTAAAGCCGTTACCAGACCCAGACTGGATTGCCTTACTTGTAGCTTGCAAAGCGGCCAAATTTGTGATCCTACCAGATTTCAAACCAGCTTCATATATCTCCCCGTTTTCACTAGATTGGCTAAAGTAAGAGAGTCATGGATGCCATTCGATCATAGTAAAATTCATCCAATGTCTCGATGAAATGTCCCACAAACTCTTCCTCACTCATGGGAGGCTTAACTTTGGCATCCTCACTCCTCCTACGTACCGCGTATTCCCTAAAAGTCTCGGTCGGCTTCTTAAACCTTGCAATAGCCAACCGATCTAATGGTATTTCAGCATAGAAACCAAAACGCTCCATGAAGTCGTGAGCCATACTCCTCCAGTTAATCCATTTTGAGGGATCCTGCTCGGAGTACCAGTCTAAAGCTTTGCCTTCAAGACTATGAATGAATAATTTCATACGGAGCTCTTCATTCTTTCCCACTCCCAAGGTTTCACAGTACCTTCTCAAATGGGCTCGGGGGTTGCCTTTGCCATCAAACTTAACAAACTTTGGTACTTTGTACCCTTCTGGGTATTCAATCCCAGGATGAACGCACAAGTCTTCATATTCTAGACTTTCCTTGTCCTTGCCTTTTGATGCTTTGCTAAGAGCACTCATCACCCAACCTTGTACCTTTTTCTCCAAATCTTCACCTCATCGACTGCTTTTTCGGCTCTTCTAACACCATTTTGAAACTTCAGATAAGGAGGATTGGTGTAATCATCAATTTGCACAATAGGAACATCTTGCCCGCCAGACACCGCCACTTGGACTAATGGTGCAGGTGGATTTTCAGTATAAGCTTGCGGGATGGGTTCATTTTGGTAAGTGGAGGTTTGGTATGGATATGGAGTGTTGGTCTGATAATAAGTATTGGCAGGGTGCGGGGTGTATGATGGGTGTTGTTGATGTGATGGGTAGATGGGTGGTCGGTTAATTGTTTGGCTAGATTGAGCGTTATTTGGAGGAGGAGCTTGGACAAGTGGCAAGTTGCTTTGGTGGACTGGTGCTTTTAGAGAATTATGGGTGTTCAAAGGTGTGTTCATATTGGCGACCCCATCAATTGAGTTCAGAGATTGCCCCATTTGACCCAGAGAGTGGGATGCATCGGGCCCACGAAGTGGCATGTTTTAGGAGTTTGCCCTTTTACCGCAGCCAGCTCATCTTTTAACATCTGTAGTTCCTTAGCCATTTCAAGAATCAGATCGTCTTGCGCAATAATGACATTTTCTCTTGAAGATTCAGAGTTGCGAGATTTTTCTCGGTATTGCGAGGTTCATCATCTATTCCAGTCATTCTCAGTTGTGGAAATGTGTACCAGTATGCAGATTGGTCCTTTGTCCTTGTGTAATAGGAGTGATCAGCCAGCTTAAATCAGCACAAATCAAACCTCTGTTTGGGGGATAAACAAAACAAAAGGAAAAGTTCAAAAGTAGCCATGTTAGTTTGCATGTCATTGGCAAAATTGCACACAAATCACGTAGCGCGCATCACGTAGCGCTTTGCATTTTAAACAAGTTCGACATGTGGCAAACACAAGTAGTTGAGCGTAAATGAAAATGCGAACGTTTCCTACCCTGTAAGGTGCCTCTTTGCCAGAGGTGGGCCTAAGACGCGCAAACAAGTGGTAACGAAAATAGTTCATGCCAGTTTTGAGCAATTCAGATTTAGAGTAGGTGATAAATAATAACAATAATCGATAACAATCAGCTCTCCGCCTCAACACCGCAATTCTGTTATCCAAACTATCTTCCAAAGTTGGTGCCAACTCAAAATTCCAATACAACTCATGCTCTCCACAACATCTGCACAAAATTTAAAACCCGAATGCCTAAAACCCGAAACAATCCTTCATAGCTTTTGCAAACATCCACACTCCTCCAAGCACAACTCCCAATTATTTCACAACATCCAGGGGTGAGATTTCCAACTGCCTTCACAATACCAGACTGCAAATAAAAGGCGCCAATTGGCCTTTTAAAATAAAAAACCTCACTGGTCCTCGGCTTTAGTCGAGCTTCTCAGCTTCTAGGTTTTGCAAGGCTCACAGACCTTGTTCATAGGGCTCCTCACTGGTCCTCGGCTTTAATCAAGCCTTTCAGCTTCCTAGGTTTTACAAGGCTCACAGACCTTGTTCATATGGCTCCTCACTGGTCCTCGGCTTGAATCAAGCCTCTCAGTTCCTAGGTAGCCAAGACCGCACTGGTCTTCAAGGAGGGAACCCCATTGGTCATTCAAAGACATAGGGGCTTCACTCTCCTAGTATGCGACAGGCATACTTCACTCCATAAGGATTTGCAGCTGGTTAGTCAACATGAGCCTGCACACACGCAAAGCCATTCACGAGAGGGACCCCACTGATCTTTTGACAAAAGGGCTTCGCCTCATATATCTCACTACACCATACCATCTCCAAAACACAAACCAATCAAATCTGCCTAACTTTCCCTGGACTGCAATTCTCTCTATGATCTTAAATTCTATGTGGACTGCTATGACCACATAGATTCTGCTAAATTCTTCCATTTTCTGACCTAAAAGACAACATAGAAGACAAAATTCTAAATCTGATTTTGCTCAAAACATGGTTAGGACTGAGGATTCGTCATCACATAGCACATAATATGCATTGTCGTTGGGTTTTAAAAAAACCCGTTGACGTAAGGGTGGTTTCCTAACTATGGAGGCGGTACCAAGGACCGGGTCCAGATTAAGGTGTAAATGCATGCATGCTCCTAAAGCTCCATCTAAGAGTGGGTTAACGGTTGAGGCTAACAGGTGAGTGGCAGGCGGCTTCGTGGTCGAATAACTCCCACGACAATCCGCCGGTACACCAACTCGTCAAAGGTTCTTTAGTGGAAGAAATTGCGGGTGCGTATGCACACACCTCGCGGATATTTGAGTGAGAATGCAAGAGGTTCCCAGGAGTGGGGGAAGTATGAACGGAATGCCAGTTTATATGTGCGCAAATAAGGGATGTGGCATGCTTTCGTGACACCAGCAATCAACTAAATTAACTAAGCATGCTCGCAAATAAACAATAGATATAATCATGCTAATTTCAACATACAAATGCAATAATTAAATAAACTACGCATACAACTCAAGCAATACAAAAAAAAACTCGTGAAAGCCTTATGGTTAGAACCATTTGCTATCCCCAGCAGAGTCGCCACGCTGTTGAACCCCCCTTAAAATAAATGCATAACAAGTATGCATCGGGATTGGACTTCAACAAAATGGGACTCCAAAGGGTTTTCTTTGGAGTCGCCACTAATTTAAGGATTATTAGGAACCTAAGTCAACTAAAGAGTGCAATTTATTCTTTATTTAAAAGAAATTAAATTCAGAGATTCTGAGTAAGTGGTTCTATTAGATTCGAAAGAAGGTCCCTAACGGGAAACTTTCGAAAATCCGCTAAGTGCGTTAATCCGGCGGTTTTCACGAATTTGTTAAGGATAATAAGTATATAAAGCTAATTTATATAAGGATAATAGGAATAATATAGATAAGATAAGATTTTAATTATGCCGATACTTAGATAAATAAATGACCCAATTTAAGATTAATTAAATGGATAATGAAATAATGATCAAT
The DNA here is from genome assembly GCA_037355625.1 of Petunia x hybrida. Classification (NCBI taxonomy): domain Eukaryota; kingdom Viridiplantae; phylum Streptophyta; class Magnoliopsida; order Solanales; family Solanaceae; genus Petunia; species Petunia x hybrida. Next base: position 3,817,016 of record JBBBVM010000008.1, read on the forward strand.
TGGTTAATTAATAGAATAAGTAAAGATTAAATGATGTTAGATAAATAAATAAAAACAAACTAGATAAATAATTGATAATAATAAAGGATTAATTAATTGATTGAATAAATAGATAAATAAATAAATAAGCAATACATAACTTAATTAAATAAATGAATACTTATCAGCTTTAATTAAATAAAGGAGTAAATGAATAATAATGAATAAATATATTTAATTGATTAAATAATGATTAATTGAAATTAAATAAACTGATTAAGTAAATATAAATAAGGATTAAATTTAATTGATTAACTAAATAAATAAATTAGATTGGATAAATAAATAATTGAATATTTAATATAATAATAAAGAAGCAATTCAAATGCGAATTATGACGAGGGTACGATTTTAGTCGAATTTGATTTGTACTCATTAATTGACAAATGATTCTAAACATCTATAAATTAATTGGCGATTCGAAAAGAAATGATACAAAAGCATTCATATAAAAACAATTTAAGAGATTTACAATAGTTATTCACAATTCAAATATCATTTCTATCCTACAGGGCTACTAATCCAGTCTATGGGGAAATCCTATACAACATGCATTTTCTAAGGGGCCGGGGAAGGATGGAGTTTAGAAGATAGAACCCGGAAGCGCAAACTCAATCATTGAGCCTTGGACTTTGTGATTTTCATTTTTTCGTTTCTTACATTTTCGGGGATATCAAGTCCCGAAAATGCGAAGCGGAGCAAATAACTTCAAATGCAAACAGCCGTCCCAATTGTGAGTTTTATTTCAACTCGTCCCAAGAGGTGTCACATGTCAAGAAATATGCAAGATAAGGAATTAGCGCCCAATCATAATTAAAGCAAACATTGCAAGAATACAACTTAGTAATTGCAAAGAGTAATACACACATTGGTTTACTTAGGCTTAATTATTCAAGAAGTTTCAATCAAGATTTAGTTAGGACTAAGTTGATTTTAAGTTTGGTACAATCTGAATGTCATTAACTTTTGCATTGCAATCTTAATCATGGAAACAAGCTCATTGCTAAAACTTATATAAAAAAAACTCGCATTTCAAATGAAAGCTATGTCTAAGCCTCAAAGATTTAAAAGACGTAATTTTTTATATTCTGAAGAAAGGAGACTAAGACAATGGGTACAAATGCAGGTTACGCCATACTTATTACACTAATTTGATTATTCAGAGTACCATATTTGAGCTGTCATCATTGGAGTGAACGGTTTAAAACTACACGGCGGACTTCCAGAACACTTTCATAAACCAAGACAAGTAGCCAATTTTACTTAATGGATTTAAGGAGAATCATCGATTGTAACAGGACATTCAGATGCTCATTACATGTTATTAAAGAACAAAACTCATGCTAACATAAATAAACACAAGCAGCTTGACATCTGCTTCTCTATATACAAACATACATCCAGACCTGAGCTAAAAGACCCCTGCTATGCCTTACTCAACCTCCGAGATCCCTATAGGCACCCCTGCAAGCTCCAGACCTAAACTACTATTACTAAGCCATCAACAAAACAACCTATCAACTCACAAACTTGCCCCAAAACTGACCTACGCTTAGCTTCTAAAATAACTCTATACATAACCAGAACAAAACTTTCTGACAACTCGGATCACAAACCAATAGATCCACCTTCACCTGCACCAAAACCAAAGATCTGAAACAAGAAATAAGGGCCAAGCTAACTAAAACCAACTAGCCCCTGCTCCCCACATTTGCAGACTCTCCTTATCAACATTACTTCTCACACACTGCAACATCAGAACAACTCCTACTCCACTCATACACCCACACCAACACTACCAGAGATCAAGCTACTTCCCCTTAGACCTCTGCATACTCTTAAACTTCTGGACCTAACTTAGAACAACATCCTGACCTCCCTCTAGCTCACCAGCACACCCTCTCAATGCTCTCACCTGCACCCCCTGCTTGACTTTCTACAGCATCCAAACACTCACCATACCTCGCGCCTTCTTCCTGAAGTAATAAGAGAACCAGCCCTGGACTCCCTTTAAAACACCTGAACACCCTCAACAAGCTCACAGGAACATCCAGAAATTTCCAAACAAGGAAACCAACATCATTTCATTGACACTTATGCGATAAATCCCATCATTTAGAATCAGTCAAAACCAGTTCTTAAACAGGTGAATCATTCGAGGAAAAACAGTATTTTCTTTTACTTTGGAACATCGAAAGGATTAAACTTGGTTAATAAAGTAACAAAGGCACATCGTCAAGCAGATCAGTCAATAACTTGAGACATGAAAGATCGGACAGTTCTCTTTTACTTTACTACTTAAACAGAGGCACACAAAGAAAGTTTAGACGACATAAGGCCAAATATTACAGTTATAACGATGAATTTATACTAGTTATAAGAATCAAACGACAAAGTTCACATCTTAACTTAAACAAGCTGAATATCAATGCAAAGAAAATGAAAGTAAAATAGAATAAATGTTACCTTTTGCAGCGCAGCGAGCTAGGGCGTTGAATCTGAAGAAAACGACTCGAACTAAAACGACTCGAGCGAAAAACCTATGTATTATGCTATGAACCTTTTTTTTTTTACTAAAAAAAAACCTATGTATTATGCTGTGCCCTTTTCTCTCTGTTCTGCCTCTAAAATTGGAACCCCCCCCCCCCCCCCAGAAAAATGAAACAGAGAATGAATATATACCTGAGATTAGGGTTTCGGATTCTTTTGTGAATTTCCCATAATCTCCAAAAAAGAGGCTATTCCCTTTACAAATAAGGGTAAAACTTGTCCAAAATTCCTAAAATTTGTACAAGTTTTATCCTTACATGTAAGGATTTGCCCGTTGGATGAAGTTAATGGTTCGGATTGATTTTCTTTTGAAATGAACGATCGAGATTGATACAGCTATATCCTAGTACGAGAAGATGATGTGGAGGATATGGGGGACCAGTGTGGTACAAGATTTTGGCTGATAGTGATTTTTGGGGGGGAAAATCAAAGGGGATCGGATTTAGGGGATTTAGGGAATCGGGTTAGGAACAGAAATTGGATTAGGGCTTTGGGTAGAAGAACTGAACTGGGTAATGTTGTATGTATATCATGGGTTGCACGGGTAGGCCAATTTTAAATGATAAGAACGAAATTAGCCTCATTTTAGGATAAATTAAGGAAATTGAGGGGGGTGCACGAGGTGGGTAGAATTAAGCTGCACATTGCGATTTTAAGCACTTTTTGCTTTAAAATCAATCAATTACCCTTAATTTCAAAAATTAATTTTAATTTAAAATAATTTAGACTTTAGTAAACACGACCGGGAAAAAATTGGGTGTCAACAGCTGCCCCTCTTTACCCGGAAAGGATGAAAGAGTTTTCAGGGTAAAGAAGTTGACATAAAGCCAATTTTGTCACGATAAAGCCAAGGACTTCTGATTCCATGGATCAAAAGGCGAGGCTTATGGATATGGCCGAACTCCGGTTTTCGAGTTGCCTACATATCTCGGGCTAAAAGAGAATCAGGCCATATGTAGTTCCACGACACTTAGATACAAAGACTCGCACGATTGACAAAAGAAAGGACGCACGGATAGGAAAGAATTCAAACTGACCCCTAATCTGGAATGAAAGATTAGGAAAGGACTTGCTTGTTCGAGTGCGATTCATCAAATCCTTGTTGACGAGTCTAGCTCATATCAACAATTGCCCCAGTTCACTGCTAAGGAAAAGTTCCACGTTATGCTCCAAATGCTCTAAATGCTGCTGCGGTTTTGCCAAAATTCTGTAAAGACTTAACAAACGGTAAGCGAGCAGCTGCTAATAAACTGTAAACAATGGAATAAATAAAGTGATAGCATAAAATTGTAAATGCGGATTGTGATACCATCAAAATGTTTTTCTTTCGATTAACTGACGAGGCGCTCCGCCCAGGGAACCTCTAGGCTGATCATTATTGGTAGGATCAATAACAAAAGAGCCTTCAATTGCTTATGATAGGCTTCAGAACAAGGCCTCCAATTGCTTATGGTAGGCTTCTATGCTAATGAAGTCTTCGCTTGCTCACGATAGACTTGATAATAAGACCCCCCGATTGCTTACGGTAGGATCAATGATAAAAGAGCCTTCAATTGCTTATGATAGGTTTCAAAATAAGGCCTCCAATTGCTTATGGTAGGCTTCAATGTGTCACGACCCAATTTCCAAGGGCTCGTGATGGCACCTAAACAACATTTGCCTAGGCGAACCAATGAAACAAGATGCGGAAAAGAACAATAATGTGAAAGATCATAAATGGATATATAAATATAAAAGTGTGAAGTCCAAAAGAATATATCCACAAAAAGAATTGGAGCATTCTAAGAGTGACTCAATAAAGTATGAATATACATCAAAGAAATCTGAGTCCTATCTCTAAGTGACTCCGGCGGTATGCCACCACGGTCTGTGTGGTCGGCTCACCTCAATCAAAAGTCTCAGAAGCCTCGGGAACCGCTAACGTCCGGGCTGCTGACTGGATGAAGGACCTGCGCACGTAGCAGAGTAAGTTATGAAGCCGAAGCCCAGTAAGATCACCGACAGGCCCGCTAAGGTACCCTTGCGGGACAAGTCGCTACATGCATCATAAGCAACAACATACTATAGTAATCATACAATAAAGTAGTGAAATCACAAATAGATGTAACACATTCCATACACACAAGTAGTAACCAGAAGTCTCAAGGATTATGCCCATCCAACGTAAGGCATAGGTCAACTCAGCGGCGGTTTGGAGGTCCAATCTCTACTCCCGTGCCGACTAACCTAGACCTACGATGGACTAGCAACACCACTACTAAGTATCAACCATATACCGTGACCCGAAGTCACTATCACAATCATGAATAAGTAGACCAACGACCCGTAGTCGTTGGCTCATCTCAAATCTGTCTACGATCGCACCACACCCCTGTCAAGTGCGTCGTATCTCAATAAATCAAGTGACCACACCACACCCCCTGTCAAGTGTGTCACATCTCAAAGATCAAGTGTCCACACCACACCCCCTGTCAAGTGTGACACATCTCATAGTATAGGCGACACCACACCCCCTGTCAAGTGTCCCTCTAACAGTATTAATATCCACGACATTAATAACAATAACAGAAATAATAACAGAAATATTAATAACGATAATATTTCACAGTCACCGTAACCCAGGTTGGTTATGCTAGCTGAACGTAAGGCGAAGGTTAACCCGACCACAGTTTGGGGGTACAATCCCTACTCCCATGTCGTCCAACCCAAGGTTACGTATAGACAGCACTACCCAACCCGGCACGTGAACAAATCAAGTACCAATATCATACAAAAGCCGGCAAAATCCTCGGCAAGACATTTATCATGACATGCCGGCAACATCCTCGGCCATGTCCCAAGTTCTTGCTATCTAAGCATGGCGTAGCAAGCGTTACTACGATATAAATTTAAGCTACCTCGACGTAGCGTTTAGACCGGCACATACCTCGGTCGAGTCACAATCTCGCTATTTATAACAAACAATAATAGCAAGTAATTCACATCATTAATCCTAACCATTGTTAGGTATATATATGCGTACATGAAGCATACTAGCATGAAGGAAGAGTCCACAAGCACAATAGAGGTCAAGTCTCACTTACCTCGAAATTCGGGCTCAAATGCCGGGAAGAATCTCCTTTCCCGCTCGCCTTGTCCGCGAAGGACTCTCCACTAGGTCTATTAAGACAAGATATAGCACATATGAGTGCTCAATTATAGCTATTTAAGCCTATAGGCATCCTAGGGTAAAAATTACCAAAATGCCCCCGGGTAGGGCCGAGCCCTAAATTTACAAAATGTACTTTTCCGGACTCCCCACGCTCCCGTGAGTCCAAAAGTACACTTAGATTCCACATGCGAGCCTTGCTCGATGTCTTTCCCCAATTCTTAAGAATCTAGGGTTCTAACCCATTTCCAAGAATCAACCCTTTGATTCTTGTGTTAATCAACATAAAGATGGATTGAAAGGGCTTACCTTAAGTGTAAGTATGATTGGGTCTTCAAGAAATACCCAAAAATCGCCTCAAGAGCTCACCAAATGATTTTTATAAGTTATGAACCGAAATGGCCCGAAATGGCCTTTTTATAGCAGTTTTTGCCTCTGTGACAGCTTCTTTTGAAAAAATCATAACTTTTGATAGGAATGTCCAAATGACCTGAAACCGGTGCCATTAGAACCACAACTCAAAGGGCTACAACTTTCATGTTTTGAGTTTTTCCTAATTCCTTACGGATTGGCCGGAAAATCAGCTTTTATCCGGCTGTTTGCGCCAAAACAGAACAGAAAAGTCGCACCAGATTTTCTACTGTTTTAGGGGCAAAACGGGACCCTACGAAGCTCGGAATGATCCCAAATTTTGCACACAAGTCATAAAATACTTGGGTGACATGCTCGTCAAGACGGAACTCAATTCGGACCTCCAGAACTCAAAAAGTGGGTCCCACGGCAAAGGTTCAATTTTCGACTTTCGCCAAAATAGCGAAATTTAACCAAACGACCTCGGAATCCAATTCCGAAAGTTGCTACAAGTCACAAATGACTATACGAACCTAACGGAACTTTCGGATCTCTCATCGGAGCTCATTTGCTCAAATCGAGCTCGGAAACCTCTTTTAACTCTTTTAAACTTCCGAAACGGGGACTTTATCAAAAGTCCTATCAAACGAGGTCCGTTTTCAATTTTGAAGGTTGCTACATATCATAAATGACGAGACGGACCTAACGGTGCGCTCGGATTTTCCATCGGGGTTCGTTTACTCAAAACGACCTATCGAAACCCCAAATTCCTTTCCGGAATTTCATAAACGGATCCTTTTCTCGAAAACCTATCAAACGGACTCCGTTTCGACTCAGATTTCACAGACGGGTCATAAATGACCTAACGGAGCTTTTGGGACTGTCGACACGCAAATCGAGGTCCCGATCCCGTAACGACTATTTGAGGTCGTTACATTCTCCCCCACTTAGACTCTCGGCCGTCCTCGGACGAGCCTAAGTCTAAGGTAGGATCCACACACTAGCCACGGAGCTGGCACGGATTTCGAGGACCCCTCGGTACCACCCGAAATCAATAAAACTTAAAATGCAAATTCAGGCTTAGAAAATACAAGGATTTCATACCTGAATCATCGAACAAGCGCGGATGCCTCTCACGCATCTCGGACTCAAGCTCCCAAGTGGCCTCGGCAATGGAGTGATGCCCCCACTGAACTCTCACAAGCGGGATCACCTTCGATCTCATCTTACGGACCTCTCTAGCCACAATAGCAATAGGCTCCTCCGAATAAGCTAAGTCGCCATCTACCTCCACGGAAGCCATATCGATCACATGAGACAGATCGTGAACATACTTCCGGAGCATGGACACATGGAACACCGGATGAACAGACAGAGAGGGAGGCAAAGCCAGTCTATAAGCAACGGCGCCAACGCGCTCCAATATCTCAAAAGGCCCAATGAACCTAGGACTGAGCTTGCCTTTCTTCCCAAATCTCATAACACCCTTCATGGGCGACACTCTGAGGAATACCCGGTCCCCAACCATGAACTCAAGATCTCTCCGCCTCCGATCTGCATACGATATCTGCCGGCTCTGAGCCGTGCGGAGTCGATCCTGAATAACCCGGACCTTATCTAAGGTCTGCTGCACCAAATCGGGCCCCAACACCTGGACCTCACCAGACTCGAACCAACCGATAGGCGAGCGACATCTCCGACCATACAATGCCTCAAACGGAGCCATCTGGATAGAAGCCTGATAGCTATTATTATACGCAAACTCTGCTAGCGGCAAATGGCTATCCCAATGGCCTCCAAAATCAATAGCACACGCCCTCAACATATCCTCGAGGATCTGAATGGTCCGCTCAGACTGGCCATCAGTCTGCGGGTGAAATGCAGTGCTGAGATCGACCCGAGTACCCAGCTCTCTCTGAAAAGATCTCCAAAACTGAGCTGTGAACTGAGCACCTCGGTCAGAAATGATAGAAACAGGAGCACCATGCAATCTCACAATCTGCTCAATGAAGATACGAGCCAGACGCTCCGAGGTATAAGTAGTCCTCACTGGAATGAAGTGAGCCGACTTCGTCAGTCGATCAACTACTACCCACACCGAATCATGCTTACCCACGGTCAGCGGCAAACCAACTACGAAATCCATAGTGATCTGCTCCCACTTCCACTCGGGAATGGGCATAGACTGGGTCACCCCGGCTGGCCTCCGGTGCTCATACTTCACCTGCTGGCAATTCAAACACCGAGATACATAATCAGCAACATCCCTCTTCATCCCTTTCCACCAATACAGCTCTCGAAGATCATGATACATCTTCGCAGTACCCGGATGAATGGAATATCTCGAACTGTGAGCCTCTGCCAAAATCATCTGCCTCAGCTCCACAATGGCTGGAACACATACCCGGCCGTTAAGCCGCAAAGCACCATCATCACCAATCACGAACGAGGACACTCCCCCACTCAGGACCCTGTCCCGGAGATCTCTCAGATAAGGATCCTCGAACTGCCTTTCCCGAATCTGGGAAGCTAAAGACGACTGAGACCCCACATATGCAAGCACCCGGCCTGGAACAGAATCATCAAACCGAACCCCACTAATGGACAAAGCCTGCAACTCACGGGCCAACGGCCTCATATCAGCATCAAGATAGGCGAGGCTACCCATGGACTTCCTACTCAAGGCATCGGCTACAACATTAGCCTTTCCGGGATGATACCGGATAGAAAGATCATAATCCTTCAGCAGCTCTAACCAGCGGCGCTGTCTCCCGTTCAAGTCCTTCTGAGTGAACAAGTACTGGAGACTCTTATGATCGGTGAATATCTCACATGGCTCGCCATAAAGATAGTGCCTCCACAACTTCAGTGCAAACACGACAGCTAACAGCTCCAAATCATGGACAGGATAATTCTTCTCATGGACCTTCAGCTGTCTCGAGGCATAAGCTATCACCTTACCCTCCTGCATCAGAACGCTACCCAGGCCAACACCCGAAGCATCACAATATACGGTGAATCCCCCGGATCCACTAGGCAAGGCCAACACTGGCGCTGAAGTCAACAGAGTCTTAAGCTTCTGAAAGCTAGACTCACAGGCATCGGACCACAGGAAAGGAACATTCTTCTGGGTCAACTTCGTCAGAGGTGCTGAAATAGAAGAAAACCCCTCGACGAACCGCCGATAATAACCTGCCAAGCCTAAGAAACTCCGAATCTCTGTAGGAGAAGTAGGCCTAGGCCAACTCTGAACGGCCTCTATCTTCTTCGGATCAACACACACCCCATCCTTGGTCACCACGTGACCTAGGAAAGATACAGAACTGAGCCAAAATTCACACTTGGAGAATTTGGCATACAACTGCTGATCCCTCAGAGTCCGAAGAACAACTCTCAAATGCTGCTCATGCTCCTCCCTGCTCCTCGAATAAACCAAGATATCATCGATAAACACAATGACGAAGGAGTCAAGGTAGGCCTTGAACACTCGGTTCATCAGATCCATGAAAGCAGCTGGGGCATTCGTAAGCCCGAAAGACATCACCAGAAACTCATAGTGGCCATATCGGGTACGAAAAGCAGTCTTGGAAACGTCCTCGGACCGAATCCTCAACTGATGATACCCCGACCTCAAATCAATCTTCGAGAAAAAGGTAGCACCCTGAAGCTGATCAAACAAATCATCAATACGCGGCAAAGGATACCTATTCTTGATAGTAACCTTATTCAGCTGCGGTAATCAATACACATCCGCATAGAGCCATCCTTCTTCTTCACAAATAATACCGGGGCACCCCATGGAGACACACTGGGCCTAATGAAGCCCTTATCGAGCAAATCCTGAATCTGCTCCTTCAGCTCCCTTAACTCAACAGGAGCCATACGATACGGGGGAATAGATTTAGGCTGAGTGCCTGGCAATAGATCAATGCAAAACTCTATCTCCCGCATAGGCGGCAAACCCGGCAAATCATCAGGAAACACATTCGGATACTCACAAACAATCGGAACTCTATCAAGGGATAACTCCTCTGCCCGGACATCCCGAACTGAAGCAATATATCCCTCGCACCCACTAGATATCATCCTCTGCGCCTCCAAGAAAGAAATGATCCTACTCTTCGGAGAAGGCCTGGAACCTCTCCATACAACCCGAGACTCACCCTCTGCCCCGATCGTCACGGACTTGGCATGGCATATCCAAAGTCGCATGACAGGAAGCCAGCCAATCCATGCCCATAATGACATCGAAATCAGACATATCGAGCAGCATCAGGTCCACTAAGGACTCTACACCACAGATGGAGATCATACACTGCCGATAACCCCTATCTACACATATAGAAGACCCGACAGGGGTGGCAACCATAAAGGGATCATCTAAGAAGACCAGATCCCTGCCCAAGCAAGGGGCAAATCCCGGCGACACATACGAATAGGTAGACCCCGGATCAATAAGAGCATAAGCATCGCAGCCACAGACAGAAATAATACCTGTGATGACATCATTGGATGCCTCAGCATCCTGACGAGTCATAGCATAGACCTGCGCCGAGCCTCCTGAACCCGGAGCTCTCTGAGACTGCTGTCTAGGAGGAATCTGAGAAACGGGCCTGGCGGCCTGAGGACCAGATGGTACCATAGCTGCGGATCCCTGGCGACCTGATGAAACATAAGGGCAACTCCTGACATAGTGCTCTGGAGACCCACACTCAAAACATCCATCACCTCTACCTCCTCTACCGCCTCTACCACCTCTGCCACGACCACCTCCAGACGAACACCTCCCATGATGCCTCTGATGGCACCTCCCGCACTGCGGCGGACCAGACTGCGAAGAGCCACCCCGCCTCTGGGATGACTGAGGCCTCGGAGTCTCGAAGAAAAATCCTGGGCAGGCAAAGCAGCAGCCTGGGGCCTAGACTGAGAACGGCCCTGATGACCCTGACCCCTCTGAGCGGATCCACTATACCCACCAGACTGACGCGACCTCTTGGCCGCCCTCTCCGCGTCAGCCCTGGAGAAGATATCCTCCATCCGCCGCGCCACATCAACTATCTCAAAATATGACTTGTTGCCCATATCAGGGGCAACAGCTACCTGCAAGCGGGGATGAAGACCCTCAACAAACTGGAGGACCTTGTCCCTCTCCTGAGCCACCATAGCCGGCGCAAACTGAGACAACCACAAGAACCTGGTGTCATACTCTGAAACAGACAGGTTTCCCTGCCTTAACCCCTCAAACTCGCGCCTCTGAGCATCGTGCTGACTCTGGGGCACGAACCTGCTCATGAACATAGACACGAACTCAGCCCAAAACAAAGGATGGAGGTCACTAGAACTCTGCCGCATCATGGAGACCCACAATGTCTCCGCATCTCCCCGATAATCTGAAAGAAGCACACTGCACCCCTAAGGTGTCTCTAGTACCAAGAACTGTCAAAATCTTCTCACACTTCTGAATGTACCTCTGGGCAGTATATGTAGCTGAGGTACCGTCGAACTCTGGAGGCTGAAGCTTCATGAATGACCCTATCCTCCTGGCAACCTCCTCAGTGCCCATAGGAGGAGTAGAAATAACAGGACCTGCCTGAGGAGCAGAAGCAGAAGGCTGGGCAGTATGATCAGGAGCAGCCTCAGAAGTAGGCGTGCTCATAACAGGTGTGGTCGGCTGAGGAGCCGAAACAGGAGCTGCAACATCATCTCTTACAGGGACCTGATGGATAGACAAGGCCATCAGTCTCATATACTCCTCTGAAGAGATCACAACGGTGCCTGGCACAACAGCAGGCACAGGGGGAATAGATGCTGACAGAGTCGCTGCGGACACCGCAGGGATAGCTGTGTCCTACCTAGTGGCTGACGGGCGGCCTGCCCGAGTCTTCTTAGCAGCTGGCGGCTGCGTAGGTGCTGATGGCTCTCCCGCAGACGCGGGTGTAGAAGATGCAGCCCTCCTGGCTGAGGATGCTCGCGTCCTCGCCATCTGATACAATACACGAAAAAGGGTCAGCACCTATGTAAGCTACTCAGCACGAATAGAGATGAAACGAAGGGAAAACATTTCCTAACATGCCCTTGTAGCCTCTCGCTCATAAGTATGGTCGACAACATACCCATAAGCAAGACTCTACTCAGACACTGCTCCAAGACTCCTAGGACTCGAATTAGAACCTAGGGCTCTGATACCAAACTGTCACGACCCAATTTCCAAGGGCTCGTGATGGCACCTAAACAACATTTGCCTAGGCGAACCAATGAAACAAGATGCGGAAAAGAACAATAATGTGAAAAGATCATGAATGGATATATAAATATAAAAGTGTGAAGTCCAAAAGAATATATCCACAAAAGAATTGGAGCATTCTAAGAGTGACTCAATAAAGTATGAATATACATCAAAGAAATCTGAGTCCTATCTCTAAGTGACTCTGGCGGTATGCCACCACGGTCTGTGTGGTCGGCTCACCTCAATCAAAAGTCTCAGAAGCCTCGGGAACCGCTAACATCCGGGCTGCTGACTGGATGAAGGACCTGCGCACGTAGCAGAGTAAGTTATGAGCCGAAGCCCAGTAAGATCACCGACAGGCCCGCTAAGGTACCCTTGCGGGACAACTCGCTACATGCATCATAAGCAACAACATACTATAGTAATCATACAATAAAGTAGTGAAATCACAAATAGATGTAACACATTCCATACACACAAGTAGTAACCAGAAGTCTCAAGGATTATGCCCATCCAACGTAAGGCATAGGTCAACTCAGCGGCGGTTTGGAGGTCCAATCTCTACTCCCGTGCCGACTAACCTAGACCTACGATGGACTAGCAACACCACTACTAAGTATCAACCATATACCGTGACCCGAAGTCACTATCACAATCATGAATAAGTAGACCAACGACCCGTAGTCGTTGGCTCATCTCAAATCTGTCTACGATCGCACCACACCCCCTGTCAAGTGCGTCGTATCTCAATAAATCAAGTGACCACACCACACCCCCTGTCAAGTGTGTCACATCTCAAAGATCAAGTGTCCACACCACACCCCCTGTCAAGTGTGACACATCTCATAGTATAGGCGACACCACACACCCTGTCAAGTGTCCCTCTAACAGTATTAATATCCACGACATTAATAACAATAACAGAAATAATAACAGAAATATTAATAACGATAATATTTCACAGTCACCGTAACCCAGGTTGGTTATGCTAGCTGAACGTAAGGCGAAGGTTAACCCGACCACAGTTTGGGGGTACAATCCCTACTCCCATGTCGTCCAACCCAAGGTTACGTATAGACAGCACTACCCAACCCGGCACGTGAACAAATCAAGTACCAATATCATACAAAAGCCGGCAAAATCCTCGGCAAGACATTTATCATGACATGCCGGCAACATCCTCGGCCATGTCCCAAGTTCTTGCTATCTAAGCATGGCGTAGCAAGCGTTACTACGATATAAATTTAAGCTATCTCGACGTAGCGTTTAGACCGGCACATTCCTCGGTCGAGTCATAATCTCGCTATTTATAACAAACAATAATAGCAAGTAATTCACATCATTAATCCTAACCATTGTTAGGTATATATATGCGTACATGAAGCATACTAGCATGAAGGAAGAGTCCACAAGCACAATAGAGGTCAAGTCTCACTTACCTCGAAATTCGGGCTCAAATGCCGGGAAGAATCTCCTTTCCCGCTCGCCTTGTCCGCGAAGGACTCTCCACTAGGTCTATTAAGATAACATATAGCACATATGAGTGCTCAATTATAGCTATTTAAGCCTATAGGCATCCTAGGGTAAAAATTACCAAAATGCCCCCGGGTAGGGCCGAGCCCTAAATTTACAAAATGTACTTTTCTGTACTCCCACGCTCCCGTGAGTCCAAAAGTACACTTAGATTCCACATGCGAGCCTTGCTCGATGTCTTTCCCCAATTCTTAAGAATCTAGGGTTCTAACCCATTTCCAAGAATCAACCCTTTGATTCTTGTGTTAATCAACATAAAGATGGATTGAAAGGGCTTACCTTAAGTGTAAGTATGGTTGGGTCTTCAAGAAATACCCAAAAATCGCCTCAAGAGCACACCAAATGATTTTATAAGTTATGAACCGAAATGGCCCGAAATGGCCTTTTTATGAGTTTTTCCTAATTCCTTACGTATTGGCCGGAAAATCAGCTTTTATCCGGCTGTTTGCGCCAAAACAGAATAGAAAAGTCGCACCAGATTTTCTACTGTTTTAGGGGCAAAACGGGACCCTACGAAGTTCGGAATGATCCCAAATTTTGCACACAAGTCATAAAATACTTGGGTGACATGCTCGTCAAGACGGAACTCAATTCGGACCTCCAGAACTCAAAAAGTGGGTCCCACGGCAAAGGTTCAATTTTCGACTTTCGCCAAAATAGCAAAATTTAACCAAACGACCTCGGAATCCAATTCCGAAAGTTGCTACAAGTCACAAATGACTATACGAACCTAACGGAACTTCCGGATCTCTCATCAGAGCTCATTTGCTCAAATCGAGCTCGGAAACCTCTTTTAACTCTTTTAAACTTCCGAAACGGGGACTTTATCAAAAGTCCTATCAAACGAGGTCCGTTTTCAATTTTGAAGGTTGCTACATATCATAAATGCCGAGACGGACCTAACGGTGCGCTCGGATTTTCCATCGGGGTTCGTTTACTCAAAACGACCTATCAAAACCCCAAATTCCTTTCCGGAATTTCATAAACGGATCCTTTTCTCGAAAACCTATCAAACGGACTCCATTTCGACTCAGATTTCACAGACGGGTCATAAATGACCTAACGGAGCTTTTGGGACTGTCGACATGCAAATCGAGGTTCCAGATCCCGTAACGACTATTTGAGGGTCGTTACACAATGCTAATGAAGTCTTCGCTTGCTCACGATAGACTTGATAATAAGACCCCCCCCTCCGATTGCTTACGGTAGGATCAATGATAAAAGAGCCTTCAATTGCTTATGATAGGCTTCAAAATATGGCCTCCAATTGCTTATGGTAGGCTTCCATGCTAATGAAGTCTTCGCTTGCTCACGATAGACTCATAATAAGACTCCTCCGATTGCTTACGGTAGGATCAATGATAAAAGAGCCTTCAATTGCTTATGATAGGCTTCAAAATAAGGCCTCCAATTGCTTATGGTAGGCTTCAATGCTAATGAAGTCTTCGCTTGCTCACGATAGACTCATAATAAGACCCCCCGATTGCTTACGGTATGATCAATGATAAAAGAGCCTTCAATTGCTTATGATAGGCTTCAAAATAAGGCCTCCAATTGCTTATGGTAGGCTTCAATGCTAATGAAGTCTTCGCTTGCTCACGATAGACTCATAATAAGGCCCTCGATTGCTTACGGTAGGCATGACGTAATTTGTAAGTGCAAGGTGCAATATCTTTGATAAATTGTCTTCCAATCAACTGGCGAAACAATAAAGCAAGTGCGAAGGCATAGTGCAAATCCTTTTCAACAAGCATGACAAATCAACTGGCAAGCCGGTCGGGCATGAAGCAAGGAGGGTCTTGGGGTTGATTGTCGAACAAATCAGCTGGCGAACCGGTCCGGCACGAAGCAAGGAGGGTCTCGGGACTGACCTGTTAACCTGTTAACCAGGGAGAAGCCCCGCCTGGGGGTCAACCTTAAAGAGTAAAACAAGGAATTAACTCTTTAAAGCAAGTGCAAAGCAGAGTAGTGCGGAAATGTAGTCAGTGCGATAGCCATTGATAAATCAATTGGCGAGATAATCCAGCAAGGATGGCCTTGTGCGGATTATCAACTAAAACAAAGCGATGCCCTATTTGGCTTAGTTTTGAAAACACAAAACCAGCCTCGGCTTTGTCGCCTATTAGGGATGAAAGTCATAGGGGTAGAAATGCCGCCTATTCGACAATAACTCATGACAAAGCATAATGCTTTAAGTTATGAAAAAGGCAATGCGACGCAATCTGCAAGGCAACTTTGGACGCACGTTCAATAAATTGTTCATCCACAATGCGAATGATCCTTTCATTGCAAGCTTTCATGTTCCTGCTCTCAAAGAAAACTTTGTTAGTTTTTGGGGAGGGGTGTTTGATTTGTGCTGATTCATCTTGAACTCACTGCCGCTGCTCCCTCGTTCTTCTTCAGACTTGGGCTTGCAAATTATACTCAGAGACTTGATTTATGAACTCAATATTGTATAATATTTTAAGATAGAGGCAAAATAAAGTAATTAGGTAAAATAGTAAGCAAGTAATCACTAATATGAAAAGTTTATAATGCATTTAAAGTTTCTGCTTTAACTCAAACTCATGACATATCTCGAAACAAACTGAACGTCCTTTGCAACTTGTGCTAATCTTGAATACTTTTAGAACTTTGCCACTTCATCCTTTGATAGGTAATACCAATTTTGCAAAAATCTGCCCCAGTTATAATCTTTATGCCTTCGAACTCTGTTTGCAAAATTTGCCCCAGTTTCTATCTTCTATATCTTCAAAATATCTTGCAAAATTGCCCCAGTTGCTATCTTTCAAACCTTCAAAATATTTTGCAAAATTGCCCCAGTTGCTTGCTTTAGGGGAGACTGAAGATTTTAATATTATAGAGTCGAGCCCGTTAAGAGCGCCTACGTATCCCTCCACGGGAATCAGACTGTGCATAGTTCTGCTTACATAAACATTTTTGGGGAAAATATGGCAATCTAAGTACGAAGCCGTATCCGAATTGGAAAATCCACGCATCTGCCCAGATGCATAGTTCGGCATTACATCATAAAAGATAAACAAGCTTAAAGCGTTACAATATTTTGACCGAATCCAATGGGGATTGCCTACTTATCCTGTTGCCATTCCAGGAATCAGGTTAGAAGTAGTTCAAAACTTACATAAAAGAGGAAATAGGGGATTCCTGTGCTAATGTAACCGAGCTCTATATGAGTTGCTTACGTATCCCAGCTTTGGGAATCAGGTTACGCGTAGTTCGCATTACATCAAAGATTACATTTAAAAACCATGCTAACTTGCGATTGCCCCAGACATAGTATCCTTTGACAGCATCTGCGTTGATTGCTTTTGGCCAAACTTGACCATCCATTTCGGCCAGAATCAGTGCTCCTCCGGACAAAACCCGATGAACCACATATGGACCTTGCCAATTCGGTGCAAATTTGCCCCTTGCTTCTTCTTGATTAGGAAAGATCTTCTTTAGCACCAATTGCCCCGGTTTGAATATACCAATTGCCCCGGTTTGAAGTAAACTATTCAAATCTTCTCTTTGTGCATTCAATATCTTCCAACTTATCTGCTTGAATGGTTTCTCAAATAAAGGACTTCCATTTGTATAGACAAACCGCTTCGGCTCCAATTGCCGGCAAATAAAGCTCCAAAGAGTGCAAAAAGTAACCTTCCAGTGCATCATCCTTAAATCGTTCAGCTGTTTCGTTATAGATCACAAGCAAAGTTCAAGCAGGTTTTGTTTTTAATTTGAAACAGTAGTAAGTATATTAATCAGAAGCAAATAATAAAGCACATAAATAGTTAAAGTATAGCAAAATAATAAGGTAGGAATGCAGTGCATTTGTTTATTCAAAACCTAATTTAGGGAGGCATACAACATAAAAGTAAACATGCAGGATTTAAAAGAGTTATTTGAAAGACATAGACATAACATAAACAAAGTGCAAAACACAGTTCGGGGCCTCAAGCTGACTGTGATGCCAAAACAAAAATAACGAGTTCATTTATCAAGTCTCTTTTGGACCACAAGTC
Organism: Petunia x hybrida; assembly: GCA_037355625.1. Classification (NCBI taxonomy): domain Eukaryota; kingdom Viridiplantae; phylum Streptophyta; class Magnoliopsida; order Solanales; family Solanaceae; genus Petunia; species Petunia x hybrida. Next base: position 3,834,888 of record JBBBVM010000008.1, read on the forward strand.
CAATTAGCCATCATATCACTTGGTTCAGCATTCGGCACATGTGGGTCTTTCTCAAAATCTTCAATAATTGCACTGCATTTCAATCCATCATTCAAGAATAGGCTGCCAACACCTTCAATCAAATTCTGCATGGCCATTTCTGGTGCTTGGACAAATGACTGGTTCAATGGTAAAAGAGGCTGCAGCATGACACTAGTCGGCTTCTTCTCAGACTCAACCTTTTCCATCTTTCCTTCAGCGGGGTTGCCACCTAGGCCAAAAGTTCCCTCATTCTTTGGCAATAGAGTTAGTGCTTAGGTACCTTAAAAGCAATATTATCAACCTTTACATCATAGATAGAGACTATGGTGCCCTTCAGATTTGGTTCTTCCTCAAGAGAAATCATATTAACTGCATTGTTACCATGATTGGGAAGAGGATTATCATGCACATTTGGCTGAGTGCCGGTGAGTTGAATGGTGCCTGCTTTGATTAAACCCTCAACCTTGTCTTTGAAAGTATAACATCTCTCAATATCATGGCCGACTGCCCCTGAGTGATAAGCGCAGTGCTTATTTGCATCATACCATTTTGGAGGTGGGTTTGGAGTGTTATCAGGGATAGGCTGCACAACTCCCGCATTTCTTAATCTCTCAAAAAGCTGGCCATATGACTCGGCTATGGGAGTATAGGTTTTGGTTGCTCTATTTTTGTAATTCTGATTAAACCCTTGCACATTGGGACGAACAGGAGGACGAGGCTGGTAATTCTGGGGTGCTTGAAAATTTGGCTGACGAGGGTATTGATTAGGTGCATGTGCTCTAGGTTGGTAGTAATTTGCTTGTGCATTGTAAACCGGATAAGGAATAGGTGGCATCTGGTAGTGAGTGGGGTAATTTGGGTAATATGGGCTTTGGTAGGTAGGAAAAGCAGACGAATTGTCAAAATTCAACTTTCCAGACGGTCGACGCTCGATGTCTCCCACAACAGCTCCCACTTCCTCTTTCTTCTTTTTGTTAAAGCCGTTACCAGACCCAGACTGGATTGCCTTACTTGTAGCTTGCAAAGCGGCCAAATTTGTGATCCTACCAGATTTCAAACCAGCTTCATATATCTCCCCCGTTTTCACTAGATTGGCTAAAGTAGAGTTAGTCATGGATGCCATTCGATCATAGTAAAATTCATCCAATGTCTCGATGAAATGTCCCACAAACTCTTCCTCACTCATGGGAGGCTTAACTTTGGCATCCTCACTCCTCCTACGTACCGCGTATTCCCTAAAAGTCTCGGTCGGCTTCTTCTTAAACCTTGCAATAGCCAACCGATCTAATGGTATTTCAGCATAGAAACCAAAACGCTCCATGAAGTCGTGAGCCATACTCCTCCAGTTAATCCATTTTGAGGGATCCTGCTCGGAGTACCAGTCTAAAGCTTTGCCTTCAAGACTATGAATGAATAATTTCATACGGAGCTCTTCATTCTTTCCCACTCCCAAGGTTTCACAGTACCTTCTCAAATGGGCTCGGGGGTTGCCTTTGCCATCAAACTTAACAAACTTTGGTACTTTGTACCCTTCTGGGTATTCAATCCCAGGATGAACGCACAAGTCTTCATATTCTAGACTTTCCTTGTCCTTGCCTTTTGATGCTTTGCTAAGAGCACTCATCACCCAACCTTGTACCTTTTTCTCCAAATCTTCACCCTCATCGACTGCTTTTTCGGCTCTTCTAACACCATTTTGAAACTTCAGATAAGGAGGATTGGTGTAATCATCAATTTGCACAATAGGAACATCTTGCCCGCCAGACACCGCCACTTGGACTAATGGTGCAGGTGGATTTTCAGTATAAGCTTGCGGGATGGGTTCATTTTGGTAAGTGGAGGTTTGGTATGGATATGGAGTGTTGGTCTGATAATAAGTATTGGCAGGGTGCGGGGTGTATGATGGGTGTTGTTGATGTGATGGGTAGATGGGTGGTCGGTTAATTGTTTGGCTAGATTGAGCGTTATTTGGAGGAGGAGCTTGGACAAGTGGCAAGTTGCTTTGGTGGACTGGTGCTTTTAGAGAATTATGGGTGTTCAAAGGTGTGTTCATATTGGCGACCCCATCAATTGAGTTCAGAGATTGCCCCATTTGACCCAGAGAGTGGGATGCATCGGGCCCACGAAGTGGCATGTTTTTAGGAGTTTGCCCTTTTACCGCAGCCAGCTCATCTTTTAACATCTGTAGTTCCTTAGCCATTTCAAGAATCAGATCGTCTTGCGCAATAATGACATTTTCTCTTGAAGATTCAGGAGTTGCGAGATTTTTCTCGGTATTGCGAGGTTCATCATCTATTCCAGTCATTCTCAGTTGTGGAAATGTGTACCAGTATGCAGATTGGTCCTTTGTCCTTGTGTAATAGGAGTGATCAGCCAGCTTAAATCAGCACAAATCAAACCTCTGTTTGGGGGATAAACAAAACAAAAGGAAAAGTTCAAAAGTAGCCATGTTAGTTTGCATGTCATTGGCAAAATTGCACACAAATCACGTAGCGCGCATCACGTAGCGCTTTGCATTTTAAACAAGTTCGACATGTGGCAAACACAAGTAGTTGAGCGTAAATGAAAATGCGAACGTTTCCTACCCTGTAAGGTGCCTCTTTGCCAGAGGTGGGCCTAAGACGCGCAAACAAGTGGTAACGAAAAATAGTTCATGCCAGTTTTGAGCAATTCAGATTTAGAGTAGGTGATAAATAATAACAATAATCGATAACAATCAGCTCTCCGCCTCAACACCGCAATTCTGTTATCCAAACTATCTTCCCAAAGTTGGTGCCAACTCAAAATTCCAATACAACTCATGCTCTCCACAACATCTGCACAAAATTTAAAACCCGAATGCCTAAAACCCGAAACAATCCTTCATAGCTTTTGCAAACATCCACACTCCTCCAAGCACAACTCCCAATTATTTCACAACATCCAGGGGTGAGATTTCCAACTGCCTTCACAATACCAGACTGCAAATCGTAAAAGGCGCCAATTGGCCTTTTAAAATAAAAAACCTCACTGGTCCTCGGCTTTAGTCGAGCTTCTCAGCTTCCTAGGTTTTGCAAGGCTCACAGACCTTGTTCATAGGGCTCCTCACTGGTCCTCGGCTTTAATCAAGCCTTTCAGCTTCCTAGGTTTTACAAGGCTCACAGACCTTGTTCATATGGCTCCTCACTGGTCCTCGGCTTGAATCAAGCCTCTCAGTTTCCTAGGTAGCCAAGACCGCACTGGTCTTCAAGGAGGAACCCCATTGGTCATTCAAAGACATAGGGGCTTCACTCTCCTAGTATGCGACAGGCATACTTCACTCCATAAGGATTTGCAGCTGGTTAGTCAACATGAGCCTGCACACACGCAAAGCCATTCACGAGAGGGACCCCACTGATCTTTTGACAAAAGGGCTTCGCCTCATATATCTCACTACACCATACCATCTCCAAAACACAAACCAATCAAATCTGCCTAACTTTCCCTGGACTGCAATTCTCTCTATGATCTTAAATTCTATGTGGACTGCTATGACCACATAGATTCTGCTAAATTCTTCCATTTTCTGACCTAAAAGACAACATAGAAGACAAAATTCTAAATCTGATTTTGCTCAAAACATGGTTAGGACTGAGGATTCGTCATCACATAGCACATAATATGCATTGTCGTTGGGTTTTAAAAAAACCCATTGACGTAAGGGTGGTTTCCTAACTATGGAGGCGGTACCAAGGACCGGGTCCAGATTAAGGTGTAAATGCATGCATGCTCCTAAAGCTCCATCTAAGAGTGGGTTAACGGTTGAGGCTAACAGGTGAGTGGCAGGCGGCTTCGTGGTCGAATAACTCCCACGACAATCCGCCGGTACACCAACTCGTCAAAGGGTTCTTTAGTGGAAGAAATTGCGGGTGCGTATGCACACACCTCGCGGATATTTGAGTGAGAATGCAAGAGGTTCCCAGGAGTGGGGGAAGTATGAACGGAATGCCAGTTTATATGTGCGCAAATAAGGGAATAGTGGCATGCTTTCGTGACACACAGCAATCAACTAAATTAACTAAGCATGCTCGCAAATAAACAATAGATATAATCATGCTAATTTCAACATACAAATGCAATAATTAAATAAACTACGCATACAACTCAAGCAATACAAACAAACAAACTCGTGAAAGCCTTATGGTTAGAACCATTTGCTATCCCCAGCAGAGTCGCCACGCTGTTGAACCCCCCCTTAAAAATAAATGCATAACAAGTATGCATCGGGATTGGACTTCAACAAAATGGGACTCCAAAGGGTTTTCTTTGGAGTCGCCACGTAATTTAAGGATTATTAGGAACCTAAGTCAACTAAAGAGTGCAATTTATTCTTTATTTAAAAGAAATTAAATTCAGAGATTCTGAGTAAGTGGTTCTATTAGATTCGAAAGAAGGTCCCTAACGGGAGCACTTTCGAAAATCCGCTAAGTGCAGTTAATCCGGCGGTTTTCACGAATTTGTTAAGGATAATAAGTATATAAAGCTAATTTTATATAAGGATAATAGGAATAATATAGATAAGATAAGATTTTAATTATGCCGATACTTAGATAAATAAATGACCCAATTTAAGATTAATTAAATGGATAATGAAATAATGATCAATTGGTTAATTAATAGAATAAGTAAAGATTAAATGATGTTAGATAAATAAATAAAACAAACTAGATAAATAATTGGATAATAATAAAGGATTAATTAATTGATTGAATAAATAGATAAATAAATAAATAAGCAAATACATAACTTAATTAAATAAATGAATACTTATCAGCTTTAATTAAATAAAGGAGTAAATGAATAATAATTGATTAATTAAATAAATATTTAATTGATTAAATAAATGATTAATTGAAATTAAATAAACTAGATTAAGTAAATAAATAAATAAGGATTACAATTTAATTGATTAACTAAATAAATAAATTAGATTGGATAAATAAATAATTGAATATTTAATATAATAAATAAAGAAGCAATTCAAATGCGAATTATGACGAGGGTACGATTTTTAGTCGAATTTGATTTTGCACTCATTAATTGACAAATGATTCTAAACATCTATAAATTAATTGGCGATTCGAAAAGAAATGATACAAAAGCATTCATATAAAAACAATTTAAGAGATTTACAATAGTTATTCACAATTCAAATATCATTTCTATCCTACAGGGCTACTAATCCAGTCTATGGGGAAATCCTATACAACATGCATTTTCTAAGGGGCCGGGGAAGGATGGAGTTTAGAAGATAGAACCCGGAAGCGCAAACTCAATCATTGAGCCTTGGACTTTGTGATTTTCATTTTTTCGTTTCTTACATTTTCGGGGATATCAAGTCCCGAAAATGCGAAGCGGAGCAAATAACTTCAAATGCAAACAGCCGTCCCAATTGTGAGTTTTATTTCAACTCGTCCCAAGAGGTGTCACATGTCAAGAAATATAGCAAGATAAGGAATTAGCGCCCAATCATAATTAAAGCAAACATTGCAAGAATACAACTTATGTAATTGCAAAGAGTAATACACACATTGGTTTACTTAGGCTTAATTATTCAAGAAGTTTCAATCAAGATTTAGTTAGGACTAAGTTGATTTTAAGTTTGGTACAATCTGAATGTCATTAACTTTTGCATTGCAATCTTAATCATGGAAACAAGCTCATTGCTAAAACTAATATATAAAAAAAACTCGCATTTCAAATGAAAGCTATGTCTAAGCCTCAAAGATTTAAAAGACAGTAATTTTATTATATTCTGAAGAAAGGAGACTAAGACAATGGGTACAAATGCAGGTTACGCCATACTTATTACACTAATTTGATTATTCAGAGTACCATATTTGAGCTGTCATCATTGGAGTGAACGGTTTAAACTACACGGCGGACTTCCAGAACACTTTCATAAACCAGACAAGTAGCCAATTTTACTTAATGGATTTAAGGAGAATCATCGATTGTAACAGGACATTCAGATGCTCATTACATGTTATTAAAGAACAAAACTCAGGCTAACATAAACTAAACACAAAGCAGCTTGACATCTGCTTCTCTATATACAAACATACATCCAGACCTGAGCTAAAAGACCCCTGCTATGCCTTACTCAACCTCCGAGATCCCTATAGGCACCCCTGCAAGCTCCAGACCTAAACTACTATTACTAAGCCATCAACAAAACAACCTATCAACTCACAAACTTGCCCCAAAACTGGACCTACGCTTTAGCTTCTAAAATAACTCTATACATAACCAGAACAAAACTTTCTGACAACTCGGATCACAAACCAATAGATCCACCTTCACCTGCACCAAACCAAAGATCTGAAACAAGAAATAAGGGCCAAGCTAACTAAAACCAACTAGCCCCTGCTCCCCACATTTGCAGACTCTCCTTATCAACCATTACTTCTCACACACTGCAACATCAGAACAACTCCTACTCCACTCATACACCCACACCAACACTACCAGAGATCAAGCTACTTCCCCTTAGACCTCTGCAATACTCTTAAACTTCTGGACCTAACTTAGAACAACATCCTGACCTCCCTCTAGCTAACCACCAGCACACCCTCTCAATGCTCTCACCTGCACCCCCCTGCTTGACTCTTCTACAGCATCCAAACACTCACCATACCTCGCTCCTTCTACTTCCTGAAGCAATAAGAGAACCAGCCCTGGACTCCCTTTAAAACACCTGAACACCCTCAACAAGCTCACAGGAACATCCAGAAATTTCCAAACAAGGAAACCAACATCATTTCATTGACACTTATGCGATAAATCCCATCATTTAGAATCAGTCAAAACCAGTTCTTAAACAGGTGAATCATCCGAGGAAAAACAGTATTTTCTTTTACTTTGGAACATCGAAAGGATTAAACTTGGTTAATAAAGTAACAAAGGCACATCGTCAAGCAGATCAGTCAATAACTTGAGACATGAAAGATCGGACAGTTCTCTTTTACTTTACTACTTAAACAGAGGCACACAAAGAAAGTTTAGACGACATAAGGCCAAATATTACAGTTATAACGATGGATTTATACTGGTTATAAGAATCAAACGACAAAGTTCACATCTTAACTTAAACAAGCTGAATATCAATGCAAAGAAAACGAAAGTAAAATAGAATAAATGTTACCTTTTGCAGCACAGCGAGCTAGGGCGTTGAATCTGAAGAAAACGACTCGAACTAAAACGACTCGAGCGAAGTTGACGACTCGAACGATAAAGCGACAACACAAACAAATTCTAGAAAAAAAAACAGAAACAGTAATGCTATGAACCTTTTTTTTTACTAAAAAAAAAAAACCTATGTATTATGCTGTGCCCTTTTCTCTCTGTTCTGCCTCTAAAATTGGAACCCCCCCAGAAAAATGAAACAGAGAATGAATATATACATGAGATTAGGGTTTCGAATTCTTTTGTGAATTTCCCATAATCTCCAAAAAAGAGGCTATTCCCTTTACAAATAAGGGTAAAACTTGTCCAAAATTCCTTGAATTTGTACAAGTTTTATCCTTACATGTAAGGATTTGCCCGTTGGATGAAGTTAATGGTTCGGATTGATTTCTTTTGAAATGATCAGATCGAGATTGATACAGCTATATCCTAGTACGAGAAGATGATGTGGAGGATATGGGGGACCAGTGTGGTACAAGATTTTGGCTGATAGTGATTTTTGGGGGGGAAAATCAAAGGGGATCAGGTTTAGGGGATTCAGGGAATCGGGTTAGGAATAGAAATTGGATTAGGGATTTGGGTAGAAGAACTGAACTGGGTAATGTTGTATGTATATCATGGGTTGCACGGGTAGGCCAATTTTAAATGATAAGAACGAAATTAGCCTCATTTTAGGATAAATTAAGGAAATTGAGGGGGGTGCACGAGGTGGGTAGAATTAAGCTGCACATTGCGATTTTAAGCACTTTTTGCTTTAAAATCAATCAATTACCCTTAATTTCAAAAATTAATTTTAATTTAAAATAATTTAGACTTTAGTAAACACGACCGGGACAAAATTGGGTGTCAACATATCCAGCTTTGTTGCAGGTGCAATAGGAGTAGTCATTTCCTTTGCTCCTTCCATGTCAAATTTCTTCAGTAATTCCTTGACATATTTTTGATGGTGAATCATGGTTCCTTCCGGTGTCTGCTGTATCTGCAACCCAAGGAAGAAATTCAATTCACCCATCATGCTCATTTCAAACTTACTTCCCATCAAGTCAGCAAATCCTTTGCTCAGCTCCTCATCAGTTGCTCTAAAGATGATATCATCGACATACACTTGAACTACCAGTAGATCTTTTCCTTGCTTCTTGAGAAATAGTGTGTTGTCAATTTTTCCTCTTGAAAAACCATTTTTCATCAGAAAGCCTGAGAGTCTTTCTTACCAGGCTCTAGGAGCTTGCTTCAAGCCATATAAGGCTTTGTCCAGTTTGTACACATGATCAGGGAATTCATTGCTCACAAAACCTGGAGTCTGCACCACATAAACTTTCTCATTCAGATAGCCATTTAAAAAAGGCACTCTTTACATCCATCTGATATAGTGTGAATTCCATGTATGTAGCAAAAGCAATTAGCATCCTAATGGCTTCCATCCTTGCAACTGGTGCAAAGGTTTCATCATAGTCTATTCCTTCTTCCTGACTGTACCCTTGAACAACCAATCTTGCCTTGTTTCTTGTAACTATGTCATGTTCATCCAACTTATTTCTGGACACCCATTTTGTTCCAATGATGGATCTGTCCTTCGGCTTGGGAACTAGGTGCCACACCTTGCTTCTTTCAAATTGATGAAGTTCCTCCTGCATAGCCATAATCCAGTCTGGATCTTCTAGAGCTTCTTTTACATTCTTTGGTTCCAAAGATGAGAGGAAAGCAAAGAATGCACAGAAGTTCTTCAATGCTAACCTGGTCATGATTCCAGTATCCAGTTCAGATAGGACATTCTCCAAGGGGTGAGAACTTTGATGTTTCCATGGTCTGATCTGAATCTGACTGGAAGGACCTGCAGCATTCTCTTGGGTAGACTCTTCTTGACTTTCTAGATTGTCAGCTTCATCTGAAGTTCCCCCTGTCAGATTGACTCCTTCATCTGATGTGACTGGATTCTCCTTCCCGTCTGAGTCTTCCAGTTCATCCATGCTTTCTTCTCTTCTTAAGCCAATCACTTGATCATCTGCATCAGTTTCTTCCACTTCCTTATCTGATTCAACAAACACCCCAACATTCCTTCTTCCCCCTTTTGGCATCATCGAAAAGATTCAAGGACCTGCAGGAACCTGTCAGTTTAATCTAGGCTAAAGCACAAGGCAACTCATCAGTGTCAAGAACACAGGTATATCAAAATAAGGGCCAAACTGAGAACCCAAATACTTAAGCAAGAAACAGTCATAAGCATAAGAAATTTAAAATCATCATCTAGATCGTGACAGCAGCACGACCCTGTTAATAGTTACACAACCAAATCCAAATTGTCTTAAACATTCATAACATGCAATCAAAGGAGAGTAGGAAGGGGTAGATATCAGGTAGAGGTGGGAGGACAGGACAGGAAGAATCACAGCTGAAGGTTGAAGTGTTTGACAAGAGCCTCAAGTTGCTTCGTATTCTTGGCCCTTTCCATCAACAGCTCGGCCTCATACTTGTGGCAATCTATCTTCAAACGATCAATGCTCTTGATCCTTCACCTTCAACTGTCTGTGCAGCTCTGCATTTTCTTCATTGACTTCAAGAACTATTTTCTCCCGCTCCTGCACAGCACCAATGGCCTCATCAGGTCCATATTCTTCACTGTCCTCTGATTGCTCTTGCTTTACCTGCATTGGCCTTTTGGAAGCTCTGCTTTCTTGGAAGAAGTCACAATTTTTAAGCACATTAATACCAAACCTCTGATGAATGGTTGGCTTCTTCCCAGCTTCTAAAGGAACCCCAAAATGCTCAAGAATCTGATGGATGATGTAAGAATGCACAAGAGAGTGTGGCTTCTGGTCAGTATCACAGATTCTCTTCATGTGCCTAATTATGAGCCCAGGCAAATTAATCTTCACCCCTCTGTCCATCAGATCCATATATGTCAGGTCCAAAGCACTAGCCTCACAATTCCTTTCCCCTCTAGGCAGAAGAAACCTATGCACAAATTCAAACAACAACTGATGTGCAGGTTCCATCTCCTTTTTCTCTACCTTTCTCTCCTTCCTCATCTGACCTAACTCATCTGTTTTTATTGTTCTGTTATTTTTGTTCTTGTTTTGGTGTATGTCTATTCAGGTTCTTGGGCAACATTTGTTTGTCATCATCAAAAAGGGGGAATTTGTTGAGAGCTGGTTTTGAAGCATGACAAACAGGAAGGACACTGAGGTTCATGCAAAAAACCTAGTCCTTGAGATGAAGGGCACGCTTGATCGAAAAGATTATGGGTTGCAAATCCTTGTGGAACTAGGAGTAGTGGCGCGTGGTTGTATACATATCCTAGTCAGACTAAAAGAGGCTGTGTCCAGGCTGTGTCTTCGAAGTGTGAACAAGAGTTAGACTTCAACATGGAAAAGAGTTACTGAGAATCCTAACTTACCATAATTAAGAGGATTCCCAGTAGAACTCAACTAGGGTTGCAAGACTCGTATAAAAGCAAGTAGAAGAGACAGCCGAAATCAGTTATTCACATACAGAGAGTTGAGAGCATACAAAGGCGATCTGAGAACTGTCTAAGTGAGTAAACTGAAGAAGACAACTTAATTGCATGCAGAGTATTGAGTCTAGATTTTATTGTCTAGGTTCATCGAGTTGTAAGTTGTCATCGTGTTGAGCTTTCATTGTTTTACCTATTCGCTTATCTTTGAAGCATATGTATTAGGTGAACTATTTTGTGATTACTAGAAAAGCTAGAGTGTAGCTTTGATTAGTGATTAGGGTCTAGAGTGTAGCCCCTTGGTTACAGAGTTTGTAATCTAAAACGTTGCTCTTGTGTTAGTGGATTCAGTTCGAAAATCCCAGAGTGTGGGTCGTGGTTTTTCTCCCTTGCGCAAGGAGTTTTCCACGTAAAAATCCTTGTGTTTTTGGTGTGTGTTTTGAAGAAGTAGGCAGCTTAAAGGAGAACTGAAGAACCCTATTCTACGTGAGAAGAACAAGGTTCTTGCAACGAAAATCGGAAGACACTATTCAACCCCCCCTTCTAGTGTCTCTAGGAGGTGCTAAAGTATAACACAAAGGAAGGTTGATTATTAATTTGGGTAAAGCTCAATGTCCATCAATTCGATCAGTCGTGGTGAAAAAATGAGTTGGAAAAGGAGATGGAGTGTACTGGACATTTTTTACCCTCACATTGTTTATTGTTTTACAGGTACATTGGAGGCAATTCAAGACGTTAATTTTTACTGTGTCAAGGCAATTTGTTATGCTTCTATATTCATGGCTGTTAAACACATAAGGCCTTGCAAAATTTCACTCAAAAGGAGGCCTAAAACAGCGTGTTGTGCTAAAACATTTCGAAGCTTTGCAGCTGGTCCAACGAATGTTTTCTTGCGTCTGTTCTTCAACATGTTTCAGCTTGTTCATTGGAGCGTTAATTGTTTTTGCACAAATTTAGTCAAGATGAGGTATGCATTAGCGTGTTTTGCTCTAGAAAATCGAGATTATGCAGTTGGTTCGAGGGAGGTGTTAGTTGGAAGTGTTCCAACGATTGTTTCACCTTTCTTGCACCTGTTTCAACCTGATGTGTGGAACTTTTTGTGCTATAATTCCCAATTGATGTCGCTGCTTTTGATGCTCGATATTTTTTTTTTAATCAAGAGTCAACTAGGCATTGCACCTAGTGACCATTCTTATTAATAAGCAAAAAAATAAATACCTCAAAAGAGGATAATACAAAGTAAGGAGGGCCAAACCATACCTTACATCATCCTATCGAGGTGAGACCTCACTCCTAGCAAGAATGCAAAAAATACGAACTAGCAAGAACCAAATAAAGTATGATCATCACAGAGTTTATAACACACTCTATGATGATGTTACATATGAGAATACTAAAATAGTGAAATAATATAAAAGCTAGGAAGAAAGTGGAATAATGCTGGGACAATAATCTGTATTTCTTCAGCTAGCTTTAAGAACTTGTTTGATCGACTGCTCCTAACTGGTGTACGGGGCATTAATTTCTATTGTTGTTGGCATTACTTAACTCAACTGTGATGGTCAAATCTGTTCCTATTGGTGACGCGTTGGTTCAGTTTGCATACGCCCTCGCTGGACTCTATGGTGCTTCTCAAAATTATGCTTGTAGCATTGCTTTTTGGGAAATATCTTGTCTTTTGGAGGTCCTGCACACATGATAAAGAGATACAAGTTATTACATTGGTTTAATTAGCACTTTTAGCCTAGTCTTTACTTGGTACAATGTAATGTACTAATTTAATTTATCGTATTCTTCTTTAATGGTGGTATTAGCACTTGGTGCTCAACCCATTGAGAGGAATATGGTAGAAAGAAATAGTACACTTTATAGGCTAGAGTACATAGTATTTATTTCTACTTTATATTTTTTTGTAAGACTTTTTTATTGTTTTGTGTTTATTATTAATAAAATTAGCCGCTAAGCTATTAGCTTAGTAGTATTTGCTAAAAAAAAAAACAAACCCCAAACCCAAAAAACCGTGCCTTTTCTCTCTAGAACTAGCCGATTTTTAGGCGATTTAATCTTCTTCAATTTCTCCGGCCATCTATGGCCTTGCAGGCCACTGGACAGCCCCCTCCTGGGGTTGTCCAGCCTTCTACACCACCTATACCACCTAATAATACCATAATACCACCTATCTCCTATGCATGTACACTTAAACCTAATGCTAAACCTTTTTCGATGCCTACTATTCCTGAGCCTATAATGGAATTGCATCATGGGGAGCCCTCTTTTATTTGGGATGATAAGGATGTTGAAAACATGGTAGTTCATGGGGAATTACAATATGCAGTGATAGGGAAATTCTCTTTTGGAATGCCTGACTTTCATGAGCTCAAAAACAAGTTGCCATTGCAATGTCAAGTTAAATGAGAGTGCACGATTGGTTTCCTAGTCCCAAGACATGTTTTAATTCGATTGTCATTGTTAGAAGATTATGTTCATCTTCTTTCCAGGCCTGCTTTCTATTTAAAGTTTGGGAATGTATTTCATCAGATGAGAGGGATGGAGTATGATGTTTGGTTCGACCCTAGGGAAGAAACTTCAGTGGCTGTTGCTTGCATCTCTTTTCTAGGCTTGACATAAGTAGTTTTTATTAAAGAAGCAGTCTTTGCTTTGGCTAGTGCTATTGGTAAGCCATTGCAATTAGAAGCATCCACAAAAGTAAGAACAAGGCCAAGTTGTGTAAAGGTTAAAGTGGATGTTGATCTATTGACTCAAAGACCTCAAAGAGTGAGAATTGGTATCAAGAATTCAGTTACTGGTGACATACACTACAATTGGATTAGGGTTCAATATGATTACTTGCCCAAGTATTGCAAGCAATGCAAATTACAAGGGCATTGTGAAGATGAGTGCTTTATTTTGCATCCATAGCTTGATGATAGGGGAATTGACAAAAATAATAATGAGGCAGACGTGAAGGCAAATCCTATTAGGATATTACAAAGTGGTAAGGTTGTTGGAGAGTTGAAAGTCAAGGAAGAAGTAATGCAAGTAAAGAAGACTGATATTGCCAATGTTAACACTGGAATAACAGTTCAAGCTCAAGACTCTTGAAAAAACAAGGCAATGAATTTTGTACATCCTAATCGAAACCCTAATGCTTGGATTAGGGTTGAAAACAAGAAGAATCAATGCAAGGAAGTTGACAAGGACAATGGAGAAGCTGCTAAGGTTAATAATTCTTTTGCAGTATTGAATGAAGAAGGTGATGATGTTGTTGAAGTGCAAACAAGTAAGGAGACGGAATTAGCTCCAGCTAGGGTTAGCAGTCCTAGGGTTGACAATTCTGCACAAGGTGAATTAACGGGTAAAAATTCTAATCAAGCTGGGAGTTCAATTCCTCAGGTGAATACAATTAGTGAGAAGGTTGACAATGGACAGATTAATACTCAACAATGGGTAGATGCAGTTTTTAAAGATCATACAAAGGTGAACGAGCCTTGTGATTCAATTAGAGTTCAAAATACAAGTGTTGATGATAGAGATGAGCTGAAAGTTTTTATTCTAGCTGGGCATTCAGACAAAGATCAGGCATTAATTGTTGTTCCCCAAAGTGAAAATTCATTTACCGAGGTTGATTTGATACATAAATTCAATATTATTAATGATGGTTTATTGAATGAGCTGAATGTTATTAACCCTGAAGCTAGTGCGTTAATTCAGCAAGCTTTAGGGTTAATTAATTCCCCATCAGGAAAAGAATTGGCTTTTATACCTCAGGCTCCAGTGGTTCCTTCAGTCGATGTGGGAGATAAGTGCACCCAAATTTGTAAATTAAATACAATGGCTTGAACTATACCTAGTCAATCTCAGGGAGAAGACATTGCTCAGGGCTCATCCTTGATCCCAACAGGTGTTAATAATGATGCTGATGATGATGATCTTATTGGTAGTATGCCCTTGCAACCATTAGTTAAGAATGTTCAAACTCAGGAGGGCATAAAGTTGATGGATGGCCCTTTAAATCGAACATGAAGAACTTGATAAGGATTCTACTGCTCATAACTTTGAACAAGTAGCTCGTGTGGTTGACTTGTCCCCTAAGAGTGTGAAGTCCCAGAAAAAATTGCAATCACCAACCCCTCTTGAGATCCCTGATCAGATGAAGCAACAACAAAAGAGATCTAAGAAGAATTATAGCCAAGACCCTAGCAAAATTCAATCTTTGAGATCAACCTCAACCAAGAGAAATTAGATGGATAAGCTACTTATCTGGAACATCAGATCAGTAAACACACAAGATGCTTTTGATAGGCTTATCACATTGCATCAAAGGAAACACTTTCAAGTTATAGGATTGATGGAGCCATTACAGGATGTTAGCACAATAAATAGTTATAGAATTAGGCTTGGGATGGAGCATTGTTTTTACAATGAAAATGAGAAGGTTTGGGTGTTTGCAACAGCTGATTTTGAAGTGCAAGAATTGATAAATGATGAGCAGCAGCTTACACTCTTCCTTTATGAATCAACAATTTGACGAAGAAGTAGTCATTACCTTTGTATATGCTCAGACAAATGCTGGGGACAGATTTTTTCTTTGGGAGGCATTGCAATATTTTGCTTCTGACAATGTCAAGACTTGGCTGGTAGCTGGAGATTTTAATGTCATTCTTTCAGAGAATGAAAAATATGGTGGATTGCCAGTGTTCATGCCTGAGTATGAAGAATTTGCTTCTACTCTTGCCAATTGTCAGCTCATGGATCTTGGATTCAACTCAGGCAGTATCTTTACTTGGTGGAATTGTAGGACTGAAGAGGACTTCATTCTCAAGAGGCTAGATAGATATTTGGGTAATCAGCAGCTCATTGACATGTGCACAAAGATTGAGATTGATCATCTTGCTAGAGTTGGCTCAGATCACTCTCCTTTGCTTGTCAACTTCTCACAAGATCCTACTCCTACTATCAAGCCTTTCAAGTTCCTCAATTTTTGGACTTCACATGAGGATTTTCTTACATTAGTGAGGGAGCACTGGGAGTTACAAGTCACTGGAGATTCATTTATTGTATTGAATACAATATTGAAGACTTTGAAGAAGAAACTGTCTGCCTGGATTAAAGCTACTTATGGCAACATCTTTCAGCAAGTTTCTACTCTGGAGGACATCATTTTGGGACATGAGTTTCAACTTGAACTTGCACCCACACCTGAGAATAGAGAAGCACTGAAAAAGGCTGAAGCCGAGCTGAAGAGGTACTTATCAATAGAAGCTGAATTTTGGAAACAAAAGGCAGGAATGAAATGGTTCAAGGAAGGTGATACAAACTCCAAATTCCTTCACTATCATGTTAATGGTAAGAGGAAGAAGTTACAGTTAGCAGGATACAAAATAAAGAAGGCAATTGGATCAACTCCCAAGAAGCTATGGCAAATGACGCTTTATGGTTCTTTCAAAGGCAGTTTGCTACTGAAGAAGTGTCAAAAAATTATGATCTGTTGATGAATGTTCCTTCATTGATCTCTAATGAGCAGAATGAAAAGTTCACAAAGGTACCCTGGGAAGTGAAGTCAAGCAGGCATGTTTTTGGGCTTAGTGGTGATAGTGCCAGTGGTCCTGATGGCTATATTGGCAAGTTCTTTCAAATGTCTTGGGATATTATCAAGGAGGATATTGTTAGAGTGGTTCAGGCCTTGTTTAGTGGTAGGGCAATCCCCAGATATGTCACACGCACCAACTTGGTCCTAATTCTAAAGAAGCCAAAAGTTTCAACCTTTTCAAACCTCAGGCCAATCAGTCTTAGCAATTTCATCAACAAAGTACTTTCAAGAGTGGTGCATAACAGGCTTGTTGATGTTCTTCCTTCTCTCATCTCTCAGAATCAGGCAGGCTTTGTTAAGGGAAGGAGTATAATGGAAAATGTATTGCTTGCTCAGGAGATTATACATGATATAAATGAGAGGGGTGTTGATGCTAATGTTGTGATCAAACTGGACATAATGAAGGCTTATGATAGGGTGTCTTGCCCATTTTTGACAATGGTACTAAGGAAGATGGGTTTTTGTCATGAATTCATTGATGTGATCTTTCAGTTGGTGTCTTCAAACTGGTACTCAGTTCTCTTTAATGGTCAGAGTTATGGATTCTTTCATTCAGGCAGAGGGTTGAAGCAAGGTGATCCTTTATCACCTACTCTATTCATTCTTACAGTTGAAGTTCTTTCTAGAACCTTGAATTCATTGAATACACACAGCTTTTATACGGGCTATGCTATGCCCAAATGGAGCTCATACCTCAATCACTTGTCCTATGCTAATGGTACTATTTTGTGTACTTCTTCTCATGATGAGTCTTTACATTTGATCACTGGTGTTTTTCAAGCTTATGAGGCAGTTTCAGGACAGAAGATAATCAAAGACAAGAGTGCTATCTACCTACATGGATCAGTGAATGATGATGAGGTTGAGAGGGTTGAATTGATTACTGGCATTCAGAGAAAGGAGTTCCATTTTACCTACTTGGGATGCCCTATCTTCTATGGTAGGAGGAAGAAGATATACTATGAATACTTAGTATGGAAAGTGACTGCTAGGATCCATGGTTGGAGTGCAAAGATGCTATCATTTGGGGGGGAGAACAATTTTGATCAAGCATGTCTTGCAAAGCATAACAATTCATCTTCTTTCAGCAGTGAATCCTTTAGATAGTGTGCTCAATCAATTACACAAGATTTTTGCAAAGTTTTTTTTTGGGGTAATTCACAAGAGCGAACAAGCAGGCACTGGTCCTCTTAGAAAAATCTATGCTTGCCAGTTGATGAAGGTGGCATGGGGTTCATATCATTGTTTGATGTTTCAAGTGCTTTGTTTGCTAAACTTTGGTGGAACTTTAGAACTGGAGACTCTTTATGGGTAACATATATGTCTAATAAAAATTGCAAGAAGCTACACAAAGCCATTGTGCCATTTAAAGAAGGTTCCTATGTCTGGAGAAAAATGATACAAGCTAGGGAGGTTATTGATCATGAGATTCAGTGGCAGATTAGGCAAGGTTCTGCTCACTTGTGGTAAATAACTGGACAGGCCTAGGACCATTGTACTTTATAGTTCTATACATATTTGATTGTGATTTATGGTATAACAGTGTCAAGGAGCTATTTGAGGAGGGACACTGAAATATTGAGCTTTTAAATCTGTTGCAGCCTAAAGACATTGTGGAGCATATTGTCTAGAATGTGCACTTGTTAGGGTCTGATCAGAGAAGGGATAAGGCTTGGTGGGGCTTGACATCAAATGGCAAATTCTCAGTGAGTAGTGCATGGAATTACATAAGGGTGAAGCAACATAAAGTCCCTATTACTAAGTTTATGTGGGTTAAAGGGATGCCTATTAAGGTGTCATTTATGATGTGGAGACTATGGAAGTTTAAGCTTCCACTTGATGATGAGCTTAAGAGAATGGGCTATCAGTTTCCATCCAGGTGTTGGTGTTGTACTACTCCTAATGTTGAAACTAGGAAACATCTTTTTTAGGACAAGTCCAATAGCCAATAATGTATGGAGATACTTTTCTCAACCTGCAGGGATTCAGGTGGATAGTTGCAATCTTCAACAGGTTTGCTTTAAGTTGTGGAGGCAATGGCCCAAGCCTTGGTCACAAGCAGTTTTTCATACTATTCCTTCCTTTATTATTTGGTCTTTATGGAAAAGAAGGAATGCTATAAAACGTGATAAACTGTTTCTTACTCTAGGCTGCTTTATGAAATTACTAGTAATATTTTTTACTTTGTTAAGGTAAGGTTTCCATATATAGTTGTGGGGAACCAGTAATGGCCTGACATTGTGAGTGCTCTTGACAATTATTTGCCTAAGTTCAGGTATATTAAAGTGGGGTGGAAAGTGCCATGCCCTGGAGTATTGAAGGTGAATATTGATGGTGCCTCTAAGGGCAATCCTAGCCCTAGTTCTTTGGCTTTTTATGTGAAAAATGAGGAGGGTGATGTCTTTTATGCATTTGCAAAGCTGATTGGTGAGCACAATAATATGTATGCTGAAGCAATGGCCATCAGGGAAGCCATGAAATTCAGTTTTGTGAAGAAGGCTCTAGGGGCAGTTGTGATTGAAACTGATTCACTAGTTGTTAAACAGGTGATTGAGGGGGTGTGGCAACCTATGTGGTTCATAGCATCTATTGTTGATGATATTTTGAAGTTGAAGAAATTGGGGAATTTTCAGTTTAAGCACACATTGAGAGAGGGCAATAAGCTGGCTGATTGCCTAGCTAATCTTGCTTATGAGTTGCCTAGTGTTAGCTTTACTTCCTATGCTCAATTGCTTACCAAAGCTAAGCTGATTGTCAATCTTGACAAACATCATTTTGTGGAGTATAGAGCTAAGAGATGGAAAGGTCCATAATGATGACAAGCAAGAGGAGAAGTGGAGAAGAAGGAGCTGAATGAGGATGGGAGAATGCCCCCTATGATCAAGACTGCATAGTGGAGATCTTATGGGATTATTTCACTAACTATTTCTTATTTTTTGCAGGTATAAGTTGGGAAGTGTTAAACATGAGTTGCTGCCTTTTATTGGCAAGCAAGACAGTGTCACATGCTGGAATTACACTAAACATGCTCTTATATATGTTTCAGCCTACAAATAGCTCCTTGATTGTTTCAACATACAAGCACTTTAGTGCTTTTCTCTTTTCTAATAGTATTAGCATATTTAGGTCAATCTTTGAGCTATTGCTTCACTTGTTCTCAACTCGTTTGGTTGCAGCTTATCAATCAATACAGGATTGGAGTGTTTCTATGACTCTAGAAACTGCTTCAATGATCATATGCATCCCTGGGATGTTTGCAATGTTCTCATTGATCTTAATGTATTATGCTCATTTCAGTTTGGCTCATGCTAGTAGCCAAGGATATGCTTCACTGGTTGCATTATGGTGCCAGATCACACTTCTGAAGATTTGGGATATTGCTGCTTCAGTGTCACTCTTTTTGTTTCAAGGCAATGCTTTGAATTTCTCTGGTGGAGCACCGGTACGCCATCACTGTGCCGCTCAAGGAGCCGTTGTGCTCCACTGCTTTAGTCGACTATCATCAACAATTTGGCCATCCTGCAAGAAGAAGACATATGCAACATTAGATAGGTTATTATTCTTATGTATTCTTCATTGGGTAATGGCTCTTAGTATCAAGTTATTAATTGTAAAGTATCAAGCTTATGTGCTATTTTTACATTACTTGGTGGTATTAGTACTAATTAGTGCTCAACCCAAGATTGTGAGGGTAATATGTAAGCTAGATAGTATGCTAGGTAGAGTTAGTTTACTTATAGTATCGCACTTTTATATGCACAACTTGTAAGACTATTTAATTTTTGGTTGTTTATTATTAATAAAAATGGTCACTAGGAGTAATGCCTAGTTGACTCTTTATTAAAAAAAAAACCCCAACCCCTGCCTGTTTTCTCTCTAGCTTTGGCGATTTGAGGCTATTTCCAGGCGATTCTCTCTTGGCTTTTTCCATGGCCACTCCAGCCACTGGGCAGCCCCCCACCCTCTACTGCCTCTTATGCAGCAGTAGTTGTACCACCAGCTCAAAATATCAAAAATCAGACAGTTCAAGTCCCAACCTTACCCATTCGACATCCTCAAAGGATTAACGGGAGGCATACCATGATGTGGAATAAAAAGGTGGTGCAACATTCCATTGCCTCTACCAAATTGCTATATGGCATCATTGGGAAGTTTACCTATGAGTCTCCAGATTTAAATGACCTACGAAAAGTTATTCCTTCTCAATGTAAAATTAAGGGTCATTGTGTCATTGGATCCCTTGATTATAGGAGTATTCTGATCCGTTGCTCACTTTTTGAAGATTATGTCAACTTGTTATCCAAGGGGCATTGGCTTAAAGTTGGACGTGAATTTTTTTAATGAGAACCCTAAAGTGGGATCCTTGGTGTGATCCTAAGAAAGAAACATCAATTGTAGTAGGTTGGATTTCATTCCCTAATTTACCTCCTAATTTCTTTGTTAAGGAGTGTATTTTTTCTTTATCTTTGGCAGTGGGGAAACCTTTCCACCTAGATGCAGCTACTTTGAATCATACTCGACAAAGTTGTGCACGAGTTAAGGTGGAGATTGATCTACTTGGTGAGTTACCGGATGAGATTGACAATGTAGAAGTTGATGAAGACACAGGGAAGAAACATTCTAAATGCATCAAAATTGTCTATGATTACCTGCCCAAGTATTGTTCCTAATGTTGTTTGCAAGGACATGATAATCAAGAGTGTGGGGTTCTATATCCTGACCTATATGTGTAGAAAAATGAACAAGGTGATAGAAGAGATGACAACGGAGGTGTTCAGCATGTTTCCAAGGTGCTAACCAGTGGTAAAGTTGTTGGTGACCCAGGTCCAAGTGGTGTCAAAGATACACGAGTGCAAGCCAAGAAATAAGGGAATGGGGGAAGGTGGCAAAACCCTAATCGAAACCCTAATGTTTGGCAAGTGGCAAACAAGAAGAAATTTGGAGGTGTTACTGCGAAGGTGGATCAGTCTCAAGGTGTGAACAAAGATGAAACTCGTAATGCTAATGCTTTTGCAATTCTTAGTGAAGAACAAATTGAAGATGATACAAATTTGAATGAAACTGGAAGAGAGGACAAGAAGTTAGTTAATTCGGTTGAAAAACCTAGCAACACATTAATTGCTTCTCGTATTAATGATGCTGGAGGTGCAGTCAACAAGGGAAGCTGCTGGGGGTGCTATTATTGAACAACCAAAAGACAATGATTTGGTTGGTGTGCGTGATAATTCTGTGGCTGAATTAACTTCGTCCAAGGTGGAGGACAAATTTAATGTCCAGGAAGTTAAGGCGACTTGAATGAAGCTGAATGGTGTAGTTAATGCATCAAGTGGAGAGAAGGGCATTAAAGCTAAGGGTTTGACTCCATGCGTGGAAATTCAAGAACCTGAATTAATGTCGGGGAAGGATTTAATTAAGGTGACTCCTGAACTTTCAGGGAATGCATTAAATTCAAGTATTAAAGCTTGAAGGTTGGAGTTCATTAATGAGGAGGCAAAGATTTTGTCCACTAAATCTGGGGGAAACCTGATTTCTCATACACTTGAATTAATTCCCTTATCAACATTGAAGAAAATAACTGCACAAGTTAATGACAACTTGATTATGCCTACTCTTAAAATTCCTTTGAATCCTACTCATAGCCCTATTGAATCACAAGTTCCTTTGAACACCTCAGTCCAGTCAATTCCTTCTCAAAACTTGTTTAGGGGTTTATCCAAAGAAGATTTTACTGAAGATGAAAAGGCACTGATCAATTCTTTTCAGTTAAGTGATAGTAAAGGTCTTTTGCAAAGGCAAAAGAGGCACTCACCAACCAAACAACTTGTTGTGCAAGAAGAAGTGGGAGCTGGAGCTGGAATTGAAGATGAAGAGGATGAGTCAACTGCCCATAATTTTCAGCATGTAGCTAGGTATGGTGATCTATCTCCTAGGACAATTGATGCAGCTAAAAAATGAGGAAAAAGAGGCAAAACAGATCCTGGCCCTATTACCATGATACAACCTATGAGGAGTTCAAAATCCAAAGTTTAAAATGATGTACAAAGCTTTGATTTGGAGCATTCAATCAGTCAACACACAAGAAGCTTTTACAAGGCTAACAACACTTCATAGACACCACCACTTCTCTTTCATAGGACTGCTGGAGCCATTTCAAGAAACATGTAGAGTACAATCCAATGGTTTGAGATTAAATATGCGTTGGTCTATTTCAAATGTCAATGGAAAGATCTGGGCTTTTGTGGGTGATGATTATGTTGTTTCTATCATTGATGATCAAGAACAAATCCTACCTTTGAAGCTGCACCATATTCAGTTGGACAAAGAGTTCTATGTCAGCTTGGTTTATGCTAAATGTGATAGGCTGGATAGAATGCCTTTGTGGAATTCACTTAAATTCTTGGCTGCATCTGCGGTGAAACCCTGGCTGATTGGAGGTGATTTCAATGTGATCATGTCTGAAGAGGAGAAGAATGGTGGATTGCCAGTGCTAATTACTAAGGTTGATGATTCTGTTGCCACCATTTCTGCTTGTAGTCTCACTGACGTAGGCTTCACTGGAAGCACATATACTTGGTGGAATGGGAGAATAGAAAATCACTTTATCCTGAAGAGAATTGATAGGTGTTTTTCTAATCAGGAGTTTATTGACTATTTTCCTAAGGTTGAGGTTGAAAACCTTTCAAGAACTGGCTCTGACCATTCCCCCTTGTTACTCTCTTGCTCTACTGAAGCTGACAACATTATCAAATCCTTCGAGTTCCTCAATTTCTGGACTGAACATGACACCTTCTTTCAAGTGGTCAGGGAAAATTGGGTGTGTGACTGTGAGGGTGATCCCTTTATTATTTTTCATAGGAAATTAAAGAAGGTTAAGCAGGCTTTATCTAGATGGAGCAAACAGACTTTTGGCAATATCTTTCAGAAGATTGCCTCCCTTGAAGATATCATCAAAGCTCATGAAGAAAAATTGGAAGAAGCTCCTTGTGAATTTCATAGAGAACAACTCAAGAAAGCTGAAGCTGATCTTAAGAGAGTGTTGCATCTTGAAGATGAGTTTTGGAAGCAAAAAAGGCAGGTTTCCAATGGTTCAAGGATGTTGATTATAACACAAAGTTCTTTCATGCTCAGGTGCAAGGTAGAAGAAAGAAGCTGAAAATTCATAAGATCCAAGATAGATAGATGGAAAGTGGATAGATGATAGTGATGCTATGGCTGCTGAGGCTGCTTGGTTTTTCCAACAATAATTCACAAGAGATGAGGAGGAACTGAATTTTGATCTATTACTTCATGTCCCTCAAATGGTTACCTCTGGTCAGAATAGGGAAATAGAGGAACTCCCATCCTCAGCTGAAGTTAAACAGGCAGTGTTTGGGCTTAGTAGAGACAGTGCAAGTGGCCCTGATGGGTTTTCAGGCAGGTTTTATCATGTGTTCTGGGACATTATAGCTGCTGATCTCACTATGCTAGTGAGAGCATTCTTTGGAGGCCATGAAATTCCCAAGTTTGTTTCTCACACTAACCTAGTCCTTCTTCCTAAAAAGACTAATGTTGCTATATTTTCTAATTTTAGACCAATTAGTTTATGTAATTTTGTCAACAAGGTAATCTCTAGAGTGTTACATGAAAGGTTGGTGCACTTGCTGCCTACTTTGATCTCTCCTACTCAAGCTGGTTTTGTCAAGGGTAGAAGTATTGTTGAAAATGTTTTACTTGTGCATGAGATTGTTGATGACATCAGGAAAAGAGCTAAATAAGCTAATGTAGTGATCAAATTGGACATGATGAAGGCCTATGATCGAGTATCCTGGTTGTTCCTTTCTAAGGTACTTAGGAAGATGGGATTTGGTGAGATATGCATTGATATGGTGATGAGATTGCTGAATAATAATTGGTACACTGTGTTGTTTAATGGCCAACCTCATGGTTTTTTCACTTCTTATAGAGGACCGAAACAAGGAGATCCTCTTTCTTCCACCTTGTTCATCCTTTCAGCTGAAGTACTTTCCAGAGCTTTGAATGTCTTACATGAAAATGCTATGTTCAAAGGCTTTGTAATGCCTAAGTGGAGTCCTCACATCAACCACCTGGCCTATGCTGATGACACTATTCTTTTCTGCTCCACAGATACTACTTCTTTGAGGCTTATGATGGGTGTGCTTGATGCTTATGAAGGTGCTAGTGGTCAGAAGATCAACAAAGAGAAAAGCTCTACCTATTTGTACCACAATGTAAGTCAGGAGTTAGTGGATAGAGTTGAGGTTCTTTTTCCTTCACTTATCTAGGGTGCCCTATCACATACAAAAGGAGAAATAAAGCACAGTTTGATGATATTGTTGCAAAGGTTATGAAGTAGCTTAAATCTTGGAGAGCTAAAATGCTATCCTATGGAGGTAGAGCCACTCTGATTCTGCATGTTCTTTTGAGTATGCCAATCCATTTGCTTTCAGCTATGAATCCTCCAGATAGTGTGATCAATCATTTTCACAAAATGTTTGCTAATTTCTTTTGGAACAACTCTGAAGAGCACTCTAGGAGGCATTGGGCTTCCTGGGATACTTTGTGCAAGCCATATACTGAAGGAGGTGTGGGGTTTAAATCTTTACATGATGTGTCGAAGGCCCTTCTTTGCAAAGCTTTGATGGAACTTTAGAACAAAGACCTCTCTTTGGGATACCTTTATGGCCAATAAGTACTGCAAAACAATTCACTACTCAGTTGTCCCCTATACTGATGGCTCTCCAGTTTGGCAAAATATGTTGCAAGTGAGAGCTTTAATGGATCATGAAATAGTATGGCAAGTTAAGCAAGGATCCTCTTATTTTTGGTATGATAACTGGACACATGTTGGAGCACTGTATTTCATAGTTTCTAGGAACTTTTACATTAGGGAGGAACTGAATGTTGTGAAGGATTTCTTTGATACTACTGGGTGGAATCAGCAGCTACTATATGACACTTTGCCACAAGATCTAGCACAACATGTCTTGGAGAACATCCAGCCGGGGGAGATCACTAAGCCAAGAGATTCACCATGGTGGGAGCTTACTTCTAATGGTAAGTTCACTGTTAAGAGTGCCTTTCATTATGTTAGAGCTAAGGGTGAAGTCAAGAATGTGTACAAGCTTATCTGGCTGAAGGGGGTGCCTTTTAAAGTGACATTTGTGCAATTGAGAGCTTAGAAGTTTAAACTTCCACTTGATACAGGACTTAAGAGAATGGGGTATAACTTGCTTTCAAGGTGTTGGTGTTGTGAGCATCCTAAGGAAGAAACAAGAGAACATCTTTTCATTACTAGTTCAATTGCCAAAAATGTGTGGTCTTACTATGCAAATACACAAGGGTTTGTCATACATGACTGGAGGTTCAAACAAGTAGTTGAGAAGTGGTGGCAATGTAAGAAGAAGCCATGGTTGAAGATTCTTTGCCAAGCAGTGCCTGCTTTTGTTGTTTGGGAGCTATGGAAGAGAAGAAACACCATTGCTCATGGGGAAAAAGTATCTTTTCGAAGGCTAATTCATGAGATATCAAGAAACTTACACATGCTTCTACTTGTGAGATACCCAGGGATGAAGTATGCACCACCTGACTGGCCTTCCTTGGTTCACTTTCTTGAAGACTATAGACAACAATTCAAGTACACTAAGGTGCTTTGGAGATTCCCAGCTAGTGGTATTTACAAATGCAACACTGATAGAGCATGTAGAGGTAACCCAGGATTGAGCTCTTATTGATTTTGTTTGCGTAATGATCATGGGGATCTTATTTATGCTAGAGCTAAACTAATAGGTGCGAGCGGAAGCAATGGATATTAAGGAGGCTATGCATTATTGCCTAACAAATGCTTCAGGTCATATTGTCATAGAAACTGATTCTCTACTACTTAAAAACATTATTGAAGGAGTATGGGGAGTTGCTTGGTCCATCGCTGGAAAAGTTGAGGAAATCAGCTCTATGAAGTGTAGGGGCAATTGAGTTTTGAGCATGTACTTCATGAGGGTAATCATTTAGCTGATCATTTAGCTAATGTGACGTTTGAAGTTGGGGAGGAAGAATTCCATAGTTTCACTGATTTAGGGGTGCAAGGGAGACGACTTCTCAATTGGGACAAAGCTCAATTGCCATCATATAGACAACGACTTATAAAGCATGGAATTGGCAATAATTGAGGAGGCTACACGCTTTTATTCTAACATTGTTTGCTCATTTTGCAGGTTTTACAAGTTTTTATTGGTCATGTTGCTTATGAGTTGTCTATTCAAGTTTAGAAGAAGCAACATAGGCATTGATTGGCACGCAGGATCAAGGAGTTGCTCAATGCCTGCAATTACACAAAGAAGAAGATTTAGTGGCTATTTTGCTTGATGAACACACACACGATTGGATACTACAAGCTCACACTGGATTATTTACTTACCTTCTATTTATAGTAGCTAGTACTTTTGTTGTCAAGTATTATGACTTTGGGAAATACGACTCTAGATTGGTGGCATTAGCATTGTATAATACTCAACCCAATTGGGAAAAGATCTTCCAAGGACATGTGCATAGGTGAGCACTAGCTAGACTTAATTTAGTTTCCACAAGTCGTTTGTTTTATTTTTTAGCATGTAAAGACTTGATGTTGTTTTTCTTCATTATTATTAATAAAATTTGTCACTAGGCTCCAGGCTTAGTGATATTCATTAAAAAATAAATAAAAAAACCCCAAACCAACCCCGCGCCTGTTTTCTCTCTAGAATAGGCGATTTTAGGTGATTCTCAGGCAAAATTCTTCAGGCTTTTTCCATGGCCACTGGGGTTGCTCAGCCCAATACACAACCCTCTACTGCCTCCTATGCAGAAGTAGTTGTACCACTAGCTCAAAACATCGAAAACCATGCACTTCAAGCCCAAACCCTACCCATTCGACACCCACAAAGAATAAACGGCAGGCCTACTATGATGTGGAATAAAAAGGAGGTGCAACAGTCCATTGCCTCTACCAAGCTACTCTATGGCATAATTGGGAAGTTGACTTATGGTTCTCCAGATTTAAACGACCTACGCAAAGTAATTCCTTCTCAATGTGAAGTTAAGGGTCATTGTGTCATTGGCTCACTTGATTATAGGAGTATTCTGATTTGTTGTTCACTATTTGAAGGTTATGGCAACTTGTTATCTAAGGGACATTGGCTTAAAGTTGGACGTGAATCATTTTTAATGAGAACACTGAAGTGGGATCCCTTGTGTGATCCTAAGAAAGAAACATCAATTGCAATAGGTTGGATTTCATTCCCCAATTTGCCACCCTATTTTTTTATTAAGGAATGTATTTTTCATTGGCCTTGGCAGTTGGTAAACCACTACATTTAGATGCAACTACTTTGAATCACACACGCCCTAGTTGTGCTAGGGTCAAGGTGGAAATCAATTTGTTAGGTGATTTTCCCCATGAAATTGATATTGTGGAAATTGATGATGACACGGGGAAGAAACATTCTAAATGTATTAAAATTATGATGACTACCTTCCAAAATATTGCTCTCAATGTTGTTTGCAAGGACATATAGATGAATAATGTAGGGTTCTACATCCAGATTTGTATGAGGACAATAATGATAGAGGTGATAATAATGATGGCAAGGGTGATACTAAACAGGCTTTGGGAATGAAGGTGCTGAAAAGTGGTAAAATTGTAGGTAAACCTGGGCCTAGTGGTGCAAAAGATTATAAGGGAACTTATGTGCACAATAAACCTCAAGGCAGGAAGTTTGGAAATGCTACAAGAAGACAAAACCCTAATCGTGATCCTAATGCCTGACAGGTGGCAACAAAGAAGAAGAACAATGATGTTAAAACTCAAGAACAAGCTGGTAACAAGGAGGATGCGCGTAATGTTAATGCTTATGCAGTACTACAAGATGAGGAGGAAATAATTCCCCCAGGTGTGAATGATATTGATGACAAAGCTGTTAAGGTAGTTAACTCGGTTAAAAACCCTAACACAGTGCTGAATGTTACAAAATCTAGGTTTGCATTTAATGATGGGCACATTAAAGCTGGGGGTGAGGCATCCCTGGATTAAGATCTTCCAGGAAGTCGAGGTGCATAAATTAATGGTAAGGAAGTAAAGGCGACTGGAATGAAGCTAAAGGGTTTAGTTAATGCATCAGGAGGTGAGAAGAGCATTAAAGCTCAGGGTTTGAGCAATTCCCCACGCTGGATATTCAAGAAACTGAATTATTGTCGGGTAAGGAGTTAATGGCTACTCCTAAACTGGCTGGAAGTGCATTAAATTCAGGAAATAAAGCTGGGAGTTTGAAGATTATTAATGAGGAGGCAAAGATTTTGCTAAATAAAGCTGGGGGAAATATTTTTCCTTCTATAAATGATTTAATTCCCCTCTCCACACTAAAGAAGATGACTGCTCAATTAAATGAAAACCTGATTATGCCCACTTTGAAAATTCCCTCAAACCCTAATCCTGGTCCTATTGAAGCACATGTTCCTTTGAACACTTCAGTTCAATCAGTACCCTCCCAACTTAACCAGCATGACACTGATTTGAATTTGCAATAATATGAAAATTTGTATAGGGGTTCATCCAAAGAAGACTTTACTGAAGATGAAAAGGCATTGATCAACTAAATGCAACTTAGTGATAGCAAGGGCATTCTGCAAAGGCAAAAAAGGCACACCCCTGGCAAACAAATTGTTTTGCAAGAAGATGGAGGTGAAGGAGCTGAAATTGAAGATGAAGAAGAGGAGTCGACTGCCCATAATTTTCAGCATGTAGCTAGGGATGGTGACCTATCTCCTAGGACAATTGATGCAACTAAAAAAGGTGGAAGAAGAGGCAAAAAAGATCCTGGCCCTATTACCAGGATACAACCAGTGAGAAGCTCAAAATCCAAAGTTTAAAATGATGCACAAAGCTT
Source organism: Petunia x hybrida (assembly GCA_037355625.1). NCBI lineage: Eukaryota > Viridiplantae > Streptophyta > Magnoliopsida > Solanales > Solanaceae > Petunia > Petunia x hybrida. Next base: position 3,864,070 of record JBBBVM010000008.1, read on the forward strand.
TGATTTGGAACATAAGTTCAGTCAACACACAAGAAGCATTTACAAGGCTAACAACACTTCATAGACATCACCATTTCTCTTTCATAGGACTGATGGAACCTTTTCAAGAAGCATGTAGAGTTCAATCCTATGAAATGAGATGAAATATGCATTGGTCTATTTCAAATGTCAATGGCAAGATCTGGGCTTTTATGGGTGATGATTACACTGTTTCTATCATTGATGATCAAGAAAAAATCCTAACTTTGAAGCTGCATCATATCCAGTTGGACAAAGAGTTCTATGTCAGCCTGGTTTATGCTAAATATGATAGGCTTGATAGAATGCCTTTGTGGGATTCACTTCACTTCTTGGCTGCTTCCATGGTGAAACCTTGGCTGATTGGTGGTGATTTTAATGTGATCATGTCTGAAGATGAGAAGTATGGTGGACTGCCAGTGCTTACTACTGAGTTTGATGATTTTGTTGCCACCATTTCTACTTGTAATCTCACTGACTTACGCTTCACTGGAAGCACATATACTAGAAGAATTGAAGATCACTTCATCCTGAAGAGAATTGATAGATGATTTGCTAATCAGGAGTTCATTGACTATTTTCCAAAGGTTGAAGTTGAGCACCTTGCCAGAACTGGTTCTTAGCACTAAAGCTGACAACATTATCAAATCCTTCAAGTTTTTCAAATTATGGACTGAACATGACACCTTCTTGCAAGTGGTTCAGGATAACTGGGTGTGTGACTGTGAAAGGGATCCTTTCATTATTTTTCATAGGAAGCTGAAGAAGGTAAAGCAGGCTTTGTCTAGGTGGAGTAAGCAAACCTTTCACAATATTTTTCAGAAAATTGCATCCCTTGAAGACATTATCAAAGCTCATGAGGAGAAGCGGGAAGAAGCCCCTAGTGAATTTCATTGAGAATAACTAAAGAAAGCTGAAGCTGATCTTAAGAGGGTGTTGCATCTTGAAGATGAATTCTGGAGACAAAAAGCAGGCTTTCAATGGTCCAAAGATGGTGATCATAACACAAAGTTATTTCATGCTCTGGTGAAAGGCATAAGAAAAAAGTTGAAAATTCATAGGATTCAAGATAGAGATGGAAACTGGATATCTGATAGTGATACAACGGCTGCTGAGGCTACTTGGTTTTTATAGCAATAATTCACTAGTGATGAGGCTGAGCTGAACTTTGATTTACTCCTTCATGTCCCCACTTTGGTGACCAGTGAGCAGAATAGAGCTATTGAAGAGCTTCCTTTAGCTGATGAAGTTAAGAAGGCAGTGTTTGGGTTAAGTGGAGACAGTGCTAGTGGGCTTGAAGGCTTTTCAGGCAGGTTCTATCATGCTTGTTGGGATGTCATTGCCTCTGATGTAATCAGGCTAGTGAGGGTATTCTTTGGTGGACATGAGATCCCAAAGTTTTTCTCCTATACTAACCTGGTTCTCTTACCTAAAAAGCCCAATGTTGCCACATTCTCTGACTTCAGGCCAGTCAGTTTATGCAACTTTATTAATAAAGTGATATCCAGAGTTCTTTATGAAAGGCTGGTTCAGTTGCTGCCTACATTGATCTCCCCTACTCAAGCTGGATTTGTCAAAGGTAGAAACATTATTGAGAATGTCTTGCTAGTTCATGAGATTGTTGATGACATCAGGAAGAGAGCAAATGAGGCAAATCTGGTTATAAAACTTGACATGATGAAAGCATATGATAGAGTGTCCTTGTTGTTCTTGTCTAAGGTGTTGAGGAAAATGGGATTTGGCGAAATTTGTATAGACATGGTAATAAGACTGCTCAACAACAATTGGTACATTGTCTTGTTCAATGGACAACCCCATGGTTTCTTCTCTTATTCTAGAGGATTGAAGCAAGGAGATCCTCTCTCTCCTACTTTGTTCATCTTGTCTGCTGAAGTGCTCTCAAGGGCTCTAAATGCTATACATGAGAATGCAATGTTCAAGGGCTTTGTTATGCCTAAATGGAGCCCTTACGGCCTATGCAGATGACACTATTCTTTTCTGCTCTACAGACACAACTTCACTGAGGTTGATGATGGGAGTTCTTGATGCTTATGAGGGTGCTGGTGGTCAGAAGATAAACAAGGAGAAGAGCTCCACTTATATGTACACTGTCAGCAGGAGCTAGTCGATAGGGTGGCACACATGTAACACCCCAGCTAAGGGTTAAGTATCTCACATCGGTATAACACAGGAGAGATGCTGGGTATACAAGTTAACTGGCTTTAGACCCTATGATATGAAAATCAAGACACAAATGAAAAGACTAGAATTAAAAGTAAGACCTAATTGATTTAGAGAAGAATTAAGAAAATTAATTAGGGAAAGATTAACCTAATTATCCCCTTAATCACCTAAACAAAAGAACCCTAACTATTTGATCCTTAATTAGCTAAGCTAATTGCAAATCAAGGACATTAATGATTCTTAAGCAAACAAGCTTAGCAAAATCCTCACAATTATCAATATTCATCAAAACTAAGTCTACTAATGACTTTGGAAGTATTTATACATTGGCAAATGCCTTCGCTAACCCTTAACAATGGGCCTTCAAGTCATTAGCCACTGGTGGGCTTTCTGATCCTTGTCTCAGCGCGATCACACAGTGATACACGCAATCGCGCTGAGCTTCAATTCATGTCCACGCGATCGCGGCTGTGGTCACGCGATCGCGCAGGCAAACCTTCAACCTGTCTCTTGCGCGATCGCGTCTGTGGACGCGCGATCGCGCAGCTCTTCATTTTCAATAACACGCGATCGCGTCTGACACTCACGATTGCGTAGCTCCTCTCTTTCCCCTTCCGCGATCGCCTCTGTGCACGTGCGATCGCGATAAGCATTTTCAGTTCCAGAGGCAGTAAGCATGCAAAACTGCCCTGGAACCCCCAAGACTTGCCCAATCAGTTCTAGCTGTGTAAACATTGCCTGTAGCTGCTGCAACTCCCTAGCTTGGCTCCTCGTGAAGGGCTTGGACAAGCGTCGAGTTGCGTCATTCTCCCCGTCCACGGATTCACTTGGTCTTTAACTTCGAAGGGAGACAAGTCACACACATCAAACGTGTTGTGCACTTGGTATTCACTAGGCAAGTCCACCTTGTACGCGTTGTCATTAAGGCGTTCATGGACTTGGAAGAGGCCATCTCCTCTAGGCATCAATTTGCACGTCCTCTTGTTTGGGAACCTATCCTAATGAACCCACACCCAATCAACGGGCTCAAAGATTATTATCTTCCTTCCTTTGTTTGCTTTCTTGGCAACTTCTTGATTTTTCTTCTCAAGTTGTTTCCTTACTTGCTAATGAAGTTGCTTCATCTTTTGAGCTCGCACCTTGGCATCTAAACTTAAGACAACATCACTAGACAAAGGCGTAAGGTCCAAGAGGGTAAGGGGATTAAAGCCATACACAACTTCAAATGGTGTCATGCAAGTAGATATGTGCATGGTCCTATTATAAGCAAATTCAATCAAGGGTAGGTGTTCTTCCCAAGAAGCTAGTTTTCCCTTGACCATAGCTCTAAGCATGGCACCCAAGGTTCTATTAACAACCTCGGTTTGGGGGTGGCAAGAAGTAGAGAACAACAACTTTGTGCCAAGCCTCCCCCAAAGCTCCTTCCAAAAGTGACTAAGGAACTTGGGATCCCTACACTAACGATAGATTTTGGAACCCCATGCAATTTAAGCACATTGTCAACAAACAAGTTAGCTATGTGAGATGCATCATCAACCTTGTGACATGGAATGAAGTGAGCCATTTTAGAAAATCTATCAACAACCACAAAAATGCTATCCTTGCCCCATTTTAGTCCTAGGCAATCCAAGGACAAAATCCATGGAGATATCAAGCCAAGGACCTAAGGGAATGGGAAGGGGTGAATACAAACCATGTGGAAGTAGCTTTGACTTGGCTTGCCTACACTCCAAGCATTGGCCACACACCCTCACAACATCCACTTTCATTTTGGGCCAATAGAATTATTTTTTAAGAATCTTCATCGTTTTGCCCACACCAAAATGCCCCATTAGTCCCCCAATATGGGCTTCCCTCACTAGTAATTCCCTCCAAGATGAATTAGGCACACATAGTTTCCCATTCCTAAACAAGACGCCATCAAACTTGTGATACCCCTTTTTCTCCACATCACTACTAACTTCCTCCTCTCCAGACAATTGATTGACTCTTCTACCCCTTTCCTCCACTTCACAATAATCATAAAGTTCTCCAAACTCCGGGTCATTAACATACATTTCCCTCATACTCTCAAAGCCCATGAGTTTGGACCCCAACGTGTTTAACAACAAGTGCCTTCTTGATTGAAGCACAAATTTTCAGGATAAGGCATCCGCCACCACATTCTCCTTCCCCTTTTTGTAATGGATGACATAGGGAAAAGTCTCAAGAAACTCCACCCATTTGGCATGTCTCAAATTTAATTTCTCTTGGGATTTGAGGTGTTTTAAGGATTGGTGGTCGGTTCGAATAACCAACTCTTTGGACCAAAGGTAATGTTGCCAATGAGCCAATGCCCTCACCAAAGCATACTACTCTTTGTCATAGGTGGAATATTTAGTGGTTGCTCCCTTGAGTTTCTTACTAAAATAGGAAATAGGCTTTTGCTCTTGCATCAACACGGCCCCAATACCTACCCCACTAGCATCACATTCAATCTCAAAGGTCTTATCAAAGTTTTGCAATTGGAGAAGGGGTGTGGAACTAAGGACTTCCTTCAACTTCACAAAAGCCTCTTCTTGCTCCTTCCCCCACACAAACACCTTATCCTTCCTTATCACTTCGGTCAATGGTGCGGCTATAGTGCTAAACCCTCTCACAAACCTCCTATAGAAGCTAGCCAACCCATGAAAACTCCTCACATCACCAATGCTTCTAGGAGTGGGCCAATCCCTAATGGCCTCCACCTTAGCCTCATCTACCTCCACACCATTTGCACTCACCACAAAACCAAGGAAAACAACAAATTCAACACAAAAAGAACACTTTTTCAAATTAGCAAATAGTTGTTCCTTTCTCAAGACATCAAACACTTGTTTTAAATGATTAACATGCTCATCAATGGAATTGCTATAGATAAGGATATCATCAAAATATACCACAACAAATTTTCCAATGAAGGATTTGAGCACATGGTTCATCAACCTCATGAAGGTTGAAGGAGCATTGGATAAACCAAAAGGCATGACAAGCCACTCATAAAGACCAAAGTTGGTCTTAAAGGCCGTCTTCCACTCATCACCCGGTTTCATCTGGATTTGGTGGTAGCCACTCCTCAAATCAATTTTAGAAAACACACAAGAGCAGCATAATTCATCTAGCATATCATCTAACCTAGGAATAGGATGACGATACTTTACCATGATTTTGTTTATGGCTCTACAATCCACACACATGCGCCAAGTCCCATCTTTCTTTGGCACTAGGATGATCGGGACCGCACATGGGCTCAAGCTCTCTTGTACAAGGCCTCTTCCAAGCAACTTCTCCACTTATTTTTGAAGTTCTTAGGTAGCTTCCGGGTTGCTTTTATATGCGGCCTTGTTGGGCAATTGTGAACCCGGAACAAGGTCTATTTGATGCTCAATGCCTCTTAGTGGTGGCAATCTACTAGGCAACTCCTCGGGGAAGATGTCTTCATAACCTTGTAAAAGAGAAGAAATAGAACTAGGCAAAGAAGGGGTTAGTTCATTAGTAACCAAAACATGTTCCTTGTGTAGGAGGAGAATCATAGGAACTCCTTCCTTCACATCTCTCAAACATTCCTTCCTAGATAAGAACAAGTTCACTCCCTCTTTTGGTTCCTCCCTCTTTTGAGTAAGAACTCTCACTCTCCCTTCCTCCACAACTCCCTCTTTCTTTTATTTCTCTCTTTTCAACTTTAATTCACTCATCTTCCTATACCCCTCACTTACTTGCGCTGGGGTCAATGGATTGAGAACAAATTTTCGACCCCCCACTTCCAAGGCATACCTATTGGTCTTGCCATCATGCTTGGCCAAGCGATCATATTTCCAAGGCCTACCAAGCAAGATATGGCAAGCTTGCATAGGGACAACGTCAAATAAAAGCTCATCATGGTAATCCCCAATCTTGAACTTAATCAAGGCTTGCTTGGTCACCTTAAGCTCACCACACTCATTCAATCATTAGAGTTTGTAAGATTGTGGGCGCTTTCTAGTGGGTAGTTTAAGTTGTTTAATCAAGGTGGTGCTCACCATATTAACGCAACTACCACCATCAATAATCAAAGAACAAGTAGCACCTTGAACCTTACAATAGGCATGGAATAAACTCTCCCTTTGGTTCGACTCCAACTCCTCCTTCACTTGCGCCCCCATTATTCTTCTTACCACAAGTGTAAGATAATTTTCCTCTAATTTCCCATCTCCCATCACCTCCTTATCAAAATCACCATCACTTGGCATACCCCTATCTATCTCATCATCATCAGTTCCACCCATTTCATAGCCTCCATCACCCAAAGAAATGATAGTCCTCCTATTGGGACAATCTCGCATCATGTGACCACGGCCATTACACTTGTAGCATTGAATGTTAGATAAGTTTTCAAGTTTAGCTTTATTACCTCCCGCCTTGGGCTCCTCCTTGGGCTTGGTTTTTTCAAAGTTGCCTTTGAAGTCGCGCTTGGGCTCCTTAGCTTTATCCCATGGGGTATAAGCCTTCACATTGTCTTTTCCTTTGTTCCAAGTGGATGGCATGTTTTTGGCTTTGTATGACTTGTCTAGCTTGATCCCCTTCTCCACCTTTTGAGCCGCTTGGAATGCTTCAACCAAGCTTTCAAATCGGTGAAATTCCATTGGGGAGGAGATCTCCCTATTCAAACCACCAAGAAACTTTGGTATGAGAGACCGGTCATCATCTAGCACATTAGCCCTTATCCTAGTCCTCTCAAACTCATCAAAATACTCCGTCATGCTCTCGGTTCCTTGCCTCAAACTGTAGAACTTTTTGAGCAATTCATCCTCATAGTGTGGGGGTAGAAACCGAGCCTCCATCATGCCTTTCAAAGCCTCCCAACCCCCATTGGCAATGAGCACTTGTGTTTCCCTTTGATTTCTCTTGGACTCCCACCAAGTAGAAGCAAAGCTTTCAATTTGGGAGATAGCATACTTCACCCTTGTAGCATTTTGGACGTTGTTGATTTGAAAGATTCTCTCCATCGAGATCACCCATTCCATGTACTTATCCGGATCACTTTCACCTTGGAAGGTAGGTAGGTTGACCTTGATAATGTTCAACCCCCTATCTTCATCATGATACCTCCGTTGCCCACCATAACCCCCGTGGTCATAGTCGCCTCCATCACGAGCCACTCTCCCTTGGTAACCTCCTCCAAATCGACCACCTCAATCTCTAACTCCCCCAAAAGGAACTCCCCCTCGTTGGGCTTCACCCGGATACCGAAATGGTTCATTGTCATAGTTCTCATTCTCATGAAAGCCCTCAACATCAAGTGGCCTTGGAGTGTCATTCCTTGGTTGCTCATTTCTTGGGAGATCATGAGTAGGATCCCTCACTTATGGAGTGATGTTCGGCGAATAGGTATCTTGGGCCACCATGTGAGAGTAGCGGTCGTTGGCTCGAGAGATTTGGCTTGGTCCATCATCCCGCACCCCCACGGTTGGAGGTGTGCCAACCACTTGTTTTCCCTTTTCCCGAAGCTCATCCTTGGATGTTAGCTCCTTCACCGTTCCATCCAACCCATCAATCTTATTTTCCAAGAAGTTTATCTTTTCCAATATGGCTTTCATCATGGTTTTAAGTTCCATGTTCCCTTCATTCCCCTCTTGAGTCATTGTACCTACAAACAAGTAAACAAACAAGATTAGTAGAAAGAGTCCTCACCGAGTCGCTCCCTAAGTGTTTACAGTCAAATTGATGTCGCTCAATTCACTCGTGTTTGCACTCAACATTCGGCTTTTACTCACTCTAATGCTCTCTCCTCACTTGCCTTTTTCCACTCTTTGGCTATTGCAAGTTTGTTCTTCGCACACTATGTCCAACTTGACAATCAAACTCAACTAATTCGGGATCGGAAGGAATTGTTGTGACAAGACACGGACAGCTGAAACTGACAAAAGCACTTTAGGAACGTTTAAAGAAAAGGAAGAAAGAAAGGCACGAATCAAATTGGCACGATTCGGAATTGGATGAAATTTGGTTTGTGATCTAGAAACTCACTGTTCTTGATGCTAAAATTGAGTTCCGGTTGGTTGGAAACTGTTACGGGGCTGTTGCGAACGTTCTGTCTAAGAATCTATTTTTCTGGAAATTGATGATCAGTGCGATCGCGTGCGTTGTTCGCGCTCGCGAAGACTTGCTGGTGGTACTTGGCGCGATCGTGTGTCTTGGTCGCGATCGCATAGGCCTTTTAATGATTGGCCTGCGCGATAGCACTGAAGTTGGTGCGATCGCGTAAGCTTCTGGGTTTGAAGCAGAACCCGACTTTGAAGCTCAGTTTTCAACTTGAATCTTCATAAACCACCGTGTTTTTGCTCCAAATTTGAGATGTATATTCCTTGTTGGTCCGTGAACATACCCAGTAATTGATTCTTCGATTTCAACAACCAAATGCAAAAACCCCAAATTCTTGTTGAAGAACCCTAACTTTTGATTTCTTCAATTCAGCGCCAATATGTGGTTGTTTCTCTAATTCCTTTTGGAATTAGTTTCTAGGAATCACAATCTTTAAATGGTACCAAAAATTTCACTCATTAGAAACCTAATCCTAAGACTCATATTTTTGGGTTTTTGACTCTTTTTTTTTTTGACTTGATGAACAAGAATTGGTTTAGTGATTATTGAAACAAACACTAATTCAGCTCTGATACCAAATGATATAAAAAGCAAGACACAAATGAAAAGACTAGAATTAAAAGTAAGACAGAATTGATTTAGAGAAGAATTAAGGAAATTAATTAGGGAAAGATTAACCTAATTATCCCCTTAATCACCTAAACAAAAGAACCCTAACTATTTGATCCTCAATTAGCTAAGCTAATTGCAAATCAAGAATATTAATGATGCTTAAGTAAACAAGCTTAGCCAAATCCTCACAATTATCAATATTCGTCAAAACTAGGTCTACTAATGACTTTGGAAGTATTTATATATTGGCAAATGCCTTAATTAACCCTTAACAATGGGCCTTCAAGTCATTAGCCACTGGTGGGCTTTCTGATCCTCGTCTCAGTGCGATCGCGCAGAGCTTTAATTCGTGTCCACGCGATCGCGGCTGTGGTAACGCGATCGCGCAGGCAAACCTTCATCCTGTCTCTTGCACGATCGTGTCTGTGGATGCACAATCGTGCAGCTCTTCATTTTCAATAACACGCGATTGACACTCGCGATTGCGTAGCTCCTCTCTTTCCCCTTTCGTGATCGCATCTGTGCACGCGCGATCGCGATGAGCATTTTCAGTTCCAGAGGCAGTAAGCATGCAAAACTGCCCTGGAGACCCCAAGACTTGCCCAATCAGTTCCAGCTGTGTAAACATTGCTCGTAGCTGCTGCAACTCCCTAGCTTGGCTCCTCGTGAAGGGTTTGGACGAGCGTCGGGTTGCATCACCCTAGTGAAGCATTTTAAAGCCGTGCGGGCCTAGGCCCAAAGCGGACAGTATCACTAGCGGGCTTGGGCTGTTACAGATGGTATCAGAGCCACTCCATTTCAGCCTTGTCGATGTGGGTCAAAGTTCAGGGCTGAGTCTAGGTGAATCCCGGTATGCGGGACAAATCTCCGTGGTGAGTCTAGGCGAATCCTGGTATGCGGGGCAAACCTCAGCGAGGACACTGAGTCCATAAGAGGGGGTATATGTAACACCCCAGCTAAGGGTTAAGTGTCCCACATCGGCATAATATAGGAGAGATGTTGAGTATATAAGTTAACTGGGCTTAGACTCTAGTGACACATTTTAAAGCCGTGTGGGCCTAGGCCTAAAGCGGACAGTATCACTAGCAGGCTTGGGCTGTTACAACACATCACTCAGATTGAAAAAGGTAATTTTCCCTTTACTTATCTAGGGTGTCCTATCACTTACAAAAGGAGAAACAAGGCACAATTTGATGATATCATAGCAAAAGTGATGAAGCAACTTCAAGCTTGGAAAGCTAAAATGTTATCTTATGGAGGAAGAGCTACTTTGATCCAACATGTTTTGCTCAACCATTCTAGGAGACATTGGGCTTCTTGGGATACTTTGTGCAAACGATATGCTGAAGGAGGAGTGGGGTTCAAGTCATTGCTAGATGTTTCAAAGGCTATCTTTGTAAACCTATGGTGGAATTTCAAAACAAAATCATCTTTGTGGGGTACTTTTATGGCCAACAAATACTGTAAGAAGATCCATTATTCTGTGGTGCCTTACAGTAATGGCTCTCCTATTTGGCAAAAGATGTTGCAAGTTAAAGCAATGGTGGATCATGAAATAGTGTGGCAGATTAGGCAAGGGTCCTCTCATTTCTGGTATGATAATTGGTCACAGCTTGGGGCATTATATTTTGTTGTCCCTAGGAATTCTTACATCAGGGAGGAGCTTAATGTGGTGAAGGATTTCATTGATCCTAATTGATAGAATCAGCAGCTTCTAGGTGAAGCTTTGTCAGATGATCTTGCTCAGCATGTTACTGACAATATAAAACCTGGTCAGGTCACTCAGCCTAGAGATACTCCATGGTGGGAGCTCACTTCTAATGGTAAGTTTTCAGTTAAGAGTGCATTTCACTATGTTAGAGGTAAAGGTGTTGTGCAGGATGTCTATAAGCACATTTGGTTAAAGGGTGTGCCCTTTAAAGTTTTTTTTTGTGCTGTGGAGAGCCTGGAAATTCAAGCTGCCTCTAGATACTGAATTGAAGAGAATGGGATACGATTTGCCTTCAAGGTGTTGGTGTTGTGAACACCCAAAAGAAGAGACAAGAGAGCATCTCTTTGTTACAAGTTCAATTGCCAAAAATGTGTGGTCTTACTATGCAAATACATTAGGGTTTGTCATACATGACTGAAGGTTCAAACAGGTGATTGGGAAGTGGTGGCAATAAAAGAAGAGACCTTGACTGAAAATTCTTTACCAAGCAGTGCCTGCTTTTGTTGTGTGTGAGCTTTGGAAGAGGAGAAACACCATTGCTCATGGGGGGAAGGTGTCATTTAGAAGGCTGATTCATGAGATCTCCAAGAACTTGCACATGCTCTTAAAGGTGAGATATCCAGTGATGCCAAATGTTTCAACTGACTGGCCTGCTTTGGTGCATTTTCTTGAAGGTTATAGGCAGTAATTGAGGTACACTAAAGTTCTTTGGAGGTTCCCAGCTGATGGCACTTTTAAGTGCAATACTTATGGTGCAAGTAGAGGAAACCTAGGGCTGAATTCTTTTGGCTTTTGTGTTAGAAATGATCAAGGTGATTTGATGTATGCAAAAGCAAAATTGATAGGAGAAGGCACCAATGTTAGAGCTGAGGCTATTGCTATTTTGGAAGCTATGAGACACTGCCTTGATCATGTTACTGGCCATGTGGTGATAGAGACTGATTCTCTGTTGCTTAAAAACATAATTGAAGGAAGCTGGGAAGTGGCTTGGTGCATAGCAGGTATTTTTGAGGAGATTAGTGCAATGAGAAATAGGGGTCATTTTAGTTTTGTGCATGTTCTTAGAGAAGGGAATAAACTAGCTGATCACTTGGCTAATGAGGTTTATGAAGTGGAGGAGAAGGAGTTTCGTAGCTTCATTGACTTAAGGGTGCAAGGGAGGAGAATCCTTAATTGGGACAAAGCTCAAATACCATCATATAGGCTAAGATTTGTTAAGCATGGACCAGGCATCACTTAAGGAGGGGGCACCTTTTTTATCTAACTTTGTTTGCTCATTTTGCAGGTGTTACAAGTTGGTAGAGGTGCTCTTTTACATTAACAAGCAGTGCAAATTTTTAACAACATGTAGAAGATGGTGTTACATACTTTGCTTAACTGGTTTATATGCTGGTTGTTTGGTCAAGTTTTCCATGATGAGAAACAGCATAAAGATTATTTGACACACAGTATTAAGAAGCTATTTATTTATTCAGATTCAGCTTCACATAATCATTTACATTTTGTTAGTTCTTGATACAGTTAATAGGGTTTCTGACACACGCATGGCTGCTTTGGGATTGTCTTGGAGAAGCAGCTTGAGAGGCTTGATTTTTCTTGATGTAACATTGGGTTTGCAGGCAGTAGAGCACCTTTGCTCTTTGATTGATTCAGTGGTGGCACACCAGTGCTCCTTGATTGATTTAGTGGTGGCGTACTGGTGCTCCTTCAGTGATATTCCAAGCCAATTACAATTACATTTTCAGGCTTACTTATTCACAGCTGCTGATGTTCATTTCCTTCTTGGTAATCTGAAAATACATAAAGATGAAGTATCAGTGGCTCCTTTACTCGATGGACACACGAAAGACTGGACATGGCAAGCCTACACTAGATCATTTACTTACATTCTATTTATAGAAGCTAGTGCATGTCATACCCGATTTTGGACTCAACTCGAGGTGAGTCGGGTTTCGGATTTGACTGGGTAACTCGTTTGAGTTTAGATATTGGAGTCGCCACCTAATATAATTTCTAAGGCGTATTAGGTCACCTAAGTGTCTAAAGTCAAGTTAAAAAGGTCAACTAGTCAATTTCAGAGATTCTATATATGTAAGAAGTCCAAATGACTCGGGGAAGAAGGTGTTAGGCACTTCCCCGAGTCCCACGACAAGTGGTTACCGTCCAAGTCTATGTTTTGGGATAAAAAGAGTATATATCATAAGGAATACCAACTTGGAAGTTTCGTTTAATACATTAACTAAAGATGTAACATGTCTATGCATACACACAAATAGTTTTCATATTCGGTCAATACTTAAGTCTAATCGTAGTTATGGCCTCTAATATTAAATGCCTAATCGTGAACATAAGACATCGTATTTAATATTAACTTACATATGCAATTTACATACTTGGAAAAGATTTGCACAAAAAATCTATTTTGCAAATAAAATTCAGATTTTTGGCAAAACAAAAGGGGGTTTATTTTTAAAATAAAATGTTGGCCATTTAGGGTCGGTGTGACACGTCATTAATTTTCGAGCCCTAACCTTAATGAACTTTTTTTGTGTAGGGTTCGGATTTTAGGAAATATATATAGGTAGAGAGGTTGTTTTCGAAAACGGGTTCACAAAAGCACACAAGTGCAAACAAAGGGCTGCCACACGTAATAGTGTATATATATATAGGTATAACATGCAAATACATGATCTAAATTATAATTATACTTTAAAATATATAGTTCAAAGTGTATAATCCACCCCATATACTTTATACACACCTATACACTATTAGATTAGTGTATACGGGCATTAGTAATGGTCAAAATCAGTTCAAGCATGTAAGAGGCCCTTTTTGAAAATATTTTTGGGCCCAGACTATTTATGCAAAAGAGGGGCGAGATTAGTTTTCAGAAATAGTCTCATCTAGGAAAACATAACACATACAGCCCCTGTTTCATTCAAAGCTTCAAATTGTGCCATGAATTAATCAATCTCCTGATACATACTAAGTGTGAAACTTTCAGTAAAGGTGGAATTTGAGACATATTACCAAATCTAATCAGTTTTCATAGAAGAAATAATCCAGAATCATTTTAATTCAAATCTAAGCATGATGCATTGCACACAGAGAGAGAAAGAGACAAGAGGATGGCTCCTGGGTAGCCAATTTTGTACAACATTATTGTTGTACTCCTATTTTAGAAGGATACAGACAGGGCACCTAGCAAATATACGAGTTTGGGGGATAGCTCCTAAGGGAAAACATAAAGGAGAGAGTACTGATCAAGAGAAGTCCCTGTTCTCAAAGTCAGAAGTATTCTATCAATAGCCAAGGGTTCCTGATTTCAGAAGAACCAGTTTAAAGCATTGGTTCATTGACTTATATTGAACCCTCAGGGTTCTCTAAGCACAAGCTGCAAGTAAACAGAGTTAGCAGGGGAAACAGGGGAAAGGGAAGACCTGAATCAAAGGAGAGGTCTACGAGGAACAGGTGCAGTCAGTGCACCTTTTATGATGTTGCTATGACTTTCAGATGCGCAGGACATTCAAAGAAGATAAGGCAAACCAATAGTTTAGGAAAAAATAGAGATAGAATAAAAGGTCATGCCAAGAAAACAGCACACACAGATGTATGAGGCATTCAAAAGTGAAGAAAAGCATTGCACCTCAATATTCTCTTAGCTTTTAAACAGAAGTGCAGGGTCAGTTAAGACACACAGAACCAGGTCAAACTAGATTATACCATTAGCTTTAACATGACAAGAGTATATCAAACACACACATGTATATATAGTAGTAATAGGCGATCAGAAGTGAGAGGGGAATACCTTGAAATACTGTGAGGTTAACAAAAATGCAAACAAGAGAGAAGAGAAATAAAAGCAGCACCCACACAAGCAATGAGCAGTATTCCTTCAGGGAAGCCAACAAGCCAAAGAAAATTGTATGCCAGAATAGCTTATGTAGAATTATGTCAGTGTATCAGTGTGTGTTTCTGGGTTTTCAATGTCCAGAACTTGTGTCTTTTGTTAAAAAAGAGAATAGCTTATATAGGTGAAGAGTAGGGATTTGAAAAGCAACGGGCAAAAGTTAATAATGGTAAGGAAATATAGTCTTCCAAAAATAACAGGGGACAAATTTGAGTCAATATTACAAAAGTAAAGCAATCAACCCCTAATTATGAGGTAAATCAGTCCTAAATTGATTTGAACACCACTCCCCTCAAACTTAACCTAGTCCAGATTCACAATTCCTCCCACAAACAGGTTTGAACTTCGACAGATCTCAAAAATACAAATATCAGTGATCATGCTAATTTTCCTTCTAAATTCTACTCACAGATTCAAATCAACATCAATCAAAATCCCTTGAATCGTGTAACTTAATCCACCAGTTCAGATTTTAATTAGATAAGCCATGAGCTTACACAAGCAATGCCTAGTAGGATGATTCAAACAATTTAAGCAAACTATAGAAATTTCTAAATTCCAGATTCAAAGGGGTTAACATAGGATTTAGCCTTAAACATGTCAAAACCAAAGCGTAAATAGGCTCACTACGATGTCCAAATAAATCGACAGTTCATAGAGGTCATAAGTCATGCAAATCAATTAATTAACAATTGAAAACAATAATCATGCTAACTCACAGAAAGGCATAGGAGATTTTGGGCATAGCGTCACATAGATTCCACACAAAAAAATCAAAAAGAAGATAAGGTTACCTGTTTACCAGAATCGGGTCAATCGCGACCCGTTGTAGATTAATCTTCGCATGGGGTTTCTTACCCCGTTTAGGTGATAACACCTTTAGATCGATGGTTTGAACCCCGCCGGAGGCGTCTCTCGGCGGTGGTGTTACAGTTGTCAAAGGTCAAATTTCGCCTTTGCTCAAACATCACCAAAAATATATGGGTTTTGTAGCGGACGTCGAAGGGAACACGATGACACTATTTTCCCTAATTTTCTCCGGCTAAAATGGCCGAAAAGTTGACCGATGAGGGGTGGCGATTTGTTTCGCCAAGAAAGGAGAGAGAGAAAACAGTTCTGGGGTCTGATGGGGAAATGGGAAGGGTCGTGTGGGTTTAGGGGGTCGTTTGGGGATTGTTTGATCCTGGCCGTTGGATCCATTACGTGGACGGCCAGGATTTAGACATGTAGGCGCAGAGGTGGCAAAAAATAGGCTGATGTGTACGCATGTGTGTGCATATACGTGTATATGTATATATGTATGTATAAATAGCGTATAAATATGTATAAAAATTGTATAAAAATCATATAAATGGATACAAAAATATGAAAAAAATTAGGAAATCAATTTAAAATGTTAGGAGAGCTAAGAAATGCATAAAAATTGTAATTTTGGCATTTCAAACAATTTTGGATCATTTTGTCAAAAAATAGAAGTAATTGAAACGATTGTAAAAATAGCTATGGTTTGAGACGATGCTTTTGAAAACGGCCTCAATTGCCAGGCTATTATGAGAAGATAATTTAAAATTCAAGAACTGTTGATTTTGAAAATAGTAGGGACAAAATTGGATGTCAACAGCTGCCTCTCTTTGCCCGGGGATGATGAAAGAGTCTTCGGGCAAAGACATTGACAATGTGGCCAATTTTGTCATGACTCTAGAGGAGCCTACGGCTTAGGAGAGTGTAAGGTGTCAGGCTGAGATGCTTTCTTTGCTCGGGGTGTATTTCTTGCAGTGAAAATGTGTTTACAACATAATGTGTATGTAAAATGTACCTTCCCGCTGGGCTGGATTGTCTTTCCAGGATTCTCGCCGCATTTAGCTGTGCTTGCTATGCCATGATGGTCTTGCTATGCCATGATGGTGTGTCTTTTGCTGTCAAATGTTAGATTAGACATTGGGTTGTATGCCCTCCATCGGTGCATTGGGCTGTGTACCCTCCGCAAAGAAAATAGAAATGCAAATTGATATCGGACTGTGTACCTTCAACCGACGCTTCAGGTTGTGTGCCCTCAGCTAATTTATAATGCAAATCGATATCGGGCTGTGTACCCTCAATCGACGCCTCGGGTTGTATGCCTTCAGCTAATTTAAAAATGCAAACCGATATCGGGCTGTGTACCCTCAATCGACGCCTCGGGTTGTATGCCCTTAGCTAATTTAAAAATGCAAATCGATATCGGGCTGTGTACCCTCAATCGACGCCTCGGGTTGTATGCCCTTAGCTAATTTAAAAATGCAAATCGATATCGGGCTGTGTACCCTCAATCAACGCCTCGGGTTGTATGCCTTCAGTTAATGTAAAAAAATGCAAATCGATATCGGGTTGTGTACCCTCAACCGACGCTTCGGGTTGTGTGCCCTCAGCTAATTTAAAACGCAACTCGATATCGGGCTGTGTACCCTCAATCGACGCCTCGGGTTGTATGCCCTCAGCTAATTTTAAAATGCAAATCGATATCGGGCTGTGTACCCTCAATCGACGCCTTGGGTTGTATGCCCTCAGCTAATGTAAAAAAAATTCAAATCGATATCGGGCTGTGTACCCTCAATCGACGCCTCGGGTTGTATGCCCTCAGCTAATTTAAATGACAAACCTTTTCGTTGAAGCTTATCTGTCGTGCATTGTTGATTTAGGTATCCTTCGTGCCTGCATCCAAAGAAATATTGGTGAGTTGTACGGGGTGGTTTGGTTTGTGCATTCCTGGTTTGTTTCGCGTTCGCGGTCCACGAGTGCTGGGATCTTGGCCGAGCTGATAGGGATATGCATAAAATAGTATATAATGCAAGTGATTTTGAAAAACCTTTATAAGAAAGAAAATGAAAAAAAATATTTTTATCCCATTGAGTCACAAGTCGCGTTGTGTAAAGCCAAAGTTGTCGTCCTTTATGCTGTTCCAAAGGAATTTTGAGGGCGCCCTCAAAATTCTGCCCCAGTTTGCATTTGAAATTTTTGAGAGGTCCTCAAAAATTTCTGCCCCAGTGTCAACTATGTTTTTCCTTTGGGAATTTTTTAGAGTTCCTCAAAAATTCTGCCCCAGTGTTCGCTTCGTGGGAAAATAAAGTTTTTGTATTTATGCGACCGAACCTTGAATAGGTTGCCTACGTATCCACTTGGGGAATCAGGTCGTGACGTAGTTCAGATTACATAATGTGTTCCAGAATGGGAAATCACTAATCAGTATAAATCCCTATACAAAGTATCCTTTGATAGCGTCTAAGTTTATCGGTTTTGGCCAGACTTCTCCATCCATCTTTGCCAATATCAATGCTCCTCCATTCAAAACTCGGTGAACCATGTGCGGTCCCTGCCAATTTGGTGCGAACTTTCCTTTTGCTTCTTCTTGATTCGGAAAAATCTTCTTCAGAACTAAATGCCCAGGTTCAAAGAATCTCTCTCGAACTTTCTTGCTGAATGCCTTAGCCATCCTCCTCTGATATAATTGCCCATGACATATCGCATTCAATCTCTTGCCATCGATGATGGCAAATTGCTCTATCCTTCTTTTGATCCATTCAGCATCTTTCAATTGCGTCTCTTGGATGATTCTCAAGTATGGTATCTCAACCTCTGCGGGTATCACTGCTTCGGTGCCGTACACCAACAAATAAGGAGTAGCTCCCGTTGATGTTCTGATTGTGGTGCGGTACCCCAACAGAGCATAAGGCAGGTTCTCGTGCCATTGTTTTGAATTGTCTGTCATCTTTCACAATATCCTCTTGAAGTTCTTATTGGCCGCCTCGACCGCACCATTCATTTGAGGTCTGTATGCAGTGGAGTTGCGATGCTTGATCTTGAAGACCTCACAGGTTGTTTTCATTAGGTCACTGTTGAGATTTGACCCATTGTCAGTGATGATGGATTCAGGAATGCCAAATCGGCAGATCATCTTATCACGGACAAACTTCGACACCACTTTCTTTGTTACTGATTTGTATGATGCAGCTTCCACCCATTTGGTAAAATAATCAATGGCTACCAGTATGAAACGATGTCCATTGGAAGCGGCTGGCTCGATAGGTCCTATGACATCCATTCCCCAGGTGGCAAAAGGCCAAGGCGATCCCATAATGTTCAATTCATTGGGAGGTACTCGAATCATATCTCTGTGAACTTGGCATTGATGGCATTTCTTTGCATGCTTTATACAATCATGCTCCATTGTCAAAGGTCAAATCTCGCCTTTGCTCAAACATCACCAAAACTGTATGGGTTTTGTAGCGGACGTCGAAGGGAACACGATGACACTATTTTCCCTAATTTTCTCCGGCTAAAATGGCCGAAAAGTTGACCGATTAGGGGTGGCAATTTTTTTCGCCAAGAAAGGAGAGAGAGAAAACAGTTCTGGGGTCCGATGGGGAATGGGAAGGGTCGTGTGGGTTTAGGGGGTCGTTTGGGGATTGTTTGATCCTGGCCGTTGGATCCATTACATGGACGGCCAGGATTTAGACATGTAGGCGCAGAGGTGGCAAAAAATAGGCTGATGTGTACGCATGTGTGTGCATATACGTGTATGTGTATATATGTATGTATAAATAGTGTAAAAATAGGTATAAAAATTATATAAAAATCATATAAATGGATACAAAAATATGGAAAAATAAGGAAATTAATTTAAAATATTAGGAGGGCTAAGAAATGCATAAAAATTATAATTTTGGGATTTTAAACAATTTTGGATAATTTTGTCAAAAAATAGAAGTAATTGAAACGATTGTAAAAATAGCTATGGTTTGAGACGATGCTTTTGAAAACGGCCTCAATTGCATGGCTATTTTGAGAAGATAATTTGAAAAGAATAGACGAGGTAGGAATGGATACACAATCGTGTGTAAATTCAAGAACTGTTGATTTTGAAAAAAGTAGGGACAAAATTGGGTGTCAACAGTACATTGTGTGTTAAATATTATGGCCTTGGCAAATACAACTCTAAATTGGTGGTATTAGCATTGTATAATGCTCATCCTAATTGGGGAAATATTTTTCAAGGACATATGCATAGGTTGGCACTAGCTAGACTTCATTTAGTTTATACAAGTAGTTTGTTTTATTTTGTAGCATGTAAAGACTTGATATTGTTTTTCTTCCTTATTATTTAATAAAATTTGTCACTAGGCCCTGAGCTTAGTGATATTCGCTTAACAAAAAAAAAAACCCCAAACCACACACACGAGTGGAAACTGCAAGATCATACTGGATCAATTAATTACATTCCATTTATAGTAGCTAGTGCATTGGTTGTCAAGTATTATGGCTCTGGGAAATACGACTCTAGATTGGTGGTATAAGCAATGCTCAACCCAATTGGGAAAATATTTTCCAAGGACATGTGCCTAGGTGGGCACTAGCTAGACTTTACTTAGTTTTCACAACTCGTTTTTCTTATTTTTTAGTATGTAAAGACTTGATGTTGTTTTTCTTCATTATTATTAATAAAATTTGTCACTAGGCACCAAGCTTAGTGTCACGACCCAACTTAGGGCCGCGACGGATGACCAACACTAAGTGTCGATCATCACTAATCCTACTGATAATATGCTAACCATTATAACTGATAAACAGAATAAGCATAAACCTAGCTAATAAGGAGTATGCAATGCAAATAGCTGTAAGGCTAACATAAGCTGACATACATAACATACTGATTGCACCACACAGGGACATATCTACAGGCCTCTAAGAGTGCTGAACTGAATATACAAAGGACGGGACAAGGCCCCGCCATACCTAAACTGGCTGACCGTAAACATACCAAAAGATAAGTAACTCCGGGAGTAAGCGGAGTGACTCCAATAGCTGATAGATGGCCTACTAACGTGGTCCAAGCATTGATCTATCTGCACCTGCGTGGCATGAAACGCAGCGCCCCAAAAAAGGGCGTGAGTACGATATGTACCAAGTATGTAAGGCATGAGCATATAATGTATCATAGCTGAATGAAACTGTAAGGCTGGAATATAAATATGTAAATATGAGCTGGAGCATAGCAATGTAGCTGGAAATCTGAAAAACGTACTAAACATGATTTGAATTTAAACTGAAGTCTAGCTGAATCTGAAACTGAAGACTGAGCTGAACTATACTGATAAATAACTGTAATATGACTGATAACTGGTAACTAGAAACTGAAACTGATAGCTGTCCACTGATCCTGGTACTAAGAACTGGTAGCTGATAATTGAGAACTGATAACTGGTACTGAGCTAAAACTGAACTGTAATCTGAACTGGTACCTGTCTGGTGTTATGGGCTATATCCCCCAAATCAGGTAACTGAAAATCTGAACTAGTACCTGTCTGGTGTTATGGGCTATATCCCTCCAAATCAGGTAACTGAAAACCTGAACTAGTACCTGTCTGGTGTTATGGGCTGTATCCCCCCAAATCAGGTAACTGAAAACCTGGACTAGCCTCATGTATAATCATGCAGTGCATACTGTGGCTATATACGCGTATATAACAAACCTGGTGGGTGTTATAGGCTATATCCCCCCCAGCCAGTAATATCTAGTCTCTCTGGTCAGAGTGTGTGAATGACACCCAGTCACACTAGTTGTTTCAACTCCCGCCTGAACCAGAGGGGCTGTGTCCCCCCAAACGGGTAGTATCACACGCGACCGGACTGTGTGTCCAATGTCCAGCCTCTATGGAGGACTCCAAATCACACATAACATGATCACAATATAAGCATAAGCATGTATGAGGCATAACACATGTGGCAACAATATATATGGACTCGAAGGAATGATAAGAAAACTCTGGATTGAATTATAGACACAACCTGAAACTTAGAATTTGTCTAACTCTTTGACTTTTATAAAAATTTCGGCAGAGTTACCTCTGAAACCGGATGATCCGCAAAAACAAAACCAGTACTATATTATACACGAAAATAGATATCTGGATAAACTGATAACATAAACATGTTAAACGGATAATCAAGATGAGACAAATGGATGACATAACAAATTCGCAGATAGAATGTTTGGACACCACCACTGTCCTGCATTTCGATCTAATTTTCAGAGTGTAGATCAAAGATATAGACTTCATAGTCTTCATGAAAGTTGTAGATATATGTCTTAGGATTCTGGGGATTCTTAAAGCATCTAAATATCAATTTTGTACAAGGAGTTATGATCAATATACTAACAGCTATCCAAAGATCAAAATGATTTTCCAGATTTTTGAAACGTCTTGTCTTGCTAATTCGGACGTCTTTCACCTTGGATTTTAGTACCAAATTAAGTATATACAAGGTTTCCTTGATACCATACAAGTTTCTCAGAAGAAACACTAAGTTTAGAACTAAGAAAAGCTTCAAAAGCTAAAAGATACATGCCTTGCCAAAAGAAAGGTTTAGCCTTACATACCTTTGATGTTTCTTGCTTCTAAACCTTGTTTCCTTTGAATTCCACACCTTCTAAAGCTTAAACAAGCTATAACATAGAATTTGGGTACTTTACTTAGCCAAGAATTAATTCTAAAACTCAAACTATAGACGAAATTGAAGGTAGCATAATGTTACCCTAATCGCGTAGAGCGTTTTGACGCAATCCGTCT
The DNA here is from genome assembly GCA_037355625.1 of Petunia x hybrida. NCBI lineage: Eukaryota > Viridiplantae > Streptophyta > Magnoliopsida > Solanales > Solanaceae > Petunia > Petunia x hybrida. Next base: position 3,886,211 of record JBBBVM010000008.1, read on the forward strand.
TCAGTTTCGTGTCAAAATTGATGTTCTATCTTCAAAATCATAAAAAAATGGATTCAAACTGAAAAGGCTCTGTTTATATCATGGTTTTACTGGAAATGTCGAGAGAGAGAGAGAGAGAGAGAGAGATTTCTCTTTTATAATAAAAATATTTCATTTCTAGCCCTCTTTTGCGCTTATGTCCCTTTTTCTGGTCTGACTTCTGACGCTCATATCTTTTTATCTATAAGTTATATGAGCAAACCGTTAAAAGTGTTGGAAACTACACTCCAAGACCTTCAATTTGGTATATGATATGTCCCCAAAAGACCTCATATAACACACAAAATTAATTGCTGAAAAAGCTCCGTTAAAAGGAAAATCCTTAGTCGGTTTTTCCGCAACTTAAATCTGATTTTTCCCAACCTTTATATTCAACATATAAAAGTCATATATGGTCCAATTATGACTTTAAGATCACTTAAATCATTCTTAACATGTCATTAGAACGATATACGTCACTTTAGACATACGGGGTGTAACAATATACCCCCGTTAGGAACATTCGTCCTCGAATGTTAAATGAAGTATGTAGAAGCATTAAACAATGATCTGTTACATACTTGAAGTAATGAAGAGATGTGCATATTTGGCTCTCATGTCATTTTCAGCTTACCGAGTTATTTCTTCTACATTATATCTTTGCTATAACATCTTAACTAAAGAAATATCTTTCGTCCTTAGTCGACCAATCTATCTATCTAAAATTGCAACTGGCACCTCTTCATAAGTCAACTGCTTTGTGATCTGAACATCATCTACTGGTGCAACTCTAGAAGGATCTCCAACACATTTCCTAAGCATAGAAACATGGAATACTGGATTTACCTCCTGAAGGTCTGCTGGAAGGTCTAACTCGTAGGCTACACGCCCAATTCGCCTGATAACCTGATATGGACCAATAAATCTAGGGCTAAGCTTCCCTATCTTTCCAAATCTCATAACGTTTTTCATAGGTGATACTTTCAGGAATACCTAATCGCCAATATGAAATTCTAAATCTCAATGTCGATTATCTACATAGGACTTCTGTCTGCTCTGCACTGCTAATAATATTTCCCTGATCAACTTGACTTTATCAATTACTTGTTGGATTAAGTCTGGACTTATCAATTGAGACTCACCAACCTTGAACCATCATATAGAAAACCTGCATTTGTGCCCATACAAAGCTTCATATGGCACCATCTGTATGCTAGAATGATAGCTATTATTATATGCAAACTCTATCAACAGTAGGTGACCATTCCAGCTGCCTCTAAAATCTAACACGTAAGCTCTAAGCGTATTTTCTAATGTCTGAATGGTCCGCTCAGCCTGTCTGTCTGTCTATGGATGAAATACTGTACTCAGATACACCTGTGTCCCTAAACCTGTCTGGAACGATCTATAGAAATTAGCTGTAAACTGGTGCGCCCCCGTCTGAAATAATAAATACTGGAATACCATGTAGGCGCACTATCTCTCTGATATAAAGTCTGGCATAATCCTCTGCTGTATATGTAGTTCTAACAGGAAAGAAATGAGCTTATTTAGTAAGCCTGTCAACTATAACCCAAATAGAGTCATATCTGCTCCGCATACGGGGAAAGCTTGTAATGAAATCCATATTCACTGCTTCCCATTCTATGATGGAATCTCGACTTCCTGTAACAAGCCACTAGATTTTTTTTTATGCTCGACTTTAACCTGCTGGTAGTTACCACACTGAGCCACAAATTCTGCTATGTCACGCTTCATTTCGTCTCAACAATAAATCTGCTTAAGATCATGGTAAATCTTAGTCGAATTAGGATGAACAATGTATCTGGAATAATGTGCATCTGTCATAATCTGTCCACATAAATCTGCAACATCAGGAACACAAAGTCTATCTTTATATATAAGAACCCCGTCACTAGTAACCTATACAATAATTTTGGTTTTCTTCTGGCTATCTGCCTGTATTGAACTAGAACTGGATCCTCATACTGGCGCTGCTTTACTTATGTCACTAGGCAACTAGTGGTTGCGTTCTGAACTGTAACTCTTGCGTCCTCTGAATCTATTAATCTGACATCCATGCTGGCCAACTGGTAGAGTGTATGAGCTAACTTTATTTTCTCTGGTTGTAAATAAGATAGACTACCCATAGGCTTGCGACTAAGGGAATCAGCAACAACGTTCGCTTTACCTGGATAATAAAGAATTTCCATGTTGTAGTCCTTTAGCAACTCTAGCCATCGCCTTTGTCGTAGGTTTAGCTCATTCTGATTAAATATGTACTGGAGGATCTTGTGATCTGTATAAATATCAACATGAACACGGTACAAATAATGTCTCCAAATCTTCAATGCATGAATGGCTGCTACAAGCTCTAGCTCATGGTTAGAGTAGTTCTGCTCATGCTTTTTCAAGTGTCTGACACATAAGCATAACTTTTCGTGTTGCATCAATACATAACCAAGACCAATTCGATGGTAAATGACATAGCCCTCATATCCTTTTGGAAGTGTAAGTACTGGAGCTGTTATCAACCTGTTCTTTAGTTCTTGGAAGCTGCGCTCGCAAGAATCAGACCACTCAAATTTAGCTATTTTCTGTGTCAATTTAGTCAGTGGAGCTGCAATGGAGGAAAAACTCTCTACGAACCTCCTGTAATAACCTGCTAAACCCAGAAAACTATGTACTTCAGTTGGCGTTGTAGGTCTGGGCCAATTTTTCACAGCCTCAATCTTCTAGCCATCTACTTTAATTCCTTCTGCTGAAACTATGTGGCCAAGAAATGCCACTGAATCTAACCAGAATTCACACTTTGAAAACTTACTATATAATTGTTGGTCTCAAAGAGTACCCAATACTATGCGTAGATGCTGTTGACACCCAATTTCGTCCCGAGATTTAAAATAAAATTTAAATTAAATTAATTGATTAAAATTGAGTTAAGGATCATTAATTAATTTCAAAGTAGAATCCAAAATCGTCCCCAAGTTAAAATCAAGCCTATTTTGAGCAACCCCATAATTGTTTTAACTTATAAAGAAAAGGGGTTAAATTTTCAATAGTTCCCAATTTCAGCCTATTTATGTGACCCAAACCCGGCCCACTCTCACATATACACACATACACAAACATATCAGCATTTTCCCCCCTATCCCATTTCCCTTCCCGAAAACCCTAATCCCCTTTCCCCCAAACCCACGCCGTCACCTTCTCTTTGCCATTCCCGGCCACACCCAAGCCCGGTCCCCACTTCCCTTGTCTTCCTAAACATGGTAATGGTCCCTAAGCCCCGACTCCTTTCGATTCTCCCAAAATCAATACCCCACAGTGGCATAAACTCATCTCAAGCGTCCGTGTCTGCTCCTTTTCATCATCAACGGCTTGGATCGAGACCAAACAAGGGTATTGAATTCAAAATCGGAGGAAAAGGATATATTCAATTTTTTTTTTCCTTTTCTTTTCTGATTTTCTATTCAAAATTCTTGTAAAAGGGTAAAAAATCTGACCGTTAAGCAAGGTATGTAAAGGGTATCGTTGTCTTTTTATTTTTAGTCGAAACCCTAGAATTTTGCCTATATATATTCATATACCTGAGTAGCAGAAAGAGGAGAGGCATTAGAGAGTTTTGAGAGGCAGCAGTTCACATATATAAAATGGCAGCATATACACTAACTAAAGTTTTTCTTTAGTTTTTCTTGAAGTGCAAGAAGATATTGCTACTGTTTCTGGTTTTCTTTGTATTTTTGCTTTATCGCTTCTCATTTTCGAGTTGTTTCTTCATCGCTCGAGTCATCGTTTTGTTCGAGTGGCATCGTTTCAGATCATCGCCCTTCGTTCACTGCTTTTAAAAAGGTAAAACCGAAACCTTGTTATTATGTTCTCGATGTTTCACATTTTGCTTCTTGGTGTATAAAATCTTATATGATGTATGTATGATATTTAAGGAAACTGCTTAATGGAATAGAATGAAAAGATCCGAACTTTATCAAGTTTTGTCTGGAAGTTTGTTAATATAATTTGGAAAACATGCTATGAAATGGAAACCTGGAGAACATTAGTTATAGATAAGATGTCTGGTTATGAATATGTTATTAAAATGCCTATTGAATGACTTGAAGTTAGAATTAGTTGAGCTCATCTCTTGGATTGCTGCTCTGTTTCTGTTTCTGTTTCTGTCTGGATAGTGTTGTCTGAAGGATGTAAAGGAGGTGTTGTTGAATTGGTGAGAGTTTTGTTCTGGTAGTTGTATCAGGGTATGTAGGGGTTTGTTAAGTTGAGAAGGTGCAGGGGTATTCATTGGTATTTAGCTCTTTGTTTGGTTATTGATAGAGTAGAAGCAGGTAGAGAGTATAGATGTTTGTGTGTGAGGGAGTAAGCAGGTGTCTATAGGTTGTTGTTAGGGTCTGTGAGAGTGTGAGGGGGTCTGTTGGCTTAATTTTGTGTGTGTGAGCTTAGTTAGGATGGCCTGGGTTGTTTGTGTGAGTTGGAGGAGAGTGAAGAGTTCAAGGGTCTGTTCTTGCTCTTCCTGATTGTTCAGGAGCCAAGGTCTAGGGGTTTTAGTTCTGTGAGTCTGTGATTGAGAGGGTTGTGATGATGCTGAAGTTCAGGTGGTATATTTGTGAGTTAAATGGATGTCTGGGTTGGTTCATTTTTGTCTCGGGAAGTAGTTTAGTAATTAGGGTGCAGCTGTTTGGTATAAAGATAGACATATATTTGTAGTCTTGCCAAGGTTTCGATTGAGGACCCTGTTTGTAGTGAGTTTTGATAAAGATTGCAGTACTTTTTTTTCTTTTTTTTTAAGATAAAGATTTGGTAGTTTTAATTTATTTTGTTCATCTCTTTCTTTTGGTAAAACTATTTTCACCAATTGGCATAAATTTATTATCTTCAAAAGAACTTTCGGTACTATGGAATACCAGTAAGCTTTTGTTCCTTTATACTTCCTTCATGTCTGCTTGGTTCTCAACTCATTTTCTTTGTTTCTTTGTTGTATCCTTAGTAATTGTTTAAAATCGAGAGAAGTATTTGTATGTGGAAACTGTTAATATTTGGAACTTTTGTTAGTTGAGGTTTGATCTGTCATTGCTTTATCATTAGTGTGTTCATTGTTAAATTTTGATGAATGTTAGAAGTCGAAGTATGAATTATTTGTCATAAAATCAGCAAAAGCTTTTCATCTTTAAGTTTGAGTTCAATGCTCGATTTTTTTTAGTATCTACGGTCAGCTTCATAAGTTTTTGTGAGCTTTAATATTTGAAGAAATACTTATTCAATTGTGCTGAGTTATGTTTTGAAATGGTTTAAGTTGGGATATGAACTATCTTATGGAAGACATTGAAAAGGGGGTGATTTTCTGTAAAGCTTACTTCTTTATTTATAATATGTGTTTTCAGTTAAAGATTTAAACTTTATCACTTTTTGCACTCTTTAGGAAAAGATTCTGTTTGATTGCTTTGATCACTTCTTTAGTCTTAAGTCTTTGCTGATAATACCATCATGTTCCCTGTTACGCTGTAATTTTGAGGTATTTATGAATGGGTCATTGCAATGGTTTGGTCTGATGTAGGTGAAGCTGTTTCCTTGCGTTCTGGACATGCCACTCACAAGCTAGAATTTTAGTTTCTAAAGAATGTCTTGGATTTTCTCAAGTCTTAGTTTATTCCTAGTTTAATTTTGAATCAATGGGTGAAACCATTTCTTTAAAACTATACCTTCAAGATGTTATTTAATCTGGACAATAATTGAGATATTTTAAATGTAGTAATGTTAGTAATGGGTTAGGACACCTCTCCGTTGAAATCCATCATAGTTTGGAGCAAAAAATGACAATTCCACTTTACGTAAAATGGGCATCGAGAGTTGAATTAGTTTTCTTAGTTTGTTCAAGTCTGGTTAAGTGTGCTAATGCATCATTGTTCCTCCTGTTACTTCTAACCAATATTTAGAAGAGTTTAAAACTAAGCTTTGTTTCTTTCATTTGTTAGCAAGTGCTTTCACTAACACTCTCAGCTTAAATTTGGATTGAAAAACTGCTAGATTATTTAATTTTTTTTTTTAAACGTCATGATTATTTTCCACGCTAGTTAGCAAATGTTCAATTTGTTTCAAGTTACTTTCTATTAAATATACTAATTCCTTATCTTGTTTTCTTTGCATAATGCACACCTTGGGGACGAGTTTGAGTTGCTAAACTCACAAAACTGGGATGGCTACGTGCATTGGAAGTTATTCGACCCGCTCCGCATTTTCGGGACTTGATATCCCCGAAAAATGTAAAAAAAAAAAGAAAAGACAAGAAAACGAAAATCTCTAAGTTCAAGGCTCAATGATTGAGTTGCGCTTCCGGGTTCTACCTTCTCAAACTCCCACTTTCCCGTTCCCTTTAGAAAGCATGTTTTAGGCAGCCCTGAACCGGACTAGGATTTGCATGTTAGAAACCTGGCAGGATAGTCGCTTTACTGAATTGTTAACTTATTGCATGTTTAAAAATGATTATATAATTGCTTATCCCGTTTCCTTGGGACCCGCCAATTAGTTTAAGTTAATAGTAATCTATGGTTAATTATCGAGTGCAAAAGAAATTGAAATTTAATTAAATTATACATCCTCATCTGTTATTGATATTCATCCATTTATTTATCTATCTACTCATTTATTCATTAATCCGGTCAATTATGCGATATTTATTTATTAAATTACTTATTTAGTTAATTTTATTCATTTATTTAAATTAATTAATCATTTATTTAATTTAGTTAATCATTTATTTATTTAATTAATTAATACTAATTATTTATTACTCATTTATTTATTTCATTAATTATTATCAGTTTATTCCTTTATTTAATTAAATTAATATAAATATTAATTTATTTAATTAATTTATCTATCTATTTATTTATCCATTTACCTAAGTGATCAATTAATCAATTATTATTATTTATCTAATTATTTACTAAGTGTATTTTATTTTATCTATTTTATTTATTTATTTAATATATTTATCTTTTATTTATTTAACTAACTAATCAATTGAACCAGTTGTAATTCATCCATTTATTTAACCTTAAGATTTCATCATTTATTTGTCTAAGTATTCGGCATAACTCAAACCCTTAGCTTATCCATATTACCCTTAGTTAAAATTAATTCTATTATCTTTAACTAATTCGTGAAAACCGCCGGATTAACCGCATTTAGCGGATTTTCGAAAGTGCTCCCGCAAGGGACCTTCTTTCGAATTTAATAGAACCACTTACTCGGAATCTCTGATTTTAATTTAATTTTATTTAATTAAAGAATAAGTTGCACTCATTAGTTAACCTTAGGTTCCTAATAATCCTTAAATTAGGTGGCGACTCCAAAGAAAACCCTTTGGAATCCCATATTGTTGAAATATACCCGAAACCTGTCTTTTCTTAAAGAAAAAGGTAATTTTTGGGGGTTCAACAGCGTGGCGACTCCGCTGGGGATACGCAAATGGTTCTAACCAAAAGGCTTTCACGAATTTGTTTATTTGTATTGTTTGAATTGTATAATATTAGTATGCGTAGCTTATTTAATCATTGTTGAAACTAGCATGATTATACCTATTGTTTATTTGCGAGCATGCTTAGTTAATTTAATTGATTGTTGTGTGTCACGAAAGCATGTCACTACACCTCTACTTGTGCACATATAAACTGGCATTCCGTTCATACTTCCCCCACTCCTGGGAACCTCTTGCATTTTCACCCTAAATATCCGTGAGGTACGCTCATGCGTACCCGCACTTTCTTCCACTAAAGAACCCTCTGACGAGTTGGTACACCGGCGGTTGTCGTGGGAGTAATTCGACTGCGAGGCCGCTTGCCACTCACCTGTTAGCCTCAACCGTTAACCCACTCTTAGAATGAGCTTTAGGAGCATGCATGCATTTATACCTTAGTCTGGACCCGGTCCTTGGTACCGCCTCCATAGTTAGGAAACCGCCCTTATGTCGACAGGTCCTTGCGACCCAACGACCCGCATATTATGTGTTTTGTGATAACGAATCTCCAGTCCCAGCTGAATTTTGAGCATAATTAAATTTAGAAACTTTGTTTTCCTTGTCTTATAGGTTAAAGAATGGAACCACAATTTGACAAAATCTACATGGTTACCGAAATCCCAAAGAAGTTGAAAATGTGGTGGGAAAGCTTTACTAAGCAAGAGACGGCAGTACTTGAGGGAAAACTAGGCAGAATGGTGGACTTGCTCTATTATGTCACCCCAAATCGCGATTTGGTTCAGGCTCTTGTCCCGTTTTGGTGTCCTACACGAGCCGTGTTTAAGTTCAAAGACTTCGAGCTGACACCCACTCTAGGGGAGATAGTTGGGATAACTGGTTTAAAGTGTCAGGGCAGAGAAATGATTTTCCCAACATATCATGGGGGAAAGAAATTTCAGCAGAAGCTGGGATTAAAGAGAGACAACAGGTTGGGTTGTATCGATAATGACTGGTTCATTTAGATTATTTGTATACAAGGTTTGGAAACAGATGGGGTCACCATGATTTCAGGCCAGAGTTTGCTTGTAGTAAAGAGACTTGGGAGGAAAGGCGTGTGAGAGCTTTTGTTGTTGCCTTTCTGGGTGCTATAGTCTTCCCTGAAGAAGAAGGACATATCAGAACATGTATCGGTTCTGTAGTCCATGTAATGTTTGATGGAATTGACGGGAACAAATCTACCACTATAGTCCCAATGATTCTGGCAGAGATGTATCGAGCTTTGAATGAATGCAGGCGAGGTTCAAAATACTTTCAAGGTTGCAACCTTCTCCTCCAGGTATGGGCAATAGAGCAAGTATGTCGTCGTGAAGATCGTAGAGTGGATATATTCTATGTGGGAGATCTTACGGGAACGGTGAATCCCATTGTTACCCAGAATAACAGAACGAAAAGATTCGAAAAACCAAAAAGTTTTCAGGGTTGGTTCGATTTATTGGCTCACCTTACTGATAAGGAAGTGATGTGGACGCTTAGTTATGTTCCTAATGGAGAAACCGTACTTAGAACCCCTGGGCAGTATTATATTGAATTGGCTGGTTTAACCGGGCTCCAACCTTATGCACCTTTGAGGGTCCTTCGTCAATTTGGGATAGAACAGGTTATTCCTCTCTGTGCCGACATGTCAACGTCGGAAGTTACTTTCATGTTAAAGGGAGGGATACCAAGAAAGGAGGAGATTTGCACTGTTTGGAGGAATCTACGTCCGGTAGAAGTGTCAAAGAGGCACCAGAGCTGTACACCAGAATATCTCGCCTGGATCAGAGAAGAGCGACGCTTAGGTCCCAGTCCTCCAGGAAGAGCTGGCTATGAAGACACAGACATGACGAAGAAAATGAAACATGCAAGAGCAGAAACCAGTCATGATGAAACATCCGCTCCAACAGGCAAGAAGATGAAACAATCAAGAATGTGATGCAGAACTTGGACAAACCGCAGTTTATTTATTTACTTTTGATGTACTTTCTATTATGCTTTCTGTTGTATTTCCATTTATTATGTAACGATGATATATTGAAAAGAGAAAAAAAGAAAAAAAAGAAAAGAAAAGAGAAAACATTGAAAAAAAAAAAGAAGGAAAAGAGAAAAGAGAAAAGAAAAGAAAAGGGAAAAGAAGGCAGAAAAGAATGAAGGAGGTTGATTACAATGATGCGGACCTAACGGTGAAGATGAAGCAAAGAAAGCAGGATCCAGTCACAACAATGCACCTGTACCAGCATGATGCAGTTGATTGGCAGAGTGGCGGCTTTATTTAGTTTTGATGTATTTTCAATTATGTCTTTATGTTTATTGTATTTTTCATTTGCTATGTGAGGATTATGTATGAAGAAAGAAAAGAATGAAAAGAAGAAAAAGAAGAGAGAAGAAAGAAAAGAGGAAAAAAAAAAGAGAAGAAAAAAAAGAGAAAAGAAGAGGATGAAAGTATGATGTTATGTTATGAAAGACAATTTCGTATCAACTTTATCTATTTAATGAAATGTCTTACTCTAAATTTGAATTGCTCAAAAATGGTTGTGACTGTTTTTCGTTATCATTTATTTGCGCGATTAGGCTTACCTCTAGCACAAAGAGGCACCTTACAGGGTAGGACACGTCTGCATTTTTTATTTTACGCACATTACTTGTGTTTGCCACATGTCTTAATTTATCGCTCGTTTAAAATGCAAAAGCGCTACGTGACGCGCGCTATGTGATTACGTGCAAATTTTACCAACAACATGCAAACTAACACCGTTACCTTTTGAATTTTTCTTTTGTTTTGTTTATTCCCAAAACAGAGGTTTGATTTGTGCTGATTTAAGCTGGCGGGTCACCCCTATTACACAAGGGCAAAGGACAAATCTGCATACTGGTACACAGTTCCACAACTGACAATGACTGGAACAGATGATGAACCTTGCAATACCGAGAAAAATCTTCCAACTCCTGAGTCTTCAAAAAGAAATGTCATTGTTGCTCAAGACGAACTGATTCTTGAAATGGCTAAGGAACTACAGATTCTAAAAGATGAGCTGGCCGCGGTAAAAGGGCAAACTCCTAAAAACACGCCGCTGCGTGGGCCCGATGCATCCCCCTCTCTGGGTCAAATGGGGCAATCTCTGAACTCAGCTGATGGAGCCGCCAATAGGAACGCACCTTTGAACACTCACAATTCTCTAAAAGCACCAGTCCACCAAAGCAACTTGCCACTTGCCCAAGCTCCACCTCCAAATAACGCTCAATCTAGCCAAACAATTAACCGACCACCCATCTACCCATCACATCAACAACACCTATCATACACCACGCACCCTGCCAATACTTATTATCAGACAAACACTCCATATCCGTACCAAACCTCCACTTACCAAAATGAACCCATCCCGCAAGCTTATACTGAAAATCCATCCGCACCATTAGTCCAAGTGGCGGTATCTGGCGGGCAAGATGTTCCTATTGTGCAAATTGATGATTACACCAATCCTCCTTATGTGAAGTTTCAAAATGATGTTAGAAGAGCCGAAAAAGCAGTCGATGAGGGTGAAGATTTGATGAAAAAGGTACAAGGTTGGGTGATAAGTGCTCTTAGCAAAGCATCAAAAGGCAAGGACAAGGAAAGTCTAGAATATGAAGACTTGTGCGTTCATCCCGGGATTGAATACCCAGAAGGGTACAAAGTACCAAAGTTTGTTAAGTTTGATGGCAAAGGCAACCCCCGAGCCCATTTGAGAAGGTATTGTGAAACCTTAGGAGTGGGAAAGAATGAAGAGCTCTGTATGAAATTATTCATCCATAGTCTTGAAGGTGAAGCTTTAGACTGGTACTCCGAGCAGGATCCCTCAAAATGGATTAACTGGAGGAGTATGGCTCACGACTTCGTGGAGCGTTTTGGTTTCTATGCTGAAATACCATTAGATCGGTTGGCTATTGCAAGGTTTAAGAAGAAGCCGACCGAAACTTTTAGGGAATACGCGGTGCGTTGGAGGAGTGAGGCTATGGGTGTCAAACGGGTATACGGGTCCGGGTTCGGGTTGTAAAATTGTAACCCCACAGGTTCCGGGTACGGGTCGGGTACGGGTTTAAATTACGGGTTTTTAACGGATACGGGTTTCGGCTAGAAAAAAAAAAACCCGTGCGGGTTCGGGTCTTAGCGGGTAGGGGTACGGGTCGGGTTTTAGCGGGTAGGGGTACGGGTCGGGTCTTAACAAATCGGGTTTGGCTACGGGTTATAATTTTATTTTTTAATAATATTATTTTAAATACTTAAAACAAATTAAAAAAAGATCAATAGGAAAAACTCAAAGAGTTACTTTATTTAAGATACTTGAACTATTAAAGTCTTAAATATTAAACTTCCAAATTTAAAAAGTGCAACATCAAAACTATAATGAAAATTCAAATTACAAATTTAAATATACCTAATTCTTTGTGTAATTTCTTCCATGTCATTTCCATCATGCTCCGGTGTAGGTGCCATTGATGGTGCTTGATCACTTAACAAAATTTCTTCAAGGTTATCATCTTGTTCTAGTGAGTCTTCAATTCCTTGATTTCTTCGCTCCGATCTAATCCAGTCTCGTAAACAAACTAGAACGTCCAAAGCATTATTACCCAAAGAGTGGCGGGTATCACCTATCATTTGTCTTCCTTGGCTAAATGCACTTTCTGATGCAACTGTTGAAACTGGTACAGCTAAAACATCTCGGGCCATTGCTGCAAGAATCGGATATCTGATACAGCTTCCATATAATCTGGTTTATTTTTATAAGTCCAAAGTAATTTTCTAATAAATACGATCACATAATTACTTTGTCCGACTCCAAGTAGCTTATTTTCTGAGGTATATATCGAAATTAATAGTTGAAGTTCTATACCATATTAGAGTAATATATATTCAAACTTCAAAGTGTTGATTTATTATGGAATATAAAGTATTTTTTTAATTAAATAAATAATTTGTTTCTCTTGAACATATTTTACTACTAACAATATGGACACAAAACAAATTAAACCATGAGTGGAAAACTTGTGTATACATTTCTCTCCACGTACAAGTTTTATTACTCAGTTTATTTTAACGGGTATGGGTACGGGTATATCCATTAATACCCCATAATTTTGACGGGTCTTAACGGATACGGGTATTTGTTAAGAAAAAAAAAACCCGTTCGGGTAGGGGTATTTTAGCGGGTCTACGGGTTCGGGTCCGGGTTTTTGCGGGTCCGGGTGGGGTCGGGTTTTAATGAGTCCGGGTCCGGGTTTTGACGGGTAGACCCCTACCCGTTTGACACCCATAAGTGAGGCTGCCAAAGTTAAGCCTCCCATGAGTGAGGAAGAGTTTGTGGGACATTTCATCGAGACATTGGATGAATTCTACTATGATCGGATGGCATCCATGACTAACTCCACTTTTGCCAATCTAGTGAAAACGGGGGAAATATATGAAGCTGGTTTGAAATCTGGTAGGATCACAAATTTGGCCGCTTTGCAAGCCACAAGCAAAACAACCCAGTCTGGGTCTGGTAATGGCTTTAACAAAAAGAAGAAAGAGGAAGTGGGAGCTGTTGTGGGAGACATTGACCGTCGCCCGACTAGAAAGTTGAGCTTTGATAATCCACCTGCCTTCCCTACTTACCAAAATGCACCCCCTACTTACCAAAATGCACCCCCTCCTTACCCAAATATTCCTCCTCCTTACCCAAATATTCCTCCTCCTTACCCAAGTGCGCCACTCCCAAATTACCCCAGCCACTGTCAGATTCCTCCCGCTCCATATCCTGTCTACCAAGCACAACCCAGCTATTACCCACCACGAGCACCAGCACCACAACAATACCCTCCTCGCCAACCAAATTACCAACCCCGTGCTCCTGTCCGTCCAAATATGCAAGGACCTAACCAAAGCTATGAAAGGAGAGCACCTAAAACCTATACTCCTATCGCAGAATCTTATGGTCAATTGTTTGAAAGACTAAGAAGCGCCGGAGTTGTACAGCCTGTCCCTGACAATACTCCAAATCCTCCTCCAAGGTGGTATGATGTTAATAAGCATTGTGTTTATCATTCTGGGGCTGCGGGCCATGATGTGGAAAGGTGTTGTGCCTTCAAAGATAGAGTTGAAGCTTTGATCAAATCAGGTACTATCCAGCTTACTGGAACTCAACCAAATGTGCAAGATAATCCTCTTCCCGCCTATGGAAACAATGCTGTCAATGTCATTTCCCTTGATGAGGAGTTTGATTTGAAAGGGACCATTGTTCCCGTTAGCAATGTGAGGGTTGCTAACGAGGCCAAAGTATCTGTGCAAGTTAGAGCTCCCATTCTGGTGCAAGCTGGTATCCCAAGGCCAACTGTCACCGTCATGCTTGCCTCACCCCTTCAATATGATAGCAAGAGGGTTCCTTGGAACTATTCTGAAGTGCCTATTGGAAGTGGAAAGGTAACCGTTGCTGTTGCTGCTGCACAAGGCATGACCAGATCCGGTAGATGCTATACACCTGAGAAGTTGGGTCAAGGCCTTGGGGAAAAGGAAGGCATTGTGAGAAAAGTGACTGATACTGAGGCTGAGGACTTTTGGAGGAAAATGCAATCAAAAGATTACTCTATTCTGGAGCATTTAAAGAATACCCCTTCCCGGATATCCATCATGGCTTTGCTGATGAGCTCTGAAACACATAGAAATGCATTGCTGAAAGTGCTCAAGGAAGCAGAGGTGCCGGCTGAGACCACGGGTGAGAGCTTGGCCGTCTTGGTTGGCCAAATCTTAGAACCTCACAAGGTGTCTTTCTTCAAAGAAGAGCTTCTACCCGAGGGTCTTGGACACAACAAAGCCTTGCATATTGTTGTCAATTGTAGGGACAAATTTGTCGGACGGGTGTTGATCGACGGTGGTTCTGGGCTCAACATATGTCCGTTAGCAACTCTGAAGGAACTGGGAATTGACACTGGCAAAATCAGACAAAGTGATGTGAAAGCAAAGGCCTTCGATGGGGCTCAAAGGTGCACCTTAGGGGAGGTTGATCTTGATCTGCAAATAGGTCCTGTGAACTTCTCTGTGGAGTTTCAAGTGTTCGACATCCCGTCTACCTATAATATGCTACTGGGAAGACCTTGGATCCACATGGCCGGGGCCGTCCCTTCCACTTTGCATCAAAGCGTGAAATTTATATGGGATAACGAAGAAGTAGTGGTTAAGGGCGAGGGAAGCAGCCCTACGCATGCTAGCACCACAATTCCTATGGTAGACCATGCCACCGAGCTTGATGGGACTACTTTTCACACTGTTGAGCTAATGAATGTGACCCGAGCATCTAATGATGGTTTGAAGAAAGGTACCCTACCCAGAGTTCCCAAGATGATTGCTGTGGAAATGTTAAGGAATGGTTTCAAACCTGGCTTGGGATTGGGAGCAAATCTGAATGGCATTACTGAACCTATTTGCTTGCCCAGGAATCTGGGTACTTTCGGTTTGGGTTATTGTCTAACCAAGGAAGAAGCGGATAAGGCCAAGTTCAAAACCAAGAAGCCAAACATTGTCATTCCGAAGCCTTTGCCTTTGCTAAATCAGTCATTTGTCAAAGCACCAGAAGTCATTATACCGGATCTCGTTGAAGGAGTTGGTAATTTGTTTCTGAGTGATGATTGGGAGTGCAGTGTTATTATTGAAGACTATGCTGAGGAGTCACCCGTGCAAAATGCCGAGACAAAGGATCCGATGGCCAATTGGACCTGTGTCCCAGTGGAAGAAACTTGGTGAATGAACTCACTAGTTTATTTTGGCGTCACAGTCAGATTGAGGCCCTGAACTGTGTTTCGCCTTTGGTTTATGTTTATGTCTTTTTTTTTCTAAAATAACTTGTTTACATTCTGCATGTCTTACTTTAATGTATTGCCTCCCTAAACTAGACTTTTGAAACAAATAAAATGTACTGCATTCCCCTACTATTATTTTGCTATGCTTTAATTATTTACTTTATTTTACGCTTTTGATTAATGTTTGTTTCTGTTTCAGCTTTCCACTTAATAAAACTGCCGAAACTTTGCTTGTGACATATAATGAAACAACTGAACAAACTGGCACCGATGCACTGGATATTGGGGAATTTGATGAAGACTTTGTTCCTGATGAAATAACAAGAGAAGTCGATCAGTTTGAAAACAAGCCAAAGCCTAACTTGGAAGAAACCGAGTCAATCAACTTGGGAACTTCAGAAGATGTTAGAGAAACCAGAATCAGTGTTCATTTGACCTCGGAAGAAAGAAGAGCTTATATTGAACTATTGAACGAATATCGAGACATCTTTGCTTGGTCTTATGATGATATGCCCGGTTTGAGTACCGATCTTGTCACTCACAAGTTACCTACTGATCCTTCATTTCCGCCTGTTAAGCAAAAGAAGAGAAACTTCAAAACTTCCACAAGCAAACAAATATTGGAAGAAGTGCAAAAACAATTGACCGCTAAGGTGATTCGATCTCTCAAATATCCCACTTGGTTAGCGAATATTGTGCCGGTGCCCAAGAAAGACGGCAAAGTTAGAGTGTGTGTTGATTATCGTGATCTCAACAAAGCAAGTCCAAAGGATGATTTTCCATTGCCAAATATTCATATCCTTATTGATAGCTGTGCGAAGCATGAGCTTCAGTCTTTTGTAGATTGCTTTGCTGGCTATCACCAGATTCTAATGGATGAAGATGACGCTGAAAAGACCGCTTTCATCACGCCTTGGGGTGTGTTCTGTTATAGAGTTATGCCTTTCGGTTTGAAGAATGCCGGGGCAACATATATGAGAGCGATGACAACTCTTTTCCATGATATGATTCACAAAGAGATTGAAGTCTATGTAGATGATGTTGTTATCAAGTCAAAGAAGAAAGAAGAGCATTTGACTGATTTGAGAAAATTCTTCAACCGCCTTCGGCGGTATAACTTGAAGCTTAATCCTGCAAAATGTGCGTTTGGTGTTCCCGCCGGTAAGATGTTGGGTTTTATTGTAAGCCGGAGGGGTATAGAATTGGATCCGTCGAAAATCAAGACTATCCAAGACTTGCCTCCTCCGAAGAGCCGGAAGGATGTGATGAGTTTTCTTGGCCGCTTGAACTACATAAGCCGCTTCATTGCACAATCTACGGTTATTTGTGAACCAATAATCAAGCTGTTGAAGAAAGATGCTGTTATTGAATGGACAGAAGATTGTCAAAAGGCTTTTGATAGGATCAAGGAGTATCTATCTAATCCGCCTGTGTTAGTTCCTCCTGAACCCGGAAGACCATTGATCTTATATTTGTCTATCTCGGAAAATGCATTTGGATGTGTCTTGGGGCAACATGACAAGACCGGGAAGAAAGAACAAGCCATTTATTATCTAAGCAAGAAGTTCACCCCTTATGAAGCCAGGTACACTCTCTTGGAGCGAACTTGTTGCGCCTTGACTTGGACCGCACAAAGGTTAAGGCACTATCTGTCATCACATACAACTTATCTTATCTCGAGGATGGATCCTTTGAAGTACATTTTTCAAAAGCCGATGCCCACGGGAAAATTAGCAAAATGGCAGATTCTGTTGAGTGAATTTGACATAGTTTATGTCACCCAAAAGGCGGTAAAGGCACAAGCATTGGCGGATCATTTAGCTGAAAATCCTGTTGATGACAATTATGAACCATTGAGAACTTACTTTCCCGATGAAGAGGTCTTGTTTCTGGGTGAAGACATCTCTTCTGAATATGATGGTTGGCGTCTTTTCTTTGATGGAGCAGCAAATTTCAAAGGTGTTGGTATTTGAGCTGTCTTAGTTTCTGAAACGGGTCAGCATTATCCTATTTCGGCTAAGCTCAGATTTCCATGCACTAACAATATGGCTGAATATGAAGCATGCATTTTGGGCCTTCGATTGGCAGTTGATATGAATATTCAAGAACTTTTAGTGATTGGGGATTCCGACTTGCTGATTCACCAAGTACAAGGCGAGTGGAACACCAAAAATGCAAAGATTCTTCCTTATTTGCGTTGTGTCAAGGAATTGTGCAAAAGGTTCGTAAAGATTGAGTTCAAGCATGTTCCTAGACTGCAAAATGAGTTTGCCGATGCTTTGGCAACTTTATCTTCCATGATCCAACATCCTGACAAGAATTATATTGATCCTATCGAAATTGAATTGCGTGATAGGCCAGCTTATTGTTTTCAAGTTGAGGAAGAGCGAGATGGCCATCCTTGGTATTTTGATATCAAGAATTATCTCAAGGTTGGGAGTTATCCTGAAAATGCAACAAGTGTTCAAAAGAAGAGCATTCGGAGGTTAGCAAATCAATTCTTTCTAAGCGGTGAAATCCTATATAGGAGAACCCCAGACTTAGGACTCCTAAGATGTGTTGACGCCATTGAAGCAAATAGATTGCTTATGGAAGTACATGCGGGAGTTTGTGGACCGCACATGAATGGTTTTGTCTTGGCTAAGAAGATCTTGAGAGCAGGTTATTTTTGGCTAACTATGGAAACTGATTGTGCTCAGTTTGTGCGGAAATGCCATCAATGTCAAATTCACGGAGATATGATCAAAAGACCTCCTTCTGAACTTCATGCAATGAGTTCTCCTTGGCCTTTTGTCGCTTGGGGAATGGATGTTATTGGTCCTATTGAGCCGGCCGCTTCAAATGGACATCGCTTTATTTTGGTGGCTATTGATTACTTCACCAAGTGGGTGGAAGCAACTTCTCACAAGTCCGTAACCAAGAAAGTGGTGTCAGATTTTGTGCGCAACAATATCATTTGTAGATTCGGAGTTCCTGAATCAATCATTACCGACAATGGTGCAAACTTGAATAGTGATTTAATGAGAGCAACTTGTGAGAGTTTCAAGATTACTCATCGCAACTCTACTGCATACCGTCCTCAAATGAATGGAGCTGTTGAGGCGGCAAATAAGAACATCAAGCGTATTCTTCGCAAGATGATTGATAATTATAGAGATTGGCATGAAAAGTTGCCTTTTGCACTTCTTGGGTACCGCACCACCACTAGAACTTCAACTGGGGCAACTCCCTATCTTTTGGTGTATGGCACAGAAGCAGTCTTACCCGCGGAGGTGGAAATTCCTTCCTTGAGAATCATTCAAGAAGCTGAATTGGAAAATGCTGAATGGGTAAGGATCAGATGTGAACAGTTGATGCTTATTGATGAGAAAAGAATGAATGCAATTTGCCATGGGCAACTTTATCAAAATCGCATGATCAAGTCTTTTGGCAAGAAAGTGAGAGTGAGAGACTTTAAACCGGGGCAATTGGTGTTAAAGAAGATCTTTCCTAATCAAGAAGAAGCAAGGGGCAAATTTGCACCAAATTGGCAAGGTCCATATGTGGTTCATCGGGTTTTATCCGGAGGAGCACTGATTCTGGCAGAAATGGATGGTCAAGTTTGGCCAAAAGCAATCAACGCAGATGCTGTCAAAAGATACTATGTCTGAAGCAATCACAAGTTAGCATGGTTCTGAATGTAATCTTTGATGTAATGCGAACTACGCGTGACCTGAGTCCCAAGGCGGGATACGTAGTAACTCACATAGAGTTTGGTTGCATTGATATAAGAATTTCCCCCTATTTCCTCTTTTATGTAAGTTTGAACTACTTCTGACCTGATTCCTGAAATGGCAACAGGATAAGTAGGCAATCCCCTTCGGATTCGGTCAAAATATTGTAACACTTTAGGTTTGTTTATCTTTTATGATGTAATCCCGAACTATGCATCTGGGCAGATGTGTAGGTTTTCCAATTCGGAAGCGGCTTCGTACTTAGATTGCCATATTTTCCCCAAAGAATCTTTGTGTAAGCAGAACTACGCACAGTCTGATTCCCGTGGAGGGATACGTAGGCGCTCTTAACGGGCTCGACTCTATAATATTAAAATTTTCAGTTTCCCCTAAGGCAAGCAACTGGGGCAATTTTGCAAGATAATTTGAAGATTTAAAAGATAGCAACTGGGGCAATTTTGCAAGATAGTTTGAAGGTTTGAAAGATAGCAACTGGGGCAAATTTTGCAAAATGAGTTGAAGATTTAGAAGATCATAACTGGGGCATATTTTGCAAAATCGGTATTGTTTATCAAAGGCTAGGATGGCAGAGTGCTAAGGTTTTCAAGATTGGTGCAAGTTGTAGATGCAAAGGACGTTCAGATTGTTTCAAAATATGTCATGAGTTTCAGTTGAAGCAGAAATTTTAAATGCATTATAAACTTTTCACTTGCATATCAATGATTACTTGCTTACTATTTTGTCAATTACTTTATTTTTGCCTCTATCTTAAAATGGGTTATACTAGGGAGTTCATAAACCAAGTTTCCGAGGATGGTTTTCAAAGTCCAAGTCTCACGAAGAAGAGGAAGCAATAGCAGCAAACTCAAGATGAATCAGCACAAATCAAACACCCCTCCCCAAAACTAACAAATTTTTCTTTGAAAACAGGAACATGAAGGCTTGCAATGAAAGGATCATTCGCACTATGGATGAACAATTTGTTGAACGAGCATTCAAAGCTGCCTTGCAGATTGCGTTGCATTGCCTCTTCATGACTTAAAGCGCTATGCTTCATCATGGGTTATTGCCGAACAGGCGGCATTTCTACCTCTATATTTTTTCATTCCCAAATAAGCAATGAAGCCAAGGCAGGCGTTATGTTTTCAAATCATGCCAAAATGAGCATTGCCTTATTTTAGTTGACAATCTTCTCAAGACCATCATTACTTTATTGTCTCGCCAATTGATTTATCCAATGACGATTGCACTGATACATTTTCGCACTGCTTTGCACTTGCTTTAAATTCTGCTTTATATTTGCTTTAAATTAATGCTTTGCTTTACCTTTTCAGGTCAACCATCAGTTTCTCGGAGGTTATTCGCCTTGTCGCATATGAATTGAACATCAGACTCCATGTGAACTGAAGGGAACATTCAACACTTTGCACCATTATCAATACAAGCAACACCAATCAAGTTGACGACGCATATGATTCTGCTTGACAGATCATTCAAATCTACTTTTGTGGCATCCAAGCATTACATTTGATTATCGCCGAAAGGGCGGCACTTTTCTTTTCTCAAAATCTCAACATCGCGATAGTGAATAGACAAGTCAACTTTGAGACACCATGAGCGGTGTGTCTCGCCGGTTGGTTGTCCTGCAAAAGCTTGATATAATGCACTTGTTTAGAATAGAATAGACAAGTCAGCCATGGGGCACCATGTGCGGTGTGTCCCGCCGGTTGGTTGTCCTGCAAAACATTATATGATACTTGTTTAGAATAGAATCGACAAGTCAACCTTGGGGCACCATGTGCGGTGTGTCCCGCCGGTTGGTTGTCCTGCAAAACATTATATGATACTTGTTTAGAATAGAATCGACAAGTCAGCCATGGGGCACCATGTGCGGTGTGTCCCGCCGGTTGGTTGTCCTGCAAAACATTATATGATACTTGTTTAGAATAGAATCGACAAGTCAACCTTGGGGCACCATGTGCGGTGTGTCCCGCCGGTTGGTTGTCCTGCAAAACATTATATGATACTTGTTTAGAATAGAATCGACAAGTCAGCCATGGGGCACCATGTGCGGTGTGTCCCGCCGGTTGGTTGTCCTGCAAAACATTATATGATACTTGTTTAGAATAGAATTGACAAGTCAGCCATGGGGCACCATGTGCGGTGTGTCCCGCCGGTTGGTTGTCCTGCAAAACATTATATGATACTTGTTTAGAATAGAATCGACAAGTCAACCTTGGGGCACCATGTGCGGTGTGTCCCGCCGGTTGGTTGTCCTGCAAAACATTATATGATACTTGTTTAGAATAGAATCGACAAGTCAGCCATGGGGCACCATGTGCGGTGTGTCCCGCCGGTTGGTTGTCCTGCAAAACATTATATGATACTTGTTTAGAATAGAATCGACAAGTCAACCTTGGGGCACCATGTGCGGTGTGTCCCGCCGGTTGGTTGTCCTGCAAAACATTATATGATACTTGTTTAGAATAGAATCGACAAGTCAGCCATGGGGCACCATGTGCGGTGTGTCCCGCCGGTTGGTTGTCCTGCAAAACATTATATGATACTTGTTTAGAATAGAATCGACAAGTCAACCTTGGGGCACCATGTGCGGTGTGTCCCGCCGGTTGGTTGTCCTGCAAAACATTATATGATACTTATTTAGAATAGAATCGACAAGTCAGCCATGGGGCACCATGTGCGGTGTGTTGATGTTTGGCATTTTATGCCTATATTTCCTTAATATTTCCTCACGTTTTAGTACCTTATTCGCTTGTTTTATAGCTTGTGACTGTAGTTTTACACTGATTTTATGTCGTGCAAATGTGTAGGTTGTTACGCAGTGTATTTGGAGCTTTTAGGAGCATGATTGAGCAAGAAAAGATTTGATTTTGATTGAGGATTGGATCGAGCACACGAAGGCACAACACGAAACGAGAAAAGGAGAAACGAAACACAAAAATAGCCTGGCGCTGCAGGAGGCGCGCCGCGCCGCCCACCGCGCCCAGCCTCTTGCGCGTTTTTCCATGCGGCGCGGGCTTGTAGCGGCCAACTTTTGACGTCTTCTGTCCAACCTCACGCGTTCCGAGGCGCGGGGCGCCCGTTATAGCGCCCCTTGTGCGCGTTTTTATGTCCTATTTCGTCTAGGCTTGGGTCTAACTTATTACTAGGTGTTTGTAAACTCTATAAATACTCTTTTACTTAGTTTTTCATAGGAGTTCAGACTTTGGAGCAAGTTTTGGAGGAGAGGGGAGGAGCCCTAGATGTCTTCTAACCAAGTTCTTTCTCTCTTTCTCTTATACTTCTCTTTAATTCTATAGTTTGTTTGTTCTAGGGTTAGAGTAAATACATGAAGGTTGATGTTTGAAAGTTGATTTCTTCCTATTGATTTACCATTATAGATTGTTTATTCTTTCTTGATCATAATTGTTTGATTATAACGGCCGTATAATTGAATACTATCTACGGTTCTTAGATTGAACTCGACAGAGGGAATTTATGAACGCAAATAAGAAAGAATAGAACTAGTTTGTGAACCCGGGCATCGGGGAACCAATTCGCGGGTAGGATAGACATATACTTGCTTGCCTAGTTTAACTCATTACAGGATCGTTAATGCGTGCACGTGATTCAACCCATAGACATATAGGGATTGGAGTAGCCTGCATAGACCGTGAAGAATCGAAAGGTTTTCACGGGTACAATTAACCTGTTAGTTAGCAATCTAGGAAATCAAGAAGTAGAATCAACCGAAAAACTCAACTGGATTGTTCGTAACTCTGACCCTGGACCGTTTCTCCATTATTGATAACAACCCATAAATTGCTCTATTACTTGACTTCAGTTAATTGTTTTAGTTATTGTTTTAGCTAGTAAAATCTCAACCATTGGAAAAGATCCCTGAATAGTTTCTAAGAAATTGTTTGCTAAGATTCAGTCTGAATAGTCCTCGTGGGAACGATACTCTACTTATCACTTTATTACTTGTCGACCACGTATACTTGCGTGTGCGTTGGGAGCAACAAGTTTTTGGCGCCGTTGCCGGGAACTAAATTGACTGTTTTCTTTTTGAACAATTTATTATTTTCTATTCAGGTTTAATTTTTTTATTTAATTTTTAGTTTATTATTTTATTACTAGTTTACATGGCATCTTTTAATGAAAGTGGGTTGAATGTTGATTCGTGTCTACTTTGTGGAGGACATCACTTGTGGGAAAATTGTCCAACTCTTTCAACCCTGCGAGATTGGTTATGTGAATTTTCTACCACCTTTGATTGGAATTTTTGTAAATTGTGTGGTGGTCGGTGGAATGATTGTCCTAAGTGTCATGCTCCTTCCCCCAATAATTTTTGTGATGATTCTAATGATGTTTGTGAGTTTGACAGGAGCGATAAAGTGCAGGTTGTTAGCGAAACTTGGCTAATGGAGCAAGCCAAACTCTTAGAAGCTTATGGGGATTTCAGGAGTGAACTTACAAATATGACGAGGCAATTTATGGAAGAAAGGGTTGTGCTCGGGCAAGAGATCGACGAATTTGGCTTGGCTATTCACGACTTGGAGGAGAATTTGAGTGATATGGTTGAGGTGTCTGAAGCTCAATTATCAGTTGTCGTGCTTAGTCGATTTGAGATAGAAGAGCTTAGAAGCCAATTTGAGGAGCAAAAAGTGGAATTCCTACCATTCGACCCAATAGCAGTTGATGATGCCAAGGTTGAGGAAATTACATTAGAGTCAAGTGAAGAAATAGAAAACATCATATTTGAGGACTCTAGTGTTTGTGCAAGCGAGGGTGTCAAAAGTAATGCAACTTTAGAATTGAAGCGCATTGGACCTCATTCCAATCATTTTTCAACATTGTGCTTGGATGGTGACATGAAAATTGAGCCACCCGAGCCTATGAAGAAACCAAGGGAGGAGGAACAAGGTGCCTATATTTTAGAGTTTGTGATGCCGATGAGACAAAATGACATCCCTCATTTAAAGGCCAAGAAGTGCAAAATGCGACAATGGTTACTTGGTCCTTTTGTATTTTTGCCACCACCCCAATACCATAGTTGTAAACTTGAGGCAAAGTTGGGGATTCAATTCATTAGTTCAAGGTGGAGGAAAAAGTGATGAAGTTGTCCTCGTCGTGCCGCGACGTTAAATCAAGCGCTTCTTGGGAGGCAACCCAATTTGTTTGCTTTACTTTTATTTATTTTTATTATTATTTTTATAGTTGTATATTACTTTGGGTGGTTCTTTGGATTGCAGGTTCATGTAATGTCGAGGCTAAGTGTGGGGTGTCCTCACCCTTGCCTAATATTGATGATCGGTTGGGGGAAGTCTGAGTACCTCATACTATATGGAAACTTGGAGGATGCGAGCACCAAGGATTAGAGTCTTCAGGGAAGTTTTCTTTACCCTTGCATTTTTTTAGCACTGAGGACATTGCTTGATTTAAGTGTGGGGTGGGGGAACTACCCTTTATCTATTTTTGAGGTTATGGATGCATGTACCGTAGGATTTTCCTTTGTCACTTGACTTTATTTTGATTTATTTCTTGCTTTAATATATGAAAAATGAAAAAAAAAAATTAGAAAACCAATGAAAAAATTCCAAAAAGATTTTCCTTTTAGTTTTTATTAGTGGTACATGGCATCCACCCCGTGGTTTTTCTTATGACCTCGGTTCTTTTCCATGGGTAGACCTTTGAACCGGGTAGTTTTTTTATTTTTAGGATTAGGATAGTTAGTTGTTAGGTGGACCTAGACGAAAGGAATAGGTAGAATGCTAGGTGTCTTTGATTTGTTTGATACCGGTGGACTTGAATTGATTGCATGTGCTATTTGTGGTGTCCTTGGGTTTTAATTGTGATGCATGCCTAAAAAAAAAAAATTGGAACAACCCCCTTGAGATGCTTGAGTCCACTTGTTTGGCTTTATTGTTAACTTTTGTGCATTAGTGCTTAAATTTCCACAAGTTGCATTCTAGATGCTTGATTGAGAGTTGTTGATGGAACCTTTTTGTGTGGATCATGTGCAATGTGTGTGTGAGGCATATACTTGGTTGCTCCATGTTTGCATATTAATGTCTAGAACTTGCCCCGTGTGTGTGCAAAGCGAAATCCTAGGTTTGCTCTAGTCGGGAAATGATACAAGGCCTTCTTTTGATTTGCCTACCCTCACATATATACCTTGGAAAAAATTATTGTTGTGATTCCTTTGACCCTTTTTGTTGGCACCCACACCCCGAGCCTACCCATTTGTTCTAAATTGTCTCTTTAGGCCCTTTACTCCTTAAGCACTTTAGTTAATATTGTGTTGTTATTTTGGAGTTGTGGTTGGATGTTGGGAGGATTTTGAGTGGAGCTAATGGAGGGGAATACTTGTGAAAAATTGTGAAGTAGTGAAAAGCATTGGCAAGGTTGGATGAAATTGAAAAAAAAAAAGAAGAGAAAAAAATAGCAAAGTTGAAAAGAAAGAAAAAATTGTGAAAAAAAAAAACGAGAGAATATCCATTCCTTGCTAGTGTGTGCTTAAAAAGGAAATATGCTACTTGTTGAGAAGGTGTATGTGTGATAGTTGTTGATGGGGTGGCTTATTGAGAATTGTGATGAATTAAATGTGATGTATTAAAGTGCTTAGGGAGGTAGTCACTATTACCATATGTATCCTACCCGCCCCTTAGCCTACATTACAACCTTTTTAAAGTCCTAGTTAATCCCGATTGGAGTGAGCCTACATTAGTGGAGTCCTACACTACGGGCAAGCCTATGGTACATTGTGTGTGACATGTGAGTTTTTCATGAGAGTGAGTGAATTCTTTCTATGCTATTGTCCCCGTTCTATTCTTGATATTCATTGTTGTGTGTGATATTTGGGGGACACTCTCTTGCTTCATATTGGTGAGGGCACATGGTTTGCATGAAATAGGTGAAGTTGATGGTTTTTGGTTGAGTAGATAGGTGTGATTTTGTGGGAGCATGGTTGCATTAAGTTGAGTTTGTGCATTTGAGCTATTTTGGGGTGGTTGTTCTCATATTTTTGATTTTGGTAAATTATTGGCATGTGGTGGATCCATAGTAGTCATGTGTGCATTGGTTCAATGGTCGGTATCAACCATAGTCATAGGCAGACCTGTTCTATCTAGGTTGGGTAGTGAGATGTGACTTGCTCGAGGGCGAGCAAAGGTTCAAGTGTGGGGTGGTGATGTTTGGCATTTTATGCCTATATTTCCTTAATATTTCCTCACGTTTTAGTACCTTATTCGCTTGTTTTATAGCTTGTGACTGTAGTTTTACACTGATTTTATGTCGTGCAAATGTGTAGGTTGTTACGCAGTGTATTTGGAGCTTTTAGGAGCATGATTGAGCAAGAAAAGATTTGATTTTGATTGAGGATTGGATCGAGCACACGAAGGCACAACACGAAACGAGAAAAGGAGAAACGAAACACAAAAATAGCCTGGCGCTGCAGGAGGCGCGCCGCGCCGCCCACCGCGCCCAGCCTCTTGCGCGTTTTTCCATGCGGCGCGGGCTTGTAGCGGCCAACTTTTGACGTCTTCTGTCCAACCTCACGCGTTCCGAGGCGCGGGGCGCCCGTTATAGCGCCCCTTGTGCGCGTTTTTATGTCCTATTTCGTCTAGGCTTGGGTCTAACTTATTACTAGGTGTTTGTAAACTCTATAAATACTCTTTTACTTAGTTTTTCATAGGAGTTCAGACTTTGGAGCAAGTTTTGGAGGAGAGGGGAGGAGCCCTAGATGTCTTCTAACCAAGTTCTTTCTCTCTTTCTCTTATACTTCTCTTTAATTCTATAGTTTGTTTGTTCTAGGGTTAGAGTAAATACATGAAGGTTGATGTTTGAAAGTTGATTTCTTCCTATTGATTTACCATTATAGATTGTTTATTCTTTCTTGATCATAATTGTTTGATTATAACGGCCGTATAATTGAATACTATCTACGGTTCTTAGATTGAACTCGACAGAGGGAATTTATGAACGCAAATAAGAAAGAATAGAACTAGTTTGTGAACCCGGGCATCGGGGAACCAATTCGCGGGTAGGATAGACATATACTTGCTTGCCTAGTTTAACTCATTACAGGATCGTTAATGCGTGCACGTGATTCAACCCATAGACATATAGGGATTGGAGTAGCCTGCATAGACCGTGAAGAATCGAAAGGTTTTCACGGGTACAATTAACCTGTTAGTTAGCAATCTAGGAAATCAAGAAGTAGAATCAACCGAAAAACTCAACTGGATTGTTCGTAACTCTGACCCTGGACCGTTTCTCCATTATTGATAACAACCCATAAATTGCTCTATTACTTGACTTCAGTTAATTGTTTTAGTTATTGTTTTAGCTAGTAAAATCTCAACCATTGGAAAAGATCCCTGAATAGTTTCTAAGAAATTGTTTGCTAAGATTCAGTCTGAATAGTCCTCGTGGGAACGATACTCTACTTATCACTTTATTACTTGTCGACCACGTATACTTGCGTGTGCGTTGGGAGCAACATGTGTCCCGCCGGTTGGTTGTCCTGCAAAACATTATATGATACTTGTTTAGAATAGAATTGACAAGTCAACCTTGGGGCACCATGTGCGGTGTGTCCCGCCGGTTGGTTGTCCTGCAAAACATTATATGATACTTGTTTAGAATAGAATCGACAAGTCAGCCATGGGGCACCATGTGCAGTGTGTCCCGCCGGTTGGTTGTCCTGCAAAACATTATATGATGCTTGTTTAGAATAGAGTAGACAAGTCGGCTGGAACACCGCTTTCGGAGTGTTTCGCGTTGTCGGTTGTCTTGCAATATTGGCATGTTATAATTGAAGTAGATGATAAAGATAGGCGATTCGACTTGAGACACCATATCTTGTTAGTCAACTTATCTTATGAAAGCCTTGCATTTTTACAAATTCGTTCCCACTTTACTTATTGTTTCATTTTACCATTTCAGAATAATGATCAGCCTAGAGGTTCCTCGGACGGAGTACCTCGTCAGTTGATCGAGAGAAGAATTTGTTGATAGCATCACAACCAGCATTTACAATTTTCTATTATCCCTTTATCTATTTCTTATTCCAATTATTATGGTTTATTAGCAGTTGCTCGCTTACCGTTTGTTAAGTCTTTACAGAATTTTGGCAATGCCGCAGCAGCATTTGGAGCATAACGTGGAACTTTTTCTTAGCAGTGAACTGGGGCAATTGTTGATATGAGCTAGACTCGTCAACAAAGATCTGAAGAATCGCACTCGAACAAGCAAGTTCTATCCTAATCTTTTGTTTCCGATTAGGACGTCAGTTTGAATTCTTTCCTATTCGTGCGTCCTTTTCTGTCAATCGTGCGAGTCTTCGTGTCTGAGTGTCGTCGAACTACATATGGCCTGATTCTCTTTCAGCCCGAGATATGTAGGCAACTCGAAAACCGGAGTTCGGCCATAAGCCTCGCCTTTTGGTTCTTGGAATCAAAAGTCTTTGGCTTTATCGTGACAAAATTGGCTTTTTCCGTCAACTTCTTTACCCTAAAAACTCTTTCATCCTTTCCGGGTAAAGAGGGGCAGCTGTTGACACCCAATTTCGTCCCGAGATTTAAAATAAAATTTAAATTAAATTAATTGATTAAAATTGAGTTAAGGATCATTAATTAATTTCAAAGTAGAATCCAAAATCGTCCCCAAGTTAAAATCAAGCCTATTTTGAGCAACCCCATAATTGTTTTAACTTATAAAGAAAAGGGGTTAAATTTTCAATAGTTCCCAATTTCAGCCTATTTATGTGACCCAAACCCGGCCCACTCTCACATATACACACATACACAAACATATCAGCATTTTCCCCCCTATCCCATTTCCCTTCCCGAAAACCCTAATCCCCTTTCCCCCAAACCCACGCCGTCACCTTCTCTTTGCCATTCCCGGCCACACCCAAGCCCGGTCCCCACTTCCCTTGTCTTCCTAAACATGGTAATGGTCCCTAAGCCCCGACTCCTTTCGATTCTCCCAAAATCAATACCCCACAGTGGCATAAACTCATCTCAAGCGTCCGTGTCTGCTCCTTTTCATCATCAACGGCTTGGATCGAGACCAAACAAGGGTATTGAATTCAAAATCGGAGGAAAAGGATATATTCAATTTTTTTTTTCCTTTTCTTTTCTGATTTTCTATTCAAAATTCTTGTAAAAGGGTAAAAAATCTGACCGTTAAGCAAGGTATGTAAAGGGTATCGTTGTCTTTTTATTTTTAGTCGAAACCCTAGAATTTTGCCTATATATATTCATATACCTGAGTAGCAGAAAGAGGAGAGGCATTAGAGAGTTTTGAGAGGCAGCAGTTCACATATATAAAATGGCAGCATATACACTAACTAAAGTTTTTCTTTAGTTTTTCTTGAAGTGCAAGAAGATATTGCTACTGTTTCTGGTTTTCTTTGTATTTTTGCTTTATCGCTTCTCATTTTCGAGTTGTTTCTTCATCGCTCGAGTCATCGTTTTGTTCGAGTGGCATCGTTTCAGATCATCGCCCTTCGTTCACTGCTTTTAAAAAGGTAAAACCGAAACCTTGTTATTATGTTCTCGATGTTTCCCATTTTGCTTCTTGGTGTATAAAATCTTATATGATGTATGTATGATATTTAAGGAAACTGCTTAATGGAATAGAATGAAAAGATCCGAACTTTATCAAGTTTTGTCTGGAAGTTTGTTAATATAATTTGGAAAACATGCTATGAAATGGAAACCTGGAGAACATTAGTTATAGATAAGATGTCTGGTTATGAATATGTTATTAAAATGCCTATTGAATGACTTGAAGTTAGAATTAGTTGAGCTCATCTCTTGGATTGCTGCTCTGTTTCTGTTTCTGTTTCTGTCTGGATAGTGTTGTCTGAAGGATGTAAAGGAGGTGTTGTTGAATTGGTGAGAGTTTTGTTCTGGTAGTTGTATCAGGGTATGTAGGGGTTTGTTAAGTTGAGAAGGTGCAGGGGTATTCATTGGTATTTAGCTCTTTGTTTGGTTATTGATAGAGTAGAAGCAGGTAGAGAGTATAGATGTTTGTGTGTGAGGGAGTAAGCAGGTGTCTATAGGTTGTTGTTAGGGTCTGTGAGAGTGTGAGGGGGTCTGTTGGCTTAATTTTGTGTGTGTGAGCTTAGTTAGGATGGCCTGGGTTGTTTGTGTGAGTTGGAGGAGAGTGAAGAGTTCAAGGGTCTGTTCTTGCTCTTCCTGATTGTTCAGGAGCCAAGGTCTAGGGGTTTTAGTTCTGTGAGTCTGTGATTGAGAGGGTTGTGATGATGCTGAAGTTCAGGTGGTATATTTGTGAGTTAAATGGATGTCTGGGTTGGTTCATTTTTGTCTCGGGAAGTAGTTTAGTAATTAGGGTGCAGCTGTTTGGTATAAAGATAGACATATATTTGTAGTCTTGCCAAGGTTTCGATTGAGGACCCTGTTTGTAGTGAGTTTTGATAAAGATTGCAGTACTTTTTTTTCTTTTTTTTTAAGATAAAGATTTGGTAGTTTTAATTTATTTTGTTCATCTCTTTCTTTTGGTAAAACTATTTTCACCAATTGGCATAAATTTATTATCTTCAAAAGAACTTTCGGTACTATGGAATACCAGTAAGCTTTTGTTCCTTTATACTTCCTTCATGTCTGCTTGGTTCTCAACTCATTTTCTTTGTTTCTTTGTTGTATCCTTAGTAATTGTTTAAAATCGAGAGAAGTATTTGTATGTGGAAACTGTTAATATTTGGAACTTTTGTTAGTTGAGGTTTGATCTGTCATTGCTTTATCATTAGTGTGTTCATTGTTAAATTTTGATGAATGTTAGAAGTCGAAGTATGAATTATTTGTCATAAAATCAGCAAAAGCTTTTCATCTTTAAGTTTGAGTTCAATGCTCGATTTTTTTTAGTATCTACGGTCAGCTTCATAAGTTTTTGTGAGCTTTAATATTTGAAGAAATACTTATTCAATTGTGCTGAGTTATGTTTTGAAATGGTTTAAGTTGGGATATGAACTATCTTATGGAAGACATTGAAAAGGGGGTGATTTTCTGTAAAGCTTACTTCTTTATTTATAATATGTGTTTTCAGTTAAAGATTTAAACTTTATCACTTTTTGCACTCTTTAGGAAAAGATTCTGTTTGATTGCTTTGATCACTTCTTTAGTCTTAAGTCTTTGCTGATAATACCATCATGTTCCCTGTTACGCTGTAATTTTGAGGTATTTATGAATGGGTCATTGCAATGGTTTGGTCTGATGTAGGTGAAGCTGTTTCCTTGCGTTCTGGACATGCCACTCACAAGCTAGAATTTTAGTTTCTAAAGAATGTCTTGGATTTTCTCAAGTCTTAGTTTATTCCTAGTTTAATTTTGAATCAATGGGTGAAACCATTTCTTTAAAACTATACCTTCAAGATGTTATTTAATCTGGACAATAATTGAGATATTTTAAATGTAGTAATGTTAGTAATGGGTTAGGACACCTCTCCGTTGAAATCCATCATAGTTTGGAGCAAAAAATGACAATTCCACTTTACGTAAAATGGGCATCGAGAGTTGAATTAGTTTTCTTAGTTTGTTCAAGTCTGGTTAAGTGTGCTAATGCATCATTGTTCCTCCTGTTACTTCTAACCAATATTTAGAAGAGTTTAAAACTAAGCTTTGTTTCTTTCATTTGTTAGCAAGTGCTTTCACTAACACTCTCAGCTTAAATTTGGATTGAAAAACTGCTAGATTATTTAATTTTTTTTTTTTAAACGTCATGATTATTTTCCACGCTAGTTAGCAAATGTTCAATTTGTTTCAAGTTACTTTCTATTAAATATACTAATTCCTTATCTTGTTTTCTTTGCATAATGCACACCTTGGGGACGAGTTTGAGTTGCTAAACTCACAAAACTGGGATGGCTACGTGCATTGGAAGTTATTCGACCCGCTCCGCATTTTCGGGACTTGATATCCCCGAAAAATGTAAAAAAAAAGAAAAGACAAGAAAACGAAAATCTCTAAGTTCAAGGCTCAATGATTGAGTTGCGCTTCCGGGTTCTACCTTCTCAAACTCCCACTTTCCCGTTCCCTTTAGAAAGCATGTTTTAGGCAGCCCTGAACCGGACTAGGATTTGCATGTTAGAAACCTGGCAGGATAGTCGCTTTACTGAATTGTTAACTTATTGCATGTTTAAAAATGATTATATAATTGCTTATCCCGTTTCCTTGGGACCCGCCAATTAGTTTAAGTTAATAGTAATCTATGGTTAATTATCGAGTGCAAAAGAAATTGAAATTTAATTAAATTATACATCCTCATCTGTTATTGATATTCATCCATTTATTTATCTATCTACTCATTTATTCATTAATCCGGTCAATTATGCGATATTTATTTATTAAATTACTTATTTAGTTAATTTTATTCATTTATTTAAATTAATTAATCATTTATTTAATTTAGTTAATCATTTATTTATTTAATTAATTAATACTAATTATTTATTACTCATTTATTTATTTCATTAATTATTATCAGTTTATTCCTTTATTTAATTAAATTAATATAAATATTAATTTATTTAATTAATTTATCTATCTATTTATTTATCCATTTACCTAAGTGATCAATTAATCAATTATTATTATTTATCTAATTATTTACTAAGTGTATTTTATTTTATCTATTTTATTTATTTATTTAATATATTTATCTTTTATTTATTTAACTAACTAATCAATTGAACCAGTTGTAATTCATCC
Source organism: Petunia x hybrida (assembly GCA_037355625.1). Lineage (NCBI taxonomy): Eukaryota > Viridiplantae > Streptophyta > Magnoliopsida > Solanales > Solanaceae > Petunia > Petunia x hybrida. The sequence continues at coordinate 3,918,996 of JBBBVM010000008.1, forward strand.
ATTTATTTAACCTTAAGATTTCATCATTTATTTGTCTAAGTATTCGGCATAACTCAAACCCTTAGCTTATCCATATTACCCTTAGTTAAAATTAATTCTATTATCTTTAACTAATTCGTGAAAACCGCCGGATTAACCGCATTTAGCGGATTTTCGAAAGTGCTCCCGCAAGGGACCTTCTTTCGAATTTAATAGAACCACTTACTCGGAATCTCTGATTTTAATTTAATTTTATTTAATTAAAGAATAAGTTGCACTCATTAGTTAACCTTAGGTTCCTAATAATCCTTAAATTAGGTGGCGACTCCAAAGAAAACCCTTTGGAATCCCATATTGTTGAAATATACCCGAAACCTGTCTTTTCTTAAAGAAAAAGGTAATTTTTGGGGGTTCAACAGATGCTCCACATGCTTTGATTCAAACTTTGAATAAACGAGAATATCATCTATAAATACAATTACAAATAAATCCAGATAAGGCTTGAATACACTGTTCATCAGATCCATAAATATTGCAAGGGCATTAGTGAGTCCAAACGACATTACTAAAAACTCATAATGTCCATACCTAGTCCTGAATGCAGTCTTAGATATATCAGATTCTCTGACTCTAACCTGATGGTAGCCTGATCGCAAATCTATCTTCGAGAAGTACTTGGTACCCTGGAGTTGGTCGAGCAAGTCATCAATCCTGGGCAGAGGGTATTTATTCTTGATCGTGACTTTATTCAGCTGTCTGTAATCTATGCACATGCGTAGAGATCCGTCTTTCTTTTTTACAAACAATACCGGGGCTCCCCACGAGGAAATGCTAGGTCTGATGAGGCTTTTATCTAACAAATCCTTTAGTTTCTCTTTAAGTTCTTTCTGTTATGCAGGTGCCATCCTGAAGAACATGCCCCTGATGGCGTGCTGGTGCTAAGGAGGCAACTGCTGATCTAGCTGTCTGGGCTGCACGAATACCACCCCTAGTCGGGCAATCTCTCATGAAATGGTCTGCCTTTTGACAAATATAACGAGTATCAACTCCTAACTGACATGAGCCCAAGTGGCGTCTACCACAATCTGGACATCTAGAATATGTCTGATTAGCCTGTAGAAAAGTACCATGACGCTGAAATCCTAAAGTTTGTGGTGTCTGACTAGCTCTGGACTGAGGAGGTCTATCAGATCTCGGGCCACAGGACTGTGGAGGTATATTAGCTGGTGGCTGTCTAACACTCTGCTGTCTACTTGCTCCAGACATCTCTCCAAACGAACTAGAAAATCTACCCCTCTTGTGTAACACTCTATCCCTGTCGGCTCTCTGTTTCTGCTTCCTCTCCTCAAGTGATAAAGCAAATGCCTGGATGCGTGATATAATATCTGGCTGCATAGCAACGATCATACACTCATTCAACAGGCGTGGACCTAGTCACACTACATACCTGTGAATTTTATCCTCCATACTGGCTATTAGGGTCAAACCTTGCTAAGAAATTAAAGCGATAATTATACTCTTCTACACTCAAACGTCCCTGTCTCAAGGTCAGGAACTGATTAGCACGTGCTCTCTGTGTCTCTATGGGCATATACTGATGAAGGAAGGCATCTGAGAATTCCTTCCAAGTCGTGGGAGTAGCATCAGGCCGTCTAGATAGCTCCCATGTCTGGTACCACCCTGCTGCTAGGTCATGCAATCTGAATGCAGCCAACTCTACTAACTCTGTGTCTGACACGTGCATAACCCTCAACACTCTAGCTATCCTCAATAGGGAGTAAGCGGAGTGACTCCAATAGCTGATAGATGGCCTACTAACGTGGTCCAAGCATTGATCTATCTGCACCTGCGTGGCATGAAACGCAGCGCCCCAAAAAAGGGCGTGAGTACGATATGTACCAAGTATGTAAGGCATGAGCATATAATGTATCATAGCTGAATGAAACTGTAAGGCTGGTATATAAATATGTAAATATGAGCTGGAGCTTAGCAATGTAGCTGGAAATCTGAAAAACGTACAAAACATGATTTGAATTTAAACTAAAGTCTAGCTGAATCTGAAACTGAAGATTGAGCTGAACTATACTGATAAATAACTGTAATATGACTGATAACTGGTAACTAGAAACTGAAACTGATAGCTGTCCACTGATCCTGGTACTAAGAACTGGTAGCTGATAATTGAGAACTGATAACTGGTACTGAGCTAAAACTGAACTGTAATCTGAACTGGTACATGTCTGGTATTATGGGCTATATCCCCCAAATCAGGTAACTGAAAATCTGAACTAGTACCTGTCTGGTGTTATGGGCTATATCCCCCCAAATCAGGTAACTGAAAACCTGAACTAGTACCTGTCTGGTGTTATGGGCTGTATCCCCCCAAATCAGGTAACTGAAAACCTGGACTAGCCTCATGTATAATCATGCAGTGCATACTGTGGCTATATACGCGTATATAACAAACCTGGTGGGTGTTATAGGCTATATCCCCCCCAGCCAGTAATATCTAGTCTCTCTGGTCAGAGTGTGTGAATGACACCCAGTCACACTAGCTGTTTCAACTCCCGCCTGAACCAGAGGGGCTGTGTCCCCTCAAACGGGTAGTATCACACGCGACCGGACTGTGTGTCCAATGTCCAGCCTCTATGGAGGACTCCAAATCACACATAACATGATCACAATATAAGCATAAGCATGTATGAGGCATAACACATGTGGCAACAATATATATGGACTCGTAGGAATGATAAGAAAACTCTGGATTGAATTATAGACACAACCTGAAACTTAGAATTTTTCTAACTCTTTGACTTTTATAAAAATTTCGGCAGAGTTTCCACTGAAACCGGATGATCCGCAAAAACAGAACCAGTACTATACTATACACGAAAATAAAATATCTGGATAAACTGATAATATAAACATGTTAAACGGATAATCAAGATGAGACAAATGGATGACATAACAAATTCGCAGATAGAATGTCTGGACAGCACCACTGTCCTGCATTTCGATCTAATTTTCAGAGTGTAGATCAAAGATATAGACTTCATAGTCTTCATGAAAGTTGTAGATATATGTCTTAGGATTCTGGGGATTCTTAAAGCATCTAAATATCAATTTTGTACAAGGAGTTATGATCAATATACTAACAGCTATCCAAAGATCAAAATGATTTTCCAGATTTTTGAAGCGTCTTGTCTTGCTGATTCGGACGTCTTTCACCTTGGATTTTAGTACCAAATTAAGTATATACAAGGTTTCCTTTATACCATACAAGTTTCTCAGAAGAAACACTAAGTTTAGAACTAAGAAAAGCTTCAAAAGCTAAAAGATACATGCCTTGCCAAAAGAAAGGTTTAGCCTTACATACCTTTGATGTTTCTTGCTTCTAAACCTTGTTTCCTTTGAATTCCACACCTTCTAAAGCTTAAACAAGCTATAACATAGAATTTGGGTACTTTACTTAGCCATGAAGTAATTCTAAAACTCAAACTATAGACGAAATTGAAGGTAGCATAATGTTACCCTAATCGCGTAGAGCGTTTTGACGCAATCCGTCTTCAGTTTCGTGTCAAAATTGATGTTCTATCTTCAAAATCATAAAAAAATGGATTCAAACTGAAAAGGCTCTGTTTATATCATGGTTTTACTTGAAATGTCGAGAGAGAGAGAGAGATTTCTCTTTTATAATAAAAACATTTCATTTCTAGCCCTCTTTTGCGCTTATGTCCCTTTTTCTGGTCTGACTTCTGATGCTCATATCTTTTTATCTATAAGTTATATGAGCAAACCGTTAAAAGTGTTGGAAACTACACTCCAAGACCTTCAATTTGGTATATGATATGTCCCCAAAAGACCTCATATAACATACAAAATTAATTGCTGAAAAAGCTCCGTTAAAAGGAAAATCCTTAGTCGGTTTTTCCGCAACTTAAATCTGATTTTTCCCAACCTTTATATTCAACATATAAAAGTCATATATGGTCCAATTATGACTTTAAGATCACTTAAATTATTCTTAACATGTCATTAGAACGATATACGTCACTTTAGACATACGGGGTGTAACACTTAGTGATATTCATCAAAAAAAAAACAAAAAAAAAAAAAAATAACCCCAAACCAAAATTATGGCGCCTCCTTTGAAGGTTTTGAAGAGTGGGAAAATCGTTGGTAATTTGCCTGAAGTGGGAGAAGTAGTTCCAGTCCAAACTCATGATCGACCAAACAAGACTTTTAAGAAATTCATCTCTCCAAACAGAAATCCCAATGCTTGGTCAAAAGTTGAGAAAAAAAACAAACAAGTTCAAGTTGATGATGCTCGTGTTAATCAAGGAGAAAAAGTGGTTACAACTAATGCTTTTGCTTTGCTGGACAATGTTGATGAACTTCAGGTTGACGTTGATAAGACTCAAAACAAGGAGGCGAGTCAACACGCTGAAGTAGATGGTGCAAAGGTGATGTCGCATGTTGTTGATACTTTATCTCCTGCAGTAGAGAAGGATTTTCAACCTATACTTGAGGCGCAAGAGAAACAAGTTGAAACTGGTTCTAAACCTACAAGCATGGATGATGCAATCTTAGTTGCAAACCAACGAGGATCTAAGACAAAGAAGTGGGTTGAAGTGGCATTTAAGAATCATCCAAAGGTTACCGAGGTGGGTGTTTCTGCTGTTTCAGGTTTACAAGTTAATGAAACTTTGTCGCAAGGTTTAATTGGTGTGGAGAATCTGCATGGGGATCCTGTGGTTGTTGTTACGCAACCTTCAGATTCTCCTATTGGCGTTGAAACTGCATTTAATACTCGTACTGGTATTAATGATACTCAGCAGCCTCCAGCTTTAGGTCTCGACTCTGGGTTGCATGGGCATGAGAATGATGCAACGATGTTATTGGACAACAATTGTTCCTCTAACTTAATTAATAATGTGTTAAAAACTGTGGAGTCACGAGGGGAGTTAAGGGTTGTTGATGAGCAGCCTTCAGCTTTAAGTTTGTGTGGGATTAATAAGCTACCAACGGCTATTAATTGCTTGGGTAATAAAGCTGCAATTAATGCAGCAGGTTGCCAATTAAATCCCCCGTCTGGGAGTCCACAAGGTGCTCACGTGAAACTTTGTCACGTGAAAGGGAATCTGCTCCTACTGGTATTAATGTCATGGAATTACAAGTGAAAAGGGATTCAGCGAGTTTGGACATTAATTTGCTCCCAGCTCTCGAATTTAATGCCTGTGATGATAGCAAAGCTACTAGTCGTCAAGCTGAAGGAATTGGAGTGGAATCACGTGGGGATCTTTTGGGTGTTGGAAAGCAGACCTCGCCTTTTCCTCCAGCTGAGTCAACCCCTCAAGCGCATGAGAATATTGCGCATTCAATGCAAGGTTTGAAGGACAGTGGGAGAGCTTATTCCCAATCCCCACACGAGCAGCTTGTTGATCAGGCGTTTATTACTGTTGAGGAACCTGGGGTTGTAATGGTTAATAGTGATGTTCTTAAGGCAGTGGAAAGTGTGCATCCCGCAGCTCATGCTTTGTTCCAACAAGCATTGGGTTTAGCGTCCAAGACACACAAGATTTTGATGACTCCATCCAGTGTAGATGATACAAGTGTGGATGCTGCATCCTTACAGCGTGATCGTGAAGATACACCTTTGAGCCAAGGCATTTGTGTGGAGAACAAGCAAGCTCATACTATTCCTTCACTTGAGGTGACCACAAATTTGGAATCTGCGAGTGTGACCAAGCCAAAATTTTTGGGAAAAGATCTAATTCCAACGGTTCAACTTGAACGTTTGTGTAGAAGTGCTTCTCCTAATTTTGGTAAGTCTTTTTTGAACATAAATGCTCCATCTTTTGTGCCTAAATCCTTGATGCAGCTTGTCCCCCATTCAAAGGGTTTACCCACGGATGATGAACTTGTCAAGCGAATGGATTTGTATGATACGAGGGGTATCTTGGCGCGGCAAGTGGGATCATTTCAAGAGAGGGTTCCTCAAGGACATTATTTGGTGGAGGATGATGATTTGTTTGAAGAAGAGGAAATTGAGGAAGAATCCACTGCACATAATTTTAGTATGGTGGCAAGAGAAGGTGATTTGTCTCCTTGGGAAATTCATGATAATGCATCAAAGAGAGTTAGGAGGGTAAGGCGGCCATTAGAGCCTACTAGGGTGCAACCTTCGAGGAGTACAAAATCAAAATCCAAGAGATCCAAGAAGTCGAAGAAATGATGGATAGCATATATGATCGTGATAGAGAGCCACAAATATCATTTTTTCAAGTTAGTATTGTAGGGCCTTTTTACATATTCCATTTCATCTCTTGTAGAAGGAAGTGTGGATTGCATGATTCCACTTTCTTCCTTGCTTTTATATTATTTCATTATTTTAGTATTCTCATATGTAATATCATCATAGAGTGTGTTATAAACTCTGTGATGATCATACTTTATCTGGTTCTTGCTAGCTCTTATTTTTTGCATTCTTGTTAGGAGCGAGGTCTCACCTCGATAGGATAATGTAAGGTATGGTTTGGCCCTCCTTACTTTGTATTGTCCTTTTTTGAGGAATTTATTATTAATAAAATGGTCACTAGGTGCAATGCCTAGTTGACTCTTGATTAAAAGCCCCCCCCCCCCCCCCCCCCCCCCCGCCTAAACCCCAAAACCCCACCGCGTCTTTTCTCTCTAACTTATGGCGATTTTCAGGCGACATCTTCTTGGCTTTTTCCATGGCCACTGGGCAGCCCCTCACTGGGGTTGCTCAGCCCACAACACAACCCTCTACTTCCTCCTATGCAGCAGTAGTTGTACCACCAACTCAAAACATTACAAACCAACCAGTTCAAGCCCCTACCTTACCCATACGACACCCACAAAGAATAAACGGAAGGCATACGATGATGTGGAATAAAAAGGAGGTGCAACGGTCCATTGCTTCAACTAAACTACTCTATGGCATCATAGGGAAGTTTACATATGGTGCCCCTGATCTCCATGTACTTAAAAGAAGATTATTCAATCACAATATGAAGTTAAAGGGCATTGCGTAATTGGATCTCTGGATTATAGGAGTATACTGACTAGGTGTTCACTCTTTGAAGACTATGTGAATTTATTATCCAAAGAACATTGGTTGAAAGTAGGTCGTGAATCTTTCTTGATGAGAATTCTTAAATGGGATCCTTGGTGTGATCCAAAAAAAGAGACCTCGATAGCAATAGGGTGGATTTCATTTCCTAATCTGCCTCCTAATTTCTTTGTTAAGGAGTGCATTTTTTCATTAGCCTTGGCAGTAGGGAAACCATTGCACTTAGATGCAGCTACTTTGAATCACACTCAACCAAGTTGTGCACGAGTTAAGGTGGAGATCGATTTACTTGGTGAGTTACCGGATGAGATTGACATTGTTGAAGTTGATGAGGAAACTGGGAAAAACACTCAAAATGCATCAAAATTGTATATGATTACTTGCCCAAATATTGTTCCAAATGTTGTTTGCAAGGACATGATGATCAAGAATGTAGAGTCCTTCATCCAGATCTTTACGTGGAGAAAAATGAACAAGATGATAGAAGAGATGACAATGGTGGTGCTCAGCCTGTTTCTAAGGTGTTAACAAGTGGAAGAGTAGTTGGTGAAGCTGGTCCAAGTGGTGTTAAAGATACAAAATTGGAAGACAATCAGAAGAGACAAGGGAATGGAGGAAGGTGGCAAAACCCTGCTCGAAACCCTAATACTTGGCAAGTGGCTACAAAGAAGAAGAATAATGGTGCAGTCAATCAGTTGCAACAAGTCCAAGAAGGCACTAAGGTGAAAGAAAGTAATGTGAATGCTTTTGCAGTGTTACAAGTAGAGGAGGAAGTAATCCCCACAAATTTGACTGATGTTAACAAAGCTTACAAGGTGACCATTAATGCAGTTACAAACCCTAATCCCACTTTGTTTACTCATCGGCCTAGTAAAGCTGGGAATTCATTAAAGGAAGGACACATTAAAGCTGATGGTGTTAATACCTAAGACATAGATCTTCAAGGAAGTCGAGGTGCATTAAATACTGGTAAGGAAGTTAAGGAGACTGGAATGAAGTTAAAGGGTATAGTTAATACCTCAGGAGGTGAGAAGAGCATTAAAGCTTAGCGTTTGACTTTGTCTCCACGCGAGGAAAATCAAGCAGCAAAATTATTGTCGGGGAAGGATTTAATTCAGGTGACTCCTAGACTGTCAGGGAATGCATTAAATGCAGGTATTAAAGCTGGAAGGTTGGAGTTCATTAATGAAGAGGCAAAGATTTTGTCAAATAAAGCTGGGGGAAACCTTAATTCTTCTACTCATGACTTAATTCCCTTATCTACATTGAAGAAAATTACAGCACAGCTTAATGAAAACCTAATCATGCCCACTTTGAAAATACCCTCAAACCCTAATCCTAATCCTATTGAAGCACATGTTCCTTTGAACAATTCAGTTCAGTCAGTTCCTTCTCAACTGCACCAGCCTGACACTAATTTGAATTTGATCCAAAATGAAAATTTGTTTAGAGGCTCATCGAAATAAGATTTTACTGAAGATGAAAAGGCACTTATTAATTATTTGCAATTCATTGATAGCAAGGAAATTTTGCAAAGACAAAATAGGCATACCCCAAGCAAGCAAATTGTTCTTCAAGATGATGTGGGAGATGGAGCTGAAATTTAAGATGAAGAAGAGGAGTCGACTGCCCATAACTTTCAACAAGTAGCTAGGGCTGGTGACTTGTCACCAAGAGATGCAACTAAGAAAGGAGGAAGAAGAACCAAGAAAGATCCTGGCCCTATTTCCAGGATACAACCATTGAGAAGTTCTAAATCCAAGGATTAAGAGGATGCACAAAGCTTTGATTTGGAACATTCGTTCAGTCAACACACAAGAAGCTTTTACAAGGTTAACAACACTTCATAGACACCATCATTTTTCTTTCATAGGTTTGCTGGAGCCATTTCAAGAAGCTTGTAGAGTACAAGCCTATGGTTTGAGGCTAAATATGCATTGGTATATTTCAAATGTCAATGGTAAGATTTGGGCTTTTGTGGGTAATGATTATGTTGTTTCAGTTGTTGATGATCAAGAACAAGTACTAACCTTGAAGCTACACCATATTCAATTAGATAAGGAGCTCTATGTCAGCTTGGTTTATTCTAAATATGATAGACTAGATAGAATGCCTTTATGGGATTCACTTCAATTTCTAGCTACATCTATTGTGAAACCTTGGTTGATTGGAGGGGATTTCAATGCGATCATGTCTGAAGAGGAGAAGTCTGGTGGACTGCCTGTGCTTACTGTTGAGGTTGATGATTTTGTTGCCACAATTTCTGCTTGTAATCTCACTGACTTAGGCTTCACTGGAAGCACATTTACTTGGTGGAATGGGAGAATAGAAGATCACTTCATCCTGAAGAGAATTGATAGGTGTTTTGCTAATCAGGAGTTCATTGATTATTTTCCTAAAGTTGAGGTTGAACACCTTGCAAGGACTGGTTCTGACCACTCTCTATTATTACTTTCATGCTCCACTGAAGCTGACAACATTATTAAATCCTTTAAGTTCCTCAATTTCTTGACTGAACATGACACTTTTTTGCAAGTGGTTAGGGATAATTGGGTGTGTGATTGTGAGGGTGACCCCTTCATTATTTTTCATAGGAAGCTGAAGAAGGTCAAGCAAGCTTTATCTAGGTGGAGTAAATAGACCTTTGGCAACATCTTTCAGAAGATAGCATCACTTGAAGACATTATCAAAGCTCATGAGGAGAAGCCGGAAGAAGGCCCTAGTGAATTTCATAGAGAACAACTGAAGAAAGCTGAGGCTGATCTTAAAGGAGTGTTGCACCTTGAAGATGAGTTCTGGAGAGAAAAGGATGGATTCCAATGTTTCAAGGATGGTGACCATAACACTAAATTCTTTCATGCTCAGGTACAAGGCAGAAGAAAAAAGTTGAAAATTCATAGGATTCAAGATAGAGATGGAAACTGGATAGCTGATAGTGATACTATGGCTGCTGAGGCTGCTTGGTTTTTCCAACAACAATTTACAAGTGATGAGGCTGATCTGAACTTTGATTTACTCCTTCATGTCCCTACTATGGTGTCCAATGAGCAGAATAGAGCTATTGAGGAGCTTCCTTCAGCTGATGAAGTTAAGATGGCAGTGTTTGGGTTAAGTGGAGACAGTGCTAGCGGGCCTGATGGCTTTTCAGGCAGGTTCTATCATGCTTGTTGGGATGTCATTGCCTCTGATGTAATAAGGCTAGTGAGGGCATTCTTTGGTGGACATGAGATCCCAAATTTTGTCTCCCATACTAACCTGGTTCTCTTACCTAAAAAGCCCAATGTTGCCACTTTCTCTGACTTCAGGCCAATCAGTTTATGCAACTTTATTAATAAGGTGATATCCAGGGTTCTTCATGAGAGGTTGGTCCAGCTGCTGCCTACATTGATCTCCCCTTCTCAAGCTGGATTTGTCAAAGGTAGAAACACTATTAAGAATGTCTTGCTAGTTTATTAGATTGTTGATGACATCAGGAAGAGGGAAAATGAAGCTAATCTGGTTATAAAACTTGACATGATGAAAGCATATGATAGAGTGTCCTGGTTGTTTTTGTCTAAGGTACTAAGGAAAATGGGATTTGGTGAAATTTGCATAGACATGGTAATGAGGCTGCTCAACAACAATTGGTACACTGTCTTGTTCAATGGACAACCCCATGGTTTCTTCACTTCATCTAGAGGATTGAAGCAAGGAGATCCTCTTTCCCCCACCTTGTTCATCTTGTCTGCTGAAGTGCTATCAAGGGCTTTGAATACTCTACATGAGAATGCAATATTCAAGGGCTTTGCTATGCCTAAATGGATCCCTTACATAAACCATTGGCCTATGCTGATGACACTATTCTCTTCTGCTCCACAGACACTACTTCTCTGAGGTTGATGATGGGAGTTCTTGATGCTTATGAGAGTGCCAGTGGTCAGAAGATCAACAAGGAGAAGAGTTCCACTTATATGTATCACACTGTCAGCCAGGAGTTGGTAGATAGGGTGGCACACATTACTCGTATTGAAAGAGGTAACTTTCCCTTTACTTATCTAGGGTGTTCTATCCCTTACAAAAGGAGAAACAAGGCACAATTTGATGATATCATAGCAAAGGTGATGAAGCAGCTTCAAGCTTGGAAAGCTAAAATGTTATCTTATGGAGGAAGAGCTACTTTGATCCAGCATGTTTTTCTCAGTATGCCAATTCATTTGCTCTCAGCTATGAATCCTCCTGATAATGTCATTAATCAGCTACATAAAATATTTGCTAACTTCTTTTGGAATAATTCTGAAGAACACTCTAGGAGACACTGGGCTTCTTGGGATACTTTGTGAAAACCATATGCTGAAGGAGGGTTGGGGTTCAAGTCATTACATGATGTCTCAAAGGCTCTCTTTGTAAAACTGTGGAATTTCAGAACAAAAACATCTCTATGGGGTACTTTCATGGCCAACAAATACTCTAAGAAGATTCATTATTCAGTGGTGCCTTACACTGATGGTTCTCCTGTTTGGCAAAAGATGTTTCAAGTTAGAGCAATGGTGGATCATGAAATAGTGTGGCAGATTAGGCAAGGGTCTTCTCATTTCTGGTATGATAACTTGTCACAGCTTGGGGCATTATATTTTGTTGTCCCTAGGAATTTTTACATCAGGGAGGAGCTTAATGTGGTCAGGATTTCTTTGATCCTAATGGGTGTAACCAGCAGCTTCTAGGTGAAACTTTACCTGATGATCTAGCTCAGCATGTTATTCACAATATGAAACCTGGTCAGGTCACTCAGCCTAGAGATACTCCATGGTAGAAGCTCACTTCTAATGGTAAGTTTTCAGTTAATAGTGTTTTTCACTATGTTAGAGCTAAAGGTGTTGTGCAGGATGTGTATAAGCTCATTTGGTTAAAAGGTGTGCCTTTTAAATTGTCTTTTGTATTGTGGAGAGCCTGGAAATTCAAACTACCACTAGATACTGAATTGAAGAGGATGGGATCCTATTTGCCTTCTAGATGTTGGTGTTGTGAACACCCAAAAGAAGAGACAAGATAACATCTCTTTGTCACAAGTTCAATTGCCAAAAATGTGCGGTCTTATTATGCCAATGCATTAGGGTTTGTCATACATGACTGGAGGTTTAACCAAGTGATTGAGAAATGGTGGTAATGCAAGAAGAGACCCTGGTTGAAACTTCTTTGCCAAGCAGTGCCTGCTTTTGTTGTGTGGGAACTATGGAAAAGAAGAAACACCATTGCTCCTGGGGGGAAGGTGTCATTCAGAAGGCTGACTCATGAGATATCCAAGAACTTGTATAGGCTCTTAAAGGTGAGATATCCAGAGATGACAAATTCTTCAGCTGATTGGCCTGCTTTGGTGAATTTTCTTGAAGATTATACGCAACAGTTCAGGTACACAAAAGTTCTTTGGAGGTTCCCAGCTTTTGGCACTTTTAAGTGCAACACTGATGGTGCAAGTAGGGGCAACCCAGGCTTGAGCTCCTATGGCTTTTGTGTACGAAATGATCAGGGTGACTTGGTTTTTCGAAAAGCAAAACTGATAGGGGAAGGCACCAATATGAGGGCTGAAGCAATTGCCATTATGGAAGCTATGAAATACTGCCTGGATCATGTAAATGGACAAGTGGTGATTGAGACTAATTCTTTACTTCTAAAGAACATTATTGAAGGGTGTTGGGAAGTGGCATGATGCATAGCAGGTATTATTGAGGAGATTAGTGCAACGAGAAGTAGGGGAGATTTCACTTTCTTGCATGTTCTTAGAGAAAGCAACAAATTAGCCGATCACTTGGCTAATGAGGCCTATGAAGTTGAGGAGAATGAGTTTCATAGCTTCATTGACTTAGGGGTGCAAGGGAGGAGAATCCTTAATTGGGAGAAAGCTCAGTTGCCATCATATAGGCCTTGAATTGTTCAGCATGGAACTGGCATTACTTAAGGAGAAGACACGTTTTTTACTTAACATTGTTTGTTTATTTTTCAGGTGCTACATAATTCAATTGATGGCGATACACGCTGATTATTTACTCACAGAGATTAAGGGAAGCAGTATTTGCATTTGTTGTCATTCAGGATTAAGAAATTGTTTATATCATCAGATTAAACTTCTCCTGATCATCTACATTGCCTTACTACTTGGTGCAGCTGATAGGGCATATTTTTCTCACTTTACAATTCTTATAGCACATCCTTTGGTTGCTATGGAATTTGTTATTGTATGTTCAGTTTCCTGCTTGCGTTGCCATGCTGTTTTGTCTTGGAGAACCAGCTTGAGAGGCTGCATTTATGTGCTTCATGGTGTACTATTGGGGATTCAGGCAGTAGCGCACCACTGCTCCTTGATAGCTTCAGTGGTGGCGCACCACTGCTCCTTGATAGCTTCAGTGGTGGCGCACCAGTGCTCTTTAATTGTTTCGTCAGGCCAATCCCAACTACATTTCCAGGCAAGGGCCTACTCATCAACAATTGCTGATGTTCAAATCTTTGCTGAAGGCCTGCAGTTACATAGAGAAGAAGATTTAGTGCCTAGTTGGCTTGATGGACACACACGCGAGTGGAAACTGCAAGATCATACTGGATCAATTACTTACATTCCATTTATAGTAGCTAGTGCATTGGTTGTCAAGTATTATGACTTTGGGAAATATGACTCTAGATTGGTGGTATTAGCATTTTATAATGCTCAACCCAATTGGGGAAATATTTTCTAAGGAAATATACATAGGTGGGTACTAGCTAGACTCTACTTAGTTTTTACAAGTCGTTTGTTTTATTTTTTTGTATGTAAAGACTTGATACTGTTTTTCGTCATTATTATTAATAAAATTTGTCACTAGGCTCCAAGCTTAGTGATATTCATTAAAAAAAGAATACCCCCCCCCCCCCGCGACTTTTCTCTCTAGGAATAGGCGATTTGAAGGCGATTCCAGCAGCTCACCTTTTGCCGGCCTCCCATGGCCACTGAACAACCCCCTACTTGGGTTGTTCAAACCTCTACAAACCCTACTCCACCTAATCCACCCTCATTACCCAATACTTCATATGCATCAAAGCTGAAACCCTCAGCAGAACCCTTTTCTATTAACCCTTTACCTCAACCATCGTTTGATTTTCATCATGGAGAACCCCAATTTGTTTGGATTGATATAGATGTGGATAATATGGTTGTTAAAGAGGAATTACAATATGCTATCGTGGGGGAATTTGCCTATGGCATGCCTGATTTTTATGAAGTCAAGAAACAAATTCCACTTCAACTTGAAATCAACGAGAGTGTTCAATAGGTTTTTTGGGACCAAGGCATGTTTTAATTAGGTTGTCACTTTTAGAGGATTATGTTCATCTCTTGTCTCGTCCAGCTTACTACCTAAAGTTTTGTCAAGTGTATCAATTGAGAGGTCTCAAATATGATGTGTGGTTTGATCCAAAGGAGGAAACTTCAACTGCAGTTGCATGGATATCCTTTCCAGGGGCTGCCTCCAATTTTCTTTGTTCAAGAAGCAGTCTTTGCACTTGCTACAGCTGTGGGCAAACCCTTGCAATTGGATGCAGCTACCAAGTCTAAATCTAGGCCTAGTTTTGCTAAGGTCAAAGTGGAAGTCGATTTGTTAGGCCCTAGACCTCAAAGAGTTAGGATTGGTATCAAAAATTCGAGCACTAGAGAAATAAGGTTTAAATGGGTACGTATTCAATATGATTACATCCCCAAGTATTGCAAATTATGTAGGTTGCAAGGGCATGATGAGGAAGGATGTTATGTAGCACACCCTGATTTGATGCGTAAGGCTGAAGAAGGTGAAGTTTCTAAACAAAATCCTATCAAAATTTTGCAAAGTGGTAAAGTTGTTGGAAATATTTCTAATGACAAGGTTGAAGGAACTAAAATAATTCAAGGAAAGAATGAGGAATCTCAAGTTCGAAAGTAGCAAGGAAAGCAAGTTAAGAAATTTATTCCACCTAAAAGAAATCCTAATGCGTGGACTAAAAAAAAAACCCACCCCCGCGACTTGTTTTCTCTCTAGAATAGGCGATTTTAGGCAATTTCTCGGCGACCACACTTCAGGCCACTCCGGCCACTGGGCAGCCCCCCACTGGGGTTGTCCAGCTTCCTACTACCTCCATACAACCTACTAACACCATAACACCACCTATATCATATGCATCAACCCTAAAACCTAATGCAAAACCCTTCTCGATGCCTTCGATCCCTGAACCAATCATGGAACTTCATCATGGGGAACCCTCCTTTATTTAGGATGATAAGGATATTGACAACATGGTAATTCATGAGGAATTATAATATGCAGTCGTGGGGAAATTCTCTTATGGTATGCCAGCCTTCTATGAGCTTAAAAAGCAATTGCCCTTGCAATGTGAGTTGAAAGGAGAGTGTACTATTGGATTCTTAGACCTAAGACATGTTTTAATTCGAGTTTCATTGCTGGAGGATTATGTCCATCTTTTGTCTGGGCCAACATTCTATCTCAAGCTTGAGAATGTATACCACCAGATGCGAGCTATGAAATATGATGTGTGGTTCGACCCTAGGGAAGAAACTTCTATGGCAGTGGCTTGGATCTCTTTTCTAGGATTGCCACCAATGTTTTTTGTAAAGGAGGCTGTTTTTGCTTTGGCAAGTGCTATTGGTAAGCCATTGCAATTAGATGCTGCTACAAAAGCAAGAACAAGGCCAAGTTGTGCGAAGGTTAAAGTGGAAGTTGACTTATTGTCTTCAAGGCCTCATCGACTAAGAATTGGAATCAAGAATTCCACCACGGGTGACATAAGGTACAAGTGGATCAAAGTTCAATATAATTATTTGCCTAAGTATTGCAAGCAGTGCAAATTACAAGGGCATGATGAAGATCAATGCTTTATTTTGCATCCAGAGTTTGATGATAGGGAAATTGACAAAAAAAAAAAGGATGACGCAGATGTGAAGAAGAATCCTATTAGGATTTTACAAAGTGGCAAGGTTGTTGGGAATTTGAATGAAAAGGAAGAAGCAATGCAAGAAAAGAAGACTGAAGTTGCTAATAATAACAATGGGAAAGCAACTCAAACTCAGAATGTTCGATCGACCAAGGCTAAAAAAATTTTGAATCCTAATCGAAACCCTAATGCTTGGATTAGGGTTGAAAATGAGAAAAATCAAAGCAAGGAAAGTGGCAAGGTTAATGGAGAACTTGTCCAGGTTAATAACTCTTTTGCAATTTTGAATGAAGAAGGAGATGATGTTGTTGAAGTTCAACCAAACAAGCAGAAGGAATCAAATTCAACTAAGATTGGTGCTCAAGGTCAAGTTGAAGGTCTCCCTTCTCAAAGTCAAAAGGAGAATACAAGTGATAATCTTTCAGCTTCCTCTAAACAATTGAGGGCTGAGGTGGAAAATTTTGAAACAACTAGTGCTCGTCCAGTAGTGGTTGATCCTAAAGTTGTTGGCACTAAAAATTTGGTGTTGAGCACTTTTCAGAATCAATCTAATGTTGATGAACAAATTAATGTGGAGAATGTTACTAGGATTAATATTCAAGCTGAAAGAAAGGGAGACAAAGATATTCAGGACATTGATCATGCATTAGTTATTGTGCCTCAAAGTGAGAGCTCAATTAACGAGGTAGATTTGATTAATAAATTCAGTGTTTTTAATGCTTCAGTATTAAAGGAGCTGAGGGGTGTTAATCCAGAAGCATGTGTACTAATGAAAAAAGCCTAGGTCTATTTAATGTACAGAATCCAGTTGTTAGGAAGAGTTAACTTTTATGCACCAGTCCCCGCCTGTTCCATCAGTCGATGTGGGAGATAAGCAAAATCCCAATACCCCAATTTGTATATTGAATACAACTGCTTCTACTATTCCTAGTCAATCCCAGGGAGATGACATTGCTCAGGGATCATCTTTGCTCCCTACAGGTGCTACTCTTGATGCTGCTGATGATGATGATCTTATTGCCAATATGCCCTTGCAACCAATAGTTAAGAATATCCAAGATGAGGAAGGCATAAAATTGATGGATGGCCCTTTGAGCCAAGGCAGACTTGAAAAACAAGAATTGGAAGAAGATTCCACTGCTCATAACTTTGAGCAAGTAGCTCGTGAAGCTGATCTATCTCCCAAGAGTGCTAAGTCTCAGAAGAAGCTGATTCCACCAGCCCCATTAGAGCATTCAAATCAATCCAAGCAAGCACAAAAGAGAAGCAAGAAGAATTATAGCCAAGATCCTTCTACGATTCAAGCTTTGAGATCAATGGGAAGGTTTGGGTGTTTGCTTCAGCTGACTTTGAGATCCAGGAGGTGATGAATGATGAGCAGCAGCTTACACTTTCCTTTTTCAACCAACAGTTTGATGAAGAATTTGTCATCACCATTGTATATGCCAAGACAAATCCTGGGGACAGATTCTTTCTTTGGGAAGCAATCCAATATTTTGCTACTGACAATGTCAAGCCATGGCTGGTAGCTGGGGATTTCAATGTCATTCTTTCAGAGAATGAGAAATATGGAGGATTGCCAGTGTTTATGCCTGAGTATGAGGAATTTGCCTCCACTCTTGCTAATTGTCAGCTTATGGACCTAGGATTCAATTCAGGCAGCATCTTCACCTTGTGGAATGGTAGAACTGAGGAGGACTTCATTCTCAAGAGGCTGGATAGATGCTTGGGAAATCAGCAGCTTATTGACATGTGTAGCAAGATTGAGATTGATCATTTTGCTAGAGTTGGCTCAGATCACTCCCCTTACTAGTCAATTTCTCACAAGAGGCAACCCCTACTATCACTTTCAAGTTCCTTAATTTTTGGACCTCACAGGAGGAGTTTCTTGATTTAGTGAAAGAGCACTGGGAGATACAAGTTACAGGTGATCCATTCTTTGCATTGAACACAAAACTGAAGACATTGAAGAAGATACTGACTGCTTGGAGCAAAGATACTTATGGTAACATCTTTCAGCAGGTTTTTACTATGGAAGACATTATATTGGCACATGAGTACCAGCTAGAACTTGCACCAACACCTGAGAATAGAGAGGCTTTGAAAAAGGCTGAAGCTGAACTGAAGAGATACCTTGCTATTGAGGCTGAATTCTGGAAACAAAAGGAAGGAATGCAATGGTTCAAAGAAGGTAATGTGAACTCTAAATTCTTTCACTTTCATGTTAATGGAAGAAGAAAGAAGATACATGTGAGCAGGATACAAAATAGAGATGGCAATTGGATCAATTCACAAGAAGCAATGGCTAATGAGGCTCTATAGTTTTTCCAAAAAACAGTTTGCTACTGAAGATGTATCCAACAATTATGACTTACCAATAAATGTTCCATCAATGATCTCTGGTGAGTAGAATGCTGAATTCACAAGGGTACCTGGGAAGATGAGGTCAAACAGGCAGTGTTTGGGCTTAATGGTGATAGTGCTAGTGGCCCTGATGGCTATACTGGCAAATTCTTTCATGTTGCCTGGGACATTATCAAGGATGATATTGTGAGGGTGGTGCAGGCTTTATTTAGTGGAAGAGCTATACCTAGATATGTGACACATACAAAACCTGGTATTGATTCCTAAAAAGCCAAGTGTTTCAACCTTTTTAGATCTTAGGCCAATCAGCCTTAGCAATTTCATCAAAAAAGTGCTTTCAAGAGTGGTGCATAATAGACTGGTAGATGTTCTACCTTCACTTATTTCACAAAATCAGGCAGGCTTTGTCAAAGGTAGGAGCATTGTGGAGAATGTCTTGCTTGCTCAGGAAATTATACATGACATCAATGAAAGGGGTGAAGATGGTAATGTTGTGATTAAACTGGATATGATGAAGGCCTATAATAGGGTGTCCTGGCCATTTTTGACAATGGTGCTAAGGAAAATGGGGTTTTGTCATGAGTTCATTGATGTCATATTCCAGCTTGTGTCCTCTAATTGGTACTCAATCTTGTTCAATGGCCAGAGCTATGGTTTCTTTCATTCAGGGAGAGGTTTAAAGCAAGGTGATCCATTATCACCTACATTGTTCATTCTCACTGCTGAAGTACTCTCTAGGAGTTTGAACTCCTTAAACTCTCACAATTTCTATAGGGGCTATGCAATGCCTAAGTGGAGTCCTCATCTTAACCACTTAGCATATGCTGATGATGCAATCTTGTTTACCTCAGCTCATGAGGATTCTTTGCACTTGATCACTGGAGTTTTACAAGCTTATGAGGCAGTTTCAGGCCAGAAGATAAACAAGGACAAGAGGTTGAGAAGGTGGAGCTGATTACTGGCATTCATAGGAAGGAATTTCCTTTCACATACTTAGGCTGCCCTATCTTCTATGGTAGGAGGAAGAAGATTTATTATGAAGAGTTGGTAGGGAAAGTAACTGCTAGGATTCATGGTTGGAGTGCAAAAATGTTATCATTTGGAGGGAGGGCCATCTTAATCAGGCATGTCTTGCAAAGCATGCCAATACATCTTCTCTCAGCAGTGAACCCATTAGATAGTGTGCTGAACCAATTGCACAAGCTTTTTGCTAAGCTTTTCTGGGGTAATTCTCAAGAGGGATCAAGCAGGCACTGGTCCTCTGGGAAGAATCTTTGTCTGCCAGTTGATGAAGGTGGCATGGGGTTCAGATCTTTGTTTGATATTTCAAATGCTTTATTTGCTAAGCTATGGTGGAATTTCAGAACTGGAGACTCATTGTGGGTTACCTACATGTCTAACAAGTATTGCAAGAAGCTTCACAAGGCCATTGTGCCATACAAACAAGGTTCTTATATTTGGAAGAAGATGATACAAGCTAGAGAGGCTATTGACCATGAGATTCACTGGCAGATTAGGCAAGGCTCAGCTCACTTATGGTATACAAATTGGTCAGGTCTTGGACCATTGTACTTTATAGTACCCTACACATTTGATTGTGATTTGTGGTATAATAGTGTCAAGGAAGTGTTTGAGGATGGTAACTGATATGTTGAACTCCTAAATCTTTTGCTGCCTGAAGACATTGCTGAGCACATTGTCCAAAATGTGCATTTGTTGGGGCCTGATCAGAGAAGGGACAAGGCTTGGTGAGGCTTGACTGCAAATGGTATGTTCTCAGTGAGCAGTGCATGGAATTACATGAGGGTGAAGCAGCATAAAGTCCCTATTGCTAAGTTTATTTGGGTTAAAGGGATTCCTATCAAGGTGGCATTCATGATGTGGAGGCTTTGGAAGTTTAAGCTTCCACTTGATAGAATGGGCTATCAGTTTCCTTCCAGGTGTTGGTGCTGTGCTTCTCCTAATGTTGAAACTAGGGAACAATTGTCTAGGACAAGTCAAGTAGCCAACAGTGTATGGAGATACTTTGCTCAAACTGCAGGACTTCAGGTGAATGATTGCAATCTTCATCAGGTTTGCTTTAAATGGTGGAGGCAAAGCCTTGGTTAAAAGAGGTGTGCCATAATGTTCCTTCTTTTATCGTTTGGTCATTGTGGAAAAGAAGGAATGCTATCAAACATGACAAAATAGTTTCCAATCTAGGGTGCTCTATGAGATCACTAGTAACATATTCTACTTTGTTAAGGTGAGGTTTCCCTTTATTGCTATTGAGAGGCAGTCATGGCCTAACATTGTTAATGCTCTTGAGAACTATTTGCCTAAGTTCAGGTACATTAATGTGGGATGGAAAGTACCAAGTCCTGGAGTCTTGAAGGTGAACACTGATGGTGCCTCTAGGGGCAATCCAGGTCCTATTTCTATGGCATTCTGTGTGAGAAATGTGGAGGGTGATGTCCTTTATGCCTTTGCTAAGCTGATTGGGGATCATAATAATATGTATGCTGAAGCAATGGCCATCAGGGAAGCCATGAGATACAGTGTAGAGAATGCCTTAAGGGCAGTTGTGATTGAAACTGATTCATTAGTTGTCAAACAAGTGATTGAGGGGGTGTGGCAGCCTTTGTGGTCCATTTCCTCTATTGTTGATGATATTTTAAAATTGAAACAATTGGGGAACTTTCAGTTTCAACACACACTGAGAGAGGGTAATAAGCTGGCTGATTGTCTTGCCAATCTTGCATATGAGCTGCCTAATGTTAGCTTTACATCTTTTGCTCAATTGCCTTCTAAAGCTAAGTTGATAGTCAATTTTGACAAGCACCACTTTGTGGATTATAGAGCTAAGAAATGAAAGGGTGTATGATGATGAAAAGCAAGAGGGAAACTAGAGAAGGAGTAGAATGGTATTGGGAGAATGCCCCCTATGATCAAGGCTGTATAGTGGAGATCATAGGGGTTTATTTCACTAACTATGGTTTCTTTTTTGCAGGTACAAGCTTGAGATGTACATGTATATTAAGAAGGATTTCTATGATGATTTTGACATTTATACAAGCTGGGATTAATATGGCAGTGATATTACATTTCATCAGTTTGAGACAATATCATTGCCTTCAATTTACATGATGATTGCTACACTGATTCTTAGCTTGAGAGGTGATAGAGACATACTGATCCTGCCCCCTCTTGATTTAGTGATGTTGGATCTTCATGATAGGGGCACATACTGGATTATTTCCTCTTGTAATGCTAGTGCTATAAGAGCCTCAAGATCTTTGTGTACTATGCTGGACAACAATGGAGGAGTAGTCAGTCAGGAGCAGTGGTCCCCCAATGCCTTAGTCGACTGAGCTTGCATAACTTTTTCGCCTACTTGAAGAAGAGCTTAGATTCACCACTTGGCTGCCTAATTCACACTCAACTACTGGAGTATTGCACACCCTGCAGCCACAAAAGAAGATCAAGATTAATTAGGGCTTGGTTCTATGTCCTATGTATTCATTCTTCTATAAGTTTTTTAATTCCTATTTCTCATGTTCTTAGGCAACAAGTATATGAGTTATCCTTATTCTACTTGGTGGTATTAGTGCCTAATGGTACTCAACCCAAGAGAGTGAGGATAATAAGTAAACTTGGTGCCACTTTAGGGAGAAGTAGGTTACATGAGGTATTGCACATTGTTTGTGCACAATTTGTAAAGAGTTTGTATTTAATTTTGTTTATAAATAAAAATGGTCACTAGGTGCAATGCCTAGTTGACTCTTGATTAAAAAAAAATGTGTGGACTAAAACCCTAAACCCAAAACCCCGCCTATTTTCTCTCTAGAATAGGCGATTTTAGGCGATTCTTAGGCAATTCTCTTCAAGCTTTTTCCATGGCCACTTTGGCCACTGGACAGCCCCCTTCTGGGGTTTTTCAGCCTCCTACAAA
Organism: Petunia x hybrida; assembly: GCA_037355625.1. NCBI lineage: Eukaryota > Viridiplantae > Streptophyta > Magnoliopsida > Solanales > Solanaceae > Petunia > Petunia x hybrida. Next base: position 3,941,288 of record JBBBVM010000008.1, read on the forward strand.
CCCTACACCATCTAATACACCTTCGTTACCCCCTCCTTCTTATGCTTCAAAGCTAAAACCCTCAGCAGAACCCTATATTATGAACTCTTTACCTAAACCTACGTTTGACCTTCATCATGGAGAGCCTCAATTTGTTTGGAATGATACAGACATTGATAATACGGTTGTAAAGGAAGAATTACAATATGCAATTTTTGGGAAATTTGCTTATGGTATGCTTGAGTATCAAGAAGTCAAGAAGCAAATTCCACTTCAACTTGAAGTTAAAGGAGAATGTTCAATAGGTTACTTGGATCCACGACATGTGGTAATTAGGTTATCTCTTTTTAAGGACTATGTTCATCTCTTATCACATCTAGCCTACTATTTGAAGATTCGTCAAGTTTATCATCAGTTGAGAGGGCTCAAATATGACATGTGGTTTGATCCAAATGAGGAAACCTCGACTGCAGTTGTGTGGATATCTTTTCCAGGGTTTCCTCTAGTTTTCCTTGTTCAAGAAGCAGTCTTTGCGCTTGCTACGGCTGCGGGTAAACCTTCACAATTGGATGCAGCTACCAAGTCTAAATCTAGGCCTAACTGTGCTAAAGTCAAAGTGGAAGTTGATTTGTTAGGCCCTAGACCTCAAAGAGTTAGGATTGGTATCAAGAATTCAAGCACTGGAGAAATAAGATTTAAATGGGTACGTACCCAATATGATTACATTCCCAAGTATTGCAAACTATGTAGGCTGCAAGGGCATGATGAGGAAGAATGTTATGTTGCACACCCTGAATTGTTATCCAAGGCTGAAGAAGCTAAAATGGCTCAAGGAAAGAAGGATGAGTCTCAAGCTCGAAAGCAGCAAGGAAAGCAAGTTAAGAAATTTATCCCACCTAATAGAAACCCTAATGCAGGAGATCCTTTCTACTCTTTGAACACAAAGCTGAAATCTTTGAAGAAGAAATTGACTGCTTGGAGCAAGGCTACATATGGTAATATCTTTCAGCAGGTCTCCACCATGGAGGATATTATTTTGGCACATGAGTATCAGCTGGAATTAGCACCAACACCTGAGAATAGAGAAGCGTTGAAGAGAGCTGAAGCTGAGTTGATGAGATATCTTGCTATTGAAGCTGAATTTTGGAAACAAAAGGCAGGCATACAGTGGTTCAAAGAAGGTGATGTGAACTCTAAATTTTTCCACTTTCATGTCAATGGTAGAAGGAAGAAGTTACATGTGAGCAGAATTCAAAATAGAGATGGCAACTGGATTAATTCGCAGGAGGCAATGGCCAATGAAGCATTGTGGTTTTTTCAGAAACAATTTGCCACGGAAGAGGTATCTAATAATTATGATCTACTGATGAATGTCCCCTCTATGATCACTGATGAGCAGAATGAGGCATTTACAAAGGTGCCTTGGGAGGACGAGGTCAAACAAGCGGTGTTTGGGCTTAATGGTGATAGTGCTAGTGGCCCTGATGGTTACACTGGCAGGTTTTTTCATGTTGCTTGGGATATCATCAAGCAAGATATTGTTAAGGTGGTGCAGGCTATGTTTAGTGGAAGGCACATCCCTAGATATGTAACGCATACCAATTTGGTTCTCATTCCTAAGAAGCCTTCAGTTGCAACCTTTTCTGATCTCAGGCCTATAAGTCTAAGCAACTTCATCAACAAGGTTTTATCAAGGGTGGTGCACAATAGATTGGTAGATGTTCTACCTACTCTCATCTCTCAGAATCAGGCAGGTTTTGTACAAGGGAGGAGCATAGTAGAGAATGTCTTGCTTGCACAAGAAATTATTCATGATATCAATGAAAGAGGAGAGGATGCAAATGTGGTGATAAAACTTGATATGATGAAGGCTTATGATAGAGTGTCCTGGCCTTTTTTGACAATGGTGCTGAGGAAGATGGGGTTTTGTCATGAGTTTATTGATGTCATCTTCCAGCTTGTCTCATCAAACTGGTATTCAGTCTTGTTCAACGGCCAAAGCTATGGGTTTTTTCATTCAGGAAGAGGTCTCAAGCAGGGTGACCCTTTGTCACCTACTTTGTTCATACTCACTGCTGAGGTTCTTTCTAGGACCTTGAACTCCCTCAACACTCACAGCTTCTATAGGCCTTATGCAATGCCTAAGTAGAGCCCTCACCTCAATCATCTAGCATATGCGGATGATACTATACTATTTACCTCAGCTCATGAGGATTCTCTGCACTTGATCACTGGAGTTTTACAAGCCTATGAAGCTGTGTCTGGCCAGAAAATAAACAAGGATAAGAGTGCCATCTACTTGCATGCCTCGGTGAGAGAAGATGAAGTACAAAAAGTAGAGAGGATCACTGGCATTCAGAGGAAGGACTTCCCCTTCACATACCTTGGTTGCCCTATCTTTTATGGTAGGAGGAAGAAGATTTACTATGAGGAGCTGGTGGGGAAAGTAACATCGAGGATACATGGTTGGAGTGCTAAAATGCTTTCATTTAGAGGAAGGGCCATCCTGATTAAACATGTACTACAAAGTATGCCAATAAATCTTCTGTCTGCAGTCAATCCTATTGATAGTGTGCTCAATCAGCTGCATAAACTCTTTGCTAAATTCTTTTGGGGAAACTCACAAGAAGGGTCTAATAGGCATTGGTCATCCTGGAAGAATCTTTGCCTGCCATTTAAAGAAGGAGGCATGGGGTTCAGATCATTGTTTGATGTGTCGAGTGCTTTGTTTGCTAAGCTATGGTGGAACTTCAGAACTGGAGATTCTTTGTGGGTTACATACATGTCCAACAAGTATTGCAAGAAGCTGCATAAGGCAATTGTGCCTTTCAAACAAGGCTCATATGTCTGGAAGAAGATGATACAAGCTAGGGAGGCAATTGATCATGAGATACGGTGGCAAATTAGAGAAGGCTCAGCTCATCTTTGGTATGATAATTGGTCAGGACTTGGACCGTTGTACTTCATTGTGCCGTATACTTTTAACTGTGAGCTTTGGTACAACAATGTGAGGGAGGTGATTGATGGTGGACACTGGAATGTAGAGCTTTTGCATCTCCTACTTCCTGAAGACATTGTTGATCATATTATTCAGAATGTTCACCTGTTTGGGACAGATGAGAGAAGAGATAAGGCTTGGTGGGGACTGACAGCAAATGGAAAATTTTCAGTTAGCAGTGCATGGAATTACATGAGGGTGAAGCAGCATAAGGTCCCTATGGCCAGGTTTATGTGGGTTAAAGGGATGCCGTTGAAAGTGTCGTTTATGATGTGGAGATTGTGGAAATTCAAGTTGCCCATTGAAGATGAATTGAAGAGAATAGGATATCAATTCCCATCCAGGTGTTGGTGCTGCACATCTCCCAACATAGAGACTAGAGAACATCTTTTCAGAACAAGTCAGGTAGCCAACAGTGTGTGGAAGTTTTTTGCCCAAGCTGCAGGAGTCCAGGTGAATGGATGCAATCTTCATCAGGTTTGTCTTAAATGGTGGAGGCACTGGCCTAAGCCATGGATTAAGGATGTGTTTCACACTGTTCCTTCCTTTATTGTTTGGTCGCTTTGGAAGAGAAGGAATGCACTCAATCATGATAAAACTGTATCTTATTCCAGGCTGCTTTATGAAATCACTAGCAATTTATTTTACTTTGTGAAGCTGAGATTTCCTTTCATACCCTTAGAGAGACAATCATGGCATGACATTATTGGTGCTTTGGAAGCTTATTTGCCTAGGTTCAGGTACATCAAAGTGGGATGGAATGTGCCAAGTCATGGAGTCCTGAAGGTGAACACGAATGGTGCTTCTAGAGGGAATCCTGGCCCTAGCTCTATGGCCTTTTGTGTAAGGAATGTAGAGGGTGATGTTTTGTTCGCCTTTGCTAAGCTCATTGGGGAACACAACAATATGTATGCTGAGGCTATGGCAGTTAGGGAAGCCATGAGATACAGTGTGGACAAAGGCCTGGGGGCGGTAGTGATTGAAACTGATTCTTTAGTTGTCAAGCAGGTAATTGAAGGTGCTTGGCAACCAATGTGGTCTATTGCTTCTATTGTGGAGGATATTTTGAGATTGAAGCAGTTAGGGAACTTTCAGTTTCAGCACACTTTGAGAGAAGGAAATAAGCTAGCTGATTGTCTTGCCAATCTGGCTTATGAGCTGCCCACAGTTAGCTACAACTCGTTTGGTGAAATGCCTTCTAAGGCTAAGTTTATAGTCAATTTTGATAAGCATCATTGTGTGGACTTCAGAGCTAAGAGATGGAAAGGGCCATAGTGATGAAGATTATGGGAGGAGGTGTTTTGGTAGGAGATGAGTGGAGTTTGGACGTTGCCCCCTATGATCAAGACTTTAGAGTGGAGATCATAGGGGTTTTTTTCACTAACTTTAGCTTCTATGTTTGCAGGTACAAGGTGGAGACACACATACATACTTTCAAGATTGCAAGACTTTTACATTTTGGATTGGGACGAATTCTGTGCAATTTCAGCCATTTGTGCGCCCCAGCACAATTTTGTGCGGCCCAGCACAATTTTTTGTGCCCCAGCACAATGGTCAGCACAATCTTGCAATTACAGGCAGTGAGCTACTGGAACTTTTCGTGCATTTGTGCGGCCCAGCACAATTTTGTGCGACCGCACAATCATCAAAAATGGCCTCGCACAATTTGGCGACTTGAGGCAGAGAGCAGCTGGAATTTTTCAAGCATTTGTGCGGCCACGCACAACATTATGCGACCGCACAATCTGATTATGTGGCCTCGCACAACTAGGCGAATGAAGGCAGTGCGCTATTGTGGAATTACTTGCATTTGTGCGGCACAGCACATTTTTGTGCGACCGCACAATACACTAAAATGGCGTCACACAATGGATAGCACAATTTGTCAAAGTACTGAAGACACTGGCCAATTTAAAGCAATTGTGCGGCCCAGCACAATATTGTGCGACCGCACAATCACCATAAATGGGCAGTACAATGACAACTTCGATTGGATTTTGATGCTACTAATCTTATCTTGGCTTCCCTTCTTGGAGAAATGCTCTTCATACAAGCGTCAACAAAGATTGAGACTTGCTATTACAATTTTTATAGATTGTACATCATGTTTTGATAGTTGGTTAGACCCTACTTATTATGTATGTTGGCATCAAGATTATGAGGTATTCTTAGTCTACTTGGTGGTATTAATGCCCAATGGCATTCAATCCAAGAGAGTAAGGATAATAAGTAAGCTTGGTGCTATTTTAGGAAGAAGTAGGGTGTACTTGTTTGTTTTGCACTCTATGTGCACATATTGTAAGACTTTGTATTTATTTTTGCTTATTAATAAAAATGGTCGCTAGGTGTAATGCCTAGTTGACTCTTGATTAAAAAAAAAATGCATGGACTAGGGTTGATGCTAAGAAGAAACCAACCAAGGAAGCTGAAAAGGTTAATGGTGAGACCGTTGAGATGACTAATGCCTTTGCAGTGTTGAATGAGGAAAGTGAAGATGTTGTTGAAGTGCAAGCTGACAAGGAGAAGGATTTAGAGCCAACTAGGGTTTGTAATCCTAGGGCTGATGTTGCTGAAAAAGAATTAGTTGTTAATTCTGCACAAAGAGAATTAATTGATGCAAATTCTAACCAAGCTGGGAAGTTAATTCCTCAGGGAGGTACAATTAGTTAGAAGGTTGAAAATGGTGAAATAAATACTCGTCAATGGGTGGATGTTGTGTTCAAAGGTCACCAGAAGGTGAATAAACTAAGTAATTTAGTTAGGACTCAAGCTGGAATTAATAGAGACAAGGCTGAGTTGGAATTGGTTAGACATGTTGACCATTCAGACAAAGATCGAGCATTAATTGCTATGCCTCAGTGTGAATTCAATTACCAAGGTTGATTTGGTGAGTAAATTCAGTGTATTAAACGATTCAGCTTTGAATGAGCTGAAGAAGTTGAACCCTGAAGCCAGTGCATTAATTAAGCAGGCTCTAGGGTTACTTAATTCCGGGTCAGGTAAGGAGCTGGCATTTATACCCCAGGAACCTATGGTTCCAATAGTCGATGTGGGAGAGAAGATTGTACAAAATTCCCCAATTTGTGCTTTAAACGCCATGGCATCCACAATTCCTTGTCAATCTCATGGAGATGACACTGCTCATGATTCTTCATTGCTTCATGATGATGCTATGCATAAAAACACTGAAACTAATGATGAGCTTGTTGCAAGAATGTCTTTGCAACCACTGGCACAGGAGATACAAAAACAAGAGAGAATCAAAATGATTGATGGCCCTTTGAGTCCTGGAAAATTAAGCTTAGAGGAGCATGATGAGGACTCAACTGCACACAACTTTGATAGTATTCCTCGTGAAGCTGATTTATCCCCAAGAAGGGTCAAATCCCAGAAACAATTGGTTTCACCTGCCCCTTTGGAAAAACCTGTGCAACAAAGGCAACAACAAAAGGGAAGCAAGAATAATTATAGCCAAGATCCTTCTAAAATTTAATCTTTGAGATCAACTTCCACAAAGAAGAATTATATGGATAAGCTGCTTATTTGGAACATTAGGTCAGTGAATACACAAGAAGCTTTTGATAGGCTTATCACATTACATCAAAGGAAGCATTTTTAAGTTATAGGTTTGATGGAGCCATTATAGGATGTTAGCACAATAAATAGCTATAGAATCAGGCTTGGAATGGAGCACTGTTTTTACAATGAGAATGGGAAGGTTTGGGTGTTTGCAACTGCTGATTTTGAAGTGCAAGAGTTGATGAATGATGAGCAACAACTCACACTCTCCTTTATGAATCAACAATTTGATGAAGAAGTAATCATCACCTTTGAGTATGCTAAGACAAATGCTGGGGACAGATTTTTTTCTTTGGGAAGCATAGCAATATTTTGCTAGTGACAATGTCAAGCCTTGGATGGTAGCTGGAGATTTCAATGTCATTCTTTCAGAGAATGAGAAATATGGTGTATTGCCAGTGTTCATGCCTGAGTATGAAGAATTTGCCTCTACTCTTGCCAATTGTCAGATCATGGACTTAGAATTCAATTGAAGCAGTATCTTCACTTGGTGGAATGGTAGGACTGAAGAGGACTTCATTCTCAAGAGGCTGGATAGATGCTTGGGTAATCAGCAGCTTATTAACATGTGCAAAAAGATTGAGATTGATCATCTTGCTAGAGTAGGCTCAGATCATTCTCCTTTGCTTGTCAACTTCTCACAAGATCCTACTCCTACTATCAAGCCTTTCAAGTTCCTCAATTTCTGGACTACACATGAAGATTTTCTTACATTAGTGAGGGAGCACTAGGAGGTACAGGTCACTGGATATCCATTCTTTGCATTGAACACAAAATTGAAGACCTTGAAGAAGAAACTGTCTACCTGGAGCAAATCTACTTATGGTAACATCTTTCAGCAAGTTTCTACTTTGGAAGACATTATTTTGGCACATGAGTTTTAGCTTGAACTTGCACCAACACCTGAGAATAGAGAGGCTTTGAAAAAGGCTGAAGCTGAGCTGAAGAGGTATCTTTCCATTGAAGCTGAATTCTGGAAACAAAAGGCAGGCATGCAATGGTTCAACGAGGGAGATGTGAACTCTAAACTCTTTCACTATCATGTCAATGGTAGAAGGAAGAAATTACATGTGAGCAGGATACAAAATAGGGATGGCAATTGGATTAATTCTCAAGAAGCAATGGCAAATGAGGCTCTGTGGTTCTTTCAAAAGTAGTTTGCTACTGAAGATGTGTCCGCTAATTATGATCTGCTGATGAATGTTCCATCAATAATTTCTGATGAGCAGAATGAAGAATTCACAAAGGTACCCTGGGAAGATGAATTAAAACAGGCAGTATTTGGGCTTAGTGGTGATAGTGCCAGTGGCCTTGATGGCTATACTGGCAGATTCTTTCATATTGCCTGGGACATCATCAAGCATGACATTGTGAGGGTGGTGTAGGCATTGTTTAGTGGAAGAGCTATACCTAGATATGTGACACATACAAACTTGGTATTGATCCCAAAGAAGCCAACAGTGTCAACCTTTTCTGACCTCAGGCCAATCAGCCTTAGCAACTTCATTAACAAGATTCTTTCTAGGGTAGTGCATAATAGGCTGGTTGAGGTTCTACCTACACTCCTTTCACAAAATTAGGCAGGCTTTGTCAAAGGTAGGAGTATTGTGGAGAATGTATTGCTTGCTCAGGAAATTATACATGACATCAATGAAAGAGGTGATGATACTAATGTTGTGGTCAAACTAGACACGATGAAGGCTTATGATAGGGTGTTTTGGCAATTTTTTACAATGGTGCTAAGGAAAATGGGATTTTTTCATGAGTTCATTGATGTCATCTTTCAGCTTGTGTCATCTAACTGGTACTAAGTATTGTTAAATGGTCAGAGCTATGGTTTCTTTCATTCAAGGTTTGAAGCAAGGTGATCCATTGTCACCTACATTGTTCATCCTTACAGCTGAAGTACTTTCTATAAGTTTGAATTCTCTGAATACTCATAGCTTCTATAGGGGATATTAAATGCCTAAGTGGAGTCCATACCTCAACCACCTAGCATTTTCTGATGATACAATTTTATTCACTTCAGCTCATGAAGACTCTTTGCATTTGATCACTGGTATCTTGCAAGCCTATGAGGCAGTTTCTGGCCAGAAAATAAACAAGGACAAGAGTGATATCTACTTACATGGTTCAGTGAGAGATGATGAGGTTGAAAAGGGTGATCACTGGCATTCAGAGAAAGGAGTTCCCTTTCACCTACATGGGATGACCTATCTTCTATGGTAGGAGGAAGAAGATATATTGTGAAGAGTTAGTAGGGAAGGTGACTGCTAGGATTCATGGTTGGAGCGCAAACATGTTGTCATTTGGAGGAAGAGCTATTCTGATCAAGCATGTCTTGCAAAGTATGCCAATTCATCTCCTTTCAGCTGTGAATCCTTTGGACAGTGTGATCAATCAACTACACAAGCTCTGTGCAAAGTTCTTTTGGGGTAATTCACAAGAGGGAACAAGCAGGCACTGTTCTTCTTGGAAAAATTTATGTCTTCCAGTTGATAAAGGAAGGATGGGATTCAGGTCACTCTTTGATGTTTCAAATGCACTATTTGCAAAACTATGGTGGAATTTTAGAACTGGAGACTCATTATGGGTAACTTACATGTCTAACAAGTATTGCAAGAAGCTTCACAAAGCTATTGTGCCATACAAATAAGGATCCTATGTATGGAGGAAGATGATACAAGCTAGGGAGGCAATTGATCATGAGATATATTGGCAGGTTAGACAAGGTTTAGCTCATCTTTGGTATGATAATTGGACAGGTTTAGGGCCATTGTACTTTATTGTACCATACACTTTTGAGTGTGACTTGTGGTATAACAGTCTGAAGGAGATTATAGAGGAGGGGCACTAGAATGTAGAGCTCTTAAACCAATTACTGCCTAGAGATATTGTAGAACACATTGTTCAAAATATAACAATGCTAGGTGCTGATCAAAGGAGGGACAAAGCCTGGTGCCGGACTTCAAATGGAAAGTTCTCTGTGAGCAGTGCATGGAATTACGTTAGAGTGAGGCAACATAAAGTGACAATAGCTAAGTTTATGTGGGTTAAAGGAATGCCTATTAAGGTTTCCTTTACTAGTTTTGGTAACGTGCTTTGCACGTGAGTACCAATTGAAGTAGTACATATGGTATAATCATTGCTAACGTGAATTATAATGAGAAAAATACAATTGTAAGATAAAAGTACAAGTAAAATTTAATTAAACGAATATTTTATTAACATATAGTGTGAATAATTTCCATTTGTCTCTAAGTTAGAACGAATAACATTGAGTATTTTCTTATATGTGGAGGGTGATCACAACTACAATCAGTAAAAAGTTAGATGGTGTATTCTTCTTACATGTGGTAATAATCATTGAAGGGGAGAGGAAGTTTGACAAATTGATAATGCTTAACAGAATGTAGAAAGAAGGCAAATGATGTTGACAAATTAAAGGAAAGTTCATCAACAAATCAACATAGAAATACTTAAAAAGAAAATATCAACGTATGCATTTTATACCTCACATGCATTAGCTTTTGTAAATCTCCCGGTTGATATATTCAATAGAGTTCAATTTGATAGACCATAGATGAGAGATTATAATTGCTAGATATTTGAATGAAATCAAGTGATATCAATAACTAAGATAACTAAAATAACATAAGAATGAATATCATGATCGCATTAATAATGAAATTATGACTTTGAAAGCATTGACTTCCAATTAATTTTATAAAATCAGAAAGAATTGCATAATTTGGTATTAGCCAAAATGAAAGAATCTACGTTGGGTGGCACATTTATAGTTTAAGAATTAATGATTTTTCAACAATAACTCTTTAAGCACAAAGATTTTCATAGAAAATAATTACAAACTTATAAGAAATAAAGCAAATATCATTCATAGGCATTCATAAAAATAATGAAAGAACTTTTCTCATCACCCTATGTTAGAAAACAAACAGTAGGAAGATTCATATTTACTGTTATAATTTGATTCGAAACAATGATTTACTTATAAATTAAATTTTTACTATAAGCTTTCTCATCTCTGGCGTAATAGTGCTTTTTATTGCATATAAAACGCATTTATAAACAATAAAATTAACATACATATATTAAGAGGAGAGTTGCACTCAAAGGAGTATATACCAGTTGATCGATGGCAGATGGGTAAGTTATTAGTTACTTTTATCTTGGGAAAATGAAGAACAATAAAATTACATATCCAAGAAGTTGCCTGTAAAAAGAAGAAGATTGTGTTAGAAACTAGCTTCAAAAATATTTTCTTTTGCTGATTTAGAAAAGAAACGACAATATAGTATCAAAATGACGCTAAATAAGAAGGTGCCGATAGAATTTGAAGAACTTTGTTAAGAAGTTCAATGTTACACTAAAGTGAGATGTCAGTGACTGATGAATTGCCTTCCAGCTAAGTATACTGTAGTGTGCATTAAATTCAAAACCAAAGATCACATTCCCAAAAGAATCAACTTGTTTCGTTCATATTGGATTTGTGAAGAAACTCAACCGGCTTTTATTAATTAAGAATTTTTGTAATTAAATTTCCTTGTTCACATAATAAGCGTATGTTTAATACACTAATAATTGATGAGGGATACTTTATTTATTTATTTTAAATAGTATTATAGTAATTAAATTTTTAGGGGTATTTTTATCTTTCACTTTTTACTTTAGGGATTGGCTCTTTTAGAATAGTATGATGATGTGGAGGATGTGGAAGTTTAAGCTTCCTCTTGATGAAGAACTGAAAAGAATGGGATATCAATTCCCATCTAAATGTTGGTGTTGTGAACTGCCTAGCATGGAGTCTAGAGAGCATATTTTCTGGACAAGTCCTGTGGCTACAAGTTTGTGGAAATTCTTTGCTCAGCATGCTGGGATTCAGCTTGACAATTGCAACTTGCATCAGGTATGTTTAAGTGGTGGAAACAGTGGCAAAAACCATGGATTCAAAATGTTTTTCACACTGTGCCATCATTTATAGTTTGGTCCTTATGGAAGAGGAGGAATGCTATTAGACATGACAAGACAGTTTCCTTTTCTTGGATGATTTATGAAATTACAAGTAACATTTTGTATTTTATCAAGTTGAGATTTCCCTACATTCCTGTGGAGAGGAAATCCTGGCCAGACATTGTGCATGCATTAGAGAATTATTTGCCTAGGTTTACGTATGTTAAAGTGTGCTGGAATCTGCCTAGTCCTGGTGTGCTAAAAGTTAATACTGATGGTGCCTCCCAGGGCAATCCAGGCCCTAGCTCTATTTCTTTTTATGTGAGGAATGGTGTAGGTGATGTTATGTTTGCATTTGCTAAACTGATTGGAGAGCATAACAATATGGTGGCTGAGGATATGGCCATTAGGGAGGCTATGAAATACTGTGTGGAGCATGCTTTGGGTCCTACACTGATTGAAACTGACTCTCTAATGGTTAAGCATGTGATTGAGGGTTACTGGCAGCCTATGTGGTCTATTGCATCTATTGTTGATGATATTCAAAGCTGGAGGTTGTTAGGAGAATTTCAATTCAAACATACATTGAGAGAGGGCAACAAGCTAGCTGATTGTCTTGCTAATATAGCTTTTGAATTGCCTATTGTCAGCTTCTCTACTTATGTTCAATTGCCCTCTAAAGCAAAGTTGATTGTTAATCAAGACAAACATCAATTTATGGAGTTTAGAACTAAGCCACGGAGGGATGTAAGATGATTAGAAGAATAGAGGATGTGGAGGGAACTGGAGCTGATTAGAATTGGGAAAATGCCCCCCTATGATCAAGACTGTATAGTGGAGATCATAGGGGTTTATTTCACTAACTATTGTTTCTTTTTTGTAGGTACAATTTGGATTAAATTGATCAGGACTTGTATACATGTGATGGTTATCAAGACAGTGCTCAAAGTTGGAAGTACATTGCATTTGTTAATGTCTACTATTCAGTTTACAAATGATTCTGGAACTATACAAGCTGGGGATTTCTTTGAATGGACTCTACTTCTTATTCAGCTTGAAACTGGCTGTTTGCTTCCAATATACTTGAAGATTGCTAATTCAATTTCCAGCTTAGGTTCACTAGGGGAGCTGCTACTTACATTCTTCTCATTAATTTTGATGCTGAACACTTTGATTAAGTTGATGTATGCAGGAATTATAGATCTTGACTTGTGTATCCAGATGTTTCTCATTGCTCATGCTAGTAGTCAAGGCTGCATATGCTTGCTTGTGCTTCTTTTAGTAGTATTGATGTTGAATCTTCATTTCATAAGGACACAAGCAAGAGAGGTGATCATTTTTTTGTGTCAAGGCAATAAATTTCTGTGGTGGAACACCGGTACGCCACCATTGTGGCACTCAAGGATCAGTGGTGCTCCACTGTTTTAGTCGACTATCTTCAACAATTTGGACATCCTGCAATCAGAAGATATATGCAACATTAGATAGGATGTTATTCTCATATATTCTTCATTGGGTACTGGCTCTTAATATCAAGTTATTGCTTGTAAAGTATCAAGCTTATGTACTATCTTTGCATTACTTGGTGGTACTAGTACTAATTAGTGCTCAACCCAAGATTGTGAGGCTAATATGTAAGCTGGATACTATGCTAGGTAGAGTTATTTTACATATAGTATTGCACCTTTTGTGTGCACAACCTGTAAGACTATTTAATTTTGGTTTTTTATTATTAATACAAATGGTCACTAGGTGTAATGCCTAGTTGACTCTTTATTTTAAAAAAATGCGTGGACTAGGGTTGATACGAAGAAGAAATCAACTAAGGAAGCTGAAAAGGTTAATGGTGACACTGTTGAGATGACTAATGCCTTTCCAGTGTTGAATGAGGAGAGTGAACATGTTGTTGAAGTGCAAGCTGACAAGGAGAAGGAATTATAGTCAACTAGGGTTTGCAATCCTAGGGCTGATGATGCTGAAAAATAATTAATTTTTAATTCTGCACAAGGTGAATTAGTTGATGCAAATCCTAATCAAGTTGGGAATTTAATTCCTCAGGGAATTACAATTAGTGAGAAGGTTGACAATGGTGAAATAAATACTCGTCAATGGGTAGATGAAGTGTTTAAAGATCATCTGAAGGTGAATGAAGTAGTTAATTCAGTTAAGGATCAAGCTGGAATTAATAAAGAAAGAAAGGAACTGGAACTGGTTACCCAAGCTGATTATTCAGACAAAGATCGAGCATTAATTGCTATGCCTCAAAGTGTGAATTCAGTTACCAAGGTTGATTTGGTGAGCAAATTCAGTCAATTAAATGATTCAGCTTTGAATGAGCTGAAAAAGTTGAATCCCACAGCTAGTGCATTAATTAAGCGGGGCTCTAGGGTTACTTAATTCTGGATCAGGCAAGGAATTGGCATTTATTCCCCAGGTACCTGTGGTTCCATCAGTGGATGTGGGAGATGGAATTGTACATAATTCCATCAGTCGATGCGGGAGATGGAATTGTACATAATTCCCCAATATGTGCACTAAACACCATGGCATCCACAATTCCAAGTCAATCTCCTAGAGATGACACTGCTAGTGGTTTTTCATTGTTACCTGAAGATGCTATGCATAAAAACACTGAAACTGATGATGAGCTTATTACAAGAATGCCTTTGCAACCATTGGCACAGGAGTCACAAAAACAAGATAGAATTAAAATGGTTGATCGCCCTTTGAGTCCTGGAAGATTAAGCCTAGAGGGGCATGATGAGGATTCAACTGAACACAACTTTGATAATGTTGCTCGTGAAGCTAACTTGTCCCAAAGGAGTGTAAAATCCCAGAAGCAATTGGTCTCACCAGCCCCCTTAGAAAAGCCTGAGCAACAAAGACAACAACAAAAGAGAAATAAGAAGAATTATTTCCAAGATCCTTCTAAAATTCAATATTTGAGATCAACCTCTACAAAGAAGAATTAAATGGATAAGCTGCTTATTTGGAACATATGGTCAGTGAATACACAAGAAGCTTTTAATAGGCTTATGACATTGCATCAAAGAAAGCATTTTCAAGTTATAGGTTTGATGGAGCCATTCCAGGATGTAAGGACTATAAATAGCTATAGGCTCAGGCTTGGGATGGAGCACTGTTTTTACAATGAAAATGGGAAGGTTTGGGTGTTTGTAACAGTTGATTTTGAAGTGCAAGAGTTGATGAATGATGAGCAACAGCTTACACTCTCCTTTATGAATCAACAATTTGATGAAGAAGTGGTCATTACTTTTGTATATGCTAAGACAAATGCTGGGCACATATTTTTTCTTTGGGAGGAATTGCAATATTTTGCTAGTGATAATGTGAAGCCTTGGCTGGTAGCTGGAGATTTTAATGTCAGTCTCTCAGAGAATGAAGAGTATGGGGGATTTCCAGTGTTCATGCCTGAGTATGAAGAATTTGCTTCGACATTTGTCAATTATCAAGTCATGGACCTAAGATTCAATTCAGGCAGTATCTTTACTTGGTAGAATGGTAGGACTGAAGAGGACTTCATTCTTAAGCGGCTGGATAGATGCTTGGGTAATCAGCAGCTCATTGACATGTGCACAAAGATTGAGATTGATCATCTTGCTAGAGTGGGCTCAGATCATTCTCCTTTGTTTGTCAACTTCTCACAGAATCCTACTCCTACTATCAAGCCTTTCAAGTTCCTCAATTTCTGGACTTCACATGAGGATTTTCTTACATTAGTGAGGGAGCACTGGAAGGTACAATTCACTGGAGATCCATTTATTGTATTGAATACAAAACTGAAGACTTTAAAGAAGAAACTATCTGCCTGAGCAAAGCTACTTATGGCAACATCTTTCAGCAAGTTTCTACTCTGGAGGACATTATTTTGGCACATGAGTTTCAACTTGAACTTGCACCCACACCTGAGAATAGAAAGGCTCTCAAAAAGGCTGAAGCTGAGCTAAAGAGGTATCTATCAATATAAGCTGAATTCTGGAAACAAAAAGCAGGTACGCAATGGTTCAAGGAGGAGGATGTGAACTCCAAATTCTTTCACTATCATGTCAATGGTAGAAGGAAAAAATTACATGTAAGCAGGATACAAAAAAGGGATGGTGTTTTTATTAATTCTCAAGAAGCAATGGGAAATGAGGCTCTATGGTTCTTTCAAAGGCAGTTTGCTACTGAAGATGTGTCCACCAATTATGATCTGCTGATGAATGTGCCATCAATGATTTCTGATGAGCATAATGAAGAATTCACAAAGGTACCCTGGGAAGATGAAGTAAAATAGGCAGTGTTTGGGCTGAGTGGTGATAGTGCAAGTGGCCCTAATAGCGTTACTGGCAGATTCTTTCATATTGCCTGGGACATCATCAAAGATGACATTGTGAGGGTAGTGCAGACATTGTTTAGTGGAAGAGCTATACCAAGATATGTTACACATACAAACTTAGTCTTGATCCCAAAGAAGCCAACAGTGTCAACCTTTTCTGACCTCAGGCTAATCAGCCTTAGCAACCTCATCAATAAGATCCTTTCTAGGGTGGTGCATAATAGGCTGGTTGAGGTTCTACCTTCACTGATTTCACAAAATAAGGCAGGCTTTGTCAAAGGTAGGAGTATTGTGGCTCAGGAAATTATACATGACATCAATGAAAGAGGTGAAGATACTAATGTTGTGATCAAACTGGACATGATGATGTCTTATGATAGGGTATCTTGGCCATTCTTGACAATGGTGCTAAGGAAAATGGGCTTTTGTCATGAGTTTATTGATGTCATTTTCCAGCTTGTGTCATCTAATTAGTATTCAATCTTGTTCAATGGTCAGAGCTATGGCTTCTTTCAGTCAGGGAGGGGATTGAAACAAGGTGATCCATTGTCACCCACATTGTTCATTCTCACAGCTGAAGTACTCTCTAGAAGTTTGAATTCATTGAACACTCGCAGTTTCTATAGGGGATATGCAATGCCTAAGTGGAGTCCATACCTCAATCATTTAGCATATGCTGATGATACAATTTTGTACACTTCAGCTCATGAAAGACTCTTTGCATTTGATTACTGGAATGTTGCAAGCTTATGAGGCAGTTTCTGGACAAAAAAATAACAAAGATAAAAGTGCTATCTACTTGCATGGATCAGTGAGTGATGAAGAGGTTGAAAAGGTGGAGTTGATCATCGGCATTCATAGGAAGGAATTCCCATTCACCTACTTGGGTTGTCTTATCTTCTATGGTAGGAGGAAGAAGATATATTATGAAGACTTAGTAGGGAAAGTGACTGCTAGGATCCATGGATGGAGTGCAAAAATGTTGTCTTTTAGAGGGAGGGCAATTCTGATTAGGCATGTCTTGCAAAGTATGCCAATTCATCTCCTTTCAGCTGTGAATCCTTTGGACAGTTTGCTCAATCAATTACATAAGCTCTTTGCAAAGTTCTTTTGGGGTAATTCAGATGAGGGAACAAGCAGGCACTGGTCCTCTTGGAAAAATTTATGTCTGCCAGTTGATGAAGGTGGCATAGGATTCAGATCACTCTTTGATGTGTCCAGTGCACTATTTGCTAAACTTTGGTGGAATTTCAGAACTGGAGACTCCCTGTGGGTAACCTACATGTCCAACAAGTATTGTAAGAAGCCTCACAAAGCCATTGTGCCATACAAACAAGGATCCTATGTTTGGAGGAAGAAGATACAAGCTAGGGAGGCAATTGATCATGAGATATACTGGCAAGTTAGACAAGGTTCAACTCATCTATGGTATGACAATTGGACAGGTTTAGGGCCATTGTACTTCATAGTACCATACACTTTTGATTGTGACTTGTGGTACAGCAGTGTGAAGGAGATTATAGAGAAGGGGCATTGGGATGTAGAGCTTTTAAATCAATTACTGCCTGAAGATATTTTAGAGCACATTGTTCAAAACATAATTTTGTTAGGTGCTGATCAAAGATGGGACAAAGCTTGGTGGTGTCTGACCTCAAATGGTAAATTCTCAGTGAGCAGTGCATGGAATTATATGAGAGTGAAGCAGAATAAGGTGCCTATTGCTAGGTTTATATGGGTTAAAGGGATGCCTATTAAGGTATCTTTCATGATGTGGGGGATGTGGAAGTTTAAGCTTCCCCTTGATGAAGAACTGAAGAGAATGGGATATCAATTCCCTTCTAGATTTTGGTGATGTGAATTATCTAGAGTGGAGACTAGAGAGCATCTTTTCTGGACAAGTCTTGTGGCCATAAGTTTATGGAAATTCTTTGCTCAACATGCTGGGATTCAACTGGACAATTGCAACTTACAACATGTTTGTTTTAAGTGGTGTAGACATTAGCATAAGCCATGGATCCAAAATGTTTTTCACACTGTGCCATCATTCATTGTTTGGTCTATATGGAAGAGGAGGAATACTATTAGACATGACAAAAATGTTTCATTTTATAGGATGATATATGAGGTTACTAACAACATTTTCTATTTCATCAAATTGAGATTTCCCTACATTAGTATGGAGAGGCAATCTTGGCCAAAAATTGTGCATGCATTAGAGAATTATTTGCCTAGGTTTAGGTATATTAAACTGTGCTGGAATCTGTCTACTCCTGGTGTGTTGAAAGTAAACACTAATGGTGCCTCTAAGGGCAATCCAGGACTTAGTTCCATTGCTTTTTGTGTGAGAAATGGAGTAGGTGATCTTTTGTATGCTTTTGCTAGCTGATTGGAGAACAAAACAATATGGTGGCTGAAGCTATGGCCATTAGGGAGGCTATGAAATATTGTGTGGAGCATGACTTGGGGCCTATATTGATTGAAACTGACTCATTAGTGGTGAAACAAGTGATTGAGGGTCATTGGCAACCTTTGTGGTCTATTGCATCTATTGTTGATGATATTCAAAGAACGAGACAATTGGGAGAGTTTCAATTTCAGCATACTTTGAGCGAGGGTAACAAGTTAGCTGATTGTCTTGCTAACATTGCTTATAAGATTCCTAATGTTGTTTTCACTACTTATGCACAGTTGTCTTCTAAAGCTAAATTGATAGTTAATCAAGACAAGCACAAATTTGTAGAGTATAGAGCTAAACTATGGAGAGGTGCAGGATGATAAGAAATAAAAGGGAAATTAGGGAATCTAGAGTTGAATGGAATCTGAAGGATACCCCCTATGATCAAGATTGTATAGTGGAGATCATAGGGGTTTATTTCACTAACTGTTTCTTCCTTTTTGCAGGTGAAATTATTAAACTAAGCTGGAACTATGTGCTATATACTGAAGTTGTACAAAATAAAATTGTTAATGCATTAATATGTGACATTATGCAAGTGCCAAGGACTGTATGTGCCAGTTGCATATGTTTGTTTGTGCTCCTTTCATTTGTATTGATGTAGAATCTTCATTTCATAAGGACACAAGCTGGAGAATTGTTTTTTGCAATGTCAAGTGCTTAAGGAGGTTCAGGCTTATTGTTTCAAAGAATAATTTTGAATAACATTGGAGGATCACTGGTCTTCCACCACTGTAATTATATAGGAGCAATGGTGCCCCACTGCTTTAGTCGACTATGCTTGATTATTTGTTCAGCCTGTTTTTAGGATGGCACAGGACTAGGTGCAAGCTAAAAGTCTGCTGGAGAGTATGCTATACCATTCCTACTTGCTCAGCTCAAAGCACTTCATGTTACATTGGATTATTACTGGAGGAGCTCATCAAAAGCTTTCGGCTACATAATTCATACTCGACTACTGGAGATTTGCACACCCTGCAAGCAGAAAAGAAGATTAAGATTAGTTAGAGCATGTTGTTTTGCTAGATTAGTGGCTCTTAATTCTCTTGTTTCTAGGCATGAAGGGTATTTTTTATTTTCATGCTATTTGGTGGTATTAGTTTCCAATGGTACTCCACCCAAGAGTGTGGGGGTAATAGGTATGTTTGATGCTAATATAGGGAGAAGTGATTTACATATGATATTGCACTTGTTAGGTACACACCTTGTAAAGACAATGTATTTATTTTTTTCAATTAATAAAAATGGTCACTACGTGTAATGCCTAGTTGACTCTTTACCAAAAAAAAAAAAACAAACCCTAAACCCGCGCCTGTTTTCTCTCTAGAATAGGCGATTTTAGGCGATTCTCAGGCGAAATTCTTCAGGCTTTTTCAATGGCCACTCCGGCCACTGGGCAGCCCCCCACTGGGGTTGCTCAGCCCACTACACAACCCTCTACTGCCTCCTATGCAGCAGTAGTTGTACCGCCAGCTCAAAACATTGCAAACCAAGCAGTTCAAGCCCCAACCCTACCCATACGACACCCACAAAAAATAAACGGAAGGCATACGATGATGTAGAATAAAAAGTTGGTGCAACAGTCCATTGCTTCGACTAAACTACTTTATGGTATCATAGGGAAGTTTACATATGGTCCCCCTAATCTCAATGAACTTAGGAAGATTATTCTATCACAATGTGAAATTAAAGGGCATTTCTTAATTGGATCTCTGGATTATAGGAGCATACTGATTAGGTGTTCACTCTTTGAAGACTATGTGAATTTATTATCCAAGGGACTGGTTGAAAGTTGGTCGTGAGTCTTTCTTGATGAGAACTCTTCACTTATGGTGCTCCTGACTTACATTACTTACGCAAGATTACTCTTTCTTAATGTGAAGTTAAAGGACACTGTGTGATTGGATATTTGGATTATCGTAGTATTTTGATTAGGTGTTCTTTGTTTGAAGATTATGTGAACTTACTTTCAAAGGGACATTGGCTTAAAGTTGGAAGAGATTCCTTTTTAATGAGAACTTTGAAGTGGGATCCATGGTGCGACCCTAAAAAAGAGACTTCAATTGCTATAGGTTGGATTTCCTTTCCAAATATGCCCCCTAATTTCATTGTCAAAGAGTGTATTTTCTCTTTAGCATTGTCAGTGGGGAAGCCCTTATATTTGGATGCAGCTACATTTAATCATACTCGTCCTAGTTGTGCACGAGTTAAAGTTGAGATTGATCTACTTGGAGAGTTGCCGGAGGAAATTGATATTGTGGAAGTTGATGAGAAATCTGGCAAAAAGCATTCAAAGTGTATTAAGATAGTGTATGACTATCTACCTAAGTATTGTTCACAATGTTGTCTTCAAGGTCATGGAGATGAAGAGTGTAGGGTGTTACACCCTGATTTGTATGAGGATGATGCTGAACAAGATGATAGGAAAGATGACAAGGCTAAGAAACAAGTTCAAAGCTATGCAACTTTACCTAAAGTGTTAAAGAGTGGGAAAATTATTGGGGAAGCTGGTCCTAGCAATACTAAAGGAGAGCACGCAGTTAATGGAGGAAAACATTTGAGAATTCAAGGCAATGGAAATAGGTGGAAAAACCCTAGTCGTGATCCTAAGGCTTGGCAGGTTGTCAATAAAAAGAAGGGTGGTGTCACACAAGTGCAGGAAGGTATTCAAGAGGGCCAACTTAATGTTAATTCTTTTGCTGCTTTACAAATTGAAGATGAGGTTCAACCAATTTTGAATAAGGTTCATGAAAAGGGCGACAAAGAAACAACTAAGTTGGTTGAAAACCCTAATTTAATTACTACCCAGGCTATTCAAACTGGGGTAGTTGTTAATAAGGGGACCAATTAAAGCTGGGAGAAAGGAACCAGCTGACAAAGATTTGGTGTCTGCTCGAGGAGAATTAAAATGAGGAGAGGAATTAAATGTGTTGAAGCTGGAAGAGGAGAATGCATTTATTGTCCAGGGTTCTAGTTTGACTCCAGCTAAATACATTAAAGCTCAGGGTTTGAAGAGCAGCTCCCCACGCGTGGAAAATCAAGAAGTTGAATTAATGTCGGGTAAGGAGTTAGTCCAGGCGACTCCTAAACTGAATGGGAGTGCATTTAATTCAGGAAATAAAGCTGGAAGTTTAAAGTTCATTAATGATGAGGCAAAGATCTTGCTCAATAAAGCTGGGGGAAATTTTCTTTCGCCTATAACTAATTTAATTCCCCTTTCCACATTAAAGAAGATGACTGCACAACTGAATGAAACCCTGATCATACCTAATTTGACAATTCCTTCAAGCCCTAACCCTAGTCCAATTGAAGCACATGTCCCATTGAACACTTCAGTTCAGTCAGTACCTTCTCAATTGTACCAGCCTGACACTGAATTGAATTTGAAACAAGATGGAAATTTGACTAGGGGTTCTTCTAAAGATGATTTTATTGAAGATGAAAAGGCATTGATAAATTGTTTGAAATTCAGTGATAGCAAAGGGATTTTAAAAAGACAAAAGAGGCATACCCCTAGCAAGCAGATTGTTCTACAAGATGATGCGGGAGATGAAGCTGGAGGTGATGATGAGAAAGAAGAGTCCACTGCCCATAATTTTCAGCATGTAGCTAGTGATGGTGATTTGTCACCAAGACCCATAGATGCAGCTAAGAAATGAGGGAGAAGAACCAAGAAAGATCCTGGTCCTATTACCAGGATACAGCCAGTGAGAAGCTCTAAATCCAAGGTTTAAAATGACGCACAAAGCACTAATTTGGAACATCCGTTCAGTCAATACACAAGAGGCATTTACAAGATTGACAACTTTGCACAAGCACCATCACTTTTCTTTTATAGGCTTGCTTGAACCATTTCAGGAGGCTTGTAGGGTGCAGTCTTATGGATTGAGGTTAAACATGCATTGGCCAATTTCTAAAGTCAATGGGAAGATCTGGGTTTTTATTAGTGATGACTATGCAGTTACTATCTTAGATGATCAAGAACAACTTCTTACTTTAAAGCTGCACCAAACTCGACTTGACAAAGAGTTTTGTGTCACTTTAGTTTATGCAAAATGTGATAGATTGGAAAGGGTTCTTCTTTGGGATTCACTTCAATTCCTAGCTGCTTCAATGAGTATACCTTGGCTGATAGGGGGTGACCTCAATGTCATCTTGTCTGATGAAGAAAAATATGGAGGGTTGCCAGTTCTAACACCTGAAGATGAAAACTTTGCTAACACTATTGCTGCTTGTAACATGACACGACCCGAAATCCGGTTAGGCCGTGCGGGCACCCGACATCATCCCCTAGACCCATCGGGCGAACCCTTACCAATTAAATTAGGAAAATAAATATAATAGTTCATAAATAAGGACAAGACTTTTTTAAAAAAATACAAACATACTGATACCTCTAAGTTGTACAAAAAATTACAGCTAACTAGCCAACATACTAAGTGTAGGGCTATCCAGACCAGACATCTAAGAGTACAAAAAAAGACAGATACCTCCTGAAGGGAGAAAAATGCAACTGAAATGATAACCAATAAACTGGTGGCCATCCGGAATAAAAGTTGGCTCACCCTGATAGCTGAAGTCGTCTTCGCTCCTTCACAACGTGGCGAACTCAATCCTGGAGCGAACCTATCGAAATGAAATACATAGACAAGAAACAAACAAGGGTGAGTCAAAAGGACTCAATAAGTGGGGCGGACTAGCCACCTCAAAGAATAGGATAGCTAGCCAGGGAGAAAAGAAACAGATAAACAAAAATTTTCTTATTTAAATTATGAAAACGCAGAGCCAAATAATAACTAGAAACACGTATGGAATCACAAATTCATTAAATCCAGGAACGTAAGATAGTCAGAACATATAGGTATCCCGAACATATCAACAATCAGAAATACATCCTGTTGCGGCGTGCAACCCGATCCATATATTCACCCTATTGTGGCGTGCAACCCGATCCATATATTCATACTGTCGCGGCGTGCAACCCTATCCATATATTTACACCGTTGCGGCGTGCAAACCGATCCGTATATTTATACCGTTGCGGCGTGTAAACCGATTCGTATATTTATACCATTGCGGCGTGCAACCCGATCCCCATAACTCAGAATACGAGCCAAAAATATATAGGCAAACTGAAATATGTCCACAATATGGTATACGTACCGCATACACAAAATACAGCATGATAGTCACACAATAGTCAGCACGCGGTGCAATGAAATGGGATGAATGCAGTATGATGCAATGGTGTCATATGTGCCAAATAGATGAAGCGGAATCCTCCTGCTCCGAGGGCGGAATCCTCCTACCCTCAATATGATGCAATGGAGCGGAATCCTCCTGCTCCGAGGGCGGAATCCTCCTACCCTCAATATGATGCAATGGAGCGGAATCCTCCTGCTCCGAGGGCGGAATCCTCCTACCCTCAATATGATATGCAATGTAATGCATATGAATGACATATAATGCATATGAATGCAATGTGATGCAATAATAATCCTTCACCGGCGCGGGACTCTCATCGACAACCGGGAAGTAGATGCCAACTTACAGCCAGGGTACAATGCTCAGATCCTCAATGCAATACCAACAATAGGACATAACATATAATATACAATGTAAATCCAAAGCTAAGGAGTAATGAGTACGCCTATCTGCAGCTACACATGTAAGGAATACGTGGTTGAAAATCCACGAGGCCAAGGGCCTCCAAAGAAATGGATATAAACACTTACCTCGTTCCGAAATTAACACTGCTACCCAACAACCGCTTTATTCTTTGAATTCATTTCCAAACGATCCCACTGTGTTCAATAAGCAGAAAAATATATCACATTAGGCTAAAGGCTTCATTCCTCACATCTTAGGGCAATCCGGTTGAGAACCTGATACCCTATTCGCATACGCAATAGGCAGGCCAGGCCTATGTACAGGGTTTAAGGCCACATAACCAAACCCCAAATAAATTACATTTATAAGTTGCCCATAACTCACTGAGTACGAATATATAATCAATTTCATTATCGGGGTCCATTTGACCCTTTAAACTATCAATTTACGTCATTAGGGCGATGTCTAAGATCCCTATTTTTACCGTAAAAATATATTCAAATATACGTAATAAACTCAAATAATATATTAGGATCATTACCTGAATGTTTCAGGGTGAAAATTCTACTTTTCTCCGGCCCCTTTTTCTTATTTTCTGGCATTTTTTCCTCACTGCGTTTTTTTCTTTTTCTCTGCTAATGTTACATTTTTTTGCTGCTTCAATTAAAGAAGATGAGCTTATATAAACTCATCTTCACAACCGCCATTCATTTCAATTTTTTTGTCTTTTTCCCATTTTATTTTATTTATTTATTTGTTATTTTATTTTCTTTTCTTAACGAAAATTAAAACGGTACCCTACGATATTAGAAATAATCCCAATTTTGCATACAAGTTATACAAAATATATATAATATACTCGCGAAGGCGGATCTCAAATCAGACTCCCGAAACTCAAGATGCGAATTTGAATGAAAAGAACTCAAATTATTTAACTTTCGGCATTTTAGCGGAAACTAGCCGAACAACATCGAAATTCACTTTCAAAAAATTACAAAAGTCACAAATAATCATACGAACCTAACGGCGCTTTCGGATTTCGACTCGGAGCTCATTCGCCAAAACCGAGCTCGAAAGTCTCTTTTTAATATTTATCGACGATAAAAACTGAAACCTTCTTCCGATGCCTACCAAACGAGGTCTGATTTAGCTCAAATTTTACAGACAGGTCCTAATGGATATTACAAATATTTTAAAATTATCGGCACGCCAATCGAAACCCTAACTTTCGAAACGACTAACCGAGGTCATTTCATTCTCCTCTACTTAAACTCTCGTTCGTCCTCGAACGAGCCTAAGTCTAAAGAAAAAAAATCGCGTGGATAACAATAGAACTTGCACGACCTTCATAAGCTACTCCACTGGTATTATATCCTGATTGCAGGATCAGAATTATAACACGCATATTGAACTTTTGGAATAAAATATATCTGGATAATATGATAACATCATTGCACAGCTTATTCTGACTAAGTTGATCCTTCCTCGATTACGAGAAGAGATTTTTACATTTTCGAAACAAAGATATACGGAACTCTGGATGTATTAACATGATTTAACCGATAATCACCTCTTCGATATACCTTTCGATATAGAACAGGTCGATGGAACTAAGAATTAGCTCACACTTGATGCAATAGGGGAAGCTTTGGAAGTACCTTGTTACTACACACTATAGAAGATTTAATGCAAGCTATATTATTTTTACGAATGCACTATACAGCATCTCAATTGATTTAGTATTACCATTCAGTATTTGGAGGAAGACTCCTCCACTTAGCACAAACTCATGCAGCTATTTGAATAGGAATAACCATCCTCGCACAGTCTGCTCGACTAAAGAAGATTTAGCTAAAAGCTGAATGTAGGCAGACCTAAGCTACCAACTACCCTTTTGAGTTGCCAAACAGCTGCAACTCTCGAGTTCACAACTCCATACATTTGCTGTAAACACCACCGCCTAATGGATGGTACTTCTATATAAAAATTTCGGCAGAGTTTCCCCTGAAACTGGATGATCCGCAAAAAAAGAACCAGCACTATACTATACATGGGAATGGATACCCGGATAAATTGATAACATAAACATGTTAAACGGATAACAAGATGAGACAACTGGATGACATAACAAATTCGCAGATAGAATGTCTGGACAGCACCACTGTCCTGATTTTCAACCTAAACAATAATATGCTTACCGGTTACCTTGACATACACTCTAGCTCAACACAGGGAACATCACAATAGGTTACTCATCACCTAAGCTCACCAGTGTCGAAAGAAGAAGAGACGGCAATATTAAGAACTGGAATAGGAGCTCCCTAAGACCGAACGTCCACATCTGTAGCAACCTTATAAGCTGCCTAGCGAATAATAGGTTTTTGCGGTATCTGCGTCACCAAGATTCTCGTAAAAGCATTGTAGAGAGCCAAGGGAACCACAAGGCCCTGCTCCCTTGCCCATCGCGAGCTCGTACAACTGGGACCTCCGTAACTAGATCGTCAGCACGATCAAAAACACTCGGGGCTTCGTCAGTGCTAACCCCAGGCTAGGCTGCTTCGTCTTGAACTCATACCATTTGCTGATTTTTCGCACGAGGGTTTCACAAATACCACGAAGTAATTAACGAAAATACTTTTGATCCTAGACCAACGCACAATCTGAAAAGAAGGAAGTGAAACTTCCTAAATGCCATCATAGCCTCTCGTAGATAAGTACGGACTTCTACGTACCCATCAGCGAGACTCTACTAGACACTATCATAGTCTGGATAGACTCTAAGCTGGGCTCTGATACCAACTGACACGACCCGGAATCCGGTTAGACCGTGCGGGCACCCGACATCATCCCCTAGACCCGTCGGGCGAACCCTTACCAATTAAATTAGGAAAATAAATATAATAGTTCATAAATAAGGACAAGACTTTTTTAAAAAAAATACCAACATACTGATACCTCTAAGCTGTACAAAAAAATTACAGCTAACTAGCCAACATACTAAGTTTAGGGCTATCCAGACCAGACATCTAAGAGTACAAAAGAAGACAGATACCTCCTGAAGGGAGCAAAATGCAACTGAAATGATAACCAATAAACTGGTGGCCATCCGGAATAAAAGTTGGCTCACCCTGACAGCTGAAGTCGTCTTCGATCCTTCACAACGTGGCGAACTCAATCCTGGAGCGAACCTGCCGAAATGAAATAGATAGACAAGAAACAAACAACAAACAAGGGTGAGTCAAAAAGACTCAATAAGTGGGGCAGACTAGCCACCTCAAAGAATAGGATAGCTAGCCAGGGAGAAAAGAAACAGATAAACAAAATTTCTCTTATTTAAATTATTAAAAGGCAAAGCCAAATAAAAACTAGAAACACGTATGGAATCACAAATTCATTAAATCCAGGAACGTAAGATAGTCAGAACATATAGGTATCCCGAACATATCAACAATCAGAAATACATCCTGTTGCGGCGTGCAACCCGATCCATATATTCACCCTATTGCGGCGTGCAACCCGATCCATATATTCATACTGTCGCGGCGTGCAACCCTATCCATATATTTACACTGTTGCGGCGTGCAAACCGATTCGTATATTTATACCGTTGCGGCGTGCAAACCGATCCGTATATTTATACCATTGCGGCGTGCAACCCGATCCCCACAACTCAGAATACGAGCCAGAAATATATAGGCAAATTGAAATATGACCACAATATGGTATACGTACCTCATACACAAAACACAGCATGATAGTCACACAATAGTCAGCATGCGGTGCAATGAAATGGGATGAATGCAGTATGATGCAATAGTGTCATATGTTCCAAATAGATGGAGCGGAATCCTCCTGCTCCGAGGGCGGAATCCTCCTACCCTCAATATGATGCAATGGAGCGGAATCCTCCTGCTCCGAGGGCGGAATCCTCCTACCCTCAATATGATGCAATGGAGCGGAATCCTCCTGCTCCGAGGGCGGAATCCTCCTACCCTCAATATGATATGCAATGTAATGCATATGAATGACATATAATGCATATGAATGCAATGTGATGCAATAATAATCCTTCACCGGCGCGGGACTCTCATCGACAGCCGGGAAGTAGATGCCAACTTACAGCCAGGGTACAATGCTCAGATCCTCAATGCAATACCAACAATAGGACATAACATAAAATATACAATGTAAATTCAAAGCTAAGGCGTAATGAGTACGCCTATCGGCAGCTACACACGTAAGGAATACGTGGTAGAAACTCCACGAGGCCAAGGGCCTCCAAAGAAATGGATTTAAACACTTACCTCATTCCAAAGTTAACACTACTACCCAACAACCGCTTTATTCTTTGAATTCATTGCCAAACGATCTCACTGTGTTCAATAAGCAGAAAAATATATCACATTAGGCTAAAGGCTTCATTCCTCACATCTTAGGGCAATCCGGTTAAGAACCTGATACCCTATTCGCATACGCAATAGGCAGGCCAGGCCTATGTACAGGGTTTAAGGCCACATAACCAAACCCCAAATAAATTACATTTATAAGTTGCCCACAACTCACTGAGTACCAATATATAATCAATTTCATTATCGGGGTCCATTTGACCCTTTAAACTATCAATTTACTTCATTAGGGCGATGTCTAAGATCCTTATTTTTACCGTAAAAATATATTCAAACATACGTAATAAACTCAAATAATATATTAGGTTCATTACCTGAATGTTTCAGGGTGAAAATTCTACTTTTCTCCGGCCCCTTTTTCTTATTTTCTGGCATTTTTTCCTCACTGCATTTTTTTCTTTTTCTCTGCTAATGTTATATTTTTTTGCTGCTTCAATTAAAGAAGATATAAGCTCATCTTCACAACCGCCATTCATTTCAATTTTTTTGTCTTTTTCCCATTTTATTTTATTTATTTATTTTTATTTTATTTTTTTCTTATCGAAAATTAAAACGGTACCCTACGATATTCGAAATAATCCCAACTTTTTCATACAAGTTATACAAAATATATGTAACATACTCGCGAAGGCGGATCTCAAATCAGACTCCCGAAACTCAAGATGTGAATTTGAATGAAAAGAAGTCAAATTATTTAACTTTCGGCATTTTAGCGGAAACTAGCCGAACAACATCGAAATTCACTTTTAAAAAATTAAAAAAGTCACAAATAATCATACGAACCTAACGGCGCTTTCGGATTTCGAATCGGAGCTCATTCGCCAAAACCGAGCACGAAAGTCTCTTTTTAATATTTATCGACGATAAAAACTGAAACCTTCTTCCGATGCCTACCAAACGAGGTCTGATTTAGCTCAAATTTTACAGACAGGTCCTAATGGATAGTACGAATATTTTAAAATTATCGGCACGCCAATCGAAACCCTAACTTCCGAAAGGACTAACCGAGGTCGTTTCATAACATCACTGACTTAGGCTTCACTGGAAGCACTTACACTTGGTTGAATGGGAGAATAGAAGATAAGTTTATCCTAAAGAGAATTTATAGATGCTTTGAAAATCAGGAATTCCTTGATTATTTCCCTAAGATAGAGGTTGAGCATCTTGCAAGAACTGGCTCTGACCACTCCCCCTTATTGCTATCATGCTTTTATGAAGCTAACAACATCATCAAATCCTTCAAGTTTCTCAATTTCTGGACTGAACATGGCACCTTTTTGCAAGTGGTTAGGGAAAATTAGGTGTGTGACTGTGAGGGTGATCCTTTCATTATGTTTCATATGAAGCTGAAGAGAGTTAAGAAAGCCTTATCTAGATGGAGTAAGCAGACCTTTGGCAATATCTTTCAGAAGATTGCATCACTTGAAGACATCATTAAAGCTCATGAAGAAAAGCTGGAAGAAGCCCCTACTGAATTTCATAGAGAACAACTCAAGAAAGCTGAAGCTGACCTTAAGAGAGTGTGGCATCTTGAAGATGAGTTCTGGAGGTAAAAAGCAGGATTCTAATGGTTCATAGATGGTGATCATAACACAAAGTTCTTTCATGCTCAGGTGTAAGGCAGAAGAAAGAAGCTGAAGATTCATAGGATTCAAGATAGATATGGAGACTGGATAGATGGTAGTGATGCCATGGCTGCTGAGGCTGCTTGGTTTTTCCAACAACAATTCACTAGAGATGAGGAGGAACTGAATTTTGATTTATTACTTCATGTCCCTCAAATGATTGTTGAACCCCAAAAATTACCCCCGAAAAGGATAAATTCCGGAATATCGACAGGATGGACTAACTCTTTTGGAGTTTTTTGGAGTCGCCACCCAATTTAAGGAAAACAGGGAACCAAATTAGCAAATGCGTGCAAAAACTCCGTTTTTATAAAAGACGGTCTTTCAGAGATTCTAAGTAAGAGGTTTTATTAATCTCGGAAGAAGGTTTTTAAGGCACTTCCGAAATTCCGTAAAATACGGTTAATCCGACAGGTTTCCAAATCATTTGCAAAATATGCTTTTCTAGAAAATTTATCTAAAATAATTAATTGAAATAAAAACTTGTTTATGAAAAGTATTTTAATTTGCACGCATTTTGCTAATTTGCCCCAGTTTGCAATAGATTAAATAACGACTTCAAAAATAAAAGGATAATGCACATAAAGTAAAGCAATATACCAGGCAATCAAATATTATTGACAAATAGAATAATTCATACATTTTATTTACATAAATGTCTAAGGAAAGGAATGCGAAGTTAAAGATAGAACCCGTGATATTGATCAACTCGCGGGAGCCTTGAATTTTCTAAATTTTCTAAGGTCTTATGTTGAATACTCGAGTCCGAATTCAAGCCAAACGACTCCAATGCAACGGACTATCCTCATTTGTAAGTTAGCCAAAAGCGTTCCCGAATCGTTCATGCAAAGATGTACCTCGCAATAAAAATGGGAATTAAACTGGATTAGTGCAATAATAAAATGTAATAATTAATAAAATAACAATAATAAAGTAATAAAGTAATAGTAATAATAATAATAATAATAATAATAATAATAATAATATTAGTAATAAAATATAATAATAGTAAATGGGGTTTGTTTTTGCAAAATTTTAGGCTCAGATTTGTATGGCGCGTCATGTAGAGGCTTGGGGTGTCGGTACGGTTGCAAACACGGAGCCCGGGCCGTGTTGCCATCCAGGTACCAAACCCACCACTCTATTCGGCTTGCTTTGCATTAATTTCATACTTTCATCATCGCCTTTTGCTTTAGGGACACGGGAACGGGACGGATCAAGTGTAGTATCATGTTCAAAATCCGTCAATTCCTTGTGTAGGCCTCAATACGTGTATATGTATTTTTTCATCGGCCCTAATTAACATAACATCCATCAATTCATTCCGTCAGTTCCTTGTGTGGTATCGTCCAGAGATTGGTGCTGAATAAAGCTCGTAAATGTCAGATAAACTGCAAAATTCTTCAACAAACCGTTTAATAATAATCCATATCAAATTAACAGTAAGATGCAAATTAGCAAAAGAACTTCATAAAGTGCAGTGACCACAGTCAAACAGTGGGACCACACAAAGCAATAGAACAAGCAGATAACAGACGTCAAAGGAATTTGTCAAAAATGGCAATGTGCCACCGTCAAATTTCCCACACCAACAGTACAAATCCTCCGATCGAAACAACAAAAACGATACACAGAACAAACGCCACCAGTAAAACGGGAAAAGGACCAGTGGGATCCAGAATGCTCCAATGGCGACGGCGGACATTCTCGGCGCGGCGGGGAAGAAGATAACAGCGGATAACGATGACAGCTGGGTAGCGGAGTCGCTCAACTCCACCACCCCTTTTTTCTACTTTAATCACGACTCAAAATCAGAGGGAGCCCGGCGGTGGGTATGGGTTTTCCGATCAAGTCCCCACGGTGATGATGGTGGAGCAGATATTGTTAATTAAACAGAAGCAAATAATGTAAACATTTGCTTAGTAACAGTAGCTGAAGAATTAAAAGAGATCTAAAGGGAAAAAAAATTAGGGTTTATGATGAAGAAAGAAAAGAAGAATGACAACAGTGACTGAAGAGAATGGAACCAAAATGCTGCTCTGTATGTTTGTGTCTGCTCGCTTTTGTTTTCTTCTTTGTTCTAATGTGTTTGTGGAGCTGTTTTGTGAGTGATGATGATTAGTGAGGGAGAATGAGGGAGACAGTGAATAGTGGTGTAGATGATGAATAATGGTGAATAGTGGGTGTGAGGGAGATAGTAGATCTGATTTTTTGGGGGTGATGGTGGGGAAGATGGATCAGATGAGGGGGCACCGCGGCTGAGGGTATAAAATGATAGTGGGGTGTAGGGTTTTATTTTGGATGATGAAGATGAATAATAAAATGAGGGGTAAGTGGGCCGGGTTTTGAGGTTGTTTTGATTGGAAAAAAAAATAGAAGCATTTGTGTGTGTATAAATGGGCTTTTCAGAAACGATCCTTAATTGAAATTCACGAACAAATTTAGCTCTTTAATTAAGTTAAACAAATAATTATATAGTACATTGCAAATGAAAGGATAACTTGCAATTTTGGTCATTTTCTTTTAAAATTAGCTATTTACTTGCAATTTTTAAAATTTAACTTAATTTTAAAATAATTATACATTTAATTAAAATCCGGGACAAAATTGGGTGTCAACAGCTGCCCCTCTTTACCCGGAAAGGATGAAAGAGTTTCCAGGGTAAAGAAGTTGACGTGAAACCCAATTTTGTCACGGTAAAGCCAAGACTTCGATTCCTGGGATCAAAATGCGAGGCTTATGGACATGGCCGAGCTCCGGACCGAGTTGCCTACATATCTCGGGCTGAAAGAGAATCAGGCCATATGTAGTTCGACGCGATTTGAAAATCAAAGACGAGATAGTAACGACTACTCGAGCGCGGGAAAAGAGGCTTGTAACCAACCAAGTTATGAAAATGTGGTCGACGACACACCCATAAAGAGGGGTTTACATGGACATAGCTTCCACTGCATCTCGATAAGTGAGCCATCTTGTCTTCAATCTCAAACCTCAGACTCTAAGGTTAACAAGAGACTTACCACTAGGGTGGATGACTTATGCGGGTGCGATTCTTCAGGTCTTTGTTGACGAGTCTAGCTCATATCAACGCTTGTCCCGGTTCGTCGCTAAGAAAAGCTCCATTTTATTCTCCAAACGCTGCTGCGGTGCTGCTAATAATCCTGCAATGATCTCAACAAGCGGTAAGCGTGGAACTGCTAATAAACTATAATAATTGGAAAAGGAAATAGATAAAGTGATAAAATTGTAAATGCGGGTTGCGGTATCATCGATAAGTTCTTCCTTCGATCAACTGACAAAGTACTCCGCCCGGAGGACCTCTAGGTTGATCCTTATTGGTATGATCAATAACAAAAGCGCCTTCAATTGTCTATGATAGGCTTCAAAATAAGGCCTCCAATTGCTTATGGTAGGCTTCAATGATAATGAGGTCTTCGCTTGCTCACGATAGCCTTGATAATAAAACCCCCGATTGCTTACGGTAGGATAAATAACAAAAGAGCCTTCAATTGCTTATGATAGGCTTCAAAATAAGGCCTCCAATTGCTTATGGTAGGCTTCAATGCTAATGAAGTCTTCGCTTGCTCACGATAGACTTGATGATAAGATCCCCGATTGCTTACGGTAGGATCAATGATAAAAGAGCCTTCAATTGCTTATGATAGGCTTCAAAATAAGACCTCCAATTGCTTATGGTAGGCATGAATGTTAATGAAGTCTTCGCTTGCTCACGATAGACTTGATGATAAGATCCCCGATTGCTTACGGTAGGATCAATGATAAAAGAGCCTTCAATTGCTTATAATAGGCTTCAAAATAAGACCTCCAATTGCTTATGGTAGGCATGACGTAATTTGTAAGTGCAAGCTGCAATATCTTTGATAAATTGTCTTCCCATCCACTGGCGAAGCAATAAAGCAAATGCGAAGGCATAGTGCAAGGCATTTTCAACAATCTTGACAAATCAACTGGCAAGCCGGTCGGGCAAGAAGCAAGGAGGGTCTTGGAATTGATTGTCTACAAATCAGCTGGTGATCCGGTCCGGCACAAAGCAAGGAGGGTCTCAGGGCTGACCTGTTATACTAAAAGTAAAGCAAGTCATAATATAAAGCAAGTGCAAAGGCATAATTGAAAGCAAATGCAAAGGCATAATTGAAAGCAAGTGCAAGGCAATTTGAACATCTTGACAAATCAACTGGCAAGCCGGTCGGGCACGCAGCAAGGAGGGTCTTGGAATTGATTGTCTACAAATCAGCTGGTGATCCGGTCCGGCACAAAGCAAGGAGGGTCTCAGGGCTGACCTGTTATACTAAAAGTAAAGCAAGTCATAATATAAAGCAAGTGCAAAGGCATAATTGAAAGCAAGTGCAAAGGCAATTCAGCGTGAAATGTAAAGCAACGCCAAAGCGATTTAGCAAATCAACAGGCGTGAAACTCCAACAAGAGAGAAGCCCCGCCTGGTGGTCAACCTGAAAGAGTAAAACAAGGCGTTAATTTCAAAGCAACTGTGAAGACATAATTCAAAGCAAGTGCAAAGCAAAGTAATGCAGGAATGTAGAGCAATGCAAGAGCCATTTGGCGAATCAATAGGCGAGATAGTCCAACAAAGGGGATCCTCGTAGCCGATGGTCAACCTGAAAGAGTAAAGCAAGGCGTTAATTTTAAAGCATGTGCGAAGGCGTAATTCAAAATAAGTGCAAAGCAAAGTAGTGCGGAAATGTAGTCAGTGTGATAGCCAGTGATAAATCAAATGGAGAGACAATCCGGCAAGGATAGCCTTGTGCGGATTATCGCCTGAAACAAAGCGATGCCTTATTTGGCTTAGTTTTGAAAACACAAAACAAGCCTCGGCTTTGTCGCCTATTAGGAATGAAAGTCATAGGGGTAGAAATGCCGCCTGTTCGGCAGTAACTCATGACAAAGCATAATGCTTTAAGCCATGAAAAGGGCAATGCGACGCAATTTACAAGGCAACTTTGAATGCGCGTTCCATAAACTGTTCATCCATAGTGCGAATGATCTTTTCAATGCAAGCTTTCATGTTCCTGCTCTCAAAGAAAATTGTTAGTTCTGAGGAGGGAAGGGGAAGCGTTTGATTTGTGCAGACTTCATCCTGATCTTGCTGCTCCTGCTGCTTCCTCATCTTCATTGGACTTGGATTTGCAAATTGCTTTCAGAATCTTGGCTCATGAACTTAAATAGCATAGACTTTGAAAAATAGAGGCAAGATAAAAATATTTTAATACAATATAGTGAGTGAAACAAGCATGCAAATGAAGTCAAAGATGCATTTTGAAAATTTTGCCTTGACTTAAACTTGTAACATATTTTAAAACAAACTGAACGTCCTTTGTCTTAGACTGTGCACTGTTTGCTTAACCAATTTCAAAATTCTTGCCAACTCATCCTTAATACCCAACACCGCTTCTTGCAAAATTCTGCCCCAGTTATAATCTTCCGCATCCCTAACTCGCTTTGCAAAAATTGCCCCACTTGTCCTTCTTGGGGGGAAAATGAAAACTTAAATGCTAAAGGGTCGAGCCTGATGTGGGAGCCTACGTATCCCTCCTTGGGAATCAGACCGTGCGTAGTTCTGCATCACTGCTTCAACGCCATATACCAACAAATAAAAGCTGCCCTAGTTGAAGTTCTAACAGTAGTGCAATATCCCAAAGAGCGCAGATAATAACTTTCAGTGCATCGCTTTCAAATTGTTCAGTTGTTTTGCCATACATCACAAGCAAAGCCTTGGCAGGTTTATCAATTTAATTTTGAAACGGAAACAAATGCAAGAGTAAATAATATAATAAGAATGCAATGCATTTTATTTCAACTTTCATAAATTCAAAATGAGTTGATTCAGATTAACATAAGCTTTAAGGTACAATGCAATTCAGGGCCTCAATCTGAATTAAAATTGAAAATAATGCTACTAAGTTCAATCACCAAGTTCTTTCAAGCAATGCCATTAGCTTCTGGTACTGCATTGTTCACGAGCTAGAGCGTCTACCATCAATCATATCTCGAAACCTTTGCAGTCAGGCACTTCACAAATCCAACATTTATAGAAATGATCAAAACAAAGAAACCTCACAAAGGGTAACTAAGATAGTTTGCATGTCATTCATAGGATAGCATACAAGCAAGCAACACCTAGTATTTAACGCATTTTGAACAAATAAAGCAAGGCAAACAATTAACATGTGACAATCACAAGTATTTAACACAGCTCATGCTCTCCACAGAATCTGCACAAAATTCTAAACCCAAATGCCTAAAACCCGAAACAATCCTCCATAGCTTTTGCAAACATCCACACTCCTCCAAGCACGATTCCCAATTGCTTTACAACATCCAGGGAGAAATTTTCAATTGCCTCCACAATACCAGACTGCAAATCACGAAAGGCGCCAATTGGCCTTTCAAAATAAAACCTCACTGGTCCTCGGCTTTAGACAAGCCTCTCAGCTTCATAGGTTTTACAAGGCTCACCGACCTTGTTCATAGGGCTCCTCACTGGTCCTCGGCTTTAATCAAGCCTCTCAGTTTCCTAGGTAGCCAAGACCGCACTGGTCTTCAAGGAGGGACCCCATTGGTCATTCAAAGACACAGGGGCTTCGCTCTCCTAGTATGCGACAAGCATACTTCAATTTTCATAAAGTTGCAGCTGGATAATCAAAATAGGCCTGCACACACGCAAAGCCATTCACGAGAGGGACCCCACTGATCCTTTTAAAGACACCAGGGGCTTCGCCTCTTAGATCTCACTACACCATGCCATCTCCAAAACACAAACCAACCAAATCTGCCGAACCTTCCCCCAAACTAAGGTGTATATGCATGCATGTCCTAATCTCCTTCTAAGAGTGGGCTAACGGTTGAGGCTAACAGGTGAGTGGCAGGCGGCTTCGTGGTCGAATAACTCCCACGACAATCCGCCGGTATACCAACTCGTCACAGGGTTCTTTAGTGGAAGAAAGTGCGGGTACGCATGAGCGTACCTCACGGATATTTAGGGGTGAAAATAAGAGGTTCCCAGAAGTGGGGGAAGTATGAACGGAATGCCAGTTTATATGTGCGCAAATAAGAGTGTAGTGACATGCTTTCCGTGGCACACAAACAAACAGATATAATAAAGCAAAATAAATTAAGCATGCTAGTTGCAAATAATTGGAAACCTTTATGGTCAAAACCTTTATTGCTCCCCAGCGGAGTCGCCATGCTGTTGAACCCCAAAAATTACCCCCGAAAAGGATAAATTCCGGAATATCGACAGGATGGACTAACTCTTTTGGAGTTTTTTGGAGTCGCCACCCAATTTAAGGAAAACAGGGAACCAAATTAGCAAATGCGTGCAAAAACTCCGTTTTTATAAAAGACGGTCTTTCAGAGATTCTAAGTAAGAGGTTTTATTAATCTCGGAAGAAGGTTTTTAAGGCACTTCCGAAATCCCGTAAAATACGGTTAATCCGACAGGTTTCCAAATCATTTGCAAAATATGCTTTTCTAGAAAATTTATCTAAAATAATTAATTGAAATAAAAACTTGTTTATGAAAAGTATTTTAATTTGCACGCATTTTGCTAATTTGCCCCAGTTTGCAATAGATTAAATAACGACTTCAAAAATAAAAGGATAATGCACATAAAGTAAAGCAATATACCAGGCAATCAAATATTATTGACAAATAGAATAATTCATACATTTTATTTACATAAATGTCTAAGGAAAGGAATGCGAAGTTAAAGATAGAACCCGTGATATTGATCAACTCGCGGGAGCCTTGAATTTTCTAAATTTTCTAAGGTCTTATGTTGAATACTCGAGTCCGAATTCAAGCCAAACGACTCCAATGCAACGGACTATCCTCATTTGTAAGTTAGCCAAAAGCGTTCCCGAATCGTTCATGCAAAGATGTACCTCGCAATAAAAATGGGAATTAAACTGGATTAGTGCAATAATAAAATGTAATAATTAATAAAATAACAATAATAAAGTAATAAAGTAATAGTAATAATAATAATAATAATAATAATAATAATAATAATAATATTAGTAATAAAATATAATAATAGTAAATGGGGTTTGTTTTTGCAAAATTTTAGGCTCAGATTTGTATGGCGCGTCATGTAGAGGCTTGGGGTGTCGGTACGGTTGCAAACACGGAGCCCGGGCCGTGTTGCCATCCAGGTACCAAACCCACCACTCTATTCGGCTTGCTTTGCATTAATTTCATACTTTCATCATCGCCTTTTGCTTTAGGGACACGGGAACGGGACGGATCAAGTGTAGTATCATGTTCAAAATCCGTCAATTCCTTGTGTAGGCCTCAATACGTGTATATGTATTTTTTCATCGGCCCTAATTAACATAACATCCATCAATTCATTCCGTCAGTTCCTTGTGTGGTATCGTCCAGAGATTGGTGTTGAATAAAGCTCGTAAATGTCAGATAAACTGCAAAATTCTTCAACAAACCGTTTAATAATAATCCATATCAAATTAACAGTAAGATGCAAATTAGCAAAAGAACTTCATAAAGTGCAGTGACCACAGTCAAACAGTGGGACCACACAAAGCAATAGAACAAGCAGATAACAGACGTCAAAGGAATTTGTCAAAAATGGCAATGTGCCACCGTCAAATTTCCCACACCAACAGTACAAATCCTCCGATCGAAACAACAAAAACGATACACAGAACAAACGCCACCAGTAAAACGGGAAAAGGACCAGTGGGATCCAGAATGCTCCAATGGCGACGGCGGACATTCTCGGCGCGGCGGGGAAGAAGATAACAGCGGATAACGATGACAGCTGGGTAGTGGAGTCGCTCAACTCCACCACCCCTTTTTTCTACTTTAATCACGACTCAAAATCAGAGGGAGCCCGGCGGTGGGTATGGGTTTTCCGATCAAGTCCCCACGGTGATGATGGTGGAGCAGATATTGTTAATTAAACAGAAGCAAATAATGTAAACATTTGCTTAGTAACAGTAGCTGAAGAATTAAAAGAGATCTAAAGGGAAAAAAAATTAGGGTTTATGATGAAGAAAGAAAAGAAGAATGACAACAGTGACTGAAGAGAATGGAACCAAAATGCTGCTCTGTATGTTTGTGTCTGCTCGCTTTTGTTTTCTTCTTTGTTCTAATGTGTTTGTGGAGCTGTTTTGTGAGTGATGATGATTAGTGAGGGAGAATGAGGGAGACAGTGAATAGTGGTGTAGATGATGAATAATGGTGAATAGTGGGTGTGAGGGAGATAGTAGATCTGATTTTTTGGGGGTGATGGTGGGGAAGATGGATCAGATGAGGGGGCACCGCGGCTGAGGGTATAAAATGATAGTGGGGTGTAGGGTTTTATTTTGGATGATGAAGATGAATAATAAAATGAGGGGTAAGTGGGCAGGGTTTTGAGGTTGTTTTGATTGGAAAAAAAAAATAGAAGCATTTGTGTGTGTATAAATGGGCTTTTCAGAAACGATCCTTAATTGAAATTCACGAACAAATTTAGCTCTTTAATTAAGTTAAACAAATAATTATATAGTACATTGCAAATGAAAGGATAACTTGCAATTTTGGTCGTTTTCTTTTAAAATTAGCTATTTACTTGCAATTTTTAAAATTTAACTTAATTTTAAAATAATTATACATTTAATTAAAATCCGGGACAAAATTGGGTGTCAACAATGGTTACCTCTGATCAGAATAGGGAAACAGAGGAAGCTGAAGTTAAATAGGCAGTGCTTGGGCTTAGTGGAGACAGTGCAGGTGGCCCTGATGGGTTTTCGAGAAGGTTTTATCATGTTTGCTGGGACATTATAGCTGCTGATCTCACTAGGCTAGTGAGAGTATTCTTTGGAGGTCATGAAATTCCCAAGTTTGTTTCTCACACTAACCTAGTCCTTCTTCCTAAAAAGCCTAATGTAGCTACATTTTCTGATTTTAGACCAATCAATTTATGTAATTTTGTCAACAAGGTGATCTCTAGAGTGTTGCATGAAAGGTTGGTGCACTTGCTGCCTACTTTGATCTCTCCTACTCAAGCTGGTTATGTCAAGGGTAGAAGTATTGTTGAAAATGTTTTACTTGTTAATGGGATTGTTGATGACATCAGGAAAAGAGCTAAATAAGCTAATGTAGTGATTAAATTGGACATGATGAAGGCCTATGATAGAGTGTCCTGGCTGTTCCTTTCTAAGGTACTTAGGAAGATGGGATTTGGTGAGATATGCATTGATATGGTGATGAGATTACTGAATAATAATTGGTACACTGTGTTGTTCAATGGCCAACCTCATGGCTTCTTCACTTCTTCAAGAGGACTGAAACAAGGAGATCCCCTCTCCCCCACCTTGTTCATCCTTTCAGCTGAAGTACTGTCCAGAGCTTTGAATGCCTTACATGAGAATGCCATGTTCAAAGGCTTTGCAATGCCTAAGTGGAGTCCTCACATCAACCACCTGGCCTATGCTGATGACACTATTCTCTTTTGTTCCACTGACACTACTTCACTAAGGTTGATGATGGGTGTTCTTGATGCATATAAAAGTGCTAGTGGGCAGAAGGTCAATAAGGAGAAGAGTTCTACTTACATGTATCATATTGTTGGTCAGGAGCTAGTTGATAGAGTGGCACACGTCACACAGATTCAGAGAGGTGCTTTTCCTTCCACTTATCTAGGGTGTCCTATCACTTCCAAAAGAAAAAACAAAGCACAATTTGATGATATTGTTGCCAAGGTCATGAAGCAGCTTCAGTCTTGGAGAGCCAAAATGCTATCTTATGGAGGTAGAGCCACTTATATTTTGCATGTTCTTCTGAGCATGCCAATCCATTTAATTTCAGCTATGAATCCTCCAGACAGTGTGATCAATCAGCTTCACAAAATGTTTGATAATTTCTTTTGGAATAACTCTGAAGAACACTCCAAAAGAAATGGCTTACATAATTCTGGTATGACAACTGGACACAGCTTGGTGCATTGTACTTTGTAGTTCCTAGAAACTTTTACATTAGGGAGGAATTGAATGTGGTGAAAAATTTCTTTGACCCTAATGGCTGGAACCAGCAGTTACTTGTTGATACTTTGCCTGATGAGTTAGCTCAGCATGTTGTTGATACTATAAAGCCTGGTCAGGTCACTCAGCCTAGAGATACTCCATAGTGGGAGCTTACTTCTAATGGTAAGTTCACTGTAAAGAGTGCTTTTCATTACGTTAGGGCAAAAGGTAAGGTGCATGAGGTGTATAAGCTGATTTTGTTGAAGGGTGTGCCTTTCAAAGTTTCTTTTGTGCTATGGAGAGCTTGGAAGTTTAAGCTTCCACTTGACATAGAATTAAAGAGGATGGGTTACAATTTGCCTTCTAGGTGTTGGTATAGTGAACACCCTAAGGGGGAAACAAGAGAACATCTTTTCATCACTAGTTCAATTGCCAAAAATGTATGATCCTACTATGCAAATGCTCTATGATTTGTCATAATCGACTGGAGGTTCAAGCAAGTGATTGAGAAACGGTGGCATTGCAAGAAGAGACCTTGGTTGAAGCAACTTTTCTAAGCAGTTCATGCGTTTGTTGTTTGGGAGCTTTGGAAGAGGAGAAACACCATTGCTCATGGGGGAAAAGTGTCATTTAGGAGATTAATTCATGAGATTTCCAGAAACTTGCATATGCTTTTGATGGTAAGGTATCCAGGTATGATAAATGCACCTTCTGATTGGCCTGCCTTGGTTCATTTTCTTGAAGGGTATAGACAAATGTTCAAGTACACTAAGGTGCTTTGGAGGTTCCCAGCTGATGGTATTTTCAAGTGCGACACTGATGGAGCATGTCGAGGCAATCCAGGTTTGAGCTCTTTTGGGTTTTATTTGCGTAATGATCTTGGGGATCTTGTTTATGCCAAAGCTAAATTGATAGGAGAGGGCACTAATGTTAGAGCTGAGGCTGTGGCGATTAAGGGGGCAATGAGTTATTGTCTTGAAAATGCATTGGGTCATGTTATCATTGAAACAGACTCCCTATTGCTTAAGAACATAATTGAAGGGGTGTGGGAAGTTGCTTGGTCGATTGCTGGAATTGTTGAGGAAATCAATGAAGAGTAGGGGACAATTCAGTTTTGTTCATGTACTGCGTGAGGGCAATAAATTAGCTGATCATCTAGCTAATATGGCTTTTGAGGTTGGGGAAAAAAAGTTCTTTAACTTCACTGATTTGGGGGTTCAAGGGAGAAGGATTGTGAATTGGAACAAAGCTCAAGTGCCAACATATAGACCTAGACTTGTCAAGCATGGAACTGGCACTAATTTAGAAGAAGGCTCGATTTTTATCTAACTTAGTTTGCTTATTTTGCAGGTGCTATAAGTTATAAGAGGTCATTTCACATTAACTATCAGTGCCAACTTTTTACTAACATATAGAAGATGGTGTTTCATACTTTGCTTGATAGTTTTATATGCTATTGGCTTGTTCAAGTTTTTCATGATGAAGAGCAGCAGAAACATTGCTTGGCACACAAGATTAACAAGCTATTTATTTCCTCAGATTCAGCTTCACATAATCATTTACATTTTGTTAATAGTTGATACAGTTAATAGGGTTTCTGGCACACGCATGGCTGCTCTAGGATCTTGAA
Organism: Petunia x hybrida; assembly: GCA_037355625.1. Classification (NCBI taxonomy): domain Eukaryota; kingdom Viridiplantae; phylum Streptophyta; class Magnoliopsida; order Solanales; family Solanaceae; genus Petunia; species Petunia x hybrida. Next base: position 3,983,880 of record JBBBVM010000008.1, read on the forward strand.
GAAGCAGCTTAAGAGGCTTGATTCTTTTTGGTGTAACATTGGGTATGCAGGCAGTGGAGCACCTTTGCTCCTTGATTGATTCAGTGGTGGCGCACCAGTGCTCCTTCAGTGATACTCCAGGCCAATTCCGATTACATTTCCAGGCTTACTCATTGATAGCTGCAGATGTTTAATTCCTTCTTGGTGATCTGAAAATACATAAAGATGAAGAATCAGTGGCTACATTATTCGATGGACACACACAACAGTGGACATTGCAAGCTTACACTAGATCATTTACTTACACTCTATTCATAGAAGCTAGTGCATTGTTTAGCCTTGGGAAATACGACTCTAAATTGGTGGTATTAACATTGTATAATGCTCAACCCGATTGGGAAAATATTTTTCAAGGACAGGTGCATAGGTGGGCACTAGCTAGAATTCATTTAGTTCACACAAGTTTGTTTTATTTTGTAGCATGTAAAGACTTTTTGGTTTTCATTATTATTAATAAAATTTGGGTTAGCTTAGTGATATTCACTAAAAAAAAAAACCCCAAAAAACCCCCCCAAAACCCCAAAACCCGAACCCCGAACCCTAAACCCAACTGGAATCACATCTTACTATATTTAGAACTTTCTTATTGTACTAAATAGGTTTTGGAGGAACAAATAGGAAGGAAAATTACCTGTAACTCCCCAGAGATCTATTTCTTTGAATTCGTTCGTTCAATTCTCTTCTTCTCCTTCCTACTATCAGATTTTGGACTAAAACGCTCATGTTGTTCAACATCACTTCTTAATTGTTGCTCTTCTAAATGCTCCTGGTGTTCAGGAACATCTTCATCAAATATTTTCATAAACTACTAGAAACTTAGAGGAACAAACAGGAAGGAAAATTACATTGAACTCTTCTTCGCCGCTAGGCCCTTCAGTATCTACTGCATTCATTCTCTTTAAACCCCGTCGATCGATTTCATCACTTGAATCCTCCTGGTGTTTACAAACATCTTCGTCAAATTTTTCTTAAACTACTAAACACTTAGAAGTAAGGAAAATTACATCGAACTCTTTTTCGCCACTATGGGTAATAAAAGTATAACATAAACAATAAGTAATAAGGCAGTTCAATTGCCGAAACAAAATCTAATAGCTCGACAAACCAAAATCTCGTCGATTCAAACCAATTCGAAGACCTACTGCAACAACATGTCATATTATCTCGAGATCTTTACATAAATAGCAATCCAAATTCAATATCTATATTTCCTAGATGGTATACATAGATTATACATATATATATACATGTATACACATAATATACACGAATTATACATATATTATACAAAGGTATACACATTATATACATGGACTATGAACATATTATACACATGTATACATATAACATACATAAATTATACATGCGCTATACCTTCATGGACTATTTTTTGTTTAAAACACTAATGAGTACATGAAGTTTGGACTTTTGGAGGGCCATTTTCCTGAGGGTCTTGAATGAGTTTTCTTTTGTGACCCATAAATTCTTTTTGCAAAATAAAATTATCGGAGGTAATATGATTACAACATATGGAAGAGTATTATCTATATGTAGCAGGATACATGCCTCCAGAATCGGTAGCATTGTAGAACTCACAAGACGTGGTTATCCTTTTCCAGATACATGCAATAATTGGCATTAATAGAAGCCTGAGAAGCCAATTACGAAGCCAAAAATAGCATTGGATAAAATGGGGTTGCCTTCGACAATATTGATTTTTCTCTTTTCTGGAAAGGGAGAGGGTGCGATTTGTTTATTTCAAGAAAAGACTGTGCCAACTAGTTGTACCCTTTTCTGTTATAACTAAGAAAAAGAGGTGCATGATCTCACGAATTGCTTCTAAATAAATTCCAATTATGCTTCTATTGTATTCTTCTCGTGCAATAGAAAACATTCATTGCACCAACAGATGTATTAGTCAAAGTCGTTCACTTAAGCTCATCAACATGTACTGTAAATTTACCAACAGCATTGTAGAATAATGCATAGAATCTTAACATGAGAAAATTTTACCTGATCTGGAATGCTAGAAATAGCTTGAAAATCTTGTTCTGGGATTCTCCATACAGATCCATCTGTAAGTATTTCCCGTTTCTCCAACTCATATACCAAGATGGACCGAGCTATGTCAACTTTATTCTGGAAAGATGACCATATTAAAAGTTAGGAAACAATTCTATCGGCAGGAGAAAATAAGTTTACGTGAATCATAAGAAATTATTGAGAGAACTATCCAGAAAAATATTTATTTGAAGCACAATAATGAGTTTTCATTACTAACCCGATCGAAAGGAAATTTTAGCCCTCGCACAAAACTCAAAGAACTTGCACAGGAAAATTCCACAGCTTACATCATCACTCTGGAGCGGGCAATCTTCAATCTTGATTTTTGTGAATTCTCCAACATCAATGGTGTCCTCCAATAATTGAAGCTGAGATTATAATGTCGGTATGAGTATTTCAATCAGTTAGCACTTGAATAAATAACTGAATGCATACCAAAACAACCAACGGCTTATATTCTTACAAGGATTGCTTTAAAGAATCAAAAACATAAATCTTCATCTTCTCCAGATCAGCACATGCTCCAAAAAAGTGCTCCTTAATTACTATAGGCAGAAAGATCTTGTTGAAACACAAACAACAACCACGTTAGTTATACTAATGTTTAGCATAGTTATCTTAACCTAAGGCATGTTCCATACCTTTTTGTGTTTTGTCTCGTGTTTACGTTGCTTCTGGAGATCTTACTCTGACAGATGCTTCTCTAGAATTTTGAGCTGGAACAAAAAAAAATGGGAGTTATATTACATGGATGGAGTACAGGTATAAGGAAATATAAGAAGAATCAACATACAACATGGAGGATATGGTAGAAATAGTAATCTCTGAAACGCTGACCCAAAAGTTCACTAAAGTCTCCAACCTCCTGCAATATAAAATATTGAATGTTAAAATATGAACTCAGGTAAAAATGATTCAATCTATTAAGCAAGAAAATTAACTTGTAAAGAGTACACAATTACCAGAGTACTTAGGGGCATCTCTTGATTGAGAAACTTTGGCATAATACTGCTTTTATGGTAAATACATAGTTGATCTTTTATTTTACCCACAAACTTGTTATCGGAATACATTATGCTAATATCCTAAAAATGGTGCAACAAAGAGACAAAATGTCATTACCATCTGTACGAAACTAACTAAAGCTCAATTTGTAGTTTAACTTAAGTCTAAAGCTCAATTTGTAGTTTATCACCGTTTCTGTAGCACCAATGTGATTTGTCCAGAAATCGTGAATAATTTTAAATTCCCGCAGCCTGGAAAAATAATTCAACAAGAATAAGATAGAATGTATAAGTACTGAAAATTAAAATCGAATAAATTCCATTACCTGTCAGACTTCTTCGATTTATTTGATTCGAATATTGGAATTTATTCGATTTTAATTTTGAGTACTGATACATTCTATCTTATTCTTGTTGAATTATTTTTCCAGGATGCGAGAATTTAAAATTATTCACGATTTCTGGACAAATCACATTGGTGCTACGAAAACGGTGATAAACTACAAATTGAGCTTTAGACTTAAGTTAAACTACAAATTGAGCTTTACCTAGTTTCGTACAGATGGTAATGACATTTTGTCTCTCTGTTGCACCATTTTTAGTAATTAGAAAAATGTATTCCGATGACAAGGTTGTGGGAAAAAATAGAAGATCAACTATGTACTGACCATAAAAGCAGTATTATGCCAAAGTTTCTCAATCCAGAGATGCCCCGCTGCCATGCCCTAAAAATTAACGCAAGTTTATTATTTACAGGCTTGTGACTGGTATTCAAAAAGGTACACAATTATTCAAGAGAAATTCGGAGTCGCCACTTGACAAGTTAAAGGTGTGCCAAGTCACCAAAGTGGTGTACCTGAAACACCCTTGACTCGTCTAATGGTCTGCGTCAGAGATTCGGGTAAGGTCCTCAGTTGACTCTCGGGAAGGTGTTAGGCACCCTCGAGTTCTGTGCCGAGCACAGTTGCTTTATTGTCGCTTTATAATTTATTAAACGCGGTTGTCATATTTGTCGCTCATTTAAAGTTACACTTTTATTTGTTTGGCCAAAATTGTATCAAATCTCCCGGTGGGAATACTTTAACACATTGGCTTTTTCATTCAATTTTAATTTAATTCTCTTTTCGCTTAATAAGCAGAGTACAAGTCATACTTACGGTTACACTTAAACGTGGAAGTCTTTTCGCTCCTATTTTAATTTGCCTAATCGGTTTAATTAAGTGCAAATAGCTAAATTTGTTAAGTGACAAATTGGGACTCCCAAATTTACCTTTATTGATAAAAAAAGGGATTACGAAATTATTTATATATATATAAGGCTGTTTGTTAAATTGGAACGAGTTTGGACTGTTTACGCAAAGGGAAAAGCTTGAAACCTACGTGCTTTACTTCTGTAATTGGGCCAAAACTGTTTGCATCAACAGGCCACATTAAAAAAACTTGTTTGCAAACTGGTCACTTTTTTTTTCTACTCATTCATAGTTATCCAAATTTTAACATGTGAAAACTTAAATATTATTCCTTTCAAGTTGACATTTATTTTGCAAAGATACATATGTTAAAACGTTCATATATGTCTAGAAATAAAAATATAAACTTGTAAGGAAGACAAACAATGCATAAGACTTTGATCATTTTTCATTTAGCACAACAACTAAGCTCATCAAGAGACTAATTAATATCATGTAGAACAAGATTTTCAAACTTTAAACATGCTGATTTTTAATCACTTTTCATGGCAAAAAGCTCAACATAAGTACAAGGTTAATTTGTGTTTACCTTGTGTAGAAATTTCCAATCTAGGAAGCAAATGAAAATAGCAAACCAAGGCAAAAAGCAAGCAACTTATGCTCCAAAAAATACACTTCTTCATTCTAAAAAGGAACAACAACTTGCTGAAAACTGGTAGAAAAAGAGAGAAAATAAACAAGTGAAAGAGGAGTAATATTTAGTAAATTAAGTGTAGGGGTTTAGAACCAAGAACGAGTTTGGACTGTTTACGCAAAGGGAAAAGCTTGAAACCTACGTGCTTTACTTCTGTAATTGGGCCAAAACTGTTTGCATCAACAGGCCACATTAAAAAAAACTTGTTTGCAAAACTGGTCACTTTTTTTTTTCTACTCATTCATAGTTATCCAAATTTTAACATGCGAAAACTTAAATATTATTCCTTTCAAGTTGACATTTATCTTGTCAAGATACATATGTTAAAACATTCATATATGTCTAGAAACAACAATATAAACTTGTAAGGAAGAAAAACAATTCATAAGACTTTGATCATTTTTCATTTAGCACAACAACTAAGCTCATCAAGAGACTAATTAATATCATGTAGAACAAGATTTTCAAACTTTAAACATGCTGATTTTTAATCACTTTTCATGGCAAAAAGCTCAACATAAGTACGAGGTTAATTTGTGTTTACCTTGTGTAGAAATTTCCAATCTAGGAAGCAAATGAAAATAGCAAACCAAGGCCAAAAGCAAGCAACTTATGCTGTAAAAAAAATCAGCAACTAGGCAGCCTCTTTACACCTTAAAATTGACTTGAAACTTTGAAGTTTATACCCCAAAAAGCTCTTAGTGTTGATGCCTTTTGGTTCTAAACCCCTACACTTAATTTACTAAATATTACTCCTCTTTCACTTGTTTATTTTCTCTCTTTTTCTACCAGTTTTCAGCAAGTTGTTGTTCCTTTTTAGAATGAAGAAGTGTATTTTTGGATCCTTCCTGTAATGAGAGTGAATACTCTCTATGTATGCTGAAAAATCAAACATCAAGGGGGTGGGGTGGCCGCTTGTGAAAAGCACTTGAGTATGTGTCAATTCCAATCTTTTCAGCCCCCATTGGAAATAGTTCCCAGCCACCCTATACATCTACTAAAGCTGAACAAAACTGTCCTATTGAAAAGACAGCCTCATGGGCTTGGACTATTGACTTTTGGGCCTATTGGGCCAACAACAAAACATGAAACTAATTTTAAACACAAAATAGAGATCTGAAATTTACTAAAATCAGCCCCAAAAACTAAAATTAAAACAACTTAAATGAGCCAAATCAAATCCCAGTAACCTAGGCTCCAAAACATGCTTGAAAATATTGAAGCGAGGCAGTTAAAATACTTCATATTAAGCTAGAAGCAAGCCGAAATATGAACATAAAAATCTTAATCCTATCCCTAGGCTAAACACACGGATCGAACAAATAGAACTACGGAAAAGAGGTGAAAATTTACATGTTGGTCAGACGAACGTCGCCACCAAGGCATAACTTGTTGCCATCATGAAACAATTAGAGACAATCACTCCCAAAACATGCTTTATCATTAAATCACCAATGTATGAAAACCAAACAGCCCTACCACCATCATCTTCATCACAAAACTCATTAGCACAGCAGCCCCAAAGATCAACAAAAATGGAAGAGCCAAAATTCACCGGAGTTGAGTGTTACCCGAAATCAAAAATACAGATCTGTACCAAACGGTGAGGATTTTGGGAGAAATAATGATGGAATAAGATAGAGGGGCTCGATAACTTTCTGGGGATATATCATTTTATAATTTTCGGCCACCGGAAGGTGGCGAAAATAGAGTTTTCCGGTGAAGGGTATGAATTTGGCAGCATCTCCTTAAGCCATAGGAGACTTGTGTGTGGGGGCAAAAATGAGGGTTTTTGGCATATATACCATGGGAAGTGGGCCGGGTTAGGACTTGGGCCTGTGGGTTGATTTTTGGGCTACAAAATTTCTACAAATGGCTATTACAAATCTACATCACTTAAAACATACTTAACTAATTACAATCACATAATTTACAATATCACCACAATTTAAAAACATAGACTCACAATTAAACACATAACAAGTAATTTAATTTTTTTTTTTAAATTTTCATGCTTTTCTTCCCAATTAAATGACAACTTTAGGTTAAAATAAAGACTAAATTTTAAGAAAATTTGGCCAATATCCTAAGAATCTAACACAGCTATTTTGAGCAATTTTTCTGTATTCATGCCAAAATTAGGTGATTACAGCTGCACCTCTTTGTTTGGGAACACGAAGAGTTTTCGGACAAAGAAGTAATCGACAACTAATTTTGGCTTTTCAGTTCTAGCCGAGAGCATGCTTTTCAAAATGGTGACCGTACCTTGAATTTCGGTTCTAACCGAGAACATGCTTTTCAAAATAGTGACCGTACCTTGAATTTCGGTTCTAACCGAGAACAAGGCTACCTACATATCCCCGGACTAAAAAATCAGGTCAGTGTAGTTCCTCACGTGCGGTAGCTGGGACTACCGCTTTCAAATAGACACTAGACTCTTCTAGACTCACTAAGACAATACTAGACACTCTAGACTATTAAGACAAACTAGAGATTCTTCTAGACACACCTGGGGCTGATAGTAGACACTCTTAGGTATCAAAAAGGTTGTCGTTGCTGATTACTGGTCGCTGGTTGCTAGTTGTTGCTGGGTATTGCTTGTTTTTCTTACAACATTTTACAAGAGAAACAAAATTACAATATTAAATTCTGCCATTTCTACGGGCAGCTTGCATGAGCTTTCTCGCGGACTTGTTCTTCCAGGATTGATCCGCTGAAGATGAATTGCTTCATTGTCGGGAATGAGCCCAGTTGTTGAAAGTAGACTGCTTTTGTGTGAGAGGTGTGCCCCGATTGCTGAAAGATAAATGCTCCGTTGTGAGGGGAGTGCCTCGATTGCTGAAAGATAAATGCTCCGTTATGAGGGGAGTGCCTCGATTGCTGAAAGATAAATGCTACGTTGTGAGGGGGAGTGCCTCGATTGCTGAAAGACAAATGCTCCGTTGTGAGGGGGAGTGCCTCGATTGCTGAAAGATAAATGCTTCATTGTGAGGGGGAGTGCCTCGATTGCTGAAAAATAAATGCTCCATTGTGAGGGGAGTGCCTCGATTGCTGAAAGATAAATGCTCCGCTGTGAGGGGAGTGCCTGGATTGCTGAAAGATAAATGCTCCATTGTGAGGGAGAGTGCCTCGATTGCTGAAAGATAAATGCTCCGTTGTGAGGGGAGTGCCTCGATTGCTGAAAGATAAATGCTCCGTTGTGAGGGGAGTGCCTCGATTGCTGAAAGATAAATGCTCTATTGTGAGGGGAGTGCCTCGATTGCTGAAAATAAATTACAAATCCTGCAGAAACAGAGTTTTGCGAATTTTTTTTGTTGCTCACGTTAGGTTAGTGCCGAAAGGGCAAGGAAAATAATGGTGAAGTGGAATAAATCAAAAGGGACAGAAAAAAAAATTTGAGCAAAATTCGTTTCGACAAGCAACGTCTTTCTGAAAAGGGAAAACTTATCTGGCGACATACTGGCGGCCCTGATGATCATGACATGTATCTTGAATTATCCCGTCCGACTAGCACTGCTTGTTTGTCCAGAATCGTTTCAATGCGGATACTAGCCCATAACCAATCATAGTTGAGGTGACTCTCAGGTCGGCTAGCAGCGCCCTTCTGGGGTTTTCGCTGGCTAGCCTCTCTCTTCAATCTTTTACCTCTCTATTGTCTTACGGCGCCTTTTCAGGTTTTCACCGGCAAGACATCATCTTTTCTTTTTAACATCCAAAACGTGTCATTGAGGTGATTGCGTGAAATCCGCCACCTTTGAAAACATTGTCCTTTAACAATAAAAAATACATCTGCCCCAATTTAGAATAAACTGGGGCGTTTGGGTTTCTCTTCGACAGGATATATACGTCCTTCAAGATGCATCAGGCGGATGACTTAACCCGTGGGATTATTTTGGAAAGTAGAAATCAAAAATCTGCCCCAGTTTAATATAAACTGGGGCTCTACATTTCTTTTCTATTGGCCGCAAACTTGGAGGCAAGATTCTGCGTCAATGTGAGACAGGAAAGAAAGGAACTCTTCCATATTATGACCGCACCCGAATGGCTGCCTACGTATCCTTTTGAAAGGAATCAGGTCAAGACGTAGCTCTGACAACTTAATGCACATTTTGTTTTGATGTTTCTCAATATTTCATTACAATTCCATTGATACCCAAACATAGTTTACAACAGGAAGTGCAAGGCTCTAAAGGCCATCAAAGAGTACAATGTTCTGGGTAGGAGAATGTCTGTCTTAACAAAAATAAAGCTGTCCTGAAGCTCATATGTAGTATCTCTTGACTGCATCTGCATTGACTGGCATCTCGGTGGTCCTTCCTTCTAGATCCATTAAGTACAAGGCACCGTTTGGCAACACTTTCTTTATCAGGTATGGTCCTTGCCAATTTGGAGAAAATTTCCCTTTGGCTTCTTCCTGATGAGGGAAGATTCGCTTCAGAACCAATTGCCCTTCATTCAGATCGCGGTAGCGAACCTTCTTGTTGTATGCACGTGCCATTCTTTGTTGATAAAGTTGGCCGTGACAAACTGCATTGAGCCTCTTCTCATCAATAAATGACAATTGTTCTAGCCTGGTTTTGACCAATTCTGCATCCTCAATTTCTGCTTCTACAATGATTCTGAGTGATGGTATTTCGACTTCGGCTGGTATAACCGCTTCAGTTCCGTACACCAATGAATATGGGGTCGTACCTATGGAAGTGTGCACAGTTGGGCGGTAGCCGAGCAAGGCAAAAGGCAGTTTCTCATGCCAATCACGAGATCCCTGTATCATCTTTCTAAGGATCTTCTTGAGCTTCTTATTTTCTGCTTCAACTGCACCATTTGCTTTTGGTCGGTAAGGTGTGGAGTTTCGGTGTGTAATCTTGAATCTTTCACACACTTCCTTCATCAGATGACTGTTCAGATTTGCTGCGTTGTCAGTGATGATGGTATTCGGGATACCAAAGCGACAGACAATGTTGGAATGGACGAAATCTACCACAGCTTTCTTAGTCACGGACTTAAGAGTGATCGCCTCAACCCATTTAATGAAGTAATCAATGGCGACCAAGATGAATCTGTGTCCATTTGATGCTCTTGGTTCAATGGGGCCAATAACGTCCATCCCCCATGCTGCAAAAGGCCAAGGAGCTGACATTGTGTGCAACTCTAGGGGAGGAGAGTGTATTAAATCACCGTGCACTTGACATTGATGGCACTTTCGCACAAAGGTTATGCAATCGTGTTCCATGGTTAGCCAAAAGTATCCTCCTCTGAGCACTTTCTTTGCTAACACGTACCCGCTCATGTGGGGTCCACAGATCCCTGAGTGTATGTCATTGAAAATCCTTGTGGCTTCAGTTGCATCCACGCATCTTAACAATCCCAAATCTGGTGTTCTTTTGTACACCACTCCTCCGCTCAGAGAGAAACCACTCGCAAGTCGTCGAAGGGTTCTTTTCTGATTGCTTTCTGCTGTTAGCGGATATGTCCCATCTCGAAGAAAATTCTTGATGTCTAAATACCATGGTTGGCCATCGATTTCCTCTTCGACAATATTACAGTAGGCATGTTGACTTTGAACCTTGATCTCCAACGGGTCAATGTGAGCTTTATAGGATGGACAAGTATCGAGGCTAGTGTAGCCAATGCATCAGCCAGTTTATTGTGTATTCTTGGGACGTATCTGAACTTTAAAGCATCGAACCTTTGACGGAGATCATCCATACACTGTTTGTACATGATCAACTTGAGGTCTCGGGTTTCCCACTCACCCTTCATTTGGCGTATCAAAAGATCTGAATCTTCGATCACCAATAACTCTTTGATGTCCATATCCAACGCCATGCGCAAACCTATTATGCATGCTTCATATTCAGCTGTGTTGTTAGTGCAACTGAAACGTAGTTAGGCAGCGGCAGGGTAATAGTGCCCTGTGGGAGAAATGAGAACTGTCCCAACACCGTGACCCTTTGAATTTGCAGCGCCATCAAAGTATATTTTCCGCACGTGTTCCTCTTCATTGATCAATTCTTCCAATGTATCCACCTCCTCATCGGGGAAGTAAGTTTTCAATGGCTCATATTCATCATCCACCGGATTCTCAGCCAGGTGGTCGACTAAAGCTTGACCTTTTATTGCAGTTCTTGTGACATAGACTATGTCAAATTCTGTGAGCAAGATCTTCCATTTTCCCAATTTGCCTGTTGGCATCGGCTTCTGAAATATGTACTTCAGTGGGTCCATCCGGGATATAAGAAAGGTGGTATGGGACAGTAAGTAATGTTTCAGCTTCTGCGCGACCCAAGTTAAGGCGCAACATGTCCTTTCTAACAAAGTGTATTTGGCCTCACCGTCAGTGAACTTCTTGCTTAGATAGTAAATTGCATGCTCTTTCTTTCCTGAGGCATCATGTTGCCCCAGTACACAACCAAATGAGTTGTCATTGACTGACAAGTATAAAAACAACGGTCGGTCAGGCTCAGGCGGGACCAAAACAGGAGGGTTCGACAAGTATTGCTTGATTTTGTCGAATGCTTCTTGGCACTCTTCAATCCATGCAATCTTTGCATCCTTTTTCAACAATTTCAAAATTGGCTCACATATTGTGGTGAGTTGGGCGACGAACCTGCAGATGTAATTCAGCCTGCCGAGAAAGCTTTTGATATCCTTCCTGGTCCGAGGTGGAGGTAATTCTTGTATTGCTTTGATCTGTGCGGGATCCAGTTCAATACCTCGCCTGCTAACGATGAAGCACAGCAACTTTCCAGCGGGCACACCAAATGCACATTTGGCTGGATTATGCTTTAAGTTATACCTACGGAGCCTTTGGAAGAACTTTTTAAGGTCCCTCACGTGATCTTCAGCAGTTCTGGACTTGACAATCACGTCGTCAACATATATTTCTATTTCTTTATGCATCATATCATGGAAGATAGCAGTCATAGCCCTCACATAGGTTGCCCCAGCATTTTTCAGTTCAAATGGCATCACTCTAGGTCCAGGACCAACCATTGCCACTTCATCTTTCTTTTCTTTCTTCTTCCAAAAAGCACCTGAACATGATTGCAATGCTTGGGTAGTGGCTCTCAAAGCTATTTGGCTGACAATCTTTCCTGCCTTGATTCCCCTCTCAATCATCTCTCCAATTCTCACTGCTTCACTGAACTTCTTCCCAATGGCAGAGGCCATCGCTTGGTAGTATGTTTCATCGAGCACTTCGACGAACTCTTCAACCATTTTATCATCTGGGATCAAAGGGCTCACACGCGCCGCTTGTTCGCGCCACCTGTAGGCATACTCTCTGAAACTTTCGCTTGGTTTCTTTGTGATCGTCTTCAAGGAAGAACGATCAGGAGCAGCCTCCATTTTGTAACCATAATGGTTTAGGAAAGCACTGGCCATGTCATCAAAGGTGACCTACTTCGAAACATCTTGTTGTACAAACCATTCTGCTGACGGTCCTCCCAAACTGTCAGCAAAGTATGCCATCAGCAATTCATCCTTCTCAATCCCCCTCATTTTGTTAAGGTAGATCTTCACGTGGATCCTTGGATCACTTTGTCCAGCGTACGGATCAAATCTGGGCACAACAAAACCTTCAGGCAATGGCACATGAGGGAACAAACACAGGTCTTTGTATGAAATATTGGTTTTAGCCCCTTGCCCTTGTATGTTTTTCACAGTTTGCATCAAGCTTTTCAATTTCCGAGCAAAATCATTCTCTTCTATTTTTTCCAGCCTCTCGATATCAGCATGTGATTCTGGGTGGTGTCCCTAATCATACAACTCATTTTGGCGGAAGACATTTCCCTGAGCTTGGTCAAATTCTTGATCATGGGCCCTTAACTGTGGGTCACTGTTTGATCTTTGAAAAGTGTGTCCTGCAGGAATGGTGAATGCTGTGGCAAGAACCTGGGGTTGGCCTTGTTGTCCATGCTGCGGGAATTGTGCCCCAGGTTGTACAGTAGAAGGTCCGGCTGCATTGTCAGTTGCCAGATGTGGGCCAAATCCCGGAAGGTAATGGGGGTCTCCTACAACTGTGGATTGCCCTTGCCCTGGTGGCTGAGTATTTACCATTAAACCAGCAGCAGCTGGCGGAACAGGAGGCGCCTGCATCGCTGCCGAGTTACGAACCAACTGCATCATCATTTCTTTCATAGCCGTGAAGTCCTCGGCCATCATAGCCTGTTGCTCAGCCAAACGAACCAGCTCAGTGTTCTCAGTTTCCTCGGCCATCGTTGTTGGAGTGTTTTCCTGAAGAGGTGCTTCAACCACTTCTGGAGCAGACAGTGGTCCCTTGATTCTGGTGGAATAGGAATGTAGGGCCAGCACGGCAGTTGCTCAAGTTCTAATCAAATAAAAACACGTTAGTGCAACAAGATAGCATGGAACATGAATTTGCTCGTCGGCCTAACCAATGCCTAAGGTCGTTATGCGTCATCCCGAATTGGTTTAGATTAGATCCCCAAGTGTATTATTTGATTTCTTTTTCTTCTTCTCTTTTTTTCTCTCTTTTTTTCATATATGTATATATATATATATATATATATATATATATATATATATATATATATATATATATATATATATATATATATATATATATATATATGTAGTGCATACAGTGCTTCCGGAGCGCGACCAAAAGAAACGTACAAATGACTGAAAAAAGTGAAAATAAATTACAACATGCTAAATTCAAAAGCGACATAAAGTACAACATGCCAAGATGTAAAATAAATGACAAAAAGCAATAATATGCATCATCTCGGCCTGAAGTATCTACTAAGGTGACCGGGGCACAAAGTCAGCTGGCTCCTCTGGGTCGAACTCGAATGGCTCCTCGGGATCTACTGGCGGGCCTTCTACTAAGGTACGACGCAATCCATCCAAATCTACTGCAACTCTAGTGACGAAAGGAAGCACATGTGGGAGTAGGTCCTCCGCGGGCAGCCTCTTGTAGTTACCGATGGACCGTGCAACATACATAATAGAGTCATAAACCTGCCGATAAGCTACACTGATGGTCTGTCCTGCAGCCTGTATATCCTGAAGTCGGTCCTGTGCTAGCCCTCTGAGCTGCTCACCCTGCTCTAATGCCCTGTCAAGTCGAGCTCGAGCATCTATGGCATCCTGGCGATGATAATCCTCCCTTCTCCTGCTTTCCAACAAAGCTGCCCTGTCGGCATCCCGCTCTGTCAATGCATCTGAGTGCATAACACGGAGTCGTCTGACTGTGTCTAGGTGCTGATGCGTGAAACCCTCACTCTCTGACTGAGCAGCTCTGGCGGTGTCCCTCTCTGCAATTAAGCCTAGAAAGCTGAACCTGCATATCCAACCTGGCCTCAGTGTCAACCATGCCTGCTGTCGACCTTGCGGGCATCTCTCTGGGTATGGGCTGGTGGTAATACCACAACTTGTACTCAAGAACGACCTCCCCCTTAAGCCCATCCTGGACCTGTGTATTTTCTGCGAGGCGCCTCCTAGTATCCCACAAGCGCAAGATATCACCTCTAAGATTAGCTGGGTTGAGAGGATAGTCTGAGACATATGCACTCATGTCCTCAACTATTGGGATCTCCTGCTTTCGACCCAACTGCCTAAGTACGCGCAGAGGAGCATAAGGCTGGGATGTTGTCAAACCCATCAGAGCGAGAAAAGGACGGTCCACACATCTGTGTACAACCTCCCTCTTAGGAAACCAGCTACACTGCCACAAAATCTTGTCCGGCGTGAGAGAGTTCAAGAAAGACCTCCAACCTGGCTCATTTTCTGGGAATTTATACTTCTCGATGTGTTCGAGATGGTACCCGAGATAATCGATGTCACAGTACCTAAGAATATCACGAGGTGGGCAAGGGCGTACATGCTATAATAACCAGACCTGTAATAGGAGGTTACACCCCCTCAAAGAAACCGCTTTCTCCCTGGTGGCATCGAGTCAAAGCATGAAATATACTACCCAGAATCGTCGGGATGATATTGGCGTCCGGTGCTCCACCATAAAAAGCTGTCATGATCCAACTGACCTTAATAGATATCGCTCTATCCGGTAGTGGGAAAACCAACAACCTTATCAAAGCGAACACAAAGACCTTAGGACAAAGTTGCACCCAATCTTCATATTTCAGCTTGTCATGGAACTCAAATCCATGCTTTTTAAAACCATTACCGGCCCCAAAACGATCATAAAGGTAGTCAAATAAAATCCAGCCTTGACGAACTCTAGCGATTGAGAGGTCTGTTTTCACCTTGATGTTACTAAAAAAATCATACTCATTAACCTTCTTCGGAGCAATCATGTTCTTTTTCTCAAAATCCAGCTTAAGAAGCCCAACTATCTCCTCGAGGGTCGGCGTCATCTCAAATCCCTTAAAACAGAAAGTATTTTGGTTTGGGTTCCAAAACCCAACTAGTGCACTGATCAACTCTCGACGTGGGACAATAGGTTTAGTCACAAGGTCAGTCAGAAAACCAATCTTATCTTGGACTAAATCTTTCTACATATTATTCATTGTGTCCCACCAAGACTTCATAGATTTATCCGATTTGGGTGGGCTATCAGTCATCATGATAGAGGGTGGATCGGCATCAGCAGGGTATTTTCTCTTGACCGACCTAGAAGATGATGCAGCCATTGTTCCTAATGAAAACATGTGTCAAATGTTTGAAAGCCTGAAAAAAACTTAAAACAACTGACCGACAGAGCAAAAAAGATGCTTAAACTGCTAATTCGAAACTCCAATTTTCAATAAAACCTTTGTCATTGTAATGACGTAAAGTTGACCCTAAGAGAATCGAAAATTTTGCCATCATAACGGCATCAGGACTGACTCCAGAAAATTACCAACATTAGTATTTAGATGTAATTTATAAAAGAAAAAATTTCGATGTTACAACGACGCCACATTGACACCAAAAAAAAAATCCATTCCAGTAATGACACTACAGTATTTCTTGCAAAAATTTGCCAGCATAACGACGTGAAAACTGACATCAAAATTTTTCCCGACTTTCTAACTACTAAGTATATATTTTTTTTTGTAAAATTTTCGTCATTATAACGACACAAACCCGACATCTACAAAAGACGGCCAACACTGGCGCTTTTACAAAAATTTGCCATTACAGCAGTATGACTCGATTTCTTAAAAATACAAGACATTTACATTTAAAACATGAAATTCACCCTGCTTCCTCACTTTTACTGCCTTTGGAAGAACTTTTTAAGGTCCCTCACGTGATCTTCAGCAGTTCTGGACTTGACAATCACGTCGTCAACATACACTTCTATTTTTTTATGCATCATATCATGGAAGATAGAAGTCATAGCCCTCACATAGGTTGCCCCAGCATTTTTCAGTCCAAACGGCATCACTCTATAACAGAATGTCCCCCAGGGTGTAGTAAATGATGTCTTGTATGCGTCATCTTCATCCATCTGGATTTGGTGATACCCGGCATAGCAATCAACAAAGGACTGTATCTCATGTTTTGCACAATTGTCAACTAGAGTGTGAATGTTAGGCAGTGGGAAGTTGTCTTTGGGACTTGCCTTGTTCAGATCTCGATAGTCGACACATATCCTTGTTTTCCCATCTTTCTTGGGAACCGGCACAACATTCGCAACCCAAGTGGTTTACTGGACTGGTTGAATGACTTTTGCATCGACCTGTTTCATGATTTCATCGTGGATTTTCTTGATCATGTCAGTTTTGAATTTGCGTTGTAAGTGCCTGACAGGAGGGAATCCAGGTTGGATGGGCAATTTGTGGACTATCAAATCCGAGCTCAAACCCGGCATTTCATTATATGACCAGGCAAAAACATCCCGGTATTCAAAAAGCACTTGCAGAATATCGCTCTTCACCTCGGGATAGGCATACATGCTTATCTTGGTTTCCCTCACATCATCAGGGCACCCAAGGTTAACATCTTTTGTATTAGCCAGATTGGGTTTAGGCTTCTCCTCGTGACGTTCCACTTCCAAACCTATTTCAAAATCAGCCTCTTCCTCATCATATTCAATCTCATTAACAAACTCGTCACTGTGTTCTTCATCATTCTCAATCTCAATTTTGGTTATGGAATCAGTATTAGTTTGCAGATGCTGGATGGATGGTAAATTTCTTGCACATATCATGATATCAGGACCATCAGATACATCACTACAGATAAACAAAATAAGAATAAAATTAGGAAAATAGATAGAGATTTAGAGAAAATTCGGCTCTAAGGCCTTTCATTTAATGAAAAAGGGTTTGAATTACAATAAAGAAGGTGAGAAAAATAATATTATGAACCTGCATATCCAACCATTTGCTTCTTGTTTTTGGCTTTGGTTTGCTATTTTCATTTGCTTCCTAGCTTGGGAATTTCTGCACAAGGTAAACACCAATTAACCTTGTACTTATGTTGAGCTTTTGGCCATGAAAAGTGATTAAAAATCAGCATGTTTAAAGGTTGAAAATCTTGTTCCACGTGATATTAATTAGTCTCTTGATGAGCTTAGTTGTTGTGCTAAATGAAAGATGATCAAAGTCTTATGCATTGTTTGTCTTCCTTACAAGTTTATATTGTTGTTTCTAGACATATATGAATGTTTTAACATATGTATCTTGGCAAAATAAATGTCAACTTGAAAGGAATAATATTTAAGTTTTCGCATGTTAAAATTTGGATAACTATGAATGAGTAGGCAAAAAAAAAAAAAGGATATAAGTGCAAAATTATAAAGTTTATAATCTGGAATGAATAGGCAGTTTGCTTAGGACGATTCCTTTTATTTTATAAATTTGGCCACTCATAACATGTGCAATGATCATTATTTGTACAGATATGAAAAAAGTGACTAATTTCGCAAACAAGTTTTTTAATGTGGCATGTTGATGCAAACAGTTTTGGCCCAATTACAGAAGTAAAGCACGTAGGTTTCAAGCTTTTCCCTTTGCGTAAACAGTCCAAACCCGTTCCAATTTAACGAACAGCCTATTATATATATATAAATAATTTCGTAATCCCTTTTTTTATATCAATAAAGGCAAATTTGGGAGTCCATATTTGTCACTTAACAAATTTAGCTATTTGCACTTAATTAAACCGATTAGGCAAATTAAAATAGGAGCGAGAAGACTTCCACGATTGTGCGTAATAATAAAGTATGATCTGCGATCTACTTACTAGGCGAAACGAAATCAAATGATAGTCACAAGTTTGCGCTAAGGTATACCCAGCGGGTTACCTAATACAATTTTGGTTAAACAACGCAAGTTTAACCAAATTAACGCAAGTTTATTAATTACAGGCTTGTGACTGGTATTAAAAAAGGTACACAATTATTCAAGAGAAATTCGGAGTCGCCACTTGACAAGTTAAAGGTGTGCCAAGTCACCAAAGTGGTGTACCTGGAACACCCTTGACTCGTCTAATGGTCTGCGTCAGAGATTCGGGTAAGGTCCTCAGTTGACTCTCGGGAAGGTGTTAGGCACCCTCGAGTCCTGTGCCGAGCACAGTTGCTTTATTGTCGCATTATAATTTATTAAACGTGGTTGTCATATTTGTCGCTCATTTAAAGTTACGCTTTTATTTGTTTGGCCAAAATTGTATCAAATCTCCCGGTAGGAATACTTTAATACATTGGTTTTGTCATTCAATTTTAATTTAATTCTCTTTTCACTTAATAATAAGACTAAAAGTCATACTTACGGTTACACTTAAACGTGGAAGTCTTTTCGCTCCTATTTTAATTTGCCTAATCGGTTTAATTAAGTGCAAATAGCTAAATTTGTTAAGTGACAAATATGGACTCCCAAATTTGCCTTTATTGATATAAAAAAAGGGATTACGAAATTATTTATATATATATATATATAAAAAAAAATAGGCTGTTTGTTAAATTGGAACGAGTTTGGACTGTTTACGCAAAGGAAAAAGCTTGAAACCTACGTGCTTTACTTCTGTAATTGGGCCAAAACTGTTTGCATCAACAGGCCACATTAAAAAAACTTGTTTGCAAAACTTGTCACTTTTTTTTTTTACTCATTCATAGTTATCCAAATTTTAACATGCGAAAACTTAAATATTATTCCTTTCAAGTTGACATTTATTTTGCCAAGATACATATGTTAAAACGTTCATATATGTCTAGAAACAACAATATAAACTTGTAAGGAAGACAAACAATGCATAAGACTTTGATCATTTTTCATTTAGCACAACAACTAAGCTCATCAAGAGACTAATTAATATCATGTAGAACAAGATTTTCAAACTTTAAACATGCTGAATTTTAATCACTTTTCATGGCGAAAAGCTCAACATAAGTACAAGGTTAATTTGTGTTTACCTTGTGTAGAAATTTCCAATCTAGGAAGCAAATGAAAATAGCAAACCAAGGCCAAAAGCAAGCAACTTATGCTCAAAAAAAAAAAAATCAGCAACTAGGCAGCCTCTTTACACCTTAAAATTGACTTGAAACTTTGAAGTTTATACCCTAAAAAGCTCTTAGTGTTGATGCCTTTTGGTTCTAAACCCCTACACTTAATTTACTAAATATTACTCCTCTTTCACTTGTTTATTTTCTCTCTTTTTCTACCAGTTTTCAGCAAGTTGTTGTTGCTTTTTAGAATGAAGAAGTGTATTTTTTGGATCCCTCCTTTAATGAGAGTGAATACTCTCTATGTATGCTGAAAAATCAAACACCAAGAGGGTGGGGTGGCCACTTGTGAAAAGCACTTGAGTATGTGTCAATTCCAATCTCTTCAGCCCCATTGGAAAGAGTTCCCAGCCACCCTATACATCTACTAAAGCTGAACAAAACTGTCCTATTGAAAAGACAGCCTCATGGGCTTGGACTATTGACTTTTGGGCCTATTGGGCCAACAACAAAACATGAAACTAATTTTAAACACAAAATACAGATCTGAAATATACTAAAATCAGCCCCAAGCACTAAAATTAAAACAACTTAAATGAGCCAAATCAAATCCCAGTGACTTAGGCTCCAAAACATGCTTGAAAATATTGAAGCGAGGCAATTAAAATACTTCATATTAAGCTAGAAGCAAGCCGAAATATGAACATAAAAATCTTAATCCTATCCCTAGGCTAAACACACGGATCGAACAAATAGAACTACGGAAAGGAGGTGAAAATTTACATGTTGGTCACACGAACGTCGCCACCAAGGCATAATTTGTTGCCATCATGAAATAATTAGAGACAATCACCCCCAGAACATGCTTTATCATTAAATCACCAATGTATGAAAACCAAAAAGCCCTATCACCATCATCTTCATCACAAAACTCATTAGCACAGCAGCCCTAAAGATCAACAAAAATGGAAGAGCCAAAATTCACCGGAGTTGAATGTTACGCGAAACCAAAAATGCAGATCTGTACCAACGGTGGGGATTTTGGGAGAAATAATGATGGAACAAGATAGAGGGGCTCGAGAGCTTTCCGAGGATATATAATTTTATAATTTTCGGCCACCGGAAGGTAGCGAAAATAGTGATTTCCGGTGAAGGGTATGAATTTGGCAGCATCTCCTTAAGCCATAGGAGGCTTGTGTGTGGGGTAAAAATGAGGGTTTTTCGCATATATACCATGGGAAGTGGGCCGGGTTAGGACTTGGGCCTGTGGGTTGATTTTTGGGCTACAATATTTTTACAAATGGCTATTACAAGTCTACATCACTTAAAACATACATAACTAATAACAATCACATAATTTACAATATCACCACAATTTAAAACATAGACTCACAATTAAACACATAACAAGTAATTTAATTAATTTTTTTTAATTTTCATGCTTTTCTTCCCAATTAAATGACAATTTTAGTTTAAAATAAAGACTAGATTTTAGAAAAATTTGGCCAGTATCCTAAGAATCTAACACAGCTTTTTTGAGCAATTTTTCTGTATTCGTGCCAAAATTAGGTGATTACAGCTGCCCCTCTTTGTTCGGGAACACGAAGAGTTTTCGGACAAAGAATTAATCGACAACTAATTTTGGCTTTTCGGTTCTAGCCGAAAGCGCGCTTTTTTTTCAAAATGGTGACCGTACCTTTAATTTCGGTTCTAACCGAGAAGAAGGTTACCTACATATCCCCGGACTAAGGAATCAGGTCAGTGTAGTTCCTCACGTGCGGTAGCTAAGACTACCGCATTCAAACAAACACTAGACTCTTCTAGACTCACTAAGACAAACTAGACACTCTAGACTACTAAGACAAACTAGAGACTCTTCTAGACACACTTGGGGCTGATACTAGACACTATTAGGTATCAAAAAGGCTGTCGTTGCTGATTACTGGTCGCTGGTTGCTAGTTGGTTCTGGGTATTGCTTGTTTTTCTTACAACATTTTACAAGAGAAACAAAATTACAATATTAAATTCTACCATTTTCTACGGGCGGCTTGCATGAGCTTTCTCGCAGACTTGTTCTTCCAGGATTGATCCGCTGAAGATGAATTGCTTCATTGTCGGGAATGTGCCCAGTTGCTGAAAGTAGACTGCTTTTGTGTGAGGGGTATGCCCCGATTGCTGAAAGATAAATGCTCCGTTGTGAGGGGAGTGCCTTGATTGCTGAAAGATAAATGTTCCGTTGTGAGGGGAGTGCCTCGATTGCTGAAAGATAAATGCTCCGTTGTGAGGGGGAGTGCCTCGATTGCTGAATGATAAATGCTCCGTTGTGAGGGGAGTGCCTCGATTGCTGAAAGATAAATGCTCCGTTGTGAGGGGAGTGCCTCGATTGCTGAAAAATAAATGCTCCGTTGTGAGGGGAGTGCCTCGATTGCTGAAAGATAAATGCTCCATTGTGAGGGGAGTGCCTCGATTGCTGAAAATAAATTGCAAATCCTGTAGAAACAGAGTTTTGCGAATTTCTTTTATTGCTCACGTTAGGTTAGTGTCGAAAGGGCAAGGAAAATAATGGTGAAGTGGAATAAATCAAAAGGGACAGAAAAAAAATTGGAGCGAAAGTCGTTTGGACAAGCAACGTCTTTCTGAAAAGGGAAAACTTATCTGCCGACATACTGCCAGCCCTGATGATCATGACATGTATCTTGAATGATCCCGTCCGACTAGCGCTGCTTGTTTGTCCAGAATCGTTTCAATGCGGATACTAGACCACATCCAATCATAGTTGAGGTGACTCTCAGGTCGGCTAGCAGCGCCCTTTCGGGTTTTCCCCGGTTAGCCTCTCTCTTTAATCTTTTGCCTCTCCATTGTCCTACGGCGCCTTTTCAGGTTTTCACCGGCAAGACATCTTCTTCTCTTTTTTTTTTTTTTAGATAACATCCAAAATGCATCATTGAGGTGATTGCGTGAAATTCGCAACCTTTTGAAAACATTCTCCTTTAAAAATAAAAACATCTGCCCCAGTTTAGAATAAACTGGGGCGTTTGGGTTTCTCTTTGACAGGGCATAGACGTCCTTCAAGATGCATCAGGCGGATGACCTAACCCCTAGGATTATTTTGGAAAGCAGAAATCAAAAATCTGCCCAGTTTAGTATAAAGTGGGGCTCTGCATTTCTTTTGTATTGGCCGCAAACTTGGAGGCAAGGTTTTGCGTCAATGTGAGACAGGAAAGAAGAGAACTCGTCCATGTTATGACCGCACCTGAATGGCTGCCTACGTATCCTTTTGAGATGAATCAGGTCAAGACGTAGCTCTGACAACTTAATGCCAATTTCTTTTTGATGTTTCTCAATATTTCATTACAATTGCATTGATACCCAAACATAGTTTACAACAGGAAGTGCAAGGCTCTAAAGGCCATCAAAGAGTACAATGTTCTGGGTAGGAGAATGTCTGTCTTAACAAAAATAAAGCTGGCCTAAAGCTCATATGTAGTATCTCTTGACTGCATCTGCGTTGACTGGCATCTCGGTGGTCCTTCCTTCTAGATCTGTTAAGTACAAGGCACCGTTTTGCAACACTTTCTTTATCAGGTATGGGCCTTGCCAATTTGGAGAAAATTTCCCTTTGGCTTCTTCCTGATGAGGGAAGATTCGCTTCAGAACCAATCGCCCTTCTTTCAGATAGCGGTAGCGAACCTTCTTGTTGTATGCACGTGCCATTCTTTGTTGATAAAATTGGCCGTGACAAACTGCATTGAGCCTCTTCTCATCAATAAATGACAATTGTTCTAGCCTGGTTTTGACCCATTCTGCATCCTCAATTTCTGCTTCTACAATGATTCTGAGTGATGGTATTTCGACCTCGGCTGGTATAACCGCTTCAGTTCCCTACACCAATGATATGGGGTCGTACCTATGGAAGTGAGCACAGTTTTGCGGTAGCCGAGCAACGCAAAAGGCAGTTTCTCATGCCAATCACGAGATCCCTGTATCATCTTCCTAAGGATCTTCTTGAGGTTCTTATTTGCTGCTTCAACTGCACCATTTGCTTTTGGCGGTAAGGTGTGGAGTTTCGGTGTGTAATCTTGAATCTTTCACACACTTCCTTCATCAGATGACTGTTCAGATTTGCCGCGTTATCAGTGATGATGGTATTCGGGATACCAAAGCGACAGACAATGTTGGAATGGACGAAATCTACCACAGCTTTCTTAGTCACGGACTTAAGAGTGATCGCCTCAACCCATTTAGGGAAGTAATCAATGGCGACCAAGATGAATCTGTGTCCATTTGATGCTCTTGGTTCAATGGGGCCAATAACGTCCATCCCCCATGCTGCAAAAGGCCAAGGAGCTGACATTGTGTGCAACTCTAGGGGAGGAGAGTGTATTAAATCACCGTGCACTTGACATTGATGGCACTTTCGCACAAAGGTTATGCAATCGTGTTCCATGGTTACCAAAAAGTATCCTCCTCTGAGCACTTTCTTTGCTAACACGTACCCACTCATGTGGGGTCCACAGATCCCTAAGTATATGTCATTGAAAATCCTTGTGGCTTCAGTTGCATCCACGCATCTTAACAATCCCAAATCTGGTGTTCTTTTGTACACCACTCCTCCGCTCAGAGAGAAACCACTCGCAAGTCGTCGAAGGGTTCTTTCTTATTGCTTTCTGCTGTTGGCGGATATGTCCCATCTCGAAGAAAATTCTTGATGTCTAAATACCATGGTTGGCCATCGATTTCCTCTTCGACAATATTACAGTAGGCATGTTGACTTTGAACCTTGATCTCCAACGGGTCAATGTGAGCTTTATAGGATGGACAAGTATCGAGGCTAGTGTAACCAATGCATCAGCCAGTTTATTGTGTATTCTTGGGACGTATCTGAACTTTAAAGCATCGAACCTTTGACGGAGATCATCCATACATTGTTTGTACATGATCAACTTGAGGTCTCGGGTTTCCCACTCACCCTTCATTTGGCGTATCAAAAGATCTGAATCTCCGATCACCAATAACTCTTTGATGTCCATATCCAGCGCCATGCGCAAACCTATTATGCATGCTTCATATTCAGCTGTGTTGTTAGTGCAACTGAAACGAAGTTAGGCAGCGGCAGGGTAATAGTGCCCTGTGGGAGAAATGAGAACTGTCCCAACGCCGTGACCCTTTGAATTTGCAGCGTCATCAAAGTACATTTTCGCACATGTTCCTCTTCATTGATCAATTCTTCCAATGTATCCACCTCCTCATCGGGGAAGTAAGTTTTCAATGGCTCATAGTCATCATCCACCGGATTCTCAGCCAGGTGGTCGACTAAAGCTTGACCTTTCATTGCAGTTCTGGTGACATAGACTATGTCAAATTCTGTGAGCAAGATCTGCCATTTATCCAATTTGCCTGTTGGAATCGGCTTCTGAAATATGTACTTCAGTGGGTCCATCCGGGATATAAGAAAGGTGGTATGGGACAATAAGTAATGGTTCAGCTTCTGCGCGACCCAAGTTAAGGCGCAACATGTCCTCTCCAACAAAGTGTATTTGGCCTCATCGTTAGTGAACTTCTTGCTTAGATAGTAAATTGACTGCTCTTTCTTTCCTGATGCATCATGTTGCCCCAGTACATAACCAAATGAGTTGTCATTGACTGACAAGTACAAAAACAACGGTCGGCCAGGCTCAGGCGGGACCAAAATAGGAAGTATTGCTTGATTTTGTCGAATGTTTCTTGGCACTCTTCAGTCCATGCAATCTTTGCATCCTTTTTCAACAATTTCAGAATTGGCTCACATATTGTGCTGAGTTGGGCGACGAACCTGCTGATGTAATTAATCCTGCCAAGAAAGCTTTTGATATCCTTCCTGGTCCGAGGTGGAGGTAATTCTTGTATTGCTTTGATCTTTGCGGGATCCAGTTCAATACATCGCCTGCTAACGATGAAGCCCAGCAACTTTCCAGCGGGCACACCAAATGCACATTTGGCTGGATTCAGCTTCAAGTTATACCTACGGAGCCTTTGGAAGAACTTTTTAAGGTCCCTCACGTGATCTTCATCAGTTCTGGACTTGACAATCACGTCGTCAACATACACTTCTATTTCTTTATGCATCATATCATGGAAGATAGCAGTCATAGCCCTCACATAGGTTGCCCCTGCATTTTTCAGTCCAAACGGCATCACTCTATAACAGAATGTCCCCTAGGGTGTAGTAAATGCTGTCTTGTATGCGTCATCGTCATCCATCTGGATTTGCTGATACCCAGCATAGCAATCAACAAAGGACTGTATCTCATGTTTTGCACAATTGTCAACTAGAGTGTGAATGTTAGGCAATGGGAAGTTGTCTTTGGGACTTGCCTTGTTCAGATCTCGATAGTCGACACATATCCTTGTTTTCCCATCTTTCTTGGGAACCGGCACAACATTCGCAACCCAAGTGGTGTACTGGACTGGTTGAATGACTTTTGCATCGACCTGTTTCATGATTTCATCGTGGATTTTCTTGATCATATCAGTTTTGAATTTGCGTTGTAACTGCCTGACAGGAGGAAATTCAGGTTGGATGGGCAATTTGTGGACTATCAAATCCGAGCTCAAACCCGGCATCTCATTGTAAGACCAAGCAAAGACATCTCAATATTCAAAAAGCACTTGCAGAATATCGCTCTTCACCTCGGGATAGGCATACATGCTTATCTTGGTTTCCCTCACATCATCAGCGCTCCCAAGGTTAACATCTTCTATATTAGCCAGATTGGGTTTAGGCTTCTCCTCGTGACGTTCCACTTCTAAACCTATTTCAAAATCAGCCTCTTCCTCATCATATTCAATCTCATTAACAAACTCGTCATTGTGTTTTTCATCATTCTCAACCTGAACTATGGTTATGGAATCAGGATTAGTTTGCAGATGTTGGACGGATGGTAAATTTCTTACACATGTCATGATATCAGGACCATCAGATACATTACTACAGATAAACAAAATAAGAATAAAATTAGGAAAATAGATAGAGATTTAGGGAAAAATCGGCTCTAAGGCCTTTCATTTAATGAAAAAGGGTTTGAATTACAATAAAGAAGGTGAGCAAAATAATACTCTTGGCATACAACCCTTAGAATATCCAAGTGTATTCAAAAGAAACTGCAAAACAACAGTCTACCAAGACCCCTTCCTGATGGGGAAGGGAGTTGCATTCCAGTTAGTCAGGTGCACATCCGAGTTAATGTACTGAATTGAGGCATTGCTGGAGCCTTCTCCCGGCTGGACCATGCAGATTTCAAAGATGCCACCCAAATCAAATGGTGCATCCTGATTGTCTTTCACTGTGTTGACATCTGTTGCAATGATCTTCGGCTTCATAACATAGCCCACAAAAGATTGGCAAGACACAGAATTGGCTTTGGGAGGGACCAAACTTCGAACTTCTTCCTCCTTGCTTGCTTGCGATCAGCTGCTTTTGGCTTGAAGCCTAGCCCCCAAGTGCCTTGCACACCAATTGGCTCTACTGGATTCACCCTGCCCTGTAGTGACGTTCCCAGACCTTTCCCAAATTGGAAACAATGTTTCAGCATTTCAGAGGCCATCATGATAGCCGTATCCGACACTTTTGGGATGGGTATGGATTTCCCTTCCGTCACTTTTTCCACATACACCACATCAGAGGTTTGATACATAATGGTTGGGCGAGTGGTGACGGGGACAGCTTTTGTACTTGTAACAGGGAGTTGTTTTGCCTTTATGATGACAACTGGTTCACGCGGCTTTTCCTTGACCTCAATGACTGGAGCCTTCTGACTTGATGCTCCTTGCACGATAAATACTGGCCCATCAGGCTGAACCTTTCCTGGCTTTGAAGCTGGGATTGTAAAACTTGGCTCAGCAGCCACATCTTGCTTTGTTTTGTTGACAATAGATGCATTTGGACTTGCGGCCGATACAACAGTGAACGGCTCTTGGCATTTAATATCTGAAAAGGGATCGACCGCCACAATCTGCTTGGCAGCTTTCCCTTTCAAATCTTCCTCTGTGCATACCATCCCAACTGTATGTGTGTCATTCTGAATATTATGAGCTGGCAAAGGATTCTGGTTCACATTTTGAGTCTCGTCTCCCACAACTTTTATCTGATTGTTATCTATCATGGCTTGGATTGCACTTTTCAGATGCCAACATTGCTCTGTGTCATGTACAGGCACCCCAGAATGGAATGCACAGCGGCGAGAATGATCCACCTTCCCTGTCGGATTCATATTCCCTGGGATTGGTTTCAGCAAGTTAGCTTGTTGCAGCTTTTCAAACAGGTTTGTGTAAGTTTCACCCAGCGGGGTGAATTGCTTCTGTTCTCGATGCATATTCCTTAGCCGCATGTTTGGACGAAAACCTGGTGGACCCCGTGGACGATAAGGCATCTCCTGCTGAGTTGGGAATTGAGCATGTGCTTGTTGGTTGTTATATTGAACCGGGGCAGGGGGTGCACGCCATTTCGGACCAGATAGTGGTTGAGAATAAGATGTTGCATTGACGGGGAATGAGAATTGTGGCATGGCATATTGTTGGCCATGAGGTGGATAGAATTGTTGTGGTGCGGGTGTCTGAATGTACCCTTGACTGTCATTGTATCTTCCGTCATTTCTTCTAGGTCCAGGACCAACCATTGTCACTTCATCTTTCTTTTCTTTCTTCTTCCCAAAAGCACCTGACCCTGATTGCAATGCTTGGGTAGTGGCTCTCAAAGCTGTTTGGCTGACAATCTTGCCTGCCTTGATTCCCCTCTCAATCATCTCTCCAATTCTCACTGCTTCACTGAACTGCTTCCCAATGGCAGAGGCCATCGCTTGGTAGTATGTTTCATCGAGCACTTCGACGAACTCTTCAACCATTTTATCATCTGGGATCAAAGGGCTCACACGCGCCGCTTGTTCGCGCCACCTGTAGGCATACTCTCTGAAACTTTCGCTTGGTTTCTTTGTGATCGTCTTCAAGGAAGAACGATCAGGAGCAGCCTCCATTTTGTAACCATAATGGTTTAGGAAAGCACTGGCCATGTCATCAAAGGTGACCTACTTCGAAACATCTTGTTGTACAAACCATTCTGCTGACGGTCCTCCCAAACTGTCAGCAAAGTATGCCATCAGCAATTCATCCTTCTCAATCCCCCTCATTTTGTTAAGGTAGATCTTCACGTGGATCCTTGGATCACTTTGTCCAGCGTACGGATCAAATCTGGGCACAACAAAACCTTCAGGCAATGGCACATGAGGGAACAAACACAGGTCTTTGTATGAAATATTGGTTTTAGCCCCTTGCCCTTGTATGTTTTTCACAGTTTGTATCAAGCTTTTCAATTTCCGAGCAAAATCATTCTCTTCTATTTTTTCCAGCCTCTCGATATCAGCATGTGATTCTGGGTGGTGTCCCTAATCATACAACTCATTTTGGCGGAAGACATTTCCCTGAGCTTGGTCAAATTCTTGATCATGGGCCCTTAACTGTGGGTCACTGTTTGATCTTTGCAAAGTGTGTCCTGCAGGATTGGTGAATGCTGTGGCAAGAACCTGGGGTTGGCCTTGTTGTCCATGCTGCGGGAATTGTGCCCCAGGTTGTACAGTAGAAGGTCCGGCTGCATTGTCAGTTGCCAGATGTGGGCCAAATCCCGGAAGGTAATGGGGGTCTCCTACAACTGTGGATTGCCCTTGCCCTGGTGGCTGAGTATTTGCCATTAAACCAGCAGCAGCTGGCGGAACAGGAGGCGCCTGCATCGCTGCCGAGTTACGAACCAACTGCATCATCATTTCTTTCATAGCCGTGAAGTCCTCGGCCATCATAGCCTGTTGCTCAGCCAAACGAACCAGCTCAGTGTTCTCAGTTTCCTCGGCCATCGTTGTTGGAGTGTTTTCCTGAAGAGGTGCTTCAACCACTTCTGGAGCAGACAGTGGTCCCTTGATTCTGGTGGAATAGGAATGTGGGGCCAGCACGGCAGTTGCTCAAGTTCTAATCAAATCAAAACACGTTAGTGCAACAAGATAGCATGGAACATGAATTTGCTCGTCGGCTTAACCAATGCCTAAGGTCGTTATGCGTCATCCCGAATTGGTTTAGATTAGATCCCCGAGTGTATTGTTTGATTTCTTTTTCTTCTTCTCTTTCTTTCTTTCTTTCTCTTTTTTTTTTTAATATTTTTTTTCAAGTGAGGCTAGAGGGCAAAATGAATTGACACATAAAAATAAGCAAAAGATTTTCATTACTAAAAAAAAGAGTACATACCGTGCTTCCGGAGCACGAACAAAAGAAACGTACAAATGACTGAAAAAAGTGAAAATAAATTACAACATGCTAAATTCAAAAGCGACATAAAGTACAACATGTCAAGATGTAAAATAAATGACAAAAAGCAATAATCTGCATCATCTTGGCCTGATGTATCTACTAAGGTGACCGGGGCACAAAGTCAGCTGGCTCCTCAAGGTCGAACTCGAATGGCTCCTCGGGATCTACTGGCGGGCCTTCTACTAAGGTACGACGCAATCCATCCAAATCTGCTGCAACTCTAGTGACGAAAGGAAGCACATGTGGGAGTAGGTCCTCCACGGGCAGCCTCTTATAGTCACCGATGGACCGTGCAACATACATAGCAGAGTCATAAACCTGCCGATAAGCTACACTGATGGTCTGTCCTGCAGCCTGTATATCCTGAAGTCGGTCCTGTGCTAGCCCTCTGAGCTGCTCACCCTGCTCTAATGCCCTGTCAAGTCGAGGTGGAGCATCTATGGCATCCTGGCGATGATAATCCTCCCTTCTCCTGCTTTCCAACAAAGCTGCCCTGTCGGCATCCCGCTCTGTCAATGCCTCTGAGTGCGTAACACGGAGTCATCTGACTGTGTCTAGGTGCTGATGCGCGAAACCCTCACTCTCTGTCTGAGCAACTCTGGCGGCGTGTCTCTCTGCAATTAAGCTTTGTATGGTAGCACGGTATTCCTTCCCAATCTCGTGCCTAGCAAGCTGAACCTGCATATCCAACCTGGCCTCAGTGTCAACTATGCCTGCTCTCGACCTCGCGGGCATCTCTCTGGGTATGGGCTGGTGGTAATACCACAACTTGTACTCCCGAACGACCTCCCCCTTAAACCCATCCCGGACCTGTGTATTTTCTGCGAGGAGCCTCCTAGTATCCCACCAGCGCAAGATATCACCTCTAAGATTAGCTGGGTTGAGAGGATAGTCTGAGACATATGCACTCATGTCCTCAACTATTGGGATCTCCTGCTTTCGATCCAACTGCCTAAGTACGCGCAGAGGAGCATAAGGCTGGGATGCTGTCAAACCCATCAGAACGAGAAAAAGACGGTCCACACATCTGTGTACAACCTCCCTCTTAGGAAACCAGCTACACTGCCACAAAATCTTGTCCGGCGTTAGAGAGTTCAAGAAAGACCTCCAACCTGGCTCATTTTCTGGGAATTTATACTTCTCGATGTGTTCGAGATGGTACCCGAGATAATCGATGTCACAGTACCTAAGAATATCACGAGGTGGGCAAGGGCGTACATGCTCCAATAACCAGACCTGTAATAGGAGTTTACACCCCTCAAAGAAACAGCTTTCTCCCTTGTGGCATTGAGTCAAAGCATGAAATATACTACCCAGAATCGTCGGGATGATATTGGCGTCTGGTGCTCCACCATAAAAAGCTGTAATGATCCAACTAACCTTAATAGATATCGCTCTATCCGGTAGTGGGAAAACCAACAACCCTAGCAAAGCGAACACAAAGACCTTAGGACAAAGTTGTACCCAATCTTCATATTTCAGCTTGTCATGGAACTCAAATCCATGCTTTTTAAAACCATTATCGGCCCCAAAACAATCATAAAGGTAGTTAAATGAAATCCAGCCTTGACGAACACTAGCGATTGAGAGGTCTGTTCGTACCTTGATGTTACTAAAAAAATCATACTCATTAACCTTCTTCGGAGCAATCATGTTCTTTTTCTCAAAATCCAGCTTAAGAAGCCCAGCTATCTCCTCGAGAGTCGGCGTCATCTCAAACCCCTTAAAATAGAAAGTATTTTGGTTTGGGTTCCAAAACCCAACTAGTGCACTGATCAACTCTCGACGTGGGACAATAGGTTTAGTCACAAGGTCAGTCAGAAAATCAATCTTATCCTAGACTAAATCTTTCTGCATATTATTCATTGTGTCCCACCAAAACTTCAGAGATTTATCTGATTTGGTTGGACCATCAGTCATCATGATAGAGGGTGGAATGGCATCAGCAGGGTATTTTCTCTTGACCGACCTAGAAGATGATGCAGCCATTGTTCCTAATGAAAAAATGTGTCAAATGTTTGAAAGCCTGAAAACAACTTAAAACAACTGACCGACAGAGCAAAATAGATGCTTAAACTGCTAATTCGAAACTCCAATTTTCAACAAAACCTTTGTCATTGTAATGATGTAAAGTTGACCCTAAGAGAATCGAAAATTTTGCCATCATAACAGCATCAGGACTGACTCCAGAAAATTACCAATATTGGTATTTAGATGTAATTTTAAAAAAAAAATTCGACGTTACAACGACGCCACATAGACATTAAAAAAAATCCATTCCAGTAATGACACTACAGTATTTCTTGCAAAACATTGCCAGCATAACGATGTGAAAACTAACATCAAAATTTTTCCCGACTTTCTAACTACTAAGTATATTTTTTTTTTTTTTTGTAAAATTTTCGTCATTATAACGACACAAAACCGACATCTACAAAAGACGGCCAACACTGGTGCTTTTACAGAAATTTGCCATTACAGCAGTATGACTTGATTTTATAAAAATACAAGACATTTATATTTAAAACATAAAATTCACCCTGCTTCCTCACTTTTCCTTTCATTCATCGTTTTTTTTTTTTTTAAATCCGTCCTTCTCCAATTTGGTCAGCATAACAACTTTTTCAGCCAGTCTAGACAAGTGCAATACCGGTTTATCGCACCTCATTAAGTCAAATATGATGCAGATAATTGGGCCTAAAGGTTTAACTCTGGGTGACTCAACTGACTCAGTGTCTAGACTGGCTGAAAACCCGGTGGACAAACCGGGCAGAAAGCGCATCAGGGCTATCCAGTGACAGTGTGTCCGGCCTAAAACCCCGTCACGCCTTCCTCCTAAATCATGGGCAATTTATTAAGAAAGTCCCAGATGCCACAAGCAATCTGGTAAGTACACGTGTGCTTGTGTTTCAGAGAGTCAGAAGGTTGTGGAGGAAGACAGTTTATATACAGTTCAACAATATCAAAGCAGTAACATTCAATTTTACATGTGATAACGGCAATAAAATATAACAACCAAATATTTAATAAATTAAAACATGCGATAATTTATCAAGAGACTAATTAATATCATGTAGAACAAGATTTTCAAACTTTAAACATGCTGATTTTTAATCACTTTTCATGGCAAAAAGCTCAACATAAGTACAAGGTTAATTTGTGTTTACCTTGTGTAGAAATTTCCGATCTAGGAAGCAAATAAAAATAGCAAACCAAGGCCAAAAGCAAGCAACTTATGCTCCAAAAAAAAAAATCAGCAACTAGGCAGGCTCTTTACACCTTAAAATTGACTTTAAACTTTGAAGTTTATACCCCAAAAAGCTCTAAGTGTTAATGCCTTTTGGTTCTAAATGCCTACACTTAATTTAATAAATATTACTCCTCTTTCACTTGTTTATTTTCTCTCTTTTTCTATCAGTTTTCAGCAAGTTGTTGTTTCTTTTTAGAATGAAGAAGTGTATTTTATCACCGTCTAAAGCTCAATGACAAACCAGTCTAAAGCTCAATTTGGAGTTTATCACCGTTTCTGTAGCACCAATGTGATTTGTCCTGAAATCGTGAATAATTTTAAATTCCCGCAGCCTGAAAAAATAATTCAACAAGAATAAGATAAAATGTATAAGTACTCAAAATTAAAATCGAATAAATTCCATTACCTGTCAGACTTCTTCGATTTATTTGATTCGAATATTGGAATTTATTCGATTTTAATTTTGAGTACTTATATATTCTATCTTATTCTTGTTGAATTATTTTTCCAGGCTGCGGGAATTTAAAATTATTCACGATTTCTTGACAAATCACATTGGTGCTACAGAAACGGTGATAAACTACAAATTGAGCTTTAGACTTAAGTTAAACTACAAATTGAGCTTTAGTTAGTTTCGTACAGATGGTAATAACATTTTGTCTCTCTATTGCACCATTTTTAGTAATTAGAAAAATGTATTCCAATGACACGGTTGTGGGAAAATAAAAGATCAACTATGTACTGACCATAAAAGCAGTATTATGCCAAAGTTTCTCAATCCAGAGATGCCCCTTAGTACTTCGGTAATTGTGTGCTCTTTAGAAGTTAATTTTCCGGCTTAATAGATGGAATTATTTATACCTGAGTTCATATTTTAACAGTCAATATTGCTCTATATTGCAGGAGGTTGGAGACTTTAGTGAACTTTTGGGTCAACGTTTCAGAGATTGTTATTTCTACAATATCCTCCATGTTGTATGTTGATTCTTCATATATTTCCTTATACATGTACTCCATCCATGTAATATAACTACCTTTTTTTAGGTTCCAGCTCAAAATTCTAGAGAAGCATCTGTCAGAGCAAGATCTCCAGAAACAACGTAAATATGAGGCAAAACACAAAAAGGTAAGGAACATGCCTTAGGTTAAGATAACTATACTAAACATGAGTATAACTAACGTGGTTGTTGTTTTTGTTTCAACAAGATCTTTCTGCCTGTAATAATTAAGGAGCACTTTTTTGGAGCATGTGCTGATCTGGAGAAGAAGATGATTTATGTTTTTTATTCTTTAAAGCAATCCTTGGAAGAATATAAGCCGTTGGTTGTTTTGGTATGCATTCAGTTACTTATTCAAGTGCTAACTGATTTAAATACTCATACCGACATTATAATCTCAGCTTCAATTATTGGAGGACACCATTGATGTTGGAGAATTCACAAAAATAAAGATTGAAGATTGACCGATCCAGAGTGATGATGTAAGTTGTGGAATTTTCCTGTGCAAGTTCTTTGAGTTTTGTGCGAGGGGAGAAAAATTTCCTTTCGATCAGGTTAGTAATGAAAACTCATTATTGTGCTTCAAATAAATATTTTTCTGGATAGTTTTCTTATGATTAACGTAAACTTATTTTCTCCTGCCGATAGAATTGTTTCTTAACTTTTAATGTGGTCATCTTTCAGGAATAAATTTGACATAGCTCGTTCCATATTGATATATGAGTTGGAGAAACGGGAAATACTTATAGATGGATCTGTATGGAGAATCCCAGAACAAGATTTTCAAGCTATTTCTAGCATTCCAGATCAGATAAAATTTTCTCATGTTAAGATTCTATACATTATTCTGCAATGTTGTTGGTCAATTTACAGTACACATTGATACGCTTAAGTAAACGGCTTTGACTAATACATCTGTTGGTGCAATGAACGTTTTCTATAGCACGAAAAGAATACAACATAAGCATAATTTGAATTTATTTAGAAGCAATTCGCGAGATCATGCACTTCTCTTTCTTAGTTATAACAGAAAAGGAGTTTGATGTAATTTTCCTTACTAAGAAAGAGAGGTGCATAATCTCACGAATTGCTTCTAAATAAATTCAAATTATGCTTCTATTGTATTCTTCTCATGCAATAGAAAAAATTCATTGCACCAACAGATGTATTAGTCAAAGTCGTTCACTTAAGCTCATCAACGTGTACTGTAAATTGACCAACAGCATTGCAGAATATTGTATAGAATCTTAACATGAGAAAATTTTACCTGATCTGTAATGCTAGAAATAGCTTGAAAATCTTTTTCTGGGATTCTCCATACAGATCCATCTGTAAGTATTTCCCGTTTCTCCAACTCATATACTTAGATGGACCGAGCTATGTCAACTTTGTTATGGAAAGACGACCTCATTAAATGTTAGGAAACAATTCTATCGGCAGGAGAAAATAAGCTTACGTGAATCATAAGATATTATTGAGAGAACTATCCAGAAAAATATTTATTTGAAACACAATAATAATTTTTCATTACTAACCCGATCGAAAGGAAATTTTGCTCCCCTCGCACAAAACTCAAAGAACTTGCACAGGAAAATTCCACAATTTACATCATCACTCTGAATCGGACAATCTTCAATCTTGATTTTTGTGAGTTCTCCAACATCAATGGTGTCCTCCAATAATTGAAGCTGAGATTGTAATGTTGGTATGAGTATTTCAATCAGTTAGAACTTGAATAAATAACTGAATGCATACCAAAACAACCAACGGCTTATATTCTTCCAATAATTGCTTTAAAGAATCAAAAACATAAATCTTCTTCTTCTCCAGATCAGCACATGCTCCAAAAAAGTGCTCCTTAATTACTACAGGCAGAAAGATCTTGTTGAAACAAAAACAACAACCACGTTAGTTATACACATATTTAGCATAGTTATCTTAACCTAAGGCATGTTCTTTACCTTTTTGTGTTTTGTCTCATGTTTACGTTGCTTCTGGAGATCTTGCTCTGACAGATGCTTCTCAAAAATTTTGAGCAGGAACCAAAAAAAAAAGTGGGAGTTATATTACATGGATGGAGTACATGTATAAGGAAACATACGAAGAATCAACATACAACATAGAGGATATGGTAGAAATAGCAATCTCTGAAACGCTGCCCCAAAAGTTCACTAAAGTCTCCAACCTCCTGCAATTTAAAATATTGAATGTTAAAATATTAACTCAGGTAAAAATGATTCCATCTATTAATCCAGAAAATTAACTTGTAAAGAGTATACCATTACCAGAGTACTTAGGGGCATCCCTGTATTGAGAAACTTTGGTATACTACTACTTTTATGGTCAATACATAGTTGATCTTTTATTTTACCCAAAATCTTGTTATCGGAATACATTATGCTAATATCCTAAAAATGATGCAACAAAGAGACAAAATGTCATTACCATCTGTACGAAACTTACTAAAGCTCAATTTGTAGTTTAACTTAAGTATAAAGCTCAATTTGTAGTTTATCACCATTTCTGTAGCACCAATGTGATTTGTCCAGAAATCGTGAATAATTTTAAATTCCCGCAGCCTGGAAAAATAATTCAACAAGAATAAGATAGAATGTATAAGTACTCAACGTGTACTGTAAATTGACTAACAACATTGCAGAATAATGCATAGAATCTTAACATGAGAAAATTTTACCTGATCTGGAATGCTAGAAATAGCTTGAAAATCTTTTTCAGGGATTCTCCATACAGATCCATCTGTAAGTATTTCCCGTTTCTCCAACTCATATACCAAGATGGACCGAGCTATATCAACTTTACTCTGGAAGATAACCACATTAAAAGTTAGGAAACAATTCTATCGGCAGGAGAAAATAAGTTTATGTGAATCATAAGAAATTATTGAGAGAACTATCCAGAAAAATATTTATTTGAACACAATAATGAGTTTTCATTACTAACCCGATCGAAAGGAAATTTTTCTCCCCTCGCACAAAACTCAAATAACTTGCACAGGAAAATTCCACAACTAACATCATCAGTCTGAGTCAGGCAATCTTCAATCTTGATTTTTGTGAATTCTCCAACATCAATGGTGTCCTCCAATAATCGAAGCTGAGATTATAATATCGGTATGAGTATTTCAATCAGTTACCACTTGAATAAATAACTGAATGCATACCAAAACAACCAACGGCTTATATTCTTCCAAGGATTGCTTTAAAGAATCAAAAACATAAATCTTTTTCTTCTCCAGATCAGCACATGCTCCAAAAAAAGTGCTCCTTAATTACTACATGCAGAAAGATCTTGTTGAAACAAAAACAACCACGTTCGTTATACTCATGTTTAGCATAGTTATCTTAACCTAAGGCAGTTCCTTACCTTTTTGTGTTTTGTGTCATGTTTACGTTGCTTCTGGAAATCTTGTACAGACAGATGCTTCTCTAGAATTTTGAGTAGGAACAAAAAAAAATGGGAGATATATTACATGGATGAGTACATGTATAAGGAAATATATGAAGAATCAACATTCAACATGGAGGATATGGTAGAAATAGCAATCTCTGAAACGCTGACCCAAAAGTTTACCAAAGTCTCCAACCTACTGCAATATAAAATATTGAATGTTAAAATATGAACTCAGGTAAAAATGATTCCATCTATTAAGCCAGAAAATTAACTTGTAAAGAGTATACCATTACCAGAGTACTTAGGGGCAACCCTGGATTGAGAAACTTTGGTATAATACTGCTTTTATGGTCAATACATAGTTGGTCTTTTATTTTACCCACAATCTTGTTATCGGAGTACATTATGCTAATATCCTAAAAATGATGCAACAAAGAGACAAAATGTCATTACCATCTGTACGAAACTTACTAAAGCTCAATTTGTAGTTTAACTTAAGTCTAAAGCTCAATTTGTAATTTATCA
Source organism: Petunia x hybrida (assembly GCA_037355625.1). Classification (NCBI taxonomy): domain Eukaryota; kingdom Viridiplantae; phylum Streptophyta; class Magnoliopsida; order Solanales; family Solanaceae; genus Petunia; species Petunia x hybrida. Next base: position 4,021,741 of record JBBBVM010000008.1, read on the forward strand.
CCATTTCTGTAGCACCAATGTGATTTGTCCTGAAATCGTGAATAATTTTAAATTCCCGCAGCCTGGAAAAATAATTCAACAAGACTAAGATAGAATGTATAAATACTCAAAATTAAAATCGAAGAACTCTGACAGTTAATGGAATTTTTCGATTTTAATTTTGAGTACTTATACATTCTATCTTATTCTTGTTGAATTATTTTTCCAGGCTGCGGGAATTTAAAATTATTCACGATTTCTGGACAAATCACATTGGTGCTACAGAAACGGTGATAAACTACAAATTGAACTTTAGACTTAAGCTAAACTACAAATTGAGCTTTAGCTAGTTTCGTACAGATGGTAATGACATTTTGTCTGTCTGTTGCACCATTTTTAGTAATTAGAAAAATGTATTCCGATGACAAGGTTGTGGGAAAAATAAAAGATCAACAATGTACTGACCATAGCAGTATTATGCCAAAGTTTCTCAATCATGAGATGCCCCTAAGTACTTCGGTAATTGTGTACTCTTTACAAGTTAATTTTCCAGCTTAATAGATGGATTCATTTTTAACTGAGTTCATATTTTAACAGTCAATATTGCTCTATATTGCAGGAGGTTGGAGACTTTGGTGAACTTTTGGGTCAGCGTTTCAGAAATTGCTATTTCTACCATATCCTCCATGTTGTATGTTTATTCTTCATATATTTCCTTATACGTGGACTCATCCATGTAATATAACTCCAATTTTTTTTTTGTTCCAGCTCAAAATTCTGAAGAAGCATCTGTCAGAGCAAGATCTCCAGAAGCAACGTAAACATGACACAAAACACAAAAAGGTAAGGAACATGCCTTAGGTTAAGATAACTATGCTAAACATGAGTATAACGAACGTGGTTGTTTTTGTTTCAACAAAATCTTTCTGCATGTAGTAATTAAGGAGCACTTTTTTGGAGCATGTGCTGATCTGGAGAAGAAGAAGATTTATGTTTTTGATTCTTTAAAGCAATCCTTGGAAGAATATAAGCCGTTGGTTGTTTTGGTATGCATTCAGTTACTTATTCAAGTGCTAACTGATTGAAATACTCATACCGATATTATAATCTCAGCTTCAATTATTGGAGGACACCATTGATGTTGGAGAATTCACAAAAATCAAGATTGAAGATTGCCAAATTCAGAGTGATGATGTGAGTTGTGGAATTTTCCTGTGCAAGTTCTTTGAGTTTTGTGCGAGGGGAGCAAAATTTCCTTTCGATCGGGTTAGTAATGAAAACTCATTATTGTGCTTCAAATAAATATTTCACTGGATAGTTCTCTCAATAATTTCTTATGATTAACGTAAACTTATTTTCTCCTGACGATAGAATTGTTTCTTAACTTTTAATGTGGTCATCTTTCCGAAATAAAGTTGACATAGCTCGGTCCATCTTGGTATATGAGTTGGAGAAACGGGAAATACTTATAGATGTATCTGTATGGAGAATCCCAAAACAAGATTTTCAAGCTATTTCTAGCAATCTAGATCAGGAAAAATTTTCTCATGTTAAGATTCTATGCATTATTCTGCAATGTTGTTTGTCAATTTACAGTACACGTTGATACGCTTAAGTAAACGGCTTTGACTAATACATCTGCTGGTGCAATGAACGTTTTCTATTACACGAGAAGAATACAAGAGAAGCATAATTTGAATTTATTTAAAAGCAATTCGAGATCATGCATTTCTTTTTCTTAGTTATAACAGAAAAAAGGAGTTCGATGTAATTTTCCTTACTAAGAAAGAGAAGTGCATGATCTCGCGAATTGTTTCTAAATAAATTCAAATTATGCTTCTCTTGTATTTTTCTCGTGCAATCGAAAACGTTAATTCCACCAACAGATGTATTAGTCAAAGTCGTTCACTTAAGCTCATCAACGTGTACTGTAAATTGACCAACAGCATTGCAGAATAATGCATAGAATCTTAACATGAGAAAATTTTACCTGATCTGGAATGCTAGAAATAGCTTGAAAATCTTTTTCTGCGATTCTCCATACAGATCCATCTGTAAGTATTTCCCGTTTCTCCAACTCATATACCAAGATGGACCGAGCTATGTCAACTTTATTCCGAAAAGATGACCACATTAGAAGTTAGGAAACAATTCTATCGGTAGGAGAAAATAAGTTTACGTGAATCATAAGAAATTATTGAGAGAACTATCCAGAAAAATATTTATTTGAATAACAATAATGAGTTTTCATTACTAACCCGATCGAAAGGAAATTCTGCTCCCCTCGCACAAAACTCAAAGAACTTGCACAGGACAATTCCACAACTTACATCATCACTCTGAGTCGGGCAATCTTCAATCTTGATTTTTGTGAATTCTGCAACATCAATGGTGTGCCCCAATAATTGAATCAGAGATTATAATATCGGTGTGAGTATTTCAATCAGTTAGCACTTGAATAAGTAACTGAATGCATACCAAAACAACCAACAGCTTATATTCTTCCAAGGATTGCTTTAAAGAATCATAAACATAAATCTTCATCTTCTCCAGATCAGCACATGGTCCAAAAAAGTGCTCCTTAATTACTATAGGCAGATAGATCTTGTTGAAACAAAAACAACAACTACGGTAGTTATACTCATGTTTGGCATAGTTATACTATAGGCAGATGTTTCTCTAGAATTTTGTGCAGGAACAAAAAAAAATGGGTGTTATATTACATGGATGAAGTACATGTATAAGGAAATATATGAAGAATCAAAATAAAACATGGAGAATATGTTAGAAATAGCAATCTCTGAAACGCTGACCCAAAAGTTCACCAAAGTCTCCAACCTACTGCAATATAAAATATTGAATGTTAAAATATGAACTCAGGTAAAACTGATTCAATCTATTAAGCCAGAAAATTAACTTGTAAAGAGTATACCATTACCAGAGTACTTAGGGACATCTCTGCATTGAGAAACTTTGGCATAATACTGCTTTTATGGTCAATACACAGTTTATCTTTTATTTTACCCACAATCTTGTTATCGGAATACATTATGCTAATATCCTAAAAATGGTGCAACAAAGAGACAAAATATCATTATCATCTGTACGAAACTAACTAAAGCTCAATTTGTAGTTTAACTTAAGTATAAAGCTCAATTTGTAGTTTATCACCGTTTCTGTAGCACCAATGTGATTTGTCCAGAAATCGTAAATAATTTAAAATCTCGCAGCCTGGAAAAATAATTCAACAAGAATAAGATAGAATGTATAAGTACTCAAAATTAAAATCGAATAAATTCCAATATTCGAATCAAATAAATCGAAGAAGTCTGACAGGAAATGGAATTTTTCGATTTTAATTTTGAGTACTTATACATTCTATCTTATTCTTGTTGAATTATTTTTCCAGGCTGTGGGATTTTAAATTATTCACGATTTCTGGACAAATCACATTGGTGCTACAGAAACGGTGATAAACTACAAATTGACCTTTAGACTTAAGTTAAACTACAAATTGAGCTTTAGTTAGTTTCGTACAGATGATAATGACATTTTGTCTCTCCGTTGCACCATTTTTAGTAATTAGAAAAATGTATTCCGATGACAAGGTTGTGGGAAAAATAAAAGATCAACTATGTACTGACCATAAAAGCAGTATTATGCCAAAGTTTCTCAATCATGAGATGCTTCTAAGTACTTTGGTAATTGTGTACTCTTTACAAGTTAATTTTCCGGCTTAATAGATGAGTTTATATTTTAACAGTCAATATTGCTCTATATTGCAGGAGGTTGGAGACTTTAGTGAACTTTTTGGTCAGCGTTTAAGAGATTGTTATTTCTACCATATCCTCCATATTGTATTTTGATTCTTCATATATTTCCTTATACGTGTACTCCATCCATGTAATATGACTCAAATTTTTTTTTTGTTCCAGCACAATATTCTGAAGAAGCATCTGTCAGAGCAAGATCTCCAGAAACAACGTAAACATGAGACAAAACACAAAAAGGTAAGGAACATGCCTTAGGTTAAGATAACTATGCTAAACATGAGTATAACTAACGTGGTTGTTGTTTTTGTTTCAACAAGATCTTTCTGCCTGTAGTAATTAAGAAGCACTTTTTTGGAGCATGTGCTGATCTGGAGAAGAAGAAGAAGATTTATGTTTATGATTCTTTAAAGCAATCTTTGGAAGAATATAAGTCGTTGGTTGTTTTGGTATGCATTCAGTTACTTATTCAAGTGCTAACTGATTGAAATACTCACACCGATATTATAATCTCTGCTTCAATTATTGGAGGACACCATTGATGTTGGAGAATTCACAAAAATCAAGATTGAAGATTGCCCGACTCAGAGTGATGATGTAAGTTGTGGAATTGTCCTGTGCAAGTTCTTTGAGTTTTGTGCGAGGGGAGCAGAATTTCCTTTCGATCGGGTTAGTAATGAAAACTCATTATTGTTATTCAAATAAATATTTTTCTGGATAGTTCTCTCAATAATTTCTTATGATTCACGTAAACTTATTTTCTCCTGCCGATAGAATTGTTTCCTAACTTCTAATGTGGTCATCTTTTCGGAATAAAGTTGACATAGCTCGGTCCATCTTGGTATATGAGTTGGAGAAACGGGAAATACTTACAGATGGATCTGTATGGAGAATCGCAGAAAAAGATTTTCAAGCTATTTCTAGCATTCCAGATCAGGTAAAATTTTCTCATGTTAAGATTCTATGCATTATTCTGCAATGCTGTTGGTCAATTTACAGTACACGTTGATGAGCTTAAGTGAACGACTTTGACTAATACATCTGTTGGTGGAATTAACGTTTTCGATTGCACGAGAAGAATACAAGAGAAGCATAATTTGAATTTATTTAGAAACAATTCGCGAGATCATGCACTTCTCTTTCTTAGTAAGGAAAATTACATCGAACTCCTTTTTTCTGTTATAACTAAGAAAGAGAAGTGCATGATCTCGCGAATTGCTTTTAAATAAATTCAAATTATGCTTCTCTTGTATTCTTCTCGTGTAATAGAAAACGTTCATTGCACCAGCAGATGTATTAGTCAAAGCCGTTTACTTAAGCGTATCAACGTGTACTGTAAATTGACAAACAACATTGCAGAATAATGCATAGAATCTTAACATGAGAAAATTTTTCCTGATCTAGATTGCTAGAAATAGCTTGAAAATCTTGTTTTGGGATTCTCCATACAGATACATCTATAAGTATTTCCCGTTTCTCCAACTCATATACCAAGATGGACCGAGCTATGTCAACTTTATTTCGGAAAGATGACCACATTAAAAGTTAAGAAACAATTCTATCGGCAGGAGAAAATAAGTTTACGTTAATCATAAGAAATTATTGAGAGAACTATCCAGTGAAATATTTATTTGAAGCACAATAATGAGTTTTCATTACTAACCCGATCGAAAGGAAATTTTGCTCCCCTCGCACAAAACTCAAAGAACTTGCACAGGAAAATTCCACAACTCACATCATCACTCTGAATTTGGCAATCTTCAATCTTGATTTTTGTGAATTCTCCAACATCAATGGTGTCCTCCAATAATTGAAGCTGAGATTATAATATCGGTATGAGTATTTCAATCAGTTAGCACTTGAATAAGTAACTGAATGCATACCAAAACAACCAACGGCTTATATTCTTCCAAGGATTGCTTTAAAGAATCAAAAACATAAATCTTCTTCTTCTTCTCCAGATTAGCACATGCTCCAAAAAAGTGCTCCTTAATTACTACAGGCAGAAAGATCTTGTTGAAACAAAAACAACAACAACGTTAGTTATACTCATGTTTAGCATAGTTATCTTAACCTAAGGCATGTTCCATACCTTTTTGTGTTTTGTCTCATGTTTACGTTGTTTCTGGAGATCTTGCTCTGACAGATGCTTCTTCAGAATTTTGAGCTGGAACAAAAAAAATTGGAGTTACATTACATAGATGGAGTACACGTATAAGGAAATATATGAAGAATCAACATACAACATGGAGGATATGGTAGAAATAGCAATCTCTGAAACGCTGACCCAAAAGTTCACTAAAGTCTCCAACCTCCTGCAATATAGAGCATTATTGACTGTTAAAATATGAACTCAGGTAAAAATGAATCCATCTATTAAGCCGGAAAATTAACTTGTAAAGAGTACACAATTACCGAAGTACTTAGGGGCATCTCATGATTGAGAAACTTTGGCATAATACTGCTATGGTCAGTACATTGTTGATCTTTTATTTTTCCCACAACCTTGTCATCGGAATACATTTTTCTAATTACTAAAAATGGTGCAACAGACAGACAAAATGTCATTACCATCTGTACGAAACTAGCTAAAGCTCAATTTGTAGTTTAGCTTAAGTCTAAAGTTCAATTTGTAGTTTATCACCGTTTCTGTAGCACCAATGTGATTTGTCCAGAAATCGTGAATAATTTTAAATTCCCGCAGCCTGGAAAAATAATTCAACAAGAATAAGATAGAACAAGAATAAGATAGAATACTCTATCTTATTCTTGTTGAATTATTTTTCCAGGCTGCGGGAATTTAAAATTATTCACGATTTCTGGACAAATCACATTGGTGCTACAGAAACGGTGATAAACTACAAATTGAGCTTTAGACTTATGTTAAACTAAAAATTGAGCTTTAGTTAGTTTCGTACAGATGGTAATGACATTTTGTCTCTCTGTTGCACCATTTTTTAGTAATTAGAAAAATGTATTCCGATGACAAAGTTGTGGGAAAAATAAAATATCAACAATGTACTGACCATAAAAGCAGTATTATGCCAAAGTTTCTCAATCATGAGATGCCTCTAAGTACTTCGGTAATTGTGTACTCTTTACAAGTTAATTTTCCGGCTTAATAGATGGATTCATTTTTACCTGAGTTCATATTTTAACAGTCAATAATGCTCTATATTGCAGGAGGTTGGAGACTTTAGTGAACTTTTGGGTCAGCGTTTCAGAGATTGCTATTTCTACCATATCCTCCATGTTGTATGTTGATTCTTCATATATTTCCTTATACGTGTACTCCATCTATGTAATGTAACTCCAATTTTTTTTGTTCCAGCTCAAAATTCTGAAGAAGCATCTGTCAGAGCAAGATCTCCAGAAACAACGTAAACATGAGACAAAACACAAAAAGGTATGGAACATGCCTTAGGTTAAGATAACTATGCTAAACATGAGTATAACTAACGTTGTTGTTGTTTTTGTTTCAACAAGATCTTTCTGCCTGTAGTAATCAAGAAGCACTTTTTTGGAGCATGTGCTAATCTGGAGAAGAAGAAGAAGATTTATGTTTTTGATTCTTTAAAGCAATCCTTGGAAGAATATAAGCCGTTTGTTGTTTTGGTATGCATTCAGTTACTTATTCAAGTGCTAATTGATTGAAAAACTCATACCGATATTATAAGCTCTGCTTCAATTATTGGAGGACACCATTGATGTTGGAGAATTCACAAAAATCAAGATTGATGATTGCCCGATCCAGAGTGATAATGTAAGTTGTGGAATTTTCCTGTGCAATCCAGATCTGGTAAAATTTTCTCATGGTAAGATTCTATGCATTATTCTGCAATGTTGTTGGTCAATTTACAGTACACGTTGATACGCTTAAGTAAACGGCTTTGACTAATACATCTGTTGATGCAGTGAACGTTTTCGATTGCACGAGAAGAATACAAGAGAAGTACTATAATTTATTTAGAAGCAATTCGCGAGATCATGCACTTCTCTTTCTTAGTTATAACAGAAAAAGAGTTCGATGTAATTTTTCCTTACTAAGAAAGAGAGGTGCATGATCTCACGAGTTGCTTCTAAATAAATTCAAATTATGCTTCTATTGTATGCTTCTCGTGCAATAGAAAACATTCATTGCACCAACAGATGTATTAGTTAAAGTCGTTTATTTAAACTCATCAACGTGTACTGTAAATTGACCAACGGCATTGCAGAATAATGCATAGAATCTTAATATGAGAAAATTTTACCTGATCATAAAATTTTTTGGTGTGGGCAGTTTTTTACATACCTCAGTAAGCTCTTGTGAAGGTGCAATCACATCACTCTTTGGCTTTTCTTTGAGATGATTTATTATGGAGGCTATTCGACAAACACAAGCATTCTTTTCAATCTCATCATTAAGGAGATTCTGACCTTTACTCAAGTATTTACTTATATACTACTTTAGTTTTGCATTCATGCTTTTCTAAGATGGATAATGGATCATTGTATGAAGTTAAATCCAATGAGGAAGATGCAATGCTTGGATATGTTGTTATTTTACCACTGCTTCTGCATTACTTGGTCTTAGTAAGTTCATATTTTACCTCTGCTTATGCCCTTTATGAGTATACTGGTTCACATGGTGAATTTAACATGTTAATTTATTGGGCTATGTGGCATGTTTGAATAGATTTTACATTATTTACATTTTTTGGTAAGACACAATTAACTACAAATTATGTTTATACATAGTTTGTATAGTCAACTTTATGGAGCTAATTCTTTTTGTGTATGATTCTTGACAAGTCAAAAGTAGCCACAATTAATTGAAAATTATGAATAAGCTAGTTCTTGGTTAAATTTACATGTCATGGCACTTGAATGACACATAAAATGTGGATTGTTATTTATTTGGCATATGCCCCGTACTGACATGTTTGAATAGATTTTACTTTCTTTATTTACATTCTTTGGTAAGATAAAAGTACAATTAACAACAAATTATGATTATACTTGTTAGCAAGGCCAATTTTATGTGTCACTTAAATTATGGGCATATGACATTATATGGCATCTATGATTAGAGTCAAATCTTTCGGTGAATAATTTTTGACAAGTCAAAAGTAGCCACAATTAACTACAAATTATGAATAAGATAGTTCATGGTTAATTTTATGTGCCATCGCACTTGCATGACACACAAAAGTGGATTGTTAGTGCTTTTCATGTTATACTAGATTATTGACCAAAAGTGGATTTAATTTTTGCTATTCAAACTTTATGACAAGTGTTAAAAATTTTGATTTCTAATTTATGTTCTTGGTTAAGCCAAAAGACCTTAATTAGCTACAAAATATGATTATACAAGTTCATATGGTGAATTTAACATGTCAATTTAAATTATAGGCATATGACACTTTATGACATATGGATTGTTATGCTAGTTTTCTCGGTGATTTATATGTGTCACTTATATTATGGGCATACGACACTTTATGGAATCTATGAAATATATTATGTGCAAGTTGTGGTAATCTGATAAGGAGTTTGTTTGGGTTTTGTGTTCGCAGCTCTTTGGTGATCTCATGATAGGCCGAGCTGAGGATATACATAAGACAATTAACACGGAGAGGCAATAGCAAGTAGAGGACTGCAGGCGATTATAGAAACAAATTCTTTGTTGAAGAAGAATGTGCTAGAAAATAGATGGGAGTGCCATGGATTGTTACTACAAATGTGAAAGACACCAATTATGCATGACGCAATGTGAAGTATATTTTCAACATGTTTATCTAGTAGGTAAATCAACTTGGCGGACTACTTGGCTAATCAAGCTTTGGATGTGGGTGTGGCAAAACAATATAATTCATTCCAAGAACTTACACCAAAGGGTAAAGTTATTCTTAATCATGATAACAGCCAATATCCTAGTTTATGAATTTGTCCAGTTTGGATGATGGGGAGATTAGATAGTGAGTAACTATGATGAGGAGGAGCATGTCATGTTTGGTAATAGAGGAGGTGTATAAGATTTACCGTCATGTTCAAGTCCTCATGGAGGAGAATATGGTGGTTTTAAAAACTAAAGTGGTTTGCTTTTATGCATGTTCAACTCAAAGGATTATTTCGAATCAGATCGAGCAATGCAGTTGCAACTATTCACAACTCAAAAGCAAGTTGCTACAGTTAGGAGTGTACATGTGCAAAATTGAGGGCAATGCCTTACTCTACTCTTTCAAAAAACAGGAGGAGAATATGGTGGTTTTAAAAACTAATGTGGTTTGCTTTTATGCATGTTGAACTCAAAGGATTATTTCGAATCGGATCGAGCAATGCAGTTGCAGCTATTCACAACTCAAAAGCAAGTTGCTACAATTAGGAGTGTTGTACATGTGCAAAATTGAGGGCAATGCCTTAATCTACACTTTCAAAAAATAGGTAGCTTTAAAGCAGCTCAGGCGATTTAAAGGCGTCGCATTGAATATAGCCTTTGAATATCGATGGTTGTCCTTTCTATTGAGAGAGTAATCTGTCAGCTTTTTTATTTATCTTAACCTCTCAATTTTGTCTAATTTCCATCTAATTAACTTAACCCATTTTTATATATTGCGATCAAGTCTTGGTGAAGTGAAATTTTATTGATATACATTAACATTACAAATTGAACAATAGTAGAAACTCGGGTATCGTGATCCAAAGAATTGTTTAGTGTCTTCTTGGGTATAAGAAAAGATTAATAACGATTGATCTATGGCCTTTTTGTACATCGTAGGTAGAGTTGGGTGGTTTATGTTTTCTTGACATGAACTCTTCTAATTGCTCTATGTTTAACATACTATATAAAGCAATATTTGTAAAAATATTTTGGCTAGTTAGATAGCAGGAAGAACATTGTTGAGCACAAATCATCCAACTACTATAATAGACAATCTCCCTACAAACTTTCTTAAAGAAAAAGGATGCACTTTTGGGCTAGGACATGGTACGAAGGCATAGAGGTTATCTTCACGATAGCTATCATTAATGACGGAAACAAACAAACAAAGCTATAGAAAGTACCTTAAACGTTATCTTTTCAACTTATAACTTCATCAATGCATATCTCCCTTGTTGTGAAGTTTACACATGAAAATTTAGCAACCTGCATAATCAAAGTGAGAGCCGATTAATTCTTCCACTCAGAATTTGAAAGCTCACATATGACAACCAAAAGAAAGATACTTCTATAGCAAATGCGTGCCTAATTGCTAGCAAGTTCATTGTCATAATCTTCCATGTGCAATAAAAATAATTGCATTGCAAAAATTACCACGATATATGTATATGTTACATATATAAAATTCTAATTTTTAGTTACAAAGAAGGTAACTTGGCACTCAATCATTGTGTTGTAATCTTGTTAGTATCCATTATAATTGTAGTCTTTAAGACATTTTCATCATCCTAGTTAGAGCAAATATATCACCCAAGTGATTTTTTCATTCCTCTTATACAGTCCTCCAACTCATAATTTAAAAAAAAAAAATTGCCTTTTTTTAAACTTGGTTCTTTCAAAAATCCATACAATGAATTAGATGACTGATAATTTAAAAGTGTTAAAAATTAAGCCTTTGCACATAGCAGAGTTAATAGATGATTTCCTCGTGGAGATACAGTCACTTACACCAAGGGTGATATGTTAATTTGGACAAGGCCACCATGAAATGATTCTCGGTGTAGTCATATTCTACTAATCGGTCGAGGATTGCTATTATGGGTAACTCATGTTTTCTATAATGTAACTAAAAGTATGAGGATAAGATTGCAGGGTACCTATTGCCAAGATTCTATATTGAGCTTCAATTGTGACTCCGGTAGGCAGTGTATTTCAATAAGCTTTTCAAGCTGCAGAAATAACCGAACAAATGTTGGAAAGATATCCAAATGAAAAAAAATGTTTTGATATGAGAGATAAAACTAGAGCAAATAATTACAAGACTCCTTTCCAGCTAAAGAATTCTTCAGCACCGACACTCCTATTATGTCATTGTTTTAACCTGTGTATATAGAGTATGTGGGAGCAAAGTCTCAACCAGGAAAAAAAAATTCAGAAACCAAGTAATAATTGGCGCTTCATCTTTCAGGAACAACAGTCCTACATTGTTACTTCAGTGCAAGGGGATTACATGAAGAGAGTAGTTATCGCTTCATTAAAATTTTATAGTCTAGCTTTGATTATTTATGTAAAGTACTACTTTAATTTATTGTAATCTTCTTTAATGGTGGTATTAGCACTTTGTGCACAACCCATTGAGAAGGATATGATAAAACGAAATAGTACAATAGTACTACACTGACCCTGCTGCAATGTCAGAACAAATCAAACAAACACAGACTCCTTTTAGAAGATTATTGATAAAAGTAACTACTACACCCTAGTTTCAAGTATCTCAGAGCAAACAAATATGAGACTTGCTTGTACAGTTTGCATTTGATGCAGATCTGCAATAACTTTTTGCCTGGACTGCCAAATATCATGTTTACAAATAAGTGAGAGATCACAAGTAGTACAATCAATGGCCTAAATCATTAAAAAGAGGCGTCACTTATCAACAATTCGCAAAGGAGCTAACGGAAGTCAAATAAAAGAATTTACATCATTTAGAACATTCAAGTAGCACCGGCATAAAAATTCCAAAGACCAATATGCTCTTTGTCTAGAATTGGAAGTGAACTCTCCTTCAATCAATCTCAAGACATTACAATTAAAAATACACATGGATATGAGGTGAAATTGTGGACTACAGCAAGGGGGCGTAAGAACCTGACAAATGCACCCAACCAGCAAAATACTCTCTTACGCATAAACAAGTGAAATATTAAGGCAAACAAAGTTACTCATACCGATTGGTTGGTAGCCCAACGCTCATAGTAATGTGTGCATCTCCAGGAATTTTTCGCCATCTCTCTCCTCTTGGCTTCATCATACTATATGAAACAACGTTAACGTAAGTATACAGGATATCATCGTTACATTCAGGATGAACAATTACATTAACCCAAACCCAAAGAACAGGATGTGAAACAATAGACTGCAATCCAGAGTTGAACAAGACAGAAAAAGTACTACATAAGAGCTTTTACTCGGTCCTTTAAACAATAATACACAGAGGAAGAGATTATTATAAGAAACTTTGTTTTCTTTAGATAATTAAGCAAAGAAAATCAATGGCATAAATCACAAAAATCTGAGATAATGACAAGTTCAAGGAATTCTGGTTGATGCTTTGAAAATCCTGGTTAAATATTTTTGGTGCATGTTCTCTAACTGAAAACTAAATGACAGGTTTATAGGTTTTCTCCCCGTTGTTATAATTAAATCATTTACCTTAACCAAAAAATAACTGAAAAGTTAAGTGAAAAATGGCTTACAATATCAAGAACAAAAGGCTTTAATGAAATTATCACTACTCCCTTTTTTTTTCTTTTTTCTTTTTTTTTTTTTTTGTGGGTGAACTATCACTACACAAGAAAATAAGGGGCAATTTTTAAACATAATTATTACAGACAAACAAAGTTCTTTTTCGGGGATTGGGCATTATTAGTAGTATAGTTGCATCTAAAACAAAGCTTTTGCTCAACTGACACAAATCAAATTCATAAACCATTCTTTACTCCAAAGAAAAGAATAAAGTTATGACTTGACTGCTGAACAAGTCATTCAGAAGACTGTTGGGCACCTTTAAAAGTGCCGAACAACAACAGAGGAATAAAATTGGTATAGTACCTTGCTGATCCTTCTCACACAATCAATCGGCTCCATTTTATTTATATCAGATAAGCACGTTTCTGACATATGATAGATATAATCGGCAAATTAAATCACTTATTTGCAACAATAACAAGTTGGTCATGTGACGAAATGAAAAAGGATATATATTAACAACCTGGTATCCAAATGGCACAAGCAAGATAAGCCCAACATCCATCAGTTGTAGGCTTCATACCACCACCTACATAACATTTAAAAGTAAGACACCCGAGCAGGAAAAGAGCTGGGTAAATGAAGTGAAAAAATGCATGCACAAAAGTACCGGTAACGAGCACAGGCAACACGGGGGAGGGACTACCGGAGCCCCTGGAGGACACAAATTGAACAACCAAAGTACCATCCACAGGCTCAGGCTCCCGCTCCCTGTAGCATCAAGCGTGTACCTGAACACATCATCAGCAGCAGCAGAGAGTTATAAACCGAGGAATGGAATCAAGTATTCAAGCCCAAATAAGACCACAAACTGTATCCAGATATCAAAAGTGAAAGAGAACATAAACCAACATAGAGTATCTATTGCAAATATTCTGGGTATCCAAAGGGAGGAAGAATAGAGTCAACGCAAATTCTAGATAGGTTTACGTGGACCACTTCGCCAAATAACTTTTGTGACCACCAAGTTACCCACATACCAAAAGGGCAATACAATCTGTTGACCAATACTCAGAGGAAAAAAATAGATTTGATGTGTAGAATGTTCGCACCTAATTTCCAATTGATACAAAATGGAAGCATCAAAAAGTGCTGAGTCATTGTTTAACATGATAAAAATAGTTGTTTTGATCAATAACAAATCAAAAGAAAACACTATGCGGAGATAACTAAAACTGAAAGCTATCACAACCTGCAAAATAGAAGCGTGGACAAGAAAAATAACGAGTCGAAAACACTCGAGTCTAATTCGAAGATTATACTATACTTAGTCCAGGAAAAGTTCAGCATTCGTCACACTGCAAAAACAAATTATTCTCATACTCCTGTAAAATAACAAAAAAAATAATAATAAAGAATCTAGACCAGCATGATCTGAGAACTATTCTGCAATTACTAATCAATTAGGTCAAGTCAAAAAGATACAGATCATCAAGAAGCAAGTTCACTAGTTGAAATATAACAACCCAAAATGAGCAGAAGATATGTCTCAGAAATCTCATTAACTGAAAGTAGAAAGAGCGCAAGAAATGGAAGCAGCCTCTTACCTCGTCCATATGGCAAACGTTGCACTTGTCCAGATCTTTCCATTTGACACAGACAGGCTAAATTCAGCAGGCAGGTCTTGATATTTCTAAAACGCCAATTCAAAGATCTTGCGTGAATCCTGGAGTCTGATAATTCCTGACGCAAAAAAGAAACATGCAAAATAGAGAACCCTTTCCAACTCAGATAAACCATTCACAGATTAAAGGTTAACTCCAAACAACTGTAACCTTCTTGGGCGAATATAATGTAAGCATACATCTCCAAAGTACTTGATGGCTCTAGAGACAACAGTCATACACAATCATTGATCATTAGGTCCTGAATTCATCTCCATCAACTTGTTTATTCATCATGTATCATTTTTTTATTTTTTTTAGAAAGTCATGTGTCATGTTTTTTCTTTACTTACGCCCTTTGGCTCTGACACAAGTCATTAATTAATCACATTATAAAAATATTAAAACATGTATTCCACTTGAAAAGATGTTTACAATGGGATATAGTTCGTCCAGAAAACCGACACAGTATGTCCAGAAAACTCTTAAAGATTTCATTAAGAATCTGCATATAGAAGCACATCAGGGCTTTTAAATCATGGTGTGCTTGATGCTCTGCATAATACGTCTGAAACAACTTTATCCACTGAGGAACCTATATTTGTCAACTCCTGCACAATCCACCACTTTATAAAACATGTCCAACTGAAACAATATACTCTAACGTTTGAGAAAGTAGACCTAAGGAGCAAAAAAGTGCATGCAACTGGTGTAGGAAGAAACCATTAAGAATAAACTGGCCATAACATTGATCCTCATCTACATAACATAAGATAAGTATACACCGCATAAAACAGTGAACAAGAACAGGCCTTCATATTTGGCTATTACACAGGATCACCCAAGACTTTATAATGTAAATAACTCCTGCTTTGGTAGCTCAGGTTTGTTACTTTAGATGACTTTTGACTATAAAAGACTTAGACATTACAAAAGACTCTGATCATACACTGCCAGAAGGCCCAGGAAAAAAAAAGGAAGTAAATCAACCAAAATTGCATCACTACATTTTGAAACGGGAAATATTATATTCAAGGTTCAAGTTCAACTCCTGCAAGGGAATGTGAAAGTGACCACCAATTTTGATAGAAGTACTGAAAGGTAAAACTTCTTAGCATGTAACTAAAAAATGTACTTATCATAATTATAAGTTGGTACACTTAAAACAAAAAACATTATGAACTTATTTTAAGATCTAATGGCAAACTGTTTTCTTAGGATTAAGTCCAATAAATGTTTTTTTTGCTAAATGAAAGTAAGACATTTTTCTAGAATGCCCGATATTTGTTTAACATCTTCTCTACAAACACTTCATGTTTTTAATTTCTGGAGCTCAGAACTTCACTGTCCAATAACTATGGAGGGTTGTACTTTGCAATCCATGTACAACAATAAGACAGACAACAGACTTGGAAAAAAAAACCAACATAGAGGAAAAATTGGGTGGAATAACGACTAATAATACCTTTATAAGTTTCAAAATTTCAGGATGAGAAAAGCCGAACATATAAGAACCCGATCCAAAAGCCCTTTCACTTCTGCCACCAGATAGTGATTCCTCAAAATTGTCAACATGCGTCGTCCTCATCAGTTTGTGGACTTTATTCCAGCAAGCAGATGGCGTAGATCCCTTAAACTGCAAAAAACAAGTGCACCACAGCAACTAAGATTAACACTTCCCTCAACATCTATAGGTTAAACATTAATGCCTATTCGATAGCAAACTAAATGCCACTAAGAATAAGAAAAACTGGATCAAGTAGATTTTTCCAGGATTGCCAGCTGCTTCGCTTAGAGAGAGAGAGAGAGAAACCACCTGGTGTGATAGAGACCAAAGTTTTTTTTTTGATGAGCTAGACACTAACACATAAAATTAACCTTTTAGGATAAAGAGAAGAACACATCTGAGCCAAGACTCAAATGGAGGGACAACAGTGTCGATGAATCATCAGAGGTTCAATACTTCATGAGCCACCACAGTTTAAATAAGGATGACGACGATATAACAAAGGTACCACATTGATTATGTCCATTGAAATCTCTAACTCCTTATATTGATGTAGTGGAATAACAAAATCATTGCTTACTTGGTTTTTCTAGTTATTGATTGAAAGGTAAAGACATCGAAGATTTAGCTGGTAATGGTCTATGAAAACTCAAGCTTGAGCTTGCAGGTAGGAATTGCATTTTGCTATGGTACTTCGCACCTCCAAGTAAAAGCCGAAGAGACATGCCACGAAATTTAATCAATATAGCCTAGGATGTTTTGCAAGAATGACTTGTTCATAGTTGGCAGACAAGGAATAGATCAATCGAAGAGTGATTGAATCCAAATTCCTCAGAGGCATTCCTTTGCTTTACCATTATAACTAATATACTGCAAAAATGCAATCATGAGCTTTTTAAGAAACTCAAATCACAAAGTAACTAACGGTTCATACGCTTAGTCAGAATGAATAATCCAACAGGCCTCTCTTCAATCCTTCTACACAAAAGAATCAACTTTTTCCTTCACATACTACACGTAACAAAAAATAACATAAGATAATTTTAAAAAAAAAATCTTATACCTGGAAAAATAAGTATTGCAACCCATTACATCCTTAATGGCACAGAAAATAAGCACAAAAGAGAAAAGAAACTACATCTCCAATATGAACAATAACCACATGTGGCATAAAATCCCCTCTAATTGTATGTGCAAACAATTCACCTTAAAAGACCAAAAGCACCCAACCAAACAAAACCATTGTATTGGATCCTTTTGCCAGGTTCTGCTTCATTTCAGATTTACTATAAATACAAAATCAAAAAGATTCATCTCCATGGTTTTTATTTGTTGGTCCTTTTAATCAACACCACTTCAATCGTATATTATGCAGCTTACATTTCTATGTTGCACAATAACAAAATCAACAAATCATGTTTGATAGGTTTACGACATGTTTAAAATCACTTTTAACCGTCTAAAGATGTAAGAAGAAAGAGTAAAGAATTTTTGTTTCCAGACTTCTATTTTACTGCTCACTTGGCTAATCAAACTTATTAAAAAGATACAAATGAACTTAGAAGAATCTATTGCTAAAGATTAAGATGACAATAATTACACACTAACACAGAACTCAATTCACTGAATAATTTTTTTTAAGAGAATCCATAGCAGCTCAATAAGTTGTAAACGGTCCTTCCATGCAACATAAACAAGCCCGTTGACATACTCATAAGGTGAATTTTAATATAGGTATATTTTTAGATAGTCAAAACAAAATCATTTACAGAACCAAATATATCCAGAGTGCATCTTAGGAAAGTGACATACCAAAAAAATACAAAGTGATTTAACAACACCAAAAAAAAAAAAAAAAAAAAAAAAAAAGACAAGATGTAACAGCAAAGCTCAGGAAATACCCAAGACAAAATGAAATCCCAAAGACTCACCAACAAAAGAGTAGTGTCTTTGATAAAGTCTCCCAGGCCCCAGATGCTGGACCCATTGGCATCACCAACAGACCCTACAGCTATGCCGATCAACTCGCTGGCGACTAGTAACGCATTTTCTAAACTTCTTAGTGTACGTAGTTAAACTCATAGGGGCATAGACATAAATGAAACTACTAAAATGAGGCTAAAGAGAGATTAATCCATAGATGAGCAGAGAAAATACAAACCACTTGCGTCTTCCTTAACCTATGTTTATTGTTTACACCAGTAAGGATATATGAAAAAGAATACCTCAGTAGAGCCTTCATGACAACTGACTAAAAATCACACTTCCGGATTAACTCTCATCAACACAACTTGCAGTCTTGCATGCTAGCAGCTGTAAAATATCAAATTGAAATGTATAAACTTGAATCTCTCTCATCTTCAAAATTTAAAAGAAGAGCTAAATTTAAAATAACTTCATCCCCATGCAACGAAAGAAGTGTGCTACAACCATCAACATGGAATTTATCAATTTTTTTTTAAGAAAACATAAATGTATTTTGAGAAGATAAATCAATATTTCACAAGTTCATACAAACACATAACCAAAGAAGCATTGACTATAAACCGGAAGAGATGAGTTCAAAATCTACCAGAAAATCAGCTCACTGAAAGGTCCATTACAAGCTTTAGGGAAATTGTAGAGATATTGGACAAAGAGTGAAGAAGAACGAAGTATTAGTAAATAAAAAAATAGAGGAGCTTTTGCTTTTTGGTTTGCCTATTTACTTTATTGATCCTAGCTTGTCTTGGAGGAAATAAAACAAGACATTGAAAAGACAATTCAGGCAAAAGTATAGTAGTATAGCAATGTTGTATTATGGTACCTATTGAAACACACAGAGCATAGACTCTCTGTTCCTATGACGACCCCCTGTGACTAAATACAGTTGTATTTTTAGCATAAGCCTTGGGGTTAATTTGGGAATCTCAGCTTTTCTCTGTGCTTCATAATTATTGGACCTCAAGCTTTCTCCTTTGTACTTTCTAAAACACAAGCAGCCTTTTTTCAATGTCTTAAAAGTCGGACCCTATGAAATCTCTATTTCGCCCCCATTCTACTTTAACTCATGTGCTGGGCTGTAAGGTAAAAGGATCAAGTACCCCTCAAACTTGTGTCAAATTTCTTGCTACACACTTAGGGGTCGTTCGGTGCAATGTATTACTCCCTCCGTCCCAATTTATGTGGCACCATTTGATCGGGCACGGAGTTTAAGAAAATAGAGGTTGACCTTGTTAAGTATCAATTTTACCCTTGAAAAAGCAAGAGAGAGAAGATTTGAGTAATAAAAAAATTGTTGGTAGGTTTACAAGTATGTAGGGCCCAACAAGGGTAAAATAGAGATGATGCATTAAATAGTTGTCAAATAAGGAAAGGTGCCACTTATTTTGGGACAAACAAAAAAGGAAATGGTGCCACATAAATTGGGATGGAGGGAGTAACATTTAATACATGCACAAAATTCAGCGTTAACTTAGCGCAGCGTTCGGTTGGTTTTTGTAAAATTTTAATACCCGCATAAAATTAGTGCAACGTTTGGTTGCATTTTTGTATATCCCGCATTATTAATGCGGGAATCTATGTATTATTTAATGCGGGGTGGAAGGTGGTATTAATAATGTGGGTATTAATAATGCAGGTATTAAAATGTAAAATGACAAAATTAACCCTCATAATAATAAGGATATTTTAAAATTTTATTTAAGGAGTAAATAAATATTTTAAATAATAATATTTTTTGTTAATTTGTAATATATCAGTGATTCAAAAAATAATACCTACGCTATAATATAATACCCACATTATTAAACCCCACATAACTAATACCCGCATTAACAATACCCACATTATTAATACACACATTATTAATACCCACATTACTAATACCCGCGTAAAAGTTAATACCCGCGTAAAAGTAAAAGCAAACCGAACGACCCCTTAATGTTTGCGGTGGTCCTATCACGCCCTGAACTTGTTCGAAGTGTATTATTTTCTACGTTGGGAGCTGACCTATACAAGAAAGTAGGGGGTGGCACTAAACCGAAAAAATCGAAATACCGAACCGAACCGAACTAATTCGGTATTTCGGGTTTGGTATTCGGTTCGGTTCGGTCCAAGAAATTTTGAAATTTTGATTTTTCGGTTCGGTTTTCGATTTCGGGCAACCCGAAATTTCGGGACTCGAAAAAATCGAAGTTTTTTTTTTTTTTACATATATGCCATATATTTCCTAAATCTCTAAGTTACCCATTGTCAGTGAGTAACATGATTGTATATATTGACTGATTTAACTAAAGATTCTGTTATATTAACTTATATGATCATGCCAACTCAATCTCAATATTTAAGTTATCAGCTATATTTGACCTTAAAATATTACTCCATATATAATCGTATAATTTATACAGGTATTGAGAAAGGTTCCCAATTAAACAACTGATAAAGAACGCCAAATTTAATAGTAATTAACACGTAATTTTCCAATACATACATCATACCAACCGATCCGGATTTGGTTTAGTAAATTAAATTTATGTGATTTTTCACCTACTTTTACGGGAAGTGTAAGTACATTGAATTACAATGCTTAATTAACTTTTATGGGAAAAGGAAAATCTTTTACGTGAAGTCTTTTCCAAGAAAGAACTTTCTAGTACCCTTTAAATTAAAATTGACATTGCAATAGCTATTAATATTTCAAGACTTTTAATTTGTGCAGACTCCATTGACAGAGCAACTACTTTTTGTATTTCCTAAAAATATATATCAGCTCTTACAATTAAATTTGTATTTAGTTGAGTCTAAGGCGATCGTTTATATCTCAATACGACCGATTGATAGACAGTTTACGTTGACAAGTAGTCGATTTTCAGGGCATTAATTCGAACACAATGCAAATATCAATTTCGGAATAATAAAGATACAAATCCGATGTCGTAATTATAATGAGCTCAATTCGAAGGCAAATGTAATCAAATAAACGAAGACAAACAACGAATTCGCAGTTAACGATGATCAATTCTGACTTAATTTCGGGCGAGTTTTTACCGAAGATGATTTATACGTTTGTTTCGTTCGGTGCTGAATATACGAGTTTGACCAGATTCGATGACAAACTTAGATGTAATGACTAAAATACGATCGATGAGATATGTTTAATCAAATTAGCATTATGATCAGAATGTAATGATGACTATTCGTGTGATGCGTTCGATATTAATAAGCAGATTGGACAATGAACCAGTTATACGACCAAGTTTACGATAACATATTAACGGAGTCGACAACAATAAATTAATATATCGAACAATGGAAATAGCACGCAAACAACGAAATAATCAATAATAAGTAAATGGATGAAGCAGAAAAAGCTTATTGTATTGAATAATCAGAGGTTGATGTTTTGATGAAAGATGAATCCTTCTCCAAGTTCGAATCAAGCCACGATCCACGCTTAATACAATAGCAGCAATTGCGATGATAAGAATTTATGTGATAATGACAATATAATGGTAATAGTGTAGCTGATGAGTACAAAAGTGTCGTTTTTTTTTGTTCTAATGAACGTAAATCACAAAAGGGAAAAAATGGGTCCCATTTATAGATCAGTTGAGGCGTGGAGTTCCCAACCCTAAAAGAACTCCACTTCTTCACGTTTCTTCAGCAGTAACCCACGTCCCATGAAATGCGCTGGATTTGTTCCGATAAAAGTGGGATAAGATCAGCCAAAGTTATCTGCTAGAACAGCTGTCTTCGAAACGTTCCGATCTCAATACGACGTAATCGATCACACTGTTGACCGAAGCTGCTTCGTTCCGATCTCATCAGAAATGTCCTCGAAATCAATTATCATTTTGCCACATAATCGAATACGTTCTTTTTGTGATCGGACAGAAATCGACCAATACAGAGTCCCCCCACTTGTCAAGTCGTGTGTTCGTAAACCTTGGCAAGTGGCTTGAAATTTTAAGCGGGAAAACACGTGGAATATTTGCGTCCCTTCATTTTAAAACGTCAAGCTGTCACTTCAACTTCCCATCGCCGCACGTGTCAGAAATCGTGCGGGTCGCAGTTTTCATCGGTTTCCGATGCAATGATGGCTCTTGCTCTATAAATACCAACTTCAAAATCACTTTACAAACTTTACAACTTCCAAATCCTTCAAAATTCTCCAACTCTTTTAAGCAAATCTCAAGAACTTCTTACTGATTTTCATCAACCTCTGCTCCAGGTCTTTTAAGTTACTTGTTCAAATAGTCGATTTTGTGCTTTGACAATGTCTTCCTCTTCTCAAAATGTAACTTATGTTGAAATTACCTCTTCTGCGGCTGTTGCCGCCACAGCCCCGCCGCAGTCCGGCGCAATGGCGGAGCAGATTTCCACCGCCGCCGGCTCTTCAGTAGATAAGAAGGGCAAAAAACGAAAAGAGAGGAAAGTCAAGGACTTTGGCCCTAAAAAGTCATATTCGGAAATTCTTCCGAAGAAGTTTATTTACGAGAACGACTGCAAGGTCAGTGTTCAGAGCGAAGCGTAGAAGAATAATAAGAAGAACATTCCGATCGACTCAGTATATTGTGCGATCACGCCGGAATCGATACCACGAGTTCGAGAAGATTGTGGTTGGAAGGTTGGTGAAATCGATGTGATGTGTCCTCCGAGGAAATCGACTCTGGCTACCCACGTCGAAGGTCATTCAGTGGTATTGACATATCCCTTCACTATCGGCTTTGTCCTTCCAGTTGACAACGTAATCGAAGAATTTTGCAAGATGTACAATGTTTGCATCGGACAACTTTCTCCAGCTATATGGAGAACAGTGATAATCATGCGATGAATTGCGGAGAGGGCGGAGGTGGAATTGACACTTCGCCACATTCTCAATATCTATTTCCCTCGAGTTTATAAAAGATGGGTGATTAACTTGGCGAAACGAGGCCAGCGGGCCTTGATTTCTGACAACGATGACGACCTTCGAGGATGGGATCCACGTTTCGTTTTCATCCCAACGGAGCAATTGACCGCCCCTGGAAGGGAGCAGCTTCCAAGCACGTGGAACCGAACTCGTAAGCGTTTTGCCCTTTTTTTCTTTTATAAACTTGTAGCTTCAGTCTTAAAAAATCTTATCTTCCCATTTTCAGCCGACAAAGTCTTGTTCGACCAAGTCGCCGACATCATACCGTGGCTGATCAGAGTGCTAGATAAGACGACCAATGACCAGAGGGCTTGGAAATCGGTCGCAGCTCTGAAGGCCCTTAAAGCCAAAAATCATGGTGAGTTTTCTCCCTCGAATTTGTATTGAACTTGTAGCCTGATTCGTTCCTTCGCTGATTTTAATTTTCATAGGCATCACAGGTGCCGGAGGTGAGCCTAGCAACGAGGAAGTTGAAGTCGAAGGCGGCGAGAAAGTCGATGACGTTCCTCCTCCGAAGAAGAAGAAGAAGTCCTTTCAAGATTTGAGGAGCAAGTATTTGCCCAAGGTAGTGGAAAAAGGGCAACGGGGTAGCTCATCGGCTAAGCCCCAAATCATTGAGGGTGTGATTGCTGGAACAAGTTCAGCAATTGCAGCGGTGAAAGCAGTCGAAGGAACGACTTCGGTTATTGACATCGAGGAAGAAGAAGCTGGGGACGAATTGGGATCTGACTGATTAGTGAGGCGTCCCAAAAAATCTGTAAGGGAAAGACTCCAGGAGACAGCCTTCCAACTTAAAGTGGCTGAATAGGGAGATCTTTCAGTCGATGATTATCACCTCTCCCCTGTAGCCGAAGAAGTCAATTCGGGCTCAGGAGGCTTGCCCAGCAGAGAAGGTGCCATCGTTTCTTTGGGCGTTGTGCCTGAGGCTCGAGGGGCAATGATTGAGGCCTTTGATCAGGAACTCGAGGGAAGAGATCCAGCAAAAGGAAAAATTCCAGCTTTGGATCGGCCGATAGCGACGACGAAGTCCAAATACGATGAAGAAATTGGATCATCGTTCTTCGGTGCGGATCATGCTGACCCGATCGTACCTCTTCCTCGAGGTGAAGAGGCTGCTGCATTCGCTGCTTTGGGCGAATCTGAGACATTGGGTGATAGATCGCTAACAATAACAGTGACGTCCAATGTCGATTTGCTTAGATGCCCAAAGCAGCTTGCGGATTACCTGTTCGATGTCATTGGCCCAATGGAGCAAGCTCGACTGAATACGCATGAAGACCTGAGCTTACCTTCACAGATTTCCTTTGGCGCCTTCAGGGTAAAGATTTCACTTTCTTCCTTCACTTTGCGTAAACTTCTTTGTTCTCTTTTTCCCTTTTTTGACTTTCAATTGTGACTTGTTTTCAGAATTGCATAATGGCGATCGAGACCGCCGATCGAATTCGCCAACTTCAGGATGGGGCCAAAGTTTTAAACGAGCAAATCGTTCATCTTACTTCGGCTGGGGAGGAACTGCATCAGAAGCTGAAAGCTGCGGAGGCTAAGTATGCTGAACTTTTAGCCAACTTCGACAAGAACATGAAGGAGCATGCCCTTCGTCAATCGGAGTTTGAGTCCCAAATTCGAGCTTTGAACGAACAGCTAAGCGAGCATGAAGCCAATGCTGATTTGAAAGTGGCCGAACTCAACTCTGCTTTGGAGAGCAAAGATCGGGAGCTGGCTGATATGTTCGAGGAGCTGAATGCCCTTCGTAAAGGCAACGAAGACTTAAAGGTTCAGGCTGACAGTCTATCGGAGAGGAACCTGTTGCTTCAAAAGGAATCCAACATCTTAAGGTGCGATCTCGAGGAAGAGTTTGAAAAGAAAAAGGATCTAATCCTTGTCGAATAGAGGCGCGATGTCCTTAGAGAGATGTTGGATATGAATATTGATGTTCCTACTGAACTGAATGATACCGTTGCTATTGTGAGGTTGGCTCGCAAAGATCTGGGCCTCCCAGCAAGTTCCTCCGATGAAGGTTCCGATGGGAATGATGAATGAGATGGAGCTGTTTTCGACTGGTGGTTTTAGTCGTTTTTTAATTTTGATGTAATGCGGTCGTTTGACCAACCTATGTAAATATTTTTTTAATGAATGAATTATTTTTGATTCCTCTTATCACTATGTTGTTTTTCGAAGATAGTTTAATTTAAACGTTCGGAAGTTTTAATGTTGAGCGACAGTCGTCGGAAAAAAAATGTGATTGGGGCCCAATGTTTAGTGTGTAGTAAAGAGTGACGTCTCACTTTTACGTAGTGCACTCTTCGAACTTCTCTAGGTTCGGAATGAGAAATTATTTTGAATACTTTGTAAAAAGTTAGAATTGTAAAATTCGCCAATGCAGAGACCGGAAACACGAATTGACAAGTAAAAGGGCGTAAGATGACAACGAATGAGAAAATTCATCAATGCATAGGCCGACAACACGAGTCAGCAAATGTAAAAGTCGTAAAAATGTCCAAGTGTTGTATATCATTGAAATGTTGGCCGCTATCGGGCGTTCGATATATTTTAGGATCGGTTGATTCGATCGGTTACATAATGTGGCCGTTTGAGGGCATGAGATCTTTGATCGCTAATGGATCGTTTACATATTACATGACTTATCCAAACGAATAAACCCCAGCTTCGAGTAAAGGCGTTAAGGTTTGGAGCCTTCGACAGGCTTGGATCTCTAGTTCAATTTGAAGTACGAACGAGTCCCCAGTTCGAGCGAGCGTTGGGATCTTGAACTCTTGTCGAATTTTGAACGAGTCCCCAGTGTTTTTCAATCGACTTCATTTCCACCTTCGATGAGGAGTCCCCGATTCCTGGGCAGTCCCCAGTCTTCGAGTGTATGATCATTCAACTAACTCCATCCCCCCAGTGTTCGGGTGTGAAGAATGAGCAGTCGAACACTGGTCCTCGACTTCGACACCTGAAATGAAGTCATTGAAAGACAAACATCGAAAGAGCCGTTATAGATGAAGACCACGTTAGAATGTTCGTCAGACTTATCGACCCCGATATGAGCGTTTCGAGCTCATGTGTTTGTGGGTGATGTTTGTCATCATTTGATTCCAACTATGCCTATCATATA
The DNA here is from genome assembly GCA_037355625.1 of Petunia x hybrida. Taxonomy (NCBI): domain Eukaryota; kingdom Viridiplantae; phylum Streptophyta; class Magnoliopsida; order Solanales; family Solanaceae; genus Petunia; species Petunia x hybrida. Next base: position 4,048,062 of record JBBBVM010000008.1, read on the forward strand.
AAAATGTTAGTATCAAGATAATCAATTAAAGTGCGCCCGATTGAGGGGAAATGAAAATTATGCAAGTAAAAAATGAAATTCGATTGTACGATACCATAGGTTTTAGAAGTAATATTTCTTCAATTGTGTGATGTTCCAACTGAAGTCAACCGGCTTGGAGTCCATTGTTTCGAGTTGGTATGAACCTTTTTCCGATTACTGCTTTGACCCGATAGGGTCCTTCCCAATTTGCTTCCAGTTTTCCTTCGTTGGGTTCATCCTTCTTCGGTCTTCTGATCCTTAGTACATAGTCACCTACATTAAAAGATCGATACCTGATTTTTTGTTGAGGTAATTTTCTGCCCTTTATTTCTGTGCTTGTATTCGAACGAACGCCATATCCCTTTTTGCCTCGATCAGGTCTAAATCTATCAACATAGCTTCTTTGTTTGACTCTTCGGTGGAGTGAGCGAACCGAAGATTGGGTTGCCCAACTTCCACCGGAATCAATGCTTCTGCTCCGTAGACAAGTGAGAACGGAGTTTCCCCGGTGCTATGTTTCACCGTTGTTTGATGGGCCCACAGCGCCCCGGGGAGTTCGTTCGGCCAGTTGCCATTTGATTCATCCATCCTTTTCTTTAAATACTCAATTAAAGTCTTATTGGAAGACTCAGCTTGTCAGTTAGCACTGGGTGATAAGTTGTTGATGCAATCCGCTTAATCCCCCACTTTTCGAAAAAAGGTTGTAATTCGTCTCCCCACGAACTGCTTGCCGTTGTCGCTTGTGATCTCTTTCGGGATCCCAAAACGACAAATAATATTTTGGTGAATGAACTTGATGACTTCCTGTTAACGAATTTTAGCCAAAGCAATTGCTTCTACCCACTTAGAAAAATAATCCGTAAGAATTAAAATAAACTTTACCCCACCGGGCGCTGTTGGAAGCAGCCCGACCAAATGCATTCCCCATTTCATGAACGGCTACGGGGATGTGACCGAATGAAGTGGCTCTGCTTGTTCATGTATGAGGTTGCCAAATCGTTGACACTTGTCACATTTACGAACGAAGTCTTTGGCATCATCTGCGATCGTTGGCCAATAGTATCCAGCCCTGATTATCTTTCGAACCAACGACTTGCTGCCGGAGTGATTACCGCATTCCCCTTCGTGAACTTCTTTCAGCACGTAACTCGTTCCATCTGGTCCCACACATTTCGTTAAAGGGCCACCGAACATTCGCCTGTAGAGTTGGTTGTCTACGAGGCAATATCTGGCCGCCTTAGCTTTAAGTGATCGGGCAGATTTTTTGTCGTCGGGAAAGGTGGCTGCCTGCAAGTAAGACAAATATGTGTTTCTCCAATCCCAAGTGTGGTTAACATTGTTTACCTCTTTGATGCTTCGACAAAGTGGAGATACGAACAAATGAACCACCGTTTCGTCGAGTTTTCCATCGATAGTTGCTGCAGAACCAAGGTTGGCTAAGGCGTCTGCCTCGATGTTGTCTTCCCTCGGTATCTGAGCTATTTTCCATTCTTGAAAAGAAGTTAGAAGATTTTGTACTTTTTCGAGCAGCTGCTGCATCCTCGAATCTCGAACACAAAGATCGCCTTGGATTTGATTTACCACCAATTGAGAATCACTTTTGATGTCTAGTCGTTCAACTTTCAAGTCTTTTGCGATCTTTAAACCTGCAGCGAGGGCCTCATATTTGGCCTCGTTGTTAGTCTTTGCATGTAATTTGATCGCATACTTGAGTTTCTCACCGGTAGGTGCTATCAACAGGATTCCGAGGCCAGTTCCTTTCACATTTAAAGCTCCATCGGTGAACATTATCCAGACTCCGGGATCTGGATCTCTCATCATTAACTCTTCCTTATATGCTTTCGGGAAGATATGATGTCGTATTCACTTAGCTCGACCGCCCATTCCATCAATCGACCAGAAAGATCTGGCCGATGTAAAACATTTCGCAATGGAAAGGTAGTTATAACAGATATTGAATGACAATGGAAATAAGGTCTTAGCTTTCGTGCAGCAGTGACTAGTGCAAGTGCTAGTTTTTCTAGATGTGGATACCTTGTTTCTGCGTCTAACAATGTTTTACTAACATCGCAAACGAGGACAGCGCTTACCGCAACATCGGAAACGGCCAAGTAGACCAGCAACATTTCTCCTTCGATTGGCTTTGATAGAAGTGGAGGGTTGGACAAATACTGCTTCAGTTCTTTGAGAGCCTTTTTGCATTCTGGTGTCCAATCAAAACTTTTGTTTTTCCTCAGCACCGAAAAGAACTTGTGACATCGTTCAGATGACCTCGAGATGAACCTGCTGAGATAGGCTACTCGGCCAGTCAGCTGCTGAACTTCTTTCACCGTTGTCAGGTCTTCGGAAATGCTTTCGATCGCCTTGATTTTGTCTGGATTGGCCTCGATTCCTCTTTGCGATACGATGAATCCCAAGAACTTGCCGGATCCGACCCCGAACGCGCATTTCTCCGGGTTCAATCTCATGTTGAAGCACCTTAATATCGTAAAAGTTTCCTCCAAATGACTCAAATGATCCTTCTTTTCTAAAGATTTAACCAACATATCATCGATATACACCTCCATCGTTTTTTCGATCAAATCTTTGAACATGGTGGTAACTAAACGTTGATAAGTAGCCCCAGCATTTTTAAGGCCGAAGGGCATAACTGTGTAACAATAAGTCCCCGTGTCCGTGATGAACGAAATTTTTTCCCGATCTATTGGATCCATCGAAATTTGATTATAACCTGAATAAGCGTCCAAGAAACTCAACATTTCGTGCCCTGCCGTCGAATCAATCAATCTGTCGATGTGAGGCAGTGGGAACGAATCTTTTGGGCAAGCTTTATTGAGGTTGGTATAATCGACACATACTCTCCACTTGCTATTTTTCTTCGGCACTACGACAGTATTTGCAAGCCATTCTGGATACTTAACCTCTTTAATAAACCCATTCGTTAACAATTTCTCTACTTCATCGTTGATTACTTTCTTTCGGAATCCTCCATTCGGCCGTTTCTTTTGCTTTACCGGCCGATGCTTTGGATCGACGTTTAATTTGTGTGTGGCAACCTTTGGATCGATCCCCACCATATCCGCATGGGACCAAGCAAAATAATCAGAATTATTCTTGAGAAAGGATATGATTTTTGCTCTTACCTTGGGATCCAATTCTGCTCCCACGTAGACTTTCCGATCAGGCTTATCATCGAATAACATTACTTCTTCCAATTCTTCTATCGTAGAGTCTCCGGCTTTTTGTTTGTATGGTTCTCTAACGCATGAAGGAATCGGTGCGAATTCGTCTTCGACTGCGGACTCCGCTAACTGTACTCGTTGAGCACATGACGGAGTCGCAGTGAAGTCTTCAGCCACGGATTCCGCTAACTGTGATTGCTACTTTCGAAAGCCATCCGTAACAGCTATTGAGTAACATTTTCGAGAAGCTTGCTACTCACCTCTTATTTTACGAATTCCCCATGGGGTAGGGAATTTTACAACCTGATGTAGAGTCGATGGGACTGCTCCCATGGCATGGATCCATGGTCGACCCAGTATCACGTTGTACACCATCTCGCCTTTCATCACTTGAAATGATGTCTCACTTTCAACGCCTTCCGCATATGTCTTAATCATGATTTCTCCAACGGTCACTTCGCTTGAATTATTGAAGCCCGATAAGACCGTTGAGCGAGGTACGATCTTATCGCTTAACTGCAACTGTTCAACTACTCTTGAATGTATTATGTTAACCGAACTTCCAGCATTAATTAACACCCTCTATACGTCGGCATCGTCGATCCTCATCTTTGCCACTAATGTATCGTGATGGGGATGAATCCTTTCATCGAAGTCGAAATCCCGAACACAATCTCATCGTTCATATCATCCCGCGTTAGTTTTTCTCGTGTGAACGAGACCTTTGCATACTTCTTTATAGTGTAAGTCACTCCACAAAAGTCATCTCCTCCGGTGATAACGGTCACCGTTTTCCTAGGAGCAGGAGGTTTTGGCGGCTCATCATCCTTTTTCTTATTAAAATTGTTTCGTCCTCTTTCAGTCAATAATTCCACCAAATGCCCCTTCTGTAGCAAGCTGGCCACTTCGTATCTCAACGCCTTACATTCTTCCGTCGTATGGCCGAAGTCATGATGAAATGCACACCATAGATTTTCATCCCTTGTGTTTGGATTTGTTTTTATACGACCTGGAAACTTCACGACCTTATCACCCATCCCCTTAAAGTGATTCACCAAATTCAGTGTCGATATGCAAAAATTGTACTCCGTCACTTTTAGAGGCAGTGGTCGATCTTTTGGAATCGAAGATGCATTCGACTGCCCCCTCTTCGGTTGATTCATCGAGCTACCAGCTTCGTGGTTGTTGCTCCCCATTCGAGGGAAACTGTAGGGTTCCCATCGTTGGTCCCTGTAGTTTCGCCTATCGTTCTCAACTCTCCGTGATGGTGGTCGATCATACTGATGATTATTCCGGGCTAGCTGCAACTCCTCCTCCTCAGCCCTAATCCTAAGTTCGCACTCACAATATAAATTGTCGAACGTCCATGCATTGACTTCCCTAAGACGATCTTTCAACTTCAGACACGCCTCCGTCGAATCAGTGCGCAAGTTATTAGCAAAAGTCAAACAAGCCCACCTTTCCTCGAGATTTGGGATGTGAATCTTTTCATCATTAAATCGTTTCACAAATTGTTTGATAGTTTCCCCGGGCCGCTGCTTAACGTTCAAGATATCTTCCCCCTCGGCTCTATCTTTTTTGCTCCAGTATGTGATCGAATGAACTTAGCCGCCATATCTTCGAAATTTAATATCTCGTTTTCAGGTAGCTGCAAATACCACTTCAGCGCTGCCCCTTTCAACGTTTCACAAAACTTCTTAAGACTAACTGAATTGATCTCTTTCGAAGTCAGGTCGTTCGCCCGAACTGCAACCGAAAACATGTCAATATGATCCCTTGGATCTGTAGTTCCATCGTATTTCAAACTTTCTGGTAACTTGAATGTTTTAGGAATGGGTAGTGGGGCTGCACTTGGCGGAAACGGACGCTTTGAAATTGATTTCTTGGCGACTTCGTCTGTTAACTTCGGAACACCTGGCAATTTCTCCATAAATTATTTTATCTCATTGAACTTGTTATCCACTGTGTCATTATGCAGAGTTTGCATCGTAGCCAACATCCTTACTTCTGTCGTAACGGAGGCCGGAGCTCCCATAGCCACGGCGGTCGTACCCGATCCTCCAGATCCGACCCCCGCTGCAAGTCCCCCTGTTACGGCGCCCTGAGGAACCGAAGTCGGAATGCTTGCGGGGGGTGTGATCGGGGAGGTGGGTGCTCTGTTTCCGATAGAGCTAGACAGGATCTTCAACTGTTCTTGTATCATTTCGAACTGAGCATCATGCCTTCTCAAATACGCCATCAATGCCGCATTCGTATCTCCTGACTCAGTTTCGACTGCGGGTTCCTTACCGGGTCGTCGTCCTTGAGGCGCGTTCGATTGTGAACCAGTAGGAATGTCTTCCTGAATCGGATCCTGCTCGTGATTGGTTGACTCATCGACCGCTTCAACGTTGGTCGGAACATGAACCCCGTCATTGGGATTGAGCTGTTGTTGACTGTTCAGAGCGGTGGTGACATCGATATTACGTTCATCTGCCATTTCAAGACAAAAAGAAAACAAACGTAAGTAGTATCAAACGATTCAAATTTTGAAATAAATCGATTGCCTAGACCCCACAGTGGGCGTCAAATTGTATTTCCTAAAAATGCATTTCAGGTCTTACAATTAAATTTGTATTTAGTTGAGTCTAAGGCGACCGTTTATATCTCAATTCGACCGATTGATAGACAGTTTACGTTGACAAGTAGTCGATTTTCAGGGCATTAATTCGAACACAATGCAAATATCAATTTTGGAGTAATAAAGATACAAATCCGATGTCGTAATTATAATGAGCTCAATTCGAAGGAAAATGTAATCAAATAAATGAAGACAAACAACGAATTCGCAGTTTACGATGATCAATTCTGACTTAATTTCGGGCGAGTTTTTACCGAAGATGATTTATACATTAGTTTCGTTCGGTGCTGAATATATGAGTTTGACCAGATTCGATGAAAAACTTAGATGTAATGACTAAAATACGATCGATGAGATATGTTTAATCAAATTAGCATTATGATCAGAATACAATGATGACTATTCGTGTGATGCGTTCGATATTAATAAGCAGATTGGACAATGAACCAGTTATACGACCAAGTTTACGATAACATATTAACGGAGTCGACAACAATAAATTAATATATCAAACAATGGAAATAGCACGCAAACAACGAAATAATCAATAATAAGTAAATGGATAAAGCAGATAAAGCTTATTGTATTGAATAATCGGAGGTTGATGTTTTGATGAAAGATGAATCCTTCTCCAAGTTCAAATCAAGCCACGATCCACGCTTAATACAATAGCAGCAATTGCGATGATAAGAATTTATGTGATAATGACAATATAATGGTAATAGTGTAGCTGATGAGTACAAAAGTGTCGCTTTTTTGTTCTAATGAACGTAAATCACAAAAGGGGAAAAAGGGGTCCCATTTATAGATCAGTTGAGGCGTGGAGTTCCCAACCCTAAAAGAACTCCACTTCTTCACGTTTCTTCAGCAGTAACCCACGTCCCATGAAATGCGCTGGATTTGTTTCTTTAAAAGTTGGATAAGATCAGCCAAAGTTATCTGCTAGAACAGCTGTCTTCGAAACGTTCCGATCTCAATACGACATAATCGATCACACCGTTGACCGAAGCTGCTTTGTTCCGATCTCATCAGAAATGTCCTCGAAATCAATTATCGTTTTGCCACATAATCGAATACGTTCTTTTTGTGATCGAACAGAAATCGACCAATACACTTTTGCATTGAGTACCAAGTTGAAGATGATCGTTATGAACTTTACGACATTTACTTCTTCAATGACCGAATCCTAACAACAGTGACTCATGATCCAGACATAGTTACTGATTGGATCGATGAAGTCGAGTCCATGCACCAACGTCGTCTACATCGTCTCATTGTTGGGCTTGATATCGAGTGGCGACCTAGTTTTAACCGTTCCCAACAAAATCCAGTTGCAACTCTACAGCTTTGTGTTGGACGCCGCTGCCTGATCTTTCAACTCCTTTATTGCGATTATATACCTGATGAGTTAATGGATTTCCTCGGTAACTCTAATTATGCCTTTGTTGGTGTAGGAATCAAGAATGATGTTGAGAAACTTGAGGAAGATTATGAGATTAGTGTGGATAATGTGGTTGATTTAAGGCATGTGGCTGCTGATGTTTATAGTATGAGGGGATTGAGGTATGCTGGGTTGAAGACTTTGTGTGAAGTTGTGCTTGGAAGAGAGATTGAAAAACCAAGGCATATTACTATGGGAAGGTGGGATAATGAAATGTCTTAGTGTAAAAATCATTCATAGCACAATTATCTAAATTGCGACGTTACAAAATTACATCAGTGCCAAGTGACGAAACCAATAATTTTGCTAAGAGTGTTTATGAATTTTTAAAATTTAATAAATATCAAGTAATACTCCTATTTGACTTATGTATACAATTATAGTTTTTTAGTATCAACTTTCACTGATTGTAGCTCCGCCATGATAATACCATACTGTACGAAGGGGGCGAATAGTTTCATTTCTTGTAATTAGTCATACTTTTATTACTAATTTTGTTTTAGCTAAAAGAAATTGAAAGAAATGAGAAGTGAGAGAACCAAATTATGGTGTGGTCGAGGGGACCAAATTATCCTAGTTAGTAATAGACCATAAATTTTCTTGTTCGGGCTTTTTTTTTTTTTTTTGCCATAAAATTTGGTTTAAACCGAAACACCGATGTACTGAACCGAAATATCGAACTAAAAAACCAAATCGAACCGAATTATAACAATTACGGGTTTTTCTACACTTCAAACCGAACCGAAAACCGAAATACCGAACCGAAGTTTCAAAAAATCGAACCGAAGTACCGAATACCCACCCCTACAAGAGGGTGTACATACTAAACAAGAGCGCGTCAGCAGCAAAATAAAAAGGCAGAGTTTATGTCCAAAGCCCACGTGGCTGTACTTAGACCTTTATTATAATAAACCCTTCACCATCTTAACGCCTAAATTGAAAGAAAATATATGAACTCCATTTCCTTCTTGGATTTAGTCATTTTCAAAGAGATTTGAAGCTCAAAATCAGAGGCAACTTTAGTATTCTTGGTTGATTTGAAGGCAAAGGTGGGGCTCAAGGCGAGGCGTTTTACTTATAATGCAGCGAGGCGTAAGCCTCAAGACGTGGGGCGTAAGTCCCATGGATCTTACTTTTTAATTAATTTTAAATTAATAAAATAGCATAATGAGCCAAAAAAATATCAAAAGTATTAAAAAAATTAAAAATAAGTAAAAACATTATAGAAACAAAAGATCTAACATTTTTAACAATTGTAAGAAATTGAATAATGTTACAGTTTTTATGAGATACAAATAAACCATAACGCCTTAACTTTCAAACAATTAAAAATAAAAATTTGTTATTATAAAAAGTGAATAAACAATAAATATTTATTACTATTATAATTGAAAATATTAATTCTTCATTAATAAATATAAAATGGCTTCTAAATTACAAATTAATTGAAGTCTAACAATTTTGAGTGACAGAAATAAAACATGAAGATCAATAACAAGTAATGATGTTATAAACATCGGCTATAGTTTTTTAGATTAAGTATACAGATGATATTCACCCTTATAATATTCTCAATTATAATACATGTAATATTATATCTCGTTAATTGAGTTATACTCAATTTTTGAATTTTTATAGATGAATATAACTTCATTTTTAAAGAAAATTGTGGATGAACAATCTTAATTAGAGAATTGGGCAGATCATTTGCATAGGTTCTATAATGCGAGTTCCGAGCGTTGGGCGTGCTCTGGGCGCATCGTCGGGCGCTTGAGGCGTAAGCCTCACGGATCTAAGCCCCGCCAGAGAGTCTCAGGGCCTTTTGCTGGTGCCCCGCCCCGAGGCGAGTCCCGGGCGAGTCCCAAAACTGCCTTTTAAAATAGAGTTTGAAGGTAAGAACATCTCTTTTATTTTTATTCCTTCTATTTTTACATAAATTATATCTTAGGGTCTTATAATTTCTTTCCCAAATATGTAGTAGGGTTACCAATGGCATCAATTAACATGAATAAAATTTGCAAGGATGAAGCCAACCCAATGCTGAATGTTTTTGTGCGATGCAAGTATGGTGTACTTCTGCAGTTGCAGACATCTTGATCCAAAAAAATCCAGGTAGAAGATTTTGGTCTTGCCTCTATTTTGGTGAAAGAAATTACAATTTTTTTGTTGGAGAGACGACGAAGTCGATGAAAGATCCAAGTTTAGTATTCCAAGGTTGGTGAACAAAATAAAAGAGTTGGAAGAAAAATTAGCATATTATGAAAGTGTGAAGGTTAATTCAAGTGAAATTGAAAATTCAACAGTGAAGAAGAAGAAGAAGAGCAGCCAAAGTTGTAGCAACAAACTGATTTGGTGTCTTATTTTATGTACTTTTCTTATACTTATTAGGAGGCAAATGCAAGGAACAAGGATGAAGTGTGACTTAATGAAATTGCCATAGAATTTCTCTGTTGTATGTTAGTGTATTGGCTACTTTTAATGTGAAATAAAATTTTATATTTTCCTATGTTTGTGTTCTATTTGATACATGAGCACATTATCTTTGATCCATCCATACTTATCTTACACTTATCCATTCCATTGTAAAGAATTCACCAGCTTTAGTTACTAGACTACCACTATGGTTGCTCCCTTCAAAATGAGTAGAATTGGAAGGTTCTACAATGGTTGCTCCCATTCATGTTCTAACGTGTTTCCTGCTCATTTTCTCAAGTCAAAATTTAGTTTTGTAGTGGAACTCACATGACCAAATAGTTACAGATAATAAACTAAATTGAAGAAAGTGGGAAGAGGTCCATATTTATAGAGGAGTCAACTTAACAGGATATCATTCCAATTCTAAGAGTATTTACATTGACAAATGCATACAAAATGTGCAGTTCCACTTAGAACCAACAAAGAGATCCTTCATTCGTAAGAGATCCTTCATTCGTTGTTATTCGCTACCAGTAATTGTAGTTATTTACAGCCATTACATACCTTTATACCCAAGTTGCCTTTACAGATCACGATCACTATCTTCCAGCAGCGGATACTATAGACCTCTTCACATAATAACTTAAATAAAATTTATATGGAACATCGAAAGCAGGCACGGTATCCCACTGATCGACTATGGTATACAAACATGGTCCGATTTGAAGTATCAACCAAGCGGCCAAATACAAATACAAATATCAAATAGTGAGACATTTATGGTCTCAGACGCCCAACAGACATGAGTACAAATTCAAGCCACTATTATTTTAATCTAGCTAAATATATCAAACAAAATAATTCAAACTCATTTCAACAGACCTGAGTACAAACTCATTTCTACTTAAGCTCTGGCGGAGAATATTGGTCAATCTCTGCCCACAATGTTGGTATTGGAACCTTAGTAGCTGAACAACACAACACATTAGGGACTCATGACTTCAAAAATGGAAACAACCAACCTATTATATTAGGAAAACTTAGTCTTGAGACTGCACAAAATTATGAAATCCTTCTCCGAAACAGGAAGTAGAAGTGAGCTTTTAATGGATGATTTTGTAAAGCACTAGGAAAGTACAGTTACTCTCTCTCTTTCTCTTTCGCTTTCTCTATACACACACATTACATGCATACACAAACTCAAATACACACACATAGATAGTGGAATGATGCATGGGTAGATTATATAACGACCTCTCAGAGGCTAAAGCGATATATCCTTTGCTAACTAGAATACCAATATTCAGACATCCCATTTAACCTAAACGAAAGAAATAAAGGGAGGATAAATGGGAAATGATAAATGAAATAGCACATAAGTAATAGCGGCAGGTAAATGCTGCAATTTCATAGCCAGACGAGTTCTCAAAAATACTGGAAACATAAGTGATAGTAGCAACTAAGCAAAACCAAAGTAGTTACTAAGAAAAACCAAAGTAGTTCCATAGCAAAACCAGTAAATGCTGCAATTTCTATGGCCAAAGGAGTTCTCAACAATACTGGAAACATAAGTAATAGCAGCAACTAAGCAAAACCAAAGTAGTTTCATAGCAAAATCAGTAAATACTGCAATTTTCATAGCCAAACGAGTTCTAAAAAATACTGCTATAATCCTAATACCTTAACCACTAATAACAATTTCCATAGTCAAAGAAGTACCAAAAATATTGTAATTTTCATGGCATCTAAATAGCAAAAATAGTTTACTACAAACTTTATAATTTCCATGGCACTTGGTGTTGTGAAGAACTGGTACTTTGGGTTGATCTTGCTTGAATAATGTGTTGTCCCCTTATTTCTTGAAGCCTTTTCGAAGTGATTACTAGTTTTCCTTTCCATTTCACTCCACTAGCTGCTTTGAAACCAACATCTCCAGTAACATTAGCTGAGCTTGTAATATTTCCACCAGTGTTGATAAATCTGTTGCTAGACATTCCAGGCTATAAAAGACAACAAATTTTAACTTAGTCTTCAATTTAGAAAGTAAAATAGGACATAAAAAACAGTGAGTCGCTTACATTATAAGTTGTAAATCCATTTTCAGCTACCATCACACCAAGTTCTACTATTCTTGGCCTCTTATATGGTGTTGTTGATGTTGTATGTGCTGGTGCAGATGTTGAACTATTCACATTAGAAGCCTCATTAACTGATTTCTTAGGTCTTCCCCTTCCCCTACTTGTAGCAGGAACCTCTCTTCTTGTTGCAGTCTAACATTAAATACAAGCGTTAATAAGTAATAAATTAATTATTAGAGGTAAGCAATGAAGTATATACTAAGTGTGTATTGCCTTTCTTGTGCCCCTTCCCTTGGCTGAGCTTGATGATCCTGCATTCACATATGAAGATCCAGCTCCATCACCTTTTGGACACCCTCTCTTATTATGTCCCATACTCTTGAAAATGCTACAAGTCATACCAAGTCCGCTCCTAGTTAACTTACCAGACTTTTTGGTTTCATTGGCTTCCTTTCTTCTTACCTTTTTAGGCCTTCCAAGCATACTTTTGACCGCAGGTGGTGCAACAGTAGGATTATTTGAGTCAGGCCACATTGCCATGTTATGAACAGGTTCAAGAAAGTGAGAATATGTCATCAAGTATGTATCTCTACTGTAGCAACTATCAATGTAATTAGCAGGTTCTAAGTTCCTATGATACATGTCAGTAATAGCATGTGCGCAAGGGATCCCCTTGAGCATCCAAGATCTACAAATACAAGTCTACCTTACTAAATCCACTTTATGCTTATATCTTTCCTCTAGAACCTCAAATCCTATATCTCCATTCCAATCAAGAAAACACTCCATTGACCTATCAGCATTCTGCTCTAAAGTCTTCATTGCCATTGGTGAGAATTCTGTATCCCAGCCTTGTTCAAAAGCCCTCAATTGTCCAATTCGAGTCATCACCCTGATCCTTATCTCTTCTAGCATGGTAATTATGGTTTTGCGCCTTACTTGTAGTATCCAAGCATTGAAGCTCTCTATCATATTGTTGTCAATTGAGTCACATTTCACTTCTTCATTGAAATAGACCTTACACCATGTCTCCTGATTATAATATAACAAGTCTTCACAAATTTTATCACTATCACCAAGCAGCCTCAATGATGCCAGATTTGCTTTATATTCTGCCTCAAAAGAACTCCTAGCACACTTCCAGAAAGTGTTTCTTTTTTGAAGACCTTTCCAAAACTTTGACCACTCTGCTAGAATGTGCCTGGCACACATCCTATGCTCACATACTGGTAACAAGTCCTTAATAGCTACATACAATCCCTGCAAAACATATAAGATTATCCATGTAATACAACAACAAATCCGGAAGAATAATTAAATAAAAAAAATCAAGGAAACAAGAAAAATTGTACCTTTTGCGTGTCTTGTGATAACAGTGACATTGCAACCATCTCTTAAGCCTAAATCTTATTTCAAAATGGTAACAAACCATGTCCAGGTGTTCTTGTTTTCATACTCCACCACAGCCCAAGCAAGAGGTAACATTTGGTTGTTGCCATCCTTAACCACAACAACTAATAATTGCCCTTTAGTTACTTTCTTTAAGAAACAACCATCTAATCCTATACCCTTTCTACACCCCAAGAATGCCTTCTTTAAAGCCTCAAAATAAATATAAAAACTTTAAAAAACTGGCTGCCTAGAATCATCAGGTTCACCAAGTTTCACTACACAAGTGCTCCCAGGATTGGATAGCAATAATTCATCTCTATAATCAATCATTTTGCCAAACTCAGCAATATGATCTCCCATAATTTGCTTCAATACTATAGCCCTTGCTCTCCTGGCAGTTGTTTTCCCAACATGCACTTTCAACTTCCTCCTCATATGCCGTTGAAACTGGAATATCCTTATATTTGGTTGTTCATTTATTCTATATTTGAAAACCTTGACCAAATGCCTTGAATTGCATAACTGAATCCTGTTTGTCTTGATACACTTGTGTTTTGGCTTGTATGTTTTTAAAATGAAATCATTAGTTGTGCTATCAGCACTTGCATATAAAACATACGGGCAACCTTTTCTACATCTTACTCTTAACTCTTTTACGCTCATTCACATGCATCTCTAACTGAACACCCTTTTGGATTGCATATCTTGTTACTGCCTCTCTAAAATGCACATCACTCTAAAAAACCATACCCAGCTGCCATATTACATTTTTAGCTAATGGATAAAAAAGGATCCTCTACCTAGCAGCCTTTCTTTGTGGTGTATTTGCACTCCCTTGCTCCTCATTGTCAACCCAACACTCATCTGTATCAGTTTCAAAGCTACACGCATCAGAACTATCATAATAGGGCTCATCACCACCTATCTTCCCATTTAGATTCTTTTTACTAGATCCCTCTTCCTCAAACCCCATATCTGATCCAGCTTCACCTAATGGTACCTCTTTAGGGTCAGGTTCCCTTCTTTCCTTTCTTTTTCTTCTTTGATAAGATATCTGAACATTCCTAAATATTTTGTATTCATCATGCACATCACTTCCATAATCCTGCTCACCTTCTTCAAATAGCTCATTATGATCAGATTCAAAACTGTTTTCTCTTGAATGATCAAATCCAGCATCAGAGAAGTCATCACTAACTTCAACTTCCCCTACATCTGGTGCAGAAGTTGTTGAATCAGCAGCTCCATATTTTTTATTCACATCCCCTTTAGTTGTTGAGACTTCTTCAAAATTCACAACCCCATTTTCAAAGTTCTCAGCCCTTTTTTCAAAGTTTCCAACCCTTTTTTTTAGAGTTCTCAACCCCTTTTTCTTTATTCACAGCCTCTTTAGTTGCATATTCTATTTGTTTTGGGACCACCACTGGTTCTTCAACTAAGTGGGAGACATAAAGGTCCAAAGTATCCCCATTTTTCAAATACTGGCAAATTCTTGAGATCTCCTTATCACTTTGGATATCTACCACAATGCCACTGTTAGGTGTCTTCAGACTAAATGAACATGTGCTTGTCGTGTAACCTAATTCTTTAATGTAGTCCCTTAGTTCAAAATATGACAGCCTATCCATATAGACATCCAAAAATTCAGTCACACAACAACCAACATATTTTGGTTTCCCACTGATTAATTCTAGAGCCCCACCAAATATGACAGCCTATCCATATTTTGAAAGGTTAGAAGAAGCTTAAAGAAATGAGAGAAAGAAATAGGAGAAATGCGATGGTCTGTTAATTTTGAATAATAAAAGTGAGAGAGAAAAAATATGGAGGGGCCCACCAATTAGTCAAACTGTGTTATCAAATGCCAGGATTTTAACACAAGTCTGAAGTCTTATACAGGTCAGCTCCAAAGGTGGAAAATAATACACTTCGAACAAGTTCAGGGATGGGGTGATAGGACTCCCGCAAAGATTAAATGTGTAGTTGGAAATTTGAAAACAGTTTGAGGGGTACTTGACCCTTTTGCCCTGTAATAAAACTCAAAGTGGATGTGGGCCCCCCTTTCCTTCTTTTCCTTTCTTTGTGATGCACAATGCATATATTAACCCACAGATATACAACGTGTACAAGCATTATGTGGTCAAGCTCTCGATTTAATTAAGGTATATTAATCTTTTCCCTATTTTGACTTTCTCTGTTTCTTTCTAGATCTTTGTTTTGCGAGGGAGGGAAGGAGATACAATACTTCAGTCTTACGAAATAAAAATTCTACTTTGTTAGCTAAAGAATTACTTGTATAAGCAAAATCGTATCGACCAAAGCAATCCTGAGGTCTTTAACATGATCCTCTGCTGTTCTTGATTTGATTATCACATCATCCACATACACCTCAATTTCTTTGTGTATCATATCGTGAAAGACGGTTGTCATGGCTCTCATGTACGTTGCCCCAGCATTCTTCAAACCGAACGGCATGACTCTATAACAAAAGGTTCCCCAAGGCGTGGTGAATGCCGTCTTTTCTGCATCATCTTCATCCATCAGGATCTGGTGATATCCGGCATAGCAATCCACAAAAGACTGGATCTCATGTTTAGCACAGTTGTCTATGAGAATGTGAATATTAGGCAAAGGAAAATTATCCTTGGGACTGGCCTTGTTCAAATCTCGATAGTCAACATAAATTCTCGTCTTTCCATCTTTCTTGGGTACTGGCACGACATTGGCCAACCAGGTGGAATATTGAAGCGATTGAATCACCTTTGCTGATAGTTGCTTCATAATTTCATCATGAATTTTCTTGCTCACATCTGTCTTGAATTTCCTCTGAAGCTGCTTGAGCGGTGGGAAACCAGGATTAATCGGCAACTTGTGAACCACCAAATCTGTGCTCAAACCGGGCATGTCATCATACGACCATGAAAACACGTCTCTGTAGTCAAACAAGACTTGGACTATGTCATCTTTCACTTTTGGTTCAGTGTGCATGCTTATCTTAGTTTCTTTAACATCATCGGCACTTCCCAAATTTATATTTTCTGTGTCATCCAGATTAGGCCTAGGCTTATTTTCAAATTGTTCTAATTCCCCATTTATTTCATTCTCGGCTCTCTCCTCATCATATTCTTCCTCAAAGATTTCTTCCGTATCAGCCTCTTCCATGCCGTCTACCTCCTCAACTGTCATTTCATACTCATTCCACCTCCCATCATTAATTTCCTTTAGTTCTGGTTGGTTCAATGAGACCAAGTTAAACTGTGTGTTTAGATCAGGGCGTGATTTCAGCATGCATGTCATGTTATTAAGGCCATCAGAAACATAGCTACAGAAAGAAATAAAAGAAACAAAAATCAGGAAGTAAAGAGATAGAATAAGGAGACAAGAACATGTCTTGCTTTTCATTGAATTTGAAAGATAAAAGGGCCTGACATCATAACGAGCAAAATAAATATACTTGGATTACAACCCTTAGAATAACTAAGTATACAGAAAGGATAATAAAAACTTGCTACCAATAGCCCCCCCTAGTGGGGAGAGGCATGGATTCCCAGTTGTTCAGCTTCACGTCAGGGCCAATGTCCTGGATTTCTGCATTGCTAGGTCCTTCGCCAGTTTGCACCATGTTGATGCCAAAGACGTGCCTCAGGTCTGACAGTAGCTTCTACTGTTCTTCAGTCTCCTCAGCATTTTTTGAAATAGACTTGCCCCCATTGGACCTCGTGAAAGATTGAGCGAGGCAAGGGACAGGCTTCTCTAGAGACCATTCTTGTTTCTTCATCTTCCTAGCTCTTGCTCTGTCTGCAGCTGTGGGCTTGTATCCCAGACCCCAGGTACCTCGAATGCCAAGTGGACTAATTGGACGCGACATTCCTTGTAGCGCTGCCCCGAGACCTTTCCCGGGCTGGAAACCGTGCTTCAACATTTCCGTAGCCATCATGACTGCTGCTTCTGACAATCTTGCTTGGGTTAAAGGCTTGCCTTCAGGAACCTCCTCCACATGGACCGCTTCAAATGCTTGATACATCAGAGTTGGGCTATCATTAGTGACCTCAATAACTGGAATAGACGGATCCTTGTAGATTGACAAATCTCCCTCTCCGTGTACCATGATCATCTCACGATTCCATTCAAACTTGATAGTCTGGTGTAAGGTTGATGGTACTGCGCCTGCCATATGGATCCAGGGTCTTCCCAACAACAGGTTGTAAGATGAATCCATATCAAGAACTTGGAAATCGATAGCAAAATCCACGGGCCCGATTGTCAGTATCAGTTCTATCTCACCAATTGATTGTCGTTTCTCTCCATCGAAAGCACGAATACTCATGGTGTTTGTCTGAATTTTGTCCATGTTGACTTTCAATCTCTTTAAGGTAGACAATGGACAGATGTTCAAACCGGACCCACCATCAACCAGCACCCTTGTGATATAAGAATTGTCACACTTGACAGTCAGATGCAGTGCTTTGTTGTGACCAGTGCCTTCCATTGGTAGTTCCTTGTCAGTGAAAGTGATCCTGTTTACCTCAAAGATACGACTTGCGACTTCTTCAAGATTGCTGACGGTCATCTTCTCGGAGACATGAGCCTCATTCAGTATTTTCAACAGAGCATGGCGGTGTGCCTCAGAATGCATCAACAAGGACAACAAAGAAATTTGAGCAGGGGTCTTTCTCAGCTGCTCCACAATTGAGTAATCTTGCACTCTCATCTTCTTCAGGAATTCCTCTGCCTCTTTCTTGGTGACAGGCTCTTTGATGGGCCCCTGATTTTCTCTAGCCTGCTTTGATTTTCTTAACTCTTCCGGGGTAAAGACCCGCCCAGAACGAGTAAGACCACCAACTTGTGTTGTTTCCGCCACAACCTCTTTTCCTTTGTATGTTACCAATGCCTTGTCATAATTCCATGGGACAGCATTAGTGTTTCTCACAGGAATCTGAGGTGCGCTCTTTATGACAACAGGCTCACACAGCTTGTTTTGATCATCTTCACAGGGTGTTCTTCTTATAACCAACTTTGGTTTGGCCACACAACCCGCCTCCTCTCCATTTTTGTTGGTCCTTTGGATTACCAATTTTGGCTTTTTAGCCACCTCTTCCTTTCGCTCAATGGCTCTTCTCAGTGTCAGTACTGGCTTGTTTGGGTGGATAGGGTGCCCCACTTTCCCCGGCACAACCGAAAGAATTGGTTGCATCCTTTCCACTCCAATTGTTACAGCATCGACTGACACTATTGGCCTCGCAGATTCGTCTTCGAATCCTCCTTCACATATACCTACCATGTGTACATCATGGACCGGCAAAGGATTGCAATTAATGTTTGGCGTTTCTGCATCTTCAATCACAATTTGGTTATTGTCAATCAGATCTTGCACTGCCTTCTTGAGATAATAGCAATCTTCTGTATCATGTCCTGGTGCGCCTGAATGGTATTCACAATGCCGAGAGTGGTCCACTTTCCCAGTGGGCTGCATGTTTCCTTGAATTGGCTTTATCATATCCAAGGCTCTCAATTTCTCGAAGATACTGGTGTAAGATTCTCCGATTGGTGTAAATTCTCTCTTTTTCTCCTCTCGGGCTTTTCTGAATTTAGCTCTTGGACGGAAGCCTGCAGGACCTCTTGGTCGGTAGGTAGGGTTTGGCGGAGCCTGATAATGATTAGGGGGAGCTTGGTGCGTGTTATATGTAGGCTGTGGGACTGGGGCACGCCATTGCGGATAGGATGTTGGAGCATATGGCTGTGCTGCATGTACAGAGTATTGGGGTGGAGGCATGGAGTATTGTACATTTTGTGGCGGGTAATAGTGTTGTAAATGGGGTGTTTGTGGAGCTTGGTATGAATTATGTTGACTGTATCGCTCTTCGTTCCACTTTCGCGGACCTGACCCTACCATGGCTACATCCTCTTTCTTCTTCTTACCAAACCCTGCTGCCCCGGTCTGCACAGCCTGTGTAGTCGTCTTTAGTGCAGTCTGACTCACGATCTTGCTAGCTTTGACTCCCCTCTCAATCATTTCTCCCATCTTGACGACTTCACTAAATGGTTTTCCAAAGGCGGCAATCAATGCACCATAGAACGCTTCATCTTGCGCCTCAATGAACAAACGGACCATGTCGTCGTCTGGTATTGCGGGGCTCACTCGAGCGGCCTGCTCGCGCCATCTGAGGGCGTACTCCCTAAAGCTTTCACTTGGATTCTTTTTTATCGCATCAAAGGAGGATCGATCTGGCAAAACTTTGATGTGGCACTTGTACTAGTCGTAAAATGCCTGCGCCATATCCTTAAATGACAACCATTTAGTTAAATCCTGCCTCATGAACCATTCGGCAGCTGCGCCCCCCAAGCTTTCAGAAAAGTAAGCTATCAACAGTTTGTCTTTCTTGACCCCTCTCATTTTGTTGCAGTAGGTCTTCATATGAACCCTCGGATCTCCTTGCCCGGTGTATAGATCAAACTTTGGCACTATGAACCCATCTGGAAATTGCAATTCAGGGTAGGGACAAAGATCCTTGAAAGAGATATTAGTATGATCTCCATATCCTTGAATGGTCCTTACTGCTTGTTCTAGGCCCTTCATTTTTCTCAGAACCTCGCTCTCATCCAGCTTTCCTGATCGATCAACCTCAACCTGAGACTCGCGATGGAACCCCTGATCATATGAGTCACTGTGTCGGAAATTGGGTTCATGGTGTTGATCATAATGATGATCCCCAGCCTGGAGATGCGGTTCACTGTTGGATCTGGCCATGGCAGGCCTAGCTGGGCCCCGAAAGACTGGAACCTATGGAGGAGGTGGTCCATACTGTCCCTGTGGGGGAGGTGGTCCATACTGTCCCTGTGGTGGATGTTGTCCATACTGCCCTTGTGGTGGAGGTGGCGGTTGTGGCGCATGAGGGTGTACTTCAGCTTCTTTCATTGCACCGTGGTTAGGTCCAAAACCAGGGGATAGGTCGGATCCTCGACCGCCGTAGATGTGCCTGGTGCTCGCTGGCTAGCTGTTGGCACAAGCCCCTCCAGGAGGTTTGGCATGGGAGGAGGTGCCCGTCCCGTGGTTATCGCATGATGCATGTCTACCAGGAATATCTTCAGAGTCAGGGCCTCTTCTGTCGTCCTATTATTTTCTTCAGAACCGGCATCAGATTTGTCGCCTTCAGTGGCCATGTTACCAAATGGAATTTTAGATCTTTTTGAGAGTAGGGTAATGGCAGAGTGCTGCACCGAATCACGGGTAATCTATACTTGTCTGCAAACAAAACAGGTTAGGAAACACAATTTTTACAAGTTAATCGTGCCTACAAGCCTAAGGTCGTCATGCGTCATCCCGAAACGGTTTAGATTAGATTCCCAAGTGTATTGTTTGAGTCTTCTTTCTTTTCCTTCCCTTTTTTTTTAAAGAGAGGCCAGAGGGTGAAACAAATTGACACATAAAAAATAAACAAAAGATTTTCATTACTAAGATAATGCAAGAAATGCAGTGCTCTACGGCACAACCTTAGAAACGTACAAATGACTGAAAAATAGAAATAAATTACCACTACTAGAAGCAACATAAAATACAATATGCCGAGATGCTAAAAGAGTGACAAAACAAAACAATAAGCTGCATCATCTCGGACTGATATATCTGCTAAGGCAACCCTGGCTCAGCGTCAACTGGCTACTCTAGGTCAGACTCATGCGGCTCCTCGGGATCTTCTTCTGCCGGTGGCAAAGGCTGGCTCAAAACATCATGCAATACGTGCACCTGCTGAGATATATTCCTGGCATAATCAGGAGCCTCAATGAGGATAGTCCTGTTGGATGAGTTCCTATGATCTTGGCACATCCTAGCCACATAGTCGGCCAGTTGCCGCACGTGTTCCTGACTTTGATCAATGACTCTCTTTGACACGGCTATCTGCTGAAGCTGGCTCGTGGCTAATCTCAATGTATCATTTTTCAAGATCACTGTCTCATCAAGTTGTTTATGAAGCCGATCAATATTCCCCAAGCACTTATCTGTAAATCTGTCGCTCTCAGCCTGGGCGGCTAGGGCGGTGTCCCTCTCGGTCAAGGCTTTACGGTGCAAGTCATGCAGTCGCCTGATAGTATCTGAGTATTGATGTGTCAAGTCCTCGCTTTCAGACTGAGCGGCTCTAGCAGCATCTCTCTCTGCAGCTAAACCATGTATGGTAGCACGGTACTCCTGTTCAATCTCATGCCTGGCCATCCAAACCTGCATCTCCAATCGAGCCTCAAGGTCAACCACGCCTATACTCGACCTAGCTGGCATCTCTCTAGGTATGGGCTGGTGGCGATACCATGACTCGTACTCTTGAGTGACCTCCCCAACGAGTCCATTCTGAACCTGAGTCTGTTTCGTGAGGTGACACCTAGTGTCCCACAAGTTCAAAATCTTTCCCCTGTGGGTAAACAGTCCTGGAGGATAGACTAAGACGTAAGCACTCATATCCTCAACTATCGGGACCACCTGTCGTCGCCCCAACTGCCTGAGTACCCGCAGAGGGGCATAAGGCTGGGCTGCTTCAAGACCCATCAGAACTAAAAAGGGGCGCTCGATGCATCGATGCACAACCTTCTCCATTGAAAGCCAGTTATACTGCCACAATATCTTATCTGCTGTAAGGGAGTCCAAGCACGACCTCCAAGCTCGCTCGCCATCTGGAAACTTAAACTTCTCAATATGTTCGAAGTGATAACTGAGATAACCAAAGTCAAAGCAACCAACAATAGGATGAGAAGGGCGGGGGCGTATGTGCTCCAAAAACCACACTTGCAATAGGAAGTTACACCCCTCGAAGAACTCACTTTCGCCTTTGTAGCATCGAGTCAAGGCATGAAAGATACTTCCCAGAATTGTCGGAACGATCGTAGGATTTGGTGCTTTTTCAAACAGGGCCGCCATAATCCAACTAACTCTAATGGATATCCTCTTATGCGGCAATGGAAAGACTAATAACCCTAGAAGAGCAAACACAAAAACCTTCGGACAAAGTTGCACCCATTCATTATATGTTAGCTTTTCATGAAACTCGAAGCTATGCCGTTTAAAACCACTATCACACCCGAATCGAGCATAGAGGTAGTCAAATGAAATCCAACCATGGCTAGTACTAGCAATAGAGGTATCTACTCGCATCCGAATGTTTTGAAAGAAATCATGGGCATTGACATTTTTTGGGGCAATCATTCTTTTTTCATGTAAATCTAGCTTAATGAGCCCGGCTATTTCCTCGAGTGTAGGCGTCATCTTAAAGCCTTTGAAACAGAAGGTATTACTGTTTGGGTTCCAGAGTCCGACTAGTGCGCTAACCAGATCTCGGTGTGGCACAATATCTTTAGTCACAAGGTTAGTCAGAAAGCCAATCTTCTTTTGGACAGAACCTTGCTGCATCTCGCTCATACTCTTCCACCAAGACCTCAACAATTCGGGCGGGCCGTCAGTCATCATGATAGATGGTGGGGTGGCATCAATAGGGTACTTTCTCTTGCTAGACCTAGAAGACGATGCAGCCATGGTACCTAAAACATATGTCACTTAATTTAGACAAAACAAAAAGTACCTCGAAACATTGACAGACAAAACAAACTGATGTTTGAAACCTCCTCAAAATCTAAACATGTGTTTACCATTTGAGACTCAGATTTTTAACAAAGTTTGGCCATTACAACGGCATAAAATTGACCCAAAAAGACTTTCGGCCGACCGAGGCACTTGCTAACTGTTGGAAAAATTGCCATTCTAGAGACGCGAATAAATTGACTGAAAATACTGTCGCCAACACCAAACAGACTCGTGGACTTTCCACAAAATTGGGCATATGGCGGTCGCCACAATGGAACTCAAGAAATTTACTATTATAACGGCACAAAATTGAACCCAAAGAATCCTTCGACCAACCAGGGCACTTGGAAACTTTAAAATATTTTGTCGTTATAACGGTATCAAGACAATCTCCAAAAAGGTTGACAACTTTGGTGAAAAAAATTTCGCCATTATGACGACGTAAAAATATGCTCAAAATTTCCGACACATAAATCTTTGCAAAAGTTCTTTTTCGACGGCATGACCCCAAACAGGAAATGTATTAAACAACAAAATCTACAAACTGAAATTCACCCTACTTCCTCTCTTTCTTTCATTTTTCTTTTCGTTTCTTTTTTTTTTTCTTTTCTTTTGAAATCCGCTCTTTCCTGATTCGGTCAACATGACGACCGTTTCTTCTAAATGCAACACAGAAAAAATGCTTCGGACGTATCTTGACGTCAAGGAGTCATCCTAGACAAATGCGGTACCGGTGTGCCGCACCTCACTAAGTCAAATATGATGCAGATAATTGGGCCTAAAGGTTTAACTCTAGGTGACACAACTGACTCGGTGTCTAGACTGGCTCATAACCCGGTGGACAAACCGGGCGGAAAGCGCATCAGGGCCGTCCGGAAACAGTGTGTCCGGCCTAAAACCCTGTCACGCCTTCCTCCTAAATCATGGGTAATTTAGTAAGAAGGCCCAGATGCCACAAGCAATCTGGTAAGTGTACGTGTGCAAGTGTTTCAGAGACTCAGAGGTGTACGTGGAGAAGACAGTTTATATACAATTCAACAAAATCAAAGCGGTAACATTCAACTTTCCATGTGATAACGACAAACATATAACAACCAGATATTTAATAAATTAAAACATGCGACAATTTATCAATGCCGGAGATTCTAGTTTTCACTAATTTCCCCAGCGGAGTCGCCAAGCTGTCACGCCCTTTTGGAATATATTAAACTGCGTGGAGGTGCGAGGTTTATTATATAAAGGCTCGTGACTGGTGTTCAACAGGTACAAGATTATTTAGAGAAACTCGGAGTCGCCACTTGACATAGTTTAAGGTGTGCCAAGTCACCAGAAGGTACCTTGGAACACCTCTGACTCGTCTAATGGTCTGCGTAAGAGATTCGGGTAAGGTTCTCAATTGACTCGCGGGAAGGTATTAGGCACCCTCGAGTCCTGTGCCAAGCACAGTTGCTTTGTTGTCGCGATTTTAATCTATTAATTAATGCCGTTTATTTGAATTTGTACTTTGATTTAAGAAAAATTAAAAGCGTTATTCTTGTCCAACCTCTCAGCGGACCGGTCTATTTAAAAAGAATTTTATTGACTTCCTCGAGACTATTAATAAAAGGTAAGTTGTTTGTCAAAATCATAAATGGGTTAAACCTGTTTGCATAAATAAGTTGCCGTAAAAATTATTCGCACAAATTATCATATCTTTTTATATTTTTATTGCTTAACAAAAAAATGAGTCTAATAGAATTAATTTCTTTTTAGCCTGATAAGCAGACCACGAGTCATGCTTATTATTAAACTAAATCGTAGAAAACTCATCTCGCTCCTATTTAGTTTTGCCTAATCGACTATTAATTGATACTAAATTTGCCAAGCTCCCATTATGATTAAAGTGGCCCAATGCAACCAAGCTTCTTACGTTTCGGGCCCCAAAATTTTGTTGAAAAGTAACAGATCTATTTTTCTTCTCTTGACATAGCTAAGGGAATGTTTTTGGCGAACTGAACAATAGAGTTGGCATAACATGAAAAAAGTTATAGACTAAACATAGAAAACTGCACCATGAGTTGAAGAGGACAATGAATGATAACTCCAAGCAAGAAATATGTTGTGCCTTTTATTGCGACATCATCATAAGTTTGAGTTCTATATAAGTACTTCTTAGTTAAGGTATTAGGAGCATGTACGTAAGTCACAATAAATGTACTTTCCGTAAAAAAAAATGGAAAGTGCTTTAACGAATGAGCATTAGAAAAACAAGGACCATTAGGATAAGAATGATTACATAGACAATATCATTGACATGCCTAGTTTTTAGTTAGAGTAGGAGAATATTTAAACTACTTCTATATTAATTAAATTTTATGTTGAAGAGCTTTTAAAGTAAAATGAAATGTTTCTGGCGTTGGTACCATATGAGAAGAGACAAGTAGAAAGTGAAGTGCATCAGCCATCAAAGTTTTACATCAAGCTGTCTAGCAATTAAATTTTTTTTCTGAGGCATATAATTTTCTCATCACACCATGTCCAATTTTAATACATTTCTTTTTGTATATATTTTGGCTTTTGAAAAAAAAAAACAGAACATACACCAGTTGGTCAATGGAGAACAAACATTCTATATAATAATTCTCATCACAACAGATGCCATATAAATATATTCTCAAATATCATACCATGACAATAATAATAAAAAAGAAGGTAAAAGAAGTTACCTAAGGTGGAAGAAACAACACCAGCAAGCAAATTTGAAAAGCAACACAACAAGCAAACTGAAACAGCCCCTTTTTAACCTTAAGCTTGACTCCAACCCTGAAGTTTATACCCCAAAAGACTCTTAAGTTTGAGTTCTTTTGGTTCTAAACCCCCTTTTTAAACAGTGTACTTTTCTCAAGTTTCTAATACCCTTTTTTGCTCTGTTTTTGGTCAATTTCAGCAGGTTCTTCTATCTATTTTCAGCTTTGTTTCAGCTGGTTCCTCTCTGTGTATTTCATCTGTGGTTGGTGTCAAAGAGGGCAATAAATGGCCCTCTTTATAGTAGAAATTTAAGGCCTAAAGGTGGGAGCTAAGAGGTGGAGTGTGATGCACTTGTACAAAAGTACAAGCCCACACCGCTATACTTGAGTGTACTAGCCCCAAATTTCAGCAAAGGTACAGCAGTTATAGGGCCATGTTTCAGCCCTCTAAACAGTCCCAAAAGGCTGAAAAATACAAGTAGGGTCCTCTAAAAGAACCCCCAAACACTCATTACACTAACTAGAAGGTCTAGGACCAACTAGACAAACTAAATCAGCCCAAACTAAGTTGAAACTGAACCAAAGGGTAACCAAATCCTAACTTTGTCTAAACTAAACCAAACTAAAAAGCTAAGGACAGTCAGATTCTAACTAAACTAGAACAAAGACCATCCCAGGCTAACAAAGTCACAACTGACCCCCCTTTGCTCCTAATTCCTAACTAAGCAAATTAGGCAGGCCATTATCCTAAAGTCAACAACATACCAAACCAAAGTAACCAGAATTCAAGTTCAAACAATGTTTATGCTAAAATTAACAGAACTAACAACAACTTTCATAATGGAACAAGTTTAGACCAACTCCAAATTTAGGCAGTGAGAAGAACTCATTTTTAACAAACTATACAAGTAACCAACTCATTCTCGACAGTGATCACTAAACAACACCTCACCTATGCATAATCACTCCAATTCACACTTGTTTAACAACCAAACATGCATAAACGTACAAGATCATCCGGGGATTTCATACAATTACTCTATGCTTGATACTTGAAGCAATTTATGCTTAATGGAGAACCAAACAAATTCTTAGACCCAGCCTAAAATAAACAGGAAGAATATGCACGTTTCATGCTCAAACAAAGACATGGTGGCAGAAGGTGGGCGCCCAGGCATGGTGGCAGAAGGTGGGCGTCCGCCCCTCCGTCAGAGGCGCTCCGCCTCAGAAAGTCCAGAGAGCTGCACTTCACTAGGCGGTCCGCCTGGTTTTCAGGGCGGTCCGCCTCTTCCTGTAGCTTCTAGAGGCTCCTCAATTTGTGTCCCTCGAGCCTCTCATTTGGTGCCTATGTGCTCCTCCTTCCTTGGCGCTCTAATGTATGATCTTCAAGACGCTTCAGGAGCCCTTGACTTGTATCCTTTGTGCTCTTCAAGCTTGGCTCTTGATGGTTGGGAACTAGGCCAATTTGGACTGCATCATCCTCCCCTTCTTGAAAGGATTTTGTTCTCGAAATCAAACCATCAACGCCTACATCCAAAACAAGCACAACCAAACTTTCCTACTTCACAAGTAGGTTAGCTTAACAAGAATAAGTGCAAGTAGTGTGGAAAACACACTCTTGTGATAGAGCCAAGCATCAATACCAATTAAAAAGTGTATGTTCCCAAAGGAAATAATAAATTCTTGGCTCACAAAGAACAAGCACTCATCATCAAAACAAGCAAAGAGATCAAAGTCATGCAACATGTAGCAATCAAATGTCTTATGACCCCTAAGCTTACTATCAACACACCAAGCCTTCAAATCAATTTTATCACAACGTGACACATTGGCTTTGGCATGTCCAACACTCAAGGTGTGCTCAACATGTGAGATGGAGTAGGTAAAATAGTTTAATTCACAACTAACATCGACTACTCCACTCCCTTTTTTAAAAGCATTCTTACACACACCGAGAGGTACCTCCTCACCTCCCAAATCAACCCCAAGGCAATCCTCCTTACTAGACAAACTCCAAAGGAAGGTCTTCAAAATAGGTTCTTCATCATTATAGTCCACACAACGAAGGCTAGGACCACTAGAAGAAAGGTCAACACGACCAATATCAAGACTACTCTCCTCACTTGGAGTCCCAAATAATGGATCATCCCTAGAGCCTAACTTTTTAAACCATGGAGGTTCGATTCTACTGCCGACCCTCGTCTGATACAATTCACCACCACAAACGAGATTGCATTCAAACAATAGAAATGTAAAGGCATGCACCTCAAATTCATGGTTACACAAAAGTATAGAATCAAGACTAGGTCTTTTACTCTCACTCGAGGAGTCATCAAAAATAAATCGAACCATCTCACACTCAAGAGACTCCTCAAGATCAAATCCATCCTCACTACGACAGAAAGGACCACCACTATCAATTAAGCAATCAAAGGGAAGAATAAGATTATCATGCAATTCATCTTATCCTCTATCAAATATGGGTGGGGTGTCATAACAAGGTCCACAAACAAGGTCAACTACAATATATTCACTAAAGAGAGGTTCAATGAAAACCGAGCTCACATCATGATGTGGCTTTTCAACCCTCTAGTGGTTTTCATATACAAGTTGACCCTAAGGCTCTACACTAGTTGCAAACACCTTGTATTCACACAAATCATCAACTAGTATAGAGTTTTCGCACACATTATCATAAGACAAGGAAGTATCATGCTCTAAGGAAGAAGAACTAACACATACCTTTGAGTGACCATTTTGCTCACTCAATGCACATGAAGTGTCATGAATGTCTCCACCTTGTAGCTCATATTTGACATCGCCTTCACCTTGTCTTTCCATGTTGGAACATAGTTGAGGCTCCATCGGCTTGCCTACAAGAATGCCTAGACAAGTAATCACACAAGTTGAAGAAAAAGATAAATGGTTAATGTTAGAATAAGGGGTGTCCTCACTCTCAATTTTTCTTTTTCCCTCTTTCTTTTCCCCCATTTTCTTTTCAAGGTCGGGTGTAGATTCGGGTGGTGACAACCCACTCACATCACTCATCACAACCTCTCCTTTTTCCACTCGAGAGTTGTCATCGGTCACTCTCTTACTCCTCTCTATCTTTTGTCTCTCAAATTCTGGTGAGTTGGGACGAGGCCCAAGAATACCCATAGCCGGAGTAGGTGGACTTTTTACATCAACCCGGAATCTAGGACTTGGAGACTCATCACTTGAAGTCTCCTTCTTCTTCATTGGCGAACCACTTGGTTTTGCAACTTGTGGTTGGTTCACCTTGTTGACAATTGCCAACTCTTTTGTTGCACTAGTCCCACCATTGCTTGTGTTTGTAGGACTTCTTGTTTGCACAACTTTCCCAATGGAATGAAGATCTTGCTCCTTGCTCATTTACATTGCCAAAGAAGGTGCACTAATAGGCACTTGGCCCTTTGCCCGATAAGGCACAAAGTCATAAACCCTTTGCCCTATGCCCACAAGATACGCATCCTTCATAGCACTATGTCGCACACTCGTGTCTTGCAAC
This sequence comes from Petunia x hybrida, assembly GCA_037355625.1. Lineage (NCBI taxonomy): Eukaryota > Viridiplantae > Streptophyta > Magnoliopsida > Solanales > Solanaceae > Petunia > Petunia x hybrida. The sequence continues at coordinate 4,077,031 of JBBBVM010000008.1, forward strand.
CATGGCTCACCTAGCCAAACATCAACATGTTGCATTGGATACACATCACACCACACATAACTACTATAATTACTATGAGATAGAAGTACCCGAGCCTCCTTGGAAACCCACACTCCCTCATACTCATAAGGACTCTCTAGCTTACGGCATGGTGTCCTCAATTTATCAACCAAAGAGGTGCTAATGCAATTGGCATCAGTATCATCAATTTTGAGCAAGTAACCTCCAATACCATTTACCCCAACAACAAACCTTCTCCTACCCAAGTTTTCTAGAGATGCATCCAAGAAAGAACTTGAATGCCCACAAGTGTCAACACCAACAACTTGGGTCTTCCTTATCCCTCCACTAGTGGCAACACCACTAGGACAATCTCCACTTCCCATCACTCTTCCAACATTAGAAATGTTGTTGGAAGTCGAGGAAGGATCCTTGCGATGGAACCCATAAGTGCCTCTCGCGTTGGTTTCATAGCCTATAGTACTACTCCTACTACAACCATCCACGCCCCTCACGGCATATAACCCCTTTGTAGCAAAAGAAACACTATCTCTCCAACAAACATCCACATGGGAATTAGAAGCATTAGGTCTCTTAGCGTACCTAGAAGATGCAAGCTTCTTCTTTCCCACGGAACAACCACCTCCTCCTCCCATACTAATGGAAGGACCTCTACTACTCCCTTGTACTCCACTAGCAACACCAAGAGAAGATGCAAATGAATAATTTCTATAATCAACCTCATCATCAACTCTATCTATGCCACTATCATCATACTCAAATTCATCACAAGAAGAGTAAGTAGGATCAATGTACCTTGAAGCGTCACCATCGGGTTCTTGACTAGAAGCATAAGGTTCAACGAATTCATCTTCATGAGCTTCATAGTCTTCTTCAACCTCACGATCGTCATAGTGAACCGCTTCATCAACATAGGAGCCATGGTTTCCATCATCATAGTAATTGCCATCATCACCCTCGTAGTAACCATAGTCTCCATCATCACCATACGAGTCATAGCAACTTGCATTATCCCCACACGAGCCATAATCTCCTCCTTCATCATCCAATATTGTTGCAACACCAATAGAACAAAACCTCCCAAAAGTCACTCCCTCATGTGTATCACTCAATTTATGAACACTTACGAGCGAGGCCTTTAAAATTTGGGAACCAAGGTGATCACAGCTAGTATGTCCAAGTTAAAGTTCGGATTGGAGTTAATGAAACTCGATGTACGGACGGCTATTTAAAGTGCGAACTTGAGGCCAAAAGAGAATCTACGACTCTTCTTTGAATTCTAGTCTCCTCTACGTATGAATACCCTAATACGCTAAAGGATTAGTGTCTTTCAAGTAGGCCAATTACCTTAGAAACACTAATCAAGAAGCCCGTGGGCGATTAACAATCGAAAACCTACGAAAAACAACTACCCGGTGGCACTCCAGAAAGAGGCGCTCCGCCACAAACCAGAGGCGCTCCACCTGGCAAAAGTCCAGAGAGCAGCCTAGAGGGAGGCGGTCCGCCCTGTGTATTTTCCTTCAACTTTGCAAAATGCGTTTTTGGCTCGATTTTCACTCAAAATCCAACATTTTCGACTTGTTTTCGATTCTAATGATACCCAAAGATGTATATGATGATTCTAAACATTTCCCGATAGATTTAAACCCCAAACAAACAACAATTAATCGATTTTTATTCTTGAGCAAAATTCTAGAGTTCTTGAAAATTTTGGAGATTTCTATTCTTCAAATTTTGGAATACATCACCAAATCTTGTAATTTTAGTACCAAAAGAACGGGAATCACATAAGGAACAAACCCCAATGATTTTCAATGAATGGGTGTTCCAATCCAACAAGTTCCACCAAATTTTGTAAAATTTTCAAGTTTTTCAATTTTTTTGTTTTTCTTCAAATTTTCAAGAACATAAGAACAAGAACACGATACTAACACGTTGAACATAGAACGAGGGTTTGTAGAAACAACACCCGATCCGTGCTCTGATACCAACTGATGCACGGCAAAATATACGGAAGCTAATTAAACAATAAACGAGCGGAAGTAAGTAAATTTGATAACGAGATATCAAAGATATCGAGAAGTTCAAGACTAGGAAGACAAGAATTAGAAGAAAGAACGGATAAACAATTCAAACAAGAATTTAATTATCCAAAGAGAGAAAGTGAAACTCGAACCTTATAAGGATTTCACACTAGCGATGAATCTCCATAGGTTCCAATTTAACGAGATACATGAAGCCTCGGGCTTCAAAAAGAAAGGCTGGCCTTCTCTCAATTCTCTCTTTTCTATATTCAATACAAGGTAAGTTCTGAAATGAAAGACTAAGTGTGCCTTTTATAGTTTTCCCACACTCCTAAGTTAAATGACTAAAAGCCCCTAAGTCTAATTAAAACAATAGAAGTCACTTAGGGCTATAGTAGTAATTACACAACAAAATAGAGCAAAAACCCGGATGGGGCTTCACAGCACTAGGCGCCCCGCCTAGCATCAGTGGGTGGGCGCCCAGGCATGGTGGCAGAGGGTGGGCGTGCGCCTCTCCATCAGAGGCGCTCCGCCTCAGAAAGTCCAGAGAGATGCACTTCACTAGGCGGTCCGCCTGTTTTTCAGGGCGGTCTCCTCTTCCTGTAGCTTCTAGAGGCTCCTCAATTTGTGTCCCTCGAGCCTCTCCTTTGGTGCCTATGTGCTCCTCCTTCCTTGGCACTCTAATGTATGATCTTCTGGAGCCCTTGACTTGTATCCTTTGTGCTCTTCAAGCTTGGCTCTTGATGGTTGGGAACTAGGCCAATTTGGACTGCATCACCAGGGATACGCGCTAACCGTGCCAACTTATATCTTGGCAGGGATCCGTGATAACCATGCCAAGTTATAAGTTGGCAGGGATACACACTAATCGTGCAAACTTATATCTTGGCAGGGATCCGCGATAACCGCGCCAAGATATAGTTTGGCTAGGATACGCACTAACCGTTCCAAGTTATATCTTGGCAGGGATCCGCGATAACTGTGCCAAGTTATAAGTTGGTAGGGATGCGCGCTAATCGTGCCAACTTGTATCTTGGGAGGGATCCGTGATAACTGTGTCTAGCTATAACTTGGCAAGGATTCGCGCTAACCGTGCCAACTTATATCTTGGCGGAATTCAGGTATGATCCGCGCCAAGTTATGTTTTGGCAATGATTACACGTTGAAAAATTACAACATGGCAAGAAATTTAGGCTTCACTCGGGGTTTTAGTCAATACTAAAGTTCGCTACTAGAGAAAGCGCGAACTAATTTTTTTATTCCAAAACTGCAAATTAGCCCATTTTTTGCTGCAAATCCTAGCTCTATTTAAAAGGATCGCTAATAGAAACGCAAACTACTCATTTTTGTAGTTGTTCCCTACTAAATTCCAAATTGTGTTTTTATGTACAGTTCGCTTCTAGTAAAACCACGAACTACCTTTTTTTGTTTCAAAAAATTGTGAACTATCTCTTTTTTCCCTACATCATTCTCTTTTTAAAACGTTCGCCACTGAAACCGCAAACTACCCTCTTTATTTAACACTTCACTACTAACTTTTGAACTACCTTTATTTGATTAGTTCGCAACTAGAGTTAGCGCGAACTATCTTTTCTGAACATAGCAATTCCCTACTAAATTTCAAATTATCTTTTTTTGTACAGTTCGCTGCTATAGAAAGTGCGAACTACTCATTTTTTCAAGAAACTACGAACTAGCCCTTTTTCACTACAAAGTCAGCTTCTTTTTAAAACTTTCGCTACTTGAAAGCGCAAACTACCCCCTTTTTGTAGCAGTTCACTACTAAATTTTGAACTTTCTTTTTTTGAGCAGTTCGCAAATAGAGATAGCGCGGACTACCTTTTTTTCCAAGCAATTGCAAACTAGACCATTTTTCGTTACAACGCCGATCTCTTTTTAAAACGTTCGCTACTGAAAGCTCAAACAACCTTTTTTTTTTTTTGTAGAAGTTCACTACTAAATTTTGAACTATCTTTTTTTTTTAATAGTTCGCTACTAGATCAATACTACAGGTGAAGATACACACATTTTGTGCCGACTTGAAGATGCGGCACAAAACCTGCCAAGTTATAAGTTGGCAGGGATACTCCCTAATCGTGCCAACTTATATCTTGGCAGGGATCCGCGATAACCGTGCCAAGTGAGAAAAAGTCTTTCTATACTGATCAGGTGAGAGAATTTTATGTGAATTGAAGAGTTGCTTGGTGGAAAGTTTTCTCAGAGGTTGAAGGAATTGAAATTGAGTTTGGGAGATCTGAAATGGAGGTAATTTTAGAGCTTCTTGCTGAAGGTTATTGCAGGTACTTGAAGCTAAAATGGCTAAAGAGAACTGACAATGTTACTCCTTTTGATGTGACTAGAAAATTAACTGGTAACCCCAGACTTAAAATCGAAAGAAAGGTTGAAAAGAAGGAGATGGAACCAGGTCATCAGATGATCTTTGAGTTTGTGCATAATAAGTTGGTATTTTACCAACTTAAAAACTACTTTAAGCTCTCGTTTTTTAAACCATAGGCAATATTTAGTACTGTTAATGTCGTAAATTGCTTAGTTTCAGGTTCTAATGAGTTGCATGAATATTGGTTGAAGATTGAAGCTAAAGAGCAAGAATTAGAGCCAAAGTGTGAAGATCATGATACCACAGGTGAGGTGCCCCGCCTCAAGTCTAGTCACCCCTCATAAGGAAGAAATAGATAGCCAAAAATTTGAGGCACAGCTTGAGGCGCCCCACCTAGAATCCCAGGCAGATCGCCTGGAGACAAGCTGCACAGGGTGGAGCGCTCTTACTTATGGGCGGAGCGCCCACTCAAACCTCAGAGAATCATCATTTTGAAGCCCAAAAAGAGGTGGGCCGCCTAAACTGCAGGGCGGACCGCCTCAGCACTGTGTCTGCAATTGTTAGCTTAGTATAAATAGCTAAAGCTAGGGTTTAAGCATTATTACATTCCATATTACAAACTCTACTCATAGAAGGTGATTTTGAGAGCTAAGTAGAAGTATTTTCATCTATTTGTAAGCTTCGTAACTTGTATATTTGAATCTTGATTCATATATCAATTCAGGATCTATGTGTGGAATCATTTCATAATTTCATTACATATTTATTGATTTGATTCAAACCCCTAATATGAGTGGCTAAACTCATTACTAGGGGTGTAAACATGCTATAAGTGATAGAAAATTAATGGGTGTTGTTCAATTTCACTAACCATAACACAAGTAACAATTATCCAACTCCCCATTACAATAACATCAAAATTTCAATATCCATGATATTTGGGATTTCTTGTCTACATTGCTAATTAAATACTCGGGAGAGATTAGTTAGCGTAGAGTAGTAGAGTTGGCGAAGATTTGGGTTGATAGGCTATTCATAGACTAACCCATCTAAAAAGAGTTACGCTCGGAAGAGGTATCCTTTCCTCGGGTTCTTGAGTAGTGCTTTATGCACTCATCTAAGGCTTTGGCGATCATGGTGAGATAAATCTCTCTTAGGTCGGGAGGATTCTACAGATTACATTAGCACGACTCGACCACAATTCCACTTGTGTTGGGAAGGTGAAGTGAATACACCCATTGATTGGATATTATTATTAGCCGTTTACACTCCTAGCTTTGTAATATAGAATCAATTTCTCACTTTAATTTGTATGCACTGTAGTTTAACATAGAAGTATATCAAACATCCTCATTTCTAGGACTCAATACTAAGCTTTATTTGAATTTTTATTTGCAACTCTCTTACTTGACTAGCTAGTTCCTTTGAAAAATCGACTCCGACTCACATCGGGTATTATACTTTGACGAACACATCTCACCAATTATGGTGTAGGATTGAGCGTGGATCAGTGCACAAGTTTTTTCTACCAAGGGGTGAGAGGAATAGTGAAGCATGTGCACTTGCCTTAACATACATGGACCTGCTGGACAAGGGTGTCAAAATAAATCCGCCTAGGCTTATTATTAGACACATTAAGAGGATTACAGACACAGACAATAAGGGACACTCTCTTATGCATTCCTACATATTGCAGCAGATATTTGAGCACTTTGGAGTGCCACTCAAGAATGGAAAGAAACCAACATATCATCAGATGTTTAGTATGAATGTGTTGAAGAAACGTGATTTCTTCAAGGAGATGAGGGCTTCCAAATGTCTAATGGAGGTTAAGATGGAGAAAGCTAATGAGAATGAATGTTTTGGACCTGAAAAAGCAGTTGCAGCTGCGAAGGAACTGGAGCAACATCTGTTGGAGCTGAATGAGGAGACTGCAGAGCTAAAGAGAAAGTTGAAGCTGAAGGATCAAGAAATTGATCGCTTGACCATTGAATGCAATAGACATCAGGCCGAGTTAGTTGTTGAAAGGGCCAACAATTCAAAGAATCTAGATGCACTTGTCAAGCACTTAAAACTTTGACCTTAGACCTCATTTGCTCAGTTCCAGTCCAAGAACCTTACCCTTACCTTTCTTAGTGATGCATGCTTAAGAGATTTGTTCTTTTTGGTCTGTACTTAATGGGCCACATATGTGTTGTGCCCTGGATAATTAGTTTTAAGTTGTTTGTTTTGACTTATGCCTTTTGACAACGCTCAACACATACCTCGAATTGAGGTATGAACGGTCATCGCAATACAATTTACCCAACTAGGAGTCGGGGTCGAATCCACAAGGAACAAAGTGATGCGATCAAAGTAGTGGAGGAAATAAACCTATTTGACCAAGCCAAACTAGGATAACAAGGTGATGGAACGATATTAACAACTACAAACTACACTAGGAAAGCAAGTAAATGTGATCTATGGCCTTCTCGCAACCAAGGAAAGCAAGTTTTGAGTCTAGGATACAATTATAGCATGGGGTTTATATATTATGGCCGAGTCGTTCTAATGTAATCCCTAGAATCCTTCCGGCCTAGAAGGGATTTACCTCAACGGCGCTCGTCAAAGCCATGGTTGAGCTTATAAAGCACTACCCATTACCCGAGGAAAGAAGATCTCTTCCGAGCGTAACTTCTTTTAGATGGGTTAGTCTATGAAATAGCCTATCAACCCAAATCCTCGCTAGCTTCACTATTCTACGCTAACTAATCTCTCCCGAGTCTTTAATTAGCAAAGTAGACGGACAACTCAAGTGTCGCGAGCACAAGAGTCAAGCAATCAAAACAATAGAAGCTAGATAATTAAAACCCAACAATATATAAAATCCTAGTCATGAAATATATTTATAAATCATGTTCATTAATAACATCAACTAACCAAATGTAGCATACAAATCAAAGAAATAAAGAAAGGGATAAAGAATTTCTCATTTGAAGTACACCCAATCTTTAATCTCCAAGGTGTGTTGATATTCTTGCTCCCAAAGTTTGGATAAGTAGCCAAAGATAGATAAAAATGTAGACTAATACTACTTATATGTTGCCAAAACTAAATACCATGTTTTTCCATAATTCTCCCTAAGTTAGAATGAAGTTACAAGTAAATTTTCACGCCATAGCCACCCTGGTACTGAAGTTCACCCGCTAGCCACTTTTTCGCTGCTCAACTTAGTCACTGTTTCACGCATAGCCACTTTTCTGTTGCGTTTTTGACAGACTAGCCAATTTTTTTCTTTTTCTTTATCTTGGCTTCTTTTTAACTTGTTTCTTCCATCACTCTTCTTCAAACATATTCAACCTACAAAATGCAACAAAACCATGATAAGTGCACTTATTTCATCAATTTAACACAACAATAGCTCAAGTACAAGTATGTAATGTGTGGTATTTTAGCCACACATCACCTTTCTATATTGTTATTTGGTCCTGGTGGGCCCTTGGATGTGTTGCTTGTGTTCTTTCTTATGTTAACTTGTTGCCTTGTGCGATAGTCTTGACTGTATTAACTTGTTCTTGCCGGATTTAGATTCTTTTCAATGATGCCAAAAGGGGGATGAAGGAAATGTTGGGATGTTTGTGACCCAATTCATCTATTTTAAATAACTTTCAAACTGTTGTTGTTCTTACTTTGTCCTGGTGATTGTATGTCCAGGTTCCTTGGCAACATTTGTTTGTCATCATCAAAAAGGGGGAATTTGTTGAGGTGATTATTTTGAAGATTGACAACCTAAGGACCTGGTGAAGAACCTAGTCCTTCTTAGAAGGCATGACTGACTATTCGAAAAGATTGCAAGGTATAAATCCATGCAGAACTAGGAAAGGTGGCGCGTGCATGTTTACGCATCCTAGTCAGCAAAAGAAGTTGTGTCGGGGCTGTCTCTATGAAGTGTAAACAAGACTTGGTGCTATACAAGGAGTATATTACTGGAGATCTTCACTTATCATAATTGTGAAGATTCCTAGTGAGAAACTACTAGGGTTTACATAACTCATATAAAAGCAAGTAATCGAGGCGGCCGTATTTATTCATTCACAACGATAGAAAAAGAGCAAGAAAAATGCAATCCAATTTATTTCTTGTGTGTTTGAACAACTGCAGAAAACTATCGAAGAACATAAGGTTCTTTTTAATAGTTGTCATATTTTTAATGTATTGAGAGTTTTACCTATTTGCTTAGTTTGAGAAGCAATTGTAAAAGGTGAACTTTGTGAGATTACTTTGGAAAGCTAGAGTTTTGCTTTGAGAGTGATTAGATTCTAGAGTGTAGCCCCTTGGTTATCGAGTTTGTAATTTAAAACCTGCTCATTGTGTTAGTAGAATTGTTTTCAAAATGTCAGAGTGTGGGTCGTGGTTTTTCTCCCTTGAGCAACGAGTTTTCCACGTAAAAACACTGTGTTCTTTACTTTCTGTTTGATTCATTTAGTTTTGGTGTTTGTTGCAAATCGGTGTCACAAGAACCATGTTCTTGTGATTAAGAGTCAAGTTCTTCAGCGAAAATCGGAGGACACTATTCAACCCCTTCTAGTATTCTTAGAATGTGCTTAGAGTATAACAATAACTCGTTAAATCAAGTCAATAAATTTGTCAACACTTAATCCGTTTAAACTTGGAATAGTTAGATGCATTACTAAAGATAAGCTTTTGCATCTTCTACAGTTTTAAAAAGAATATATATCTCAATATCAACTAGGTAGAAGATAATTCTTCTTCAGATTTATTGACAGCAAAAAGTTGCAGCATTATCTATTTTGTCGATCTTCCGCATACAGATGCTTCGAAATTATTATTAAAATCACGTGTGTGCCATTAGGGTACTAACTAGCCACCTTATACAATATCTTCGATAATCATCATTAATTTACAGCAAGCTCTCTTATTCTATGAGTTGTCTGTTCCTTCCCATTTTTCTGTCTTATATACTCTGAAGGCCGACATAATAAAGGAATTGAGCAGCCGGGTACCACCATAAAATGAATCATTTTTGTTGTTTAATTTAGTATTAAAAGATGTTGTTGTTTGAGCATTTAAAGTTTCTTTGATCTTGAAAGAAGTTTCCATGGATCCAAAAGAAGATTTTAAGTCAGATTAAGTCAATGACAGTGTGGAAAATAAATTACTCTCTCCGTTTCAATGTACGTGATGTATTTTAACTTATCGCAAAGAATATGAAAAACAAAGAATGACTTGAAATTTATGAGGTCTTAAATGTGTAGTTTCTGTAACTATTGTATAGGCCTAACTGATTTAGGATCAAAAATCGAATTTGGGTTGTGAATACAAGCAAATCATGGTATCAAAGTCGAAAAAATATCAAGAATGAGTGAAAATGCAAGTAAATAACGTAATTTCAATATATGCTAGAGAGTACAAATTTTGCCAGAGTTTCTGTATGTATTTCTGAATGATTACATTGTAAAATGAGAAGCTATTTATACACTAGCAGTAATTGAAGGCCACGATCTCATGTTTCCACTAAGATCTGCATGCTCCCACTTCTCAGATAGTGGAGTTAGTGGGCCGAAATATGAGGAAAACCATCCACTGCAGATGGCCTTTTTTACCGAAGCTCAGGCTATTAGCTTCGGGCGTATGGCCTTGCGATCGACCGAGTTGACATTTCGTCGAGGCAAATATCTTGCTTTCTTTCCTCGGTCGTTAACTTTGGTCATTGACTTCGGCGACCTATGGCTTACCTCGGCTCGCAACTTGCCAACACCTGTTCAGTTAACTCCAAATCACGTTACCGAGGTGCCACGTAGAGCGAGTTGATTTAAGCCCAATACAGATAGTCCCCCCACTCCTCGGTTAAGTGCCAGAGTCACCGAGGAGTGGAATGAAAGGGGCGGAAAAGTGACGTGGCTCAACCCTATCCAAGTGTTTCAAATTTTCGCAACCGGTACAAGTCTTTTCCTATCACTATTCTGCGAAACATGGCGACCGTTCATTGGCTACCGAACGGTCACGCCGTTTTTCTTTTTTCTCCAACCATTATAATTATAGCTTTTCACAGCTTGCCTTCTCAATTACCAATAAGTATCTCTATTCAAAGCTTCTTATATCACTTATATGATCTGCGAGCAACAGTAGCAAGAAAAGAGAAAAATTCATTTTCATCTTGATCATCTTCTTGTTTCCAAGAAATCTTTGCACCCATAGTTATAATAATGTCTGCGACACACTCTACTCAAGACTCCAGTGACTCAGACGACAAGATTTCATGCACATCTGCCATGATTTCTAGCGGCGATTTTATCGCCACCGTTTCGCCACTGCAAGTTATTGAAGCAGAGGGTGGTGGTGGCGAAGTAACGTCCCTAGCGAGTGGCTCTAGGCGGCGCAAGGCTAGAGCTGGGCGCGATAGAGCTGAGGTGAGCGAGGACGTCAACGCGGAAGGAGAGGATGACGACATCTGATATGACGCCATGGTTGTAGGTACTGCAGACACTGAAGCGGTCAGCAATAAGGATGATGGTTTTGAGGGCGATGACGCCGAAGATGAGGATGATGACATCGAAGCCACTACAGAGACCGAGGGTGAATTGCCCGCTACCGAGAATGGGAACACTGCCGAAGCTGGACCTTCGGGTCCTGAAAAGAAGCTTCCGAAAATTCTCCTCGAGCAAGAACTCGAGCCTCTCCAGATCATCCCCTCACACTTCGATACTAGTAAGGACTTTAAGCTGCAAAAGTAATCCGCCGACCAGCAGGAGTTAATAGGAATGTACCGGTGCAAACAATGCCTACTCGCCTCACCCAAGCTCATGTGGAATTAATCCGAAAGGATTGTAATTTCGAGCCCGAGGTGAAAATTGTTATCCCCGATCCAGCTAGCAGATGCTGCGATCATGTGGAAGGGTTATCCTTCGCGTACAGCTATCCATTTACCATTTGGTTTTCTCTCCCCGTTCATAGGGTGACTGATGAATTCTGCCGAGCATACAACTTATGCTTGGCTCTATTAGGCCCCGGTGTTTGGAGGATCGTGCGATGTTTGGACTGGCCGAGTCGAAAAGCCGTGGTAGATTTTACGCTGCAACATCTCATCTCTCTTTACTATCCATATTTTCACAAGGCTGGGGTCGTGGTCTTGAACAACCGTGGTAAACACGCGCTTCTCCACAAGAGCGAGGATCATGGAGACCGATGATTGTGTGATCGCTACATTCTCTTGGATACTAGCGCTTAATCGATCGAACCTAATTTTCCAGAAAAGTGGAATAGAACACGTAAGGGTTCCCTCGTTCCTAATTTTTTCTTGCAAACGTTCTTGTTTTCTGACCTCAACTCACTTCTTGTTCCTTAGCCAACAAGGTTGCTATCGTCCCTCCCGAGGGCTTGACCGAATGGGTCAGAGCTGTGATCGGAGCCCACCCGCATCCCATTCGGTCATGGATGGATATGGCTGCTAGCCTCGGTTGTCAATGAATAAGGCACGGTAAGTTATTTACAACCTTTTATCAAGGATGTCATCCGAAGCTTTTTATTTTGTCATTAATTCTTTTTTCCTTAGTGTCAGGTTTTCAAAACCGAGCCATCAACAAGAAGAAGGATAAAAAGGGGAAAGGAAAAGGGGAGAAGTAAGGTTAAGAAAATACCAAGTCTGATGATGAAATGACTTCGGTGGCAGGTCTCGCTGGTGACCTGAAGGAACTCAAGGCTTCAAAGCCTTCAAAGTCTTTGAAGGGGTCCTCAGGTCAAGGATCCTCAAAAGGTAACGCTGTCTTCGATTAATACCCTTGCATTTACTTTTCTTCGTTCTTGTGCTTATGATCCTTGTACGTCGTTCTTTGTAGGCGTGAAAAGGAAAAGGGCGGTTCCCAAGAAAACCTCCCGCTCGGTGAATCCTCGCACCGAGGCGACGACTTCCCCTCGGCCCGAAGCGATTATTGAAACGCGCCAAAGGCTGATCGATGAGCCTAGCGATGAGAACACCGAAGGCTTGGAATCTCATAGGGAGGTTGAAGTGGTGGACCTCGAGGATCTAGAGCATGACTCCGAAGCAGATGTTTCCAAGGCCAAAGGCAAAGCTAAAGTTGGGGAAGTCGAGGCTCCTGCTACTGAGAAGGAGGTAGATGTTGATATTGCTAGGGCGCAATCCGAGCTTGCGAGGCTTTCAACCTCGGCGGGATCTTTGCGAAATCCTGAGGTATTGACTTCTTCGAATCTCTTGGCAAGCACCCGAAGAAATATTTTGAGCCTCATGCCCTTGCTTGGTCCGACGAAGGACGCTGTCATGCAACAGTTTCCTCCGGCTCAGCTAGCCAACACCCTTCCTGCTAATGCCCTCAAAGTAAGCCTCGACATCTTTGATCCTACTTCTGTTTTCGGGTATTTGTTTATATTGATCCTTTAATAATTTCCATTCAGGGCTTCGTTTTATCGCTGAGAGCCATCGAACTTGAAACCATAAGGCACGAAGAGATTCTGCGCGTCACCCATGCTTGGGATAGGCAAAGGGATAGCTTCAATGCTCAAAAAGCTGACTTGAAAGCTAAGTTGTCCAAGTCTTGCTCCGACTTGCGTGAAGTCGAGGCTGCTTCCGAAGCGAAGATTCAGGCTCTTGGTGATGGTTTCAAAGCTGAGCGTACGAGGTTAGATGTCGAAGTCACAAGGCTAAGTGCAGAGTTGGCCCGAGCTAAGGATGAACTCGTGAATGAAGCCAACAGGCACCATGAGCAGCTAAAATAGTGTATGCTCCACATCCAAAGGCTGGAAGGTGAAAACTCCAAGATTCCAACTCTTGAGGCTGAATATAAATTACTTCGAGAAGAAGTTGTTGATCGTAAGGATAGGGCCAAGATCAAGGCTAAGAGGGCGGAGCTAGACAAGCACTGGGCTGTTATCGATTCTCGGCTGAAGCTGCTTAAACAATGCCGCGCCGGTGAGCTGAACTTGGAGGAAGAAATTACCAAGGCTGAAGATAAAGAAGCCAAAGATCAAGCTACTATTGACGATCTTCCTTCAAGTGAAGGTTCGGGCGATGAAGATGCTGAAGATGAAGATGAAGATGAAGATGAAGATGATGAGGACGCCGAGGATGGGGCCTCTGAGGAAGGAGATGGGCCCGAAGATTAGAGTTCTCACTTTCATTTCTTGTTTTCTTTTTGTGTAGGTCTTCGGGCCTTTTGATGTATATGCTTTGGACCTTCGGGTCCTTTTTTGATGTAAACAACTTCACATCCCTCAGGCTTTTGATTAAATAAATTTGCATTTTATGTTTCAAGTGTTAGCTTTTGTTTTTCCTTTCAAGGGTTTTTGAGCCAAACACTTAGAGTAATTTGTTTGCAAGATTTAATCGTATAAAACCGATGCGAACTTAGAATGACGTCTCGTTCTCGAGTCAATGCATTTAAAATATAGCTTCAGTATGTAAGATCATAGAAACAAAGAGATATTGAATCAAGTTTATTTAATTGATGATATCAACGAGCCGCAATCGGCTTTTTACATAAGGCCTAGTCTAAGTATAACTTAGGTTTAAAAACAAGTTAATAACATGCCACTATCGGGCGCAAATACAAAGTACTAATCAATTTTCTGGGTGTCAGTCCCCGGTTGCTGAATAGAAAGACTTCTGTTGGGAGGCTCGAAGCTGACCTCGGCTGTATCCCACCTCTCACTTCCCCCAGTGTTCGAGTGTGAATCTTGATGAAGATCCGAGCACTGAAGATCGTCTTATCGCTTCCTGAAAAGGTCAAGCAAAGTAAAACGGGGGTAAGTTCGAATATTTCGACCAAAGCCTTTGGAGAGTTCTTCGGCTCAAGGCTGTAGCTGAATTTTAAATGATCAAGGAATGCTTACCTTGATTTTAAAAGTAATACCGCTTCAAATTGGAGATATTCCAATTCAAAGGTTCAGGTTTGCCTTGCAAATATTCGATCTGGTAAGATCCCTTTCCGACAATTGCTTTAATTTGGTAAGGCCTTTCCCAGTTTGCAGTGAGTTTTCCCCCAATCTTTTCCTTCGTTGACTGATTCGAAGCCTTTAGCACATAATCACCAACTTTGAAATCCCTAAGTTTGGCCTTCCTGTTGAGATATGCCTCGATTTGCCTCTTTTGTGCTGCTAACCGGACCAAGGCTAGCTCTCTTTTCTCCTCGAGTAAGTCCAACTCTATGCGCATGGCTTGTTGATTGGCATCTTCGATGGTGTGGGCATACCGAAGACTTGGTTCGCCCACTTCCACGGGGATAAGTGAATCTATGCCATAAGCAAGGGAAAATGGGGTTTCACCAGTGCTGTTCTTCTCTATTGTTCGCATTGCCCACAACACCCCTGGTAACTCTTCGGGCTAAGGACCTTTTTTCTCATCAAGCATCTTCTTGAGATTTTCAATTATTACTCTGTTCGAGGATTCGGCTTATCCATTGTCACTTGGGTGGTAGGGGTTTGACACTATTCTTTTTATTCCCCACTGCTTAAGGAAATCAGTGATAGCTGCCCCCATGAACTGTGGACCATTGTCACAAGTGATATCCCTTGGGACGCCGAACCTATAGATGATGTTTTTCTTGATAAAATCGATTACCTCCTTTTTTCTAACCTCGGTGAGAGCTCCTGCTTCCACCCTTTTATGAAGTAATCGGTTAAAACAAGAATAAACTGAACACCTCATTTTCCCTTCGGTAAGGGGCCAATGATATCCATTCCCCACTTCATGAAGGGCCATGGTGACACGACCGAATGCAAAGGTTCAGCTTGCTGATGAATCATTCGGGCGTAGCGTTGACACTTGTCACATTTTTTCACGAAGTCCTTTGCGTCTGCGCTGATAGTGGGCCAATAGTACCCAGCTCGAAGTTATTTGCGCACTAAGGACTTTCCCCCTTAGTAATTGCCACACTCGCCCTCGTGTATTTCTGCCATCACATATCTAGCTTCATCCGGACCCAAGCACTTGGCCATCGAGCCGTTGTACAATCTCCTGTATAGCTTTCCCTAAATCATTGAGTATGAAGCCGCTTGAGTCCTTAATTTCTTTGCTTCTTTCTTGTCTTGGGAGAGAGTCCCCGAGTCAAAGTAAGAGATAAACTTACTCCGCCAATCCTATTTGTGGTCCACCGAGTTGACTTTCAATTTCATCACTCATTTGTGCGGAAAGCAATCGAACCACTGAATCAGTCCCCGAGTGTTCATCATCTACCACCGAACCCAAGTTTGCTAAGGCATCGACTTTGGTATTCTCTTCCCGAGGTACTTGTTTGATTTGCCATTCTTGAAATTGAGCCAAAATTCTTTGTGCTCGGATCAAGAATTGTTGCATTCTGGGCTCACGAGCCGTGTATTCGCCTAATACTTGATATACGACCAGTTGTGAGTCACACCTTAATTCAATCCTTTCTGTCCCCATCTCTTTGGCCAGCTCCAAGCCTGCTAAGGCTGCTTCATATTCGGCCTTATTGTTGGTCACTTTTTTTAACCGAACTGAATGCCCGACTTTCTCACCGGTGGGCGCTATCAACACTATGCCTAATCTCGAACCCTTAGAATTAGTTGCCCTATTGGTGTAGAGTACCCATAATCCCAAAGTCGATCTCTTTGACATCAAGTTTTCTTTTTCGGCTTCGGGTAAGATCCCAATACTAAAGTCAGCCACGAAATCTGCCAAGACTTGAGATTTAATTACCGTTCGGGGTTGATAGGTGATGTCATACTCGCTTAATTATACTTCCCATTTAGATAACCTTCCCGACAACTCCGGTTTATGCAAGATACTCCTTAGGGGGAAGGTGGTAACCACCGCTATTGGATGACATTGAAAATTGGGTCGTAGTTTTCGAGCAATAATAGTTAAAGCAAGTGCTAGTTTTTCCAAGTAAGGGTACCTGGTCTCAGCGTCAAGGAGTTTCTTGCTCACATAGTAGATAGGTTGTTGCTTGCCATCCTCTTCCCGAACCAACACAACACTAACCGACATCTCGGATACAGCCAAGTAAACTAGCAAAGTTTCACCATCTTTTGGTTTGGCGAGCAATAACGCGTTAGCCATATAGCGTTTCAGCTCCCTTAGCATTACTTTACACTCCGGTATCCACTCGAAGTGATTATTCTTCCTTAAGACTCAGAAGAATTTGTGGTATCGCTCTGAAGACCATGAGATAAATCTACTCAAGACAGCGACTCGGCCAGTCAAGCGCTGAACTTCCTTCACCCCAGTTAACTCCTCGGGGATTTCTTCAATGGCTCTGATCTTGTCTGGATTGGCTTCGATTCCCCGTTCAGAGACTATGAATCCAGAAAATTTTCCTGACCCCACACGGAAGCCACACTTTTCAGGATTCAACTTCATGTTGTAATGCCTCAGAACAGCGAAAGCTTATCTCAAATGGCTTAGGTTGTCTTCCATTCGAATAGACTTGATCAGCATATCGTCTATGTAAACCTCCATAGACTTTCCAATGTAATCTTTAAACATACGACACACTAGTCTTTGGTATGTCACCTTAGTGTTCTTCAAACCGAAAGGCATTACCTTGTAGCAGAAGGTGCCTCGGTCAGTGATGAACGAGGTCTTTTCTTCGACCTTCGGGTCCATGAGAATTTGGTTATACCCCGAATACGCATCTAAGAAGGTTAACAATTTGTGTCCAGCTGTGGAGTCTATTAACCTGTTTATCTGTGGCAATGGATAGGAGTCTTTTGGACATGCTTTATTTAGATCGGTGTAATCTACACACATTCTCCACTTGCCATTTTTTTTGGGCACAATGACAACATTAGCCAGCCATTCGGTGTACTTCACCGCTCTTATGAAGCCATTCTCTTGCATCTTCATAGTTTCATCCTCGATTGCTTTCTTTTTGACACCGGCGTGCGACCTCTTTTTTTGCTTTACCGGGGTAAAATGGGGATCCACATTCAATTTATGGGTCATGATCTCCGGATCGATACCGACCATATCTGAATGGGACCAGGCAAAGCAATTATTGTTGGACTTCAAAACTTTGATTATTGCTCTCTTCGACTCGGGGTCCAAGAGCCGACAAACACTTTCATGTCTGGAAAATCTTTCGATAACGCGAAAGATTCCAACTCCTCAATAGTTGAATCCTCGGCTTTTTGTTTCCGAGGTTCTTGAATGCATACCGGGATTTCTCTATTTCTCCTCGAGGGTCATCTTGGGAACTTGACCCTCCCTCTTTGTTTGACCCTGGTTGTATTGGTTGCTATTTCTTTGGTCCGGTCGGTACGACTCCACTCTTCAGTGCAACCGAATAGCACTCTCTCGCTACTCGTTGCTCTCCTTTAAACGAACGAACTCCCATGGGGTAGGGAATTTGATCACTTGCTGAAGAGTGGATGGAACAGCCTCTATGGAGTGAATCCATGGTCTACCGAGGATCACATTATATGCCATGTCCTTGGGCAGAACTTGAAACAGTGTTTCCTTGCAAACTCCTTCGGCGAATGTTTTGAGCGTGATTTCACCCAATATTTTCTCGGTGGAGTTGTTGAATCCAGTCAACACATTTGCCTTAGGGATAAACTCTCCCTTCAACCACATCTTTTTGATGGCCCCATAGTTGATTATGTTGACAGAGCTACCGGGGTCGATCAGGACTCGTTTGATATCTGAGTCATTTATCCTCAACTTGATGACCAAAGCATCATGATGGGGGAACATCATCCCATCATAATCATCATCGTCAAACACAATTTCTTTTCCTGAGCCTCCAACTCGAGTCCTTTTTTCCATAGTAATTGATAGCTCTGCAAACTTCTTGGCGGCTGCAAAATTCACTCCATTCACCTCTGACCCCGCGGTGATTACATTCACGACTCTTTCAGGGGGTGGTGCCCGATGTGGTTGTACATCACCACGATTCTTTGTGTAGTTTTCCTTCCTCTTATCAGTGAGGAATTCAGCCAGCACGCCCTTCTTCAATAAGTGCGCCACCTCGAGGCTCAAAGCTTTGCAGTCCTAGGTGCGGTGACTATAGTCTGCATGAAATTCGCAGTGTAAACTTTGATCTCTTTTGTTAGCCGGAGTCCTCATGTCCTTGGGTGCTTTCACCCCGGCTGTCCCCTTCACTAAATTGACTGATTCTGAGGTCGATTATGTTGAAGCTGTAATCGGGGATACGGGGTAACTCCTTATTTTTTGAGACCTGAGCTGGGCTCGAAGGGTCTCTTTTGTTCGTATTGGGGAAAACCTTTACACCGAGCCGTTGGCTTACATGCGAGCTTCCAATCCTTTGGTTAACAGGCTGCCTCGATGAAATGTATGGTTCATACCTTTCCTTCGAGTTTCTTCGAGGCACCTCTGCGCGATACGAGGACTCAGACCGATTCTTGTAGTTGTAGCTTCTTCGGCTATTATTCTTCCACTCAACTTCCTCCAACCTTATCTTGGTGTATGCCCTGTTGTACAAATCATCCCATTTCAAGGTTTGATATTGTTGGAGCTCTTTTCGTAACTCAGCAGGGCCTCAGAGTTTCAAACATTAATGCATTTTTTGAACGCCATGATGGCCAAAGTATCATCTATGGGAGGCAACTCCATGCGTTCAGCGTTAAAATGCTCGAGGAAGTCTTTGAGTGGCTCGCCGAGACGTTGTTTGAATTCAAATATACCCTCCTCCTTTGGAGGATCTTCTGTGCCCCGGTATGAGCTTTAACAAATGCGTTAACCAGCTCCTTAAAAGTTGAAATTGACCCCGATGGTAGACGCATGTACCAGCGTAATGCTCCCTTCTCCAAAGATTCGCCAATTTTTTTCAAAAATATTGACTCCTTTTCTATCTCCGTTAGGTCGTTACTCAACACCATTAACATGTATTCGGTCACATGTTCAACGGGGTTAGTAGTCCCATCATACTTTTTTCAGAAAAAGAATCTTGAAATTCTTTGGAGTTGGTGCTGGAGCAGCCTCGAGCTTAAACGACAATTGTCTGTATTGGTCAATATCAAGAGCATCTTGGGTCTTAGTCACCCCGGGGACGCTTTCAAGTCGTTTTTTCCACGCGTCTCGACACGAACCTCAATTCGGGCTTCGATCTCTTTGGTTAGCTTTTCAACATCTACCGAAGAGGTAGTTTCTGCTACGGTGGGAATCGCCTCGAAGTGTGGCGTGGTGCTTGGTATTGTGCCCGATCCCCCAAATGTGGCCCTATTTTGAGGTCCCCCTGTTATCGCGCCCGTAGGAACGAAGGGCGGGATGCCTCCACTTAGAACCACAGGTGCGACTCCATTCGGAGTTGAGGTATTCCTCGCCTCTAACGAGGCACGAAATTCAGCATTAATGTTAGCCTGCTCGGCTTGCTGCTCTTGAAGAGCTTTCAGGGTGGAAACAACGTAGGCCTGAAAGGCTTCGGTTGAAGCCGAATATGAGGGATTTGTTGCTGGTGATATTAGAGGTGCAATGGAGTTTGGGTTCGATTGAACGCTGCCTGTCCATCAGGAGTTAGCTGAGGTTCAACGGGATTTCTACTATTGTCATCCATCTTGTCGAATAAAAACCGGAATCCAAGCGAAAAAGACGTTCAACGTTGGAACAAAGCATTTATGCTAGTATCCCCACAGACGACGCCAATTTGTATGTGCCTAAACTGATTTAGGATCACAAATCGAATTTGGGTTGTGAATACAAGTAAATCTTGGTATCAAAGTCGAAACAATATCAAAAATAAGTGAAAATGCAAGTATAACGTAATTTCAATATATGCCAGTGAGTACAAATTTTGCCAGAGTTTCTGTATGTATTTCTGAATGATTGCATTGCAAAATGAGAAGCTATTTATAGACTAGCAGCAATACAAGGCCACGAACCCATGTTTCCACTAAGATATGCATGCTCCCACTTCTCAGCTAGTGGAGTTAGTGGGCCGAAATAGAAGGAACCCCATCCGCTGCAGATGGCCTTTTTTACCGAAGCTCGGGCTATTAGCTTCGGGCGTATGGCCTTGCGATCGATCGAGACGACATTTCACCGAGGCAAGAGCTTTCTTTCCTCGGTTGTTCACTTTGGTCATTGACTTCGGCGACCTATGGCTTACCTCGGCTCGCAACTTGCCATACCTGTTCGGTTAACTCCAAATTACGTTACCGAGATGCCACGTAGATAAGTCGATTTCAGCCCAATACAACTATCTAAGTTTACGTCAAATTATTTAATAAAATGCTTTTTAAATGAGTGAATAAAAGTATAATTTTACATAAGATGAAGCAGACCGAGTATATAAATGCTAGAAAAACCATGACAGCGTCGTATCTCCAAGAAAACGACATTGATGATTAATACGAATTTCTTTATCATTTGGCCTAGTTATTTCTCTAAGCCTCAGTAATTATTCTAATCATCAGTCTCATAATTAGAGACTAGAGATATTCTTTTTCAGGCCACCCGTGAGCCAATATCTTCGTCATTGGGGGTCAATATTAAGTTCGGTACATAGTAAAGACAGAATACCTAAAATACCATTGAACTTTGGACGAAATTTGTGTGACACATTTGATTTTCACGAGTGAGTCATTACACACAAATATTTATAAAAGTGTATTTTTTACATACTACTTTTGTGTGTAACACACCAATAAAGAATCGACACATGTCATTAAATTAAAAAAAATCATTTAAAATTACACTTATATCCTTGTCTTCTGCATCTTTCTTAGGGCATCTCCAACCTTGTGCACCATTTTTTGCACTAAAAATCTAAAATAGTGCATGCACCAAAATGGTGCAAACTAACTCCAACCCATTGCACTATTTTTTTGCACCAAAAAAAAATAATATTTATATTCTTCTCTCTCTTCTATATTATATTATTTTTTTACTCAAATTTTATATTTTAATTTCATAAAATAAATCTTTTCTTTTTTTCTTTTTTACATATTTATCCATATAATTCATAATCCATTGTTATATAACTATTTAATAGCAAATTATTTTATACCATTAATTTTTAAATAATATAAATTGTAAGCAAATATTATACGTTATACATACTAATGGATAATTCAAATAAAAATAAAATCATTGGTACAATAGAATTAAATAAATATTACATTACTGTAGAATTTATTTTAATTCTACATAAATATTCAACTTCCATGATTAGCACGTTGCTCCCATAAATGTTCTATTAATGCACTACGAAGTGCAAAATGAGCATCTTTGTTCTTAATTTTCTCAAATCGAGCTAAAAATTATTGAAATCGGTGATTTTCATCTCCTACCATTTCTACTGTTGGAGTTGGACCTTCCCAAGCATCTTGAATTAGTGCAATAAAAAAATATTGTTATGTTATTGATCATTATTTTGTTATTGAATATTGTGTTACAATTTAATGTATTTTCAGTTCTAAATTATTATGTTATTGTACATTGCGTTATTTATTAACAACATATTATATTTTATATTTGCATTTTTCGTTTTTGTGATGGTTATATTTTTTTATACAATTATACTTATAATAAAATTAACTCACAATTTTCATAAAAATAATGCACGAAAATTAATTATAAGACACTCCAAAATTAAGATGTAAAATTTATATTATAAAATATTATATAAAAAATTATTAGGTATATTAGGAATCTAAATGTAAAAATTTAAATTTAAAATATGTTAAAATAAAAGCTTTACATAATAAAAAATAAAATAAAGTATTAATGAATAGTAATGGGGTAGATGAATAGGTATATCAGGAATGTAAATGTAAAAACTAAAATTTATATGTTAAATTAAAAGTGTTAAATAATAAAAAATAATAATAAAATAATGTTGAATAGTAATGGTGCAAGTGAATAGTGTTGCACCAAATTTGGTGCAACACTATTCATGCACCAAAATGAAGCAAAAAATAGTGCAAGGTTGGAGCTCCATTGCACCATTTTTTGCACCAAAATAGCATTTGGTGCAAGAAATGGTGCAAGGTTGGAGATGGTCTTACCCTAGGCGACCACTGTTCTCTCCTCTTAATTTTCTCCCCATATATTCCATGGAATTTTTTTTATTTATCCTCGTAAAATAGCTCCGATGACGGTGAAACCAACATTTCGACTTCGCTCCCAAAATCTGGTGTAAATTTTGGTTACACAGAAACAGTGGATTTTCTGAAGATTTGAACAACTAACAACAAATACAGCGCAATCAGGTCCGAGAATTATGAATCTGAAACTGAACTTTTACCTTAGTAAGAACTTGAAGGAAATGAATTAGCAAGTAATAGAACTATTTATACATACAAAAACTGATGAACTTTTCTCAGTTCAATACACTGTACTCAGACTAGTGTAAATTGAGTTCTATCTAAATAAGTGCAGTTAATTGCTGGGAAAGAAAATTTTCTTTTATTAAAGAAGAAAATGGGCAAGAATCGGGAAGCATAACTCAAGAATGATGTTTTGGTTACAGACAATGGTGGATTTGGGAAATTATTTACAAAATTTTGACTGCTTCTTTCAAAATTATATTAGTTGAATCTAGCTCTTAAGAAGAAATTATATAGAAGGAGACGGATTTTGTATATACATGGTGTATAGAACATAAGAAAGAGAGAGAAGGTGAGACTTGAGGGAGCTGGTTGAAACTTTTACAGAAATAATTTTAAAAGACTAAAATTGGACACATGGCACTAAAATAAGGCCTCAGGCACAATATTTTATCATTCACTCACCCTCCTTCCTGTGTTTACATGCCCGGGTTACGGAGCAAAAATAGTGTGTAATGGGTAAAATATGTATTCTGCCTATAGTAAAGCTAGAAATTTATATAAATTAAAGGATTTCCAAAAAAAAAAAAAAATCTAAAATATCATACTTGATAGTTTAATTTATGACTAAAGCAATATTTGAACTCCCTTTATCAATGTATAAGATCTTCTCTTGTATTAGGAGAATCAACATCTTATTACATGTTGCAAGAAAAGAAAAAAAAATCATTTTCAAATAACTTGCGGGGTATAAATTTCAGGCGAAACCCTGGCTACACGAACCTCTGCCATTGCGATTAAGCTAACCACACAAACACATCTTATTACCAAGGTGACTTTAGTTCGATTTTTATTCTTCGCAGACGTATAACCAGATGACTTTAGTTGCCACCTTGATACTATAGCCTAAATAGGTATAACGAACACGTTCTGTTAATACATTAAATGTAGGTCATTTATTTCCTTTTGCATAGGTTTCTTCATTACTTGTCTTGATAAAAACAAATAATAACAATACAGTACTTGATAAAATAAACAAGAAGTGTGAAAGACCAGACATCACCTTTATAAAAATTGTACATACAATACAATAATACAAGAAAATGTAGTAGCATTTGAATTACAAAATAGTTAATCTTTAATGATTTATTTTCTTCTGGGGAGAATTTTGCCAAATGAATAGATACGATCATAAAGTCCAATGCATAGTGTACTAAAAACAAATTAACACCGTTTCTATAATAAATAAAACGAGCTAAAAAGTTTGTCTATTGTAGGGTGCACATTTGACGGTGGCATGAGAGATCAGCTAAAGTTGGCCATGTTCCCATAAACGTACTCTACACACATTACGCTCAATCACTATCATTCTTATTTATCGGTCATCATAGCACCCACATCAAACTCAACTGAATTATGTCTAAACTCATTTAATGTGGTTGTGATACTTTTTGAAAAGAGATGATATATCCCTTCAAATGGAAGAAATGACCTTAAATAGTTTGTGAAACCTCTAACGAGGGATATGTACTTTACGCACATGAACAGAATTCAGATTAGTCGAAAAAGTCTGATTACTACAGGTACAAGTTTAAAGAATGTAGTGTCTTTAGCCTTTAGACTTTATAAAAAGACATGGCATCAAATCATATTAAAACTCATAGTAGCTAAGTTATTTTATGTGAAATATTAGAGCAAATGACATAAATTGTCCTTTATCTTTAAGGGTTGGTCTAATATTGTCCTTTAAATATTGTATGTACTAATTTTAGTCCTTTAAGTTTGCAAAAAGTTGTCAAATTTAGTCTCCGTCCAAAATCTAACTGATGGGCCCCTTCCCCAAACGTTAAAACAGACGTTCTCTAACAGAGACTATAATTTATCTCTCCATACTCTTTTCCCCCAATTTCACTCTCTGTAAAAAATCCCAATTTTTACTCGATTTACCAAGTCAACACAGCGTAGTTCATCTTTGTGGAATCTTTGGTTAAGACAATGATCATACGACAAGGCGCTTCAACCCCTTATTATGGTGAGTTTCAATTCTATATACATGTAGGGCTTGATCCAGGTTTTAATATTATATTCAATATCTTCATTTGTGTGAAATTTATGTGAAATTATTTTATGTGGGATTACTTTCTTGAGTCCTTTTGCATCAACATCATTTTTTTTTTCAAAACCTTTTTAGGTCCATTTGTTTACTGTTGTAGTGGTCCAGGAACCAAGATCTTCATGTGCACTTTATTTATTTATTTAGTTTTTTACTATTGCGTCTATGTTCTTTTCCAAAACTAGTAGTAAAATATACTTAGCTGATATGAATAGAAAAATATTTTTCTTGTTCTTCACAGTAAAGTACATTATCTTTTATATGTTCTTTCATGTTCTCTTCTTCACAATGTAGTATTTATATGTTTTTGCCTCTTTATTTTGTCTTACAGATCCTATACTCGATGCCTCAAAGGTCAGCGTCAAAGTAAACTATGGTGGTGTCATGAAGCACAAGCCTACAAGGCATTATGTTGGAGGTAGCGTACAATTAATCGACCACGTTGATGTGTCTGAAATGAAGCTATCCCATTTCAAAACAATGGCTGAGATGTGTGGATATGATAATGATTCAGTCGTATTTTGGCTTAAGTTTGGCAAGTTTGGTGATAGGCTGAAGCTTGTTTCTACTGATATGGAAGCTAATTTTGTATCAAAAAGTATCCCAAAAAATAGGATTATTGAGGTTTGCTTTGAACACTTAGACTCTTATATTGGCAAGGATGTCAGGGAAACATTTAATGGAGGAAAGAATAGTGAATGGTCTAGATCTCACTTCTTAGATAATGTAAAATGTGATACTTTGTTAAATAACATGTGTGAATGTTTTAATAGCATGATACTAGATGCTAGGGATAAGCCTATTATTACTCTTTTAGAGAAAATTCGGTATCTACTCATGGAAAGAATGCAAGCAAATAGAGATAAAGCTTCAAAATGGAGTTCTGATGACATTTGCCCCAGGATTAAGGATGTTTTGTACAAGAATCAAGCTGCTGCCGCTGAATATATTCCTAAAAAGTCAAACCAATGGAACTATGAGCTTATAGGAAGGAAAATGGACAAGTGGGCTGTGGACTTGCTTAACCGAAAATGCAGTTGCAGAAAATGGGATTTAACAGGAATCCCTTGCAAGCATGCCATAGGTGCAATATGGGCTAAAAACGATGACATTAACTCTTATGTTGATGATTGTTATAAGGTAGAAACCTACAGGAGGATCTATTCATTTTCCATTCTTCCTATGAATGGTCAGAACATGTGGCCTAAATCTGAAAAAATTCCTCCTTTGCCTCCAAGAATAGTCAGACAAAGCACTAAAGGAAGAAAGCAAAAGTTAAGAAGAAAAGAAGCCGATGAAGTGGGAGCAAGCAGGACGAAAATGAGAAGGAAGCAGAAAACCTTGGGATGCAGTTTATGCCATAATCTAGGGCATAACAAAAGGACTTGCAAGTATAATTTAGAGAGGACTGAATCGCAAATGTCACAATCATCTTTCACGACTGAATCACCTGCTCATACAAAGCTACCAGTAATCATTTGATTAATTCATAATATTTTTTACTTAATTCATTATGTTAATACTATGTAATAATATGTTGTTTATTTTTGCAGGTTAGAAGGGCTCCTGATAACCAAAGCCATTTACACTCATCTGAACAAAGTGAAGAATGTTTTCTTGGTGAGCTAATGCAGCTTCATTGACGCTTTTAGGGTGCTGCAGTTGGTTCTTTTTTGTGCTGCAGTTTTGTAGAGTTCTGCAGTTTTTTTTTTAGTTGTGTTTTGCTGCTGTTTTATGTTGAATTTTGCACCAGTTTGGTGCTGCACTTTTCTGGGAAAGGAATGTGGTTGATGCAGCTGCATATTGGTGGTCTTTTTTGTTAATATTTGGCAGCAATCTCTTGTGTAAACACTACTTATTTGGAATGGAACAGCTCTTTTGCCTATGTTCAAAATTATATCTTTTACAACTATGCATGCCCTTTGTTGTGGAGTATTACTCATTTAGGAAAGCTGATAATGTAATATGTGATCTCTACGACTTAAACTTGTATTTTCACAAAGAACCATGATGATCCTAAAAACTCCTAAATAAGAGAACCTCTGTGTTGCATTGCAATGGTGGCATCTAAGAAATCCTTTGTGAGTTTGAACAATTTTGAACTCAAAGAAATTGAAAGACACTCCATAGGCCATAAATTTCAGATTCATCTTTTCCTATTTAGTCAATATAGGTTGTAATTGTTCAGCTACAGAAAATGAACTTTCTTCTATCTATGTTTTGGTTTTCATTTAATTGCTCATCTTTAATGTGTGTGTAATATTGTATAGGTAAAAACCGCCGAGGATGATAAATATTTGTGTAATATTACTTTGAGCATAGCAGTAGCTCCATAGACATTTGCATATAAATATTTGTAGTTCAATAGCATTATTTAATTTCTTCACATTCTACAGGACTGCAAGTCTCCCTCATCTTTTGTAATTTAAAACATTTTATATATAAACACTCATTGAGTTTCCAAACCAAAGATGGCAAAGTACAATTACATTCTACAGGACTGCTAAGTACAATTACAAACCAAAGATGGCAAGAAAGTCAAAAAAAAAATTTGCTGATGCACAACTAGTGATCACGTTTTGCACATCCAGTTGCTTTAACTTTTAGATGTGGGGTCTGTTAAATATTGCTTCCTCCGTCAGTTAGATTTTGGATGGAGACTAAACTTGACAAGTTTTTGCAAACTTAAAGGACTAAAATTGGTACATGCAATATTTAAAGGACAATATTAGACCAACTCTTAAAGATAAAGGACAATATATGCCATTTGCTCTGAAATATTAGTATATCACAAGGAGTAGATCCAAACAAAGTTGATCCTTCCCTATATAAGCATAGCTCTCACTTGGCTCTCATCAAAACATTCATCAGACTTCAATCATATAATAAACAGAGAACAGACATACTAGTTTTCTCACTCTCTGTCTTTAGACAAGAAGCAATTATGGATCAGAAAATTTTACTAGCAGTGACTCTCATGTGCATTGTAGTGGCTAATGTAACTGCTCAATCCCCTGCTGCTGCTCCAGCAACAAATTCTAAGCCTTCTACTTCTCCAGCTTCATCACCTAGTTCTACAGCCACAGCCCCCACAAATCCAAAAACTCCTGCACCTGCTATTGCACCACCTACCCCTATTGTCACTGCCCCTGTATCATCACCACCAGCAGTTGCACCAGTACTAAGCTCACCACCAGTGCAATCACCACCTGTAGCTGCACCAGAAATAGCAACTCCTCCAGTTGCTGCTTCTTCTCCTCGTGTACCAGTTCCAGTTTCTGATGCACCTACATCTGAGACTTCTACTACTCCAGCTCCTTCTCCTAGCAAGAGCAAGAAGAGCAAGAAGCATAATGCAGCTTCACCAGCACCTGCTCCTGAGTTGATGGGACCACCCGCACCTCCTAGTGAAGCTCCTGGACCTAGTCTTAGTTCTGATTCTCCTAGCCCATCAGCTCTAAACGACGAGGTAATTGATTTACCCCTACTTTTTACGAGTAATCTGATTGTGTAATTATTTTTACACCGTTCGTGTATAGGATATACTGATTAACATGTGATAGCAGGTTAATTCTATTGTTATCGTATTTCTTAGGTGTTAGTGATTATTATGAAAGTTACGTATTATTAACTTATAGTTAGTGATAGGATCGAGTAAAACGTTTTACACAATTGACGCATATATAAAACTTAAACTCCTATCTATTCAGAACTATTGCATTAGTTGCATATACTTATTCTGATTTGTTGCTTAAATTCACCTACTAATATAATAATGTTAATGTAATGCAGAGTGGAGCAGAGAAATTGAAGGTGGTAGGAAGCCTGTTGTTAGTTGGATTGAGTTGGATCCTCTTCTTCTAAGAGACATTGCTGCTTCTTTTTACACAAAGATTATTATTCTTTTTCCATAATTTAATTAATTTGATATTGACATGTAATTTTATCTTTTTTGTATACTTCTTGTTTTCTTTTGTCAAGGGGTCTTCATTGAGACCCATTTAGGGAATTACCCACACTGTACTATCTTCTTTACTTCCCAACTTTCTATTGTATAAATTTCATTTGTTCATTTATCATATTCTGATCTTCAAGTTTCCTATTCCCCCTGGCAACTTTGATATTGATTAAATTCTCCAGGCCATACTAAAACAAACTCCCAACAAACTGATTGTGCAAAATATAGGTGACCGTCCATAAAAACTAAGATTAGTAATATGAAAAATAAGATAAGTTTATCTGGTATAACAAATTAAAACACATCGATTGTGTGAAATCTTTATACGATATCAGTAGGTTAATCGGTATTAAAATCTAAACCAGCCCATCTCTTCCACAATGCCCTTTCTCTCCCACAAGAGCCTACATTTTTACAAATGCACATTCTAATTTATGGAAAGCTAGTACTGATGCCCAGTATCAAAAGATAATGTGGTCACTCAGCTTCTGGATAGCTTCTGCTTATAGCATGGTTACTATTAAAGGAATAACTAACTTTCTATACTTGTAATGCTCTTGCTTTTTACAACATTGGAGCAAGTTATGCCTCCTGAAACTAGGTATCCTATGAAAGCAATATATGCAGCTGTTAGCGTGATTATTACTGATGTAAACAATACCCCATTAACTTCAGCAGAGAAGAACTCCACCAAAAGATATCCATTGATCACTATCACCAATGCAGCTACAAGCCATGATATCACCTGTAGAAGGTCGAGAAAACTGAGATGTAAATGGCACGCGGACCATCAAGCATGATATACAAGGTCTAAGTGTAACTTCTTCAATCTAACAGAAACATTTGTTAGGATTCATCATAAGTTGACTAGTTTACGCCTATTACCACAAATACTAAAAAAGGCAAATACATATGCTATAAGCTGTGTCGGTAAAGCTTGACCACTTTTCTTGGATATCAACTTTTCTCTCCCTCAACAACTCAACTGATGGAAAGTAATATCACTTCATATCATCTAAATACTTTTATAATTTAAACATTTCTCCTACTTCCTCAATACAAAAAGCTTTTCAAGCACCTATAATCTTTCCATCAGTGATGGCGGACTGAAATTTTTACATCTTAACCTGTGCATAGGGACTAGGGTGCGGTAACACTTGCTACAACGCAGATAAAATGAAAAAAAAGTCAAGGCCGATGGTACTTGCAACTCAGTTTAGAGGTATTTATCCATTTGAGAGAAGCAAGTGCCAAGAGATAAAAGTTACATCTTCTCACCGAAACAAATGGATGATTATGTGAACCAGAAGAACTGCAACATAGTATTAAGCTTTATTCAAGCAAAGGTCTAGCAAAAAGGTACACTGAACAGGGCCTAATCAGTAAAACAAGATTCATAAGGTAACAAAAGAAACAATATGATTCAGTATGCTGTGTCTCTAGAATCCAAAAGTATTTGGATTTCACATGAACTGTCAAAGTACAGGGCCTTGCAGCAACTTCAAATGGTAAAATGCATCAACATAATAACAACTAAAAACTGATTAATTTTCAGAGTAGAAGACGTTAATTATAAAAGACTATCACCAACTTTAGTCCCTTATCCAGTCTTAACCAGAAGTCAACTCCAAAATCAAACACTTCTTCATTCAGTATATTATAAGCTATTAGTCTCTTGAAACTTACTTCGAAGCAATTTTGTTTCATATCCCAAAATCAAATTCTCCATCATATTGACTACAATAAAGAAAACTTTTGAATAGTAGTTTTGAATCCTACTAGCACATCATCACTTAAGTTAGATGATATAAGCCATTTCAGCAATAACTCAGTTTTGCCACCAAAATGATGATACAATGACTTACTACTTTCTTCTTAAAAAAGTTTGTACGAGGCTGAAACAAACTTCAACATAAAACGTAGACAGTTCTAGATGAATACTATAAAATGGTCAGAGTATCTGGTTTAAGGTAATAGGTTAGAGATCTTGACAGTCAATCTTAAATGTTGCGATCCAATACTGTTGTAAAATAAAGCATCGTTAAGAGGAAATGATGGCATTTCCTTGACTGGACAGCAAAACGAAAAACAAAGAAGAAGCAAATACCAAGTAAATCTGCGCGAAAAAGAGGTCGAGCAGGCAGAACTGAAAGATAAGAACATACCTTCAGAAAAGGTCCAATCTTGAAAACACCCATGACTTCTTCCTTAGATACAAGACAAAGAAGGGGAATCAAAGCAAAAGGGATTTGTACAGCCAGAAGAACATTAAGCCACTCATTGAGAACATCTAATGATTTCTCAGATGAGCGAAAAGCAAGCGCAACTATCAGTGTTGGGACAATAGCACAACTTCTTGTTATTAATGCCCTTTGCCATTTCTTTAACCTCATATTAAGAAATCCTCCCATAATGAATTGTCCAGCATAAGTGCCAGTCATGGTGCTACTTTGTCCAGCAGCCAATAATCCAATAGCCCAAATATAAAGAATTGGAAACATCCCTCCACCATACTTGTCCTGTAAATATTGACCTGCATTTACCAGGCCAATACTATTGGCTAGTTCAGTACCATTAAATGACTTTGCAAACACTGTTGTAACAAACACATTGATCATAAAAGATATTGCCAAGGCTGCAGCAGACTCTATGGAGTAGTACTTAAGTGCTTCTCGAACTCGGCCTATCTTTCGATGGTCAATCTCTCTGGATAACACCAAAGCAGAATGTAGAAACACATTGTGAGGCATGATGATGCAGCCTACTACTCCCACTGCCTGTTTTATTGTCTTGGAGCTTAGTTTTGGAATAAGAATACCTGCAATTATAGTTCATCAGGAGACCTTTAGCTTAGGGAAAGGCCAAAATTTACCCCTCTACTATAAGAAATATTTTACCCTTTGATATACTTTGGAGCCATTCATATGCTTGCAGTTAGCAAATCATCTCCTATTTTCCTTTTAATGGAGCTCCAGTCATGGACTCTTGACATATTCAATGTATCAAAATACTTCAGTAAACATATCCAAACTTACCCCTCTATTCCCAACTATGGTTTAACGTTACCCTCTGGTATACTTCATTTTGGGGTATCGTTAGGCTGAACTGTAGTACAAGATGATTTGCTAATGGTGAGAATATGAATGACTCCAAAGTTTAACCGATAGTAAATTAAGACATTTCCTAAAGGAATATTGTGATCCTATTCCCTTTTAATTGAACTATGCAAATTGTTTAGCAATTAGACACTTGAAGTGGAAAATGTTAAAGATAGTAGTTTTTTGTGACTGAATATCTCACCAACAAGAAGTTCAGATCCACTTGGTTTTGTTTCTCCAAACATCCAAGCAAATGAGACTGCCATAACTGCAATAAGTATGGCAAAAAGTGCTTCTAGCTTCCTCACACCATAGTTCTCAAGAAATAGGAACATAAAGCTGCATAAGAAAAGATTGTGTCACAAAATTCAGGTCTTGAATTTGTTTTTCAATTACACTGATAAGGTTTCACAAAATGAAATACACAAATTTGTGGATTGATACTTCCTAATATGTCATACAACAATAATTCCCAAGGCAAGAGTATAACAGTTTCAAGTTATCTACAAGAAGTAGCCAGAAGTTGACACAGAAAATAACCAAAAACAAAAAGGCAAAACTTTTAAGTAGAAGCTGAAATGGCATATTTTCCTGCATTAAGAATCTTGGATGTATCAAATTATGTTAAAATGAGACAGCTTTAACATCAATCAAAGTTATCAAATCTTACAACTCGAACTTCGCCAAACCTATGAAGAGTGATGAATTATGTGACCAACTCATCTCAAATTCTGAGCCGTTAGAATACACTTTCATTTTCTTAATTATATCTTCCACTAGCCCAATTTTATTTTCTTAATAGCCTCTCCATTACAGAAAAAGATGACACAATTCCTTATTGATTTGTTCCAACAGTTTCTATTGGATAACTATAACTTGAACTTCCCATTTACCTTTATTGACTAACTTTCTTAACCGTACAAATGGTATGGCATGTTTAAGATCACAAGTTTCTAAAGTATTATAGTCACTCAATTATTGTGACATACTATTTAAGACCACAATGTTTGAAAATCTTTCATTTATTTTATAACTCATGGGCCAGTCAAAGTATATTTTAACGCGTCTCTTGACATGCAACCGATTCATTTTCATCAGCCAAGCATGTGATATTTTTGTATATGCTATACGACGGATGAGACTCGAGTTCAACACAATATTATTGAACAATGTGACTGTCTCGTCTAAAAGTTTTAGCTTAAAAATGTAAAGCACAAGGAAAACAAGATACCAATCAAGAGCAGTGATGATGACACCAGACCAAAGTGGCAAAAACCCATTACTCAAAATCTTAATAGCAATAGCACTCCCAATAACTTCTTGAATATCAGACCCAATCAAAGCCAATTCAGCCATGACCCACAACACCATCCTAGCCCAAATTGGATACTCATCCCTACATAGTTCAGCCAAGTGTCTCGAACTAGCCACTCCTAAACGGGCCGACAATAGCTGAACAAGTAGGCCCATACACGTTGCCCAAAATAACAACCATAACAAAGAATAGCCCGCAATTGCACCAGCTTGCAGATCACCCTCCAGATTACCTACAATGACGAAGCCAGTAATTTTTTCAAGAGTGTTTAATAGTGTTTGTAGTATAAGTTTAAGTTCTGTGCACAATTATATTAAGATTTTTTACTTCATATACAGAATCCTTTAAAAGTTAAGATATAAAAGCTTGAAAATAACATGTGTTACCTGCTATAAAATATAAATGTCACGAGATAATATAAATAGTTTTTACACTTCAATATATTTATATGAATTAAACTCTTCAAATATATGTATCGGTAGTATGTATATATATATATATATATATGCAATATAATTTTCCAGACTAAGGATGTTCGGCTAACCAGGATCCAAAAAGGCTATGCTCATTAAAAAACCTGGCCCAGTAAAAAGCCATAGTTTTTTCCATGAAAATGGAGGAGTTCGTGTAAAATCTTCATCGTTTAAGCTTTCGGGTTCGTTGATTCCGATGATTTGTATTTTTTCGGAGTAGTCATAAGATGTTTGTTCCTCGTTTGAATCGAGTAGTCGATTTTCTAACATTTGTTGCTGTTCTTTATCATGAAGCATTTCTCAAGATTTTTGTGAGTTGGCTGTTAAGAGGTTTTTGGCATGTATTATCGAGATCTTAGTTGTGTATCAAAATCACCAATTATTTATGGATCGACTGTTAAAAAAGATTTAGTGGATATGAATAGATTGACAGTGCATTATTTTTTTTTTTTTTAAAGAAGGAAAAAACTTATGAGTTAGTCATGCATGTGTACGTTAGATGGCTGACTGAATTTGGCGTGTGGTTGGGAATAGGATAATCGTGCCTTACTTTATGAGGGCACGAGAAAACTTTATCCACACCAAAGCTAAAATTAATCAATAAATACTTATGAACAACTAAAATTGGCTTTGGATAGTGAGCAGGGGTTGTTTCTTCATGGAAAAACATAACCACAGTCCACAACTAATATACATGTATGATATTACTTGCTCTCTTTGCCTTAATTTATGTGACAGTATTTGATTGAGTAGAAAATTTAATATTGAAGAATAAAGAAACTAAATTCCGTAGACAAAACCAAAGTATAGAAGTTTATGAGTTTATAAATCATATCTCTAATATAAAGTAAAAAGCTAAAAGTTAAATTATTTTTTAAATATTAAAATTTGTTGTAAGGTGAAAAAAGAAATAACATCATATGAATAAGGGACAAATGGACTAATAAATATTCTCTGAGTAGTAATTTAATGAAGTTTGACAGTGCATCCTCAATGCACACGCAGAACTGATTCACTCTCGTACAAATACTACTTATGAAGTAGCGACTTAATAGGATATTTGTTGTTGGTAGACACTGACTTCACCGAATTTTGTGTAGAACTCCTCTCCTCCCCCTTCCCCCAAAGCAAGGAGAAAGAAATGAAAGAGTAGGAAGCCCTGATTGTGTTTTGCACTAAAGAAAGTTTTTCAGAAAAAAAAAATGTTTATTTATGAAATAAGTTTGTCTATGTTTCCTCGAAAAGCAATTTCGACGAGGGGCCAAAAACTACCCTATATTAAGTCAATTTTCTCACAATTATACTAACTGTTGACTCTATATTGTTTGAAATAAACAAAAACCGTTAATCTCTACTAGTACTAAAAAAATTCATCAAATACCCTTTCGTTTATGCTAATATTAACATTATTATTACTATCAATCTAAAACATATTTTTCAGAAACATATCTCCCTCTCTAATCAAACAATGAAAAATAATTTTTCATATTTTCAAACAAATGAAATCAATTTTTATGTACTTATTGACTTGATTTAAACAATTACTCCTAGTAAATATGAATTATTTTTACCACCAACAATTATATGTACTACTCGTGGTACACTTTCATCTTTATATCAACTCCCAATCCGCCAATAATGGTCCATCGCAAGAGCATGGAACCTTAGGCAGTTTAGGAATGATCATGAAATTCAAAATAGGAAAACAAAAGGATCAGATGTTAGACATGGTCCGAAATGTCGTGCGGACACCCAATATTTTCCAAAGGATTCATCGGGCAAACTCTACCAAATATAATCAGCTGCTAAACCACAAGACAATCCGAAAGATGTATACATACATATACACGCAGGCTGCAAGAGAAGGAAATGCAGCTAACTACCCAAAATATGTGGTTTAGGTACCATTCAGATCTGACATCTAGGAGTAGGAAAAATATATATAATTCTCACAAGGGAACAACAAAAGTCTAACATATTTTGGTACAATTCAGATCTGACATCTAGGAGTAGGAAAAATATATATAATTCTCACAAGGGAACAACAAAAGTCTATCAAAAGAAAGCTAAGGCTGGCAGCCAACACGAACAAAGGGTTGGCTCATCACTGACAGCTAAATAATTCTCGCTCCTCAATCACGCGTCAAACTTGACCCTGGAGCAAAATCTGCCAAAACAAATAAACAACACAAAGAACAAATAGGGACTGAGTCTAAAGGACTCAATAAGCGAGGGCTAGCTAGCTACCTCTAACGACTAGGTAGCCAACTAAGGGGATCAAGTAATCAAGGAATATCAAGAAACAGATAATGAATGCACAAAATGAACAATATCACACTGCATATAAGTCATGTACAATTCATCAACAAATAAAATGGAAAGAAATGAGATGCAATGTGATACAATGTAGTGCAACTCGGGCACATGTGTCCAAAACTCCTCACTAGAGCAGAATCCTCAACGACAACTGGAGGATACATGCATTAGAGCGGAATCCTCAATGACAACTAGTGTAATGAATGCAACCTGGCGCGGGCTCCTCAACGCTAACCAGCATGATTTCATAGCCCAAAGCATTTAAATAT
The DNA here is from genome assembly GCA_037355625.1 of Petunia x hybrida. Classification (NCBI taxonomy): domain Eukaryota; kingdom Viridiplantae; phylum Streptophyta; class Magnoliopsida; order Solanales; family Solanaceae; genus Petunia; species Petunia x hybrida. The sequence goes on from JBBBVM010000008.1 coordinate 4,113,154, forward strand.
AACATCAATATGCAATTCAAGGCTGCGACATAGTAAATGCGCTTTATCAACAGCTCCACACATAAGGACCACGTATGTAGGACATCCGTAAGGCCTAAGGTCATCCAAAAAATGGATGATATCACTTAGCTCAGTCTTGAGCCAATCCAATTACTTAATAACCTCCTACCCTTTCGAATCCTTTCCGAATAATCTTGCTCTAAGCCATGGAAGGAGAATCGCACGCACAAGTGCCAAAACATGGAATATATAACAATTACATGAAAGTAGAAGAAAATTCTCAATTTTCCCTTGGGTCTACTTTGCCGAACATCAACAAGAATTATATTTTCGAACTCCTCACGGACCCACGATACCAAATATGCTATCAATTGTTATTTCGGGTTCATTAAGCCCGAGTTCAATTATAAAGGGTTATGGATCCAAACCTTGAAAATCCCCGACAAATCCAAGTAATTTCACAGAATTCATAGCATAAAACCATCAAATAATGACATAGGAAGGTTAAGAAACATTACCTGGTTACTACGGATCAAATTGGTCTGAGAAATCGCCCTTAACCACTCCTTGGTGAAAATAGAATTATGTCGACCTAGAACTCCTTTTATATAACACGACATGCACAATCGTCGAGTCTTAGTTGCGATTGCGGGCTGACTCATCGATGGCGTGCCACCTGGCTTGCGATCCGAAGGCCAAGGGACCCAGTCCCACGACCCTCGCGGTTGCGGTGGTCGTCTGACCTAATGCACTAGCTGCTTTGGCAGCACGGGTTGGTGCTATAATTTTGGTCCGAACTGGACCTACATTGCTCGAAATCATACCAAAATTTACATACAAGTCCTAAAACACTTTTAAGACTTACTCACGAACTGAAATTTTGAAATGAACCTAAAAACACAAAATAATGAATGAAACCATAAGGGAAAAAACTCATACTTTCACAACACAGGTCGAACCCATCAAAACGACCTCGGAATCCACTCCCCAAAAGTTCGTACATATCACAAATGACCCTACGAACTTGACAATACTTCTGAATATCATAACAGAGCTCATTTACTCAAAGTGAGCCTTGAAAACCATAAAATGACTTTACCGGAACTCAGAAGCGATAACTCTCTCTAAGACCAACCAAACGAAGTCTGATTCAGCTCAAACTTTATAAACATGTCATAATAAAACATGCAGAGCTTTTAAGGTTGTCAGTTCAAAAAGTAGAGTTCAAACTCCCAAATTTGTCAGTGTCGTTTAAAATGTGTTTGGGGTTTTAAATATAAAAACTTATACGTGCAGGATGTTTACATCAATTAAATGAATTTAAGACAAATGTCTTTCATACTTATGACCTAACCATGATAAAACAATAGTATGTATTTTCCATTTAAATTCTAACTCAACTCAAGTGCATTGGTTTGGCGTAAATATATCAATTAAATGAATTTAAGACAAATATCTTTCCTACTTATGACCTAACCATGATAAAATAATAGTATCTATTTTCCATTTAAATTCTAACTATTCAACACAATTGCATTGGTTTGGCGTAAATATCCAATATAAATAAATTTTTACTGCTTGAGAGTGTCGTGTGACTTTACCTTTCGCTGCATACTTACTTTAGAAAAAATTATGCTAATAGCTATTTTAGGGAGCTTTATTACCATTATAATGACATTTTTAAAATTAAACTACATAACGATATTTTTATTTATATTACAAAACATATCATTTTAGATATTTTGCTCTCCCTCTAACACCTAACCATAATCCCTTTCTCTATCTTTCTCTCCTCCTCCTCCACCCACTCGCAGGACACTTCCCCTCGCCCCACCATTTTTTGACTGCTGCATCGCTGGAGCTGTAGTTGCTGCATGGCTGCTCCGTCGCATGGCTGCTATTGCTATGTGGCTGCCGCTGCCCAGAGTTAGTTGCCACCGCCAAACTGCTTCTCTTTATTTTTTTATGTGTATATATGTGTGTAACTTGTATTTTCGTTATGTGTATACCTTGGTGAAACAATATATTTATATCTTTGAATTTCTAGTTGTATTTTTTATATAAACATTGTATGATTGTATATATGTGCTTCAAAAAAGAAGTATGTTTCAGTTCAACTAATATTCTTGGTCTTTAATACAATTATTTTGACAAATGATTTGAATAATTCAAAAGGAGTGCAATTAATTGTTCAGTCTATACAATCATATATAAGTATAATCATGAGAGGCATTTATACATTTTTAAAAATAAAAAAGATCTATGTTATATTAAAAACATCAAGTGAAGCCAGGATCCCATAATTTTATTATATTGGAAATAAAGAAAAAGATTCTCTGTTGCTCTAGTATTACTTTATTTGATAATTAACTCGCCACTCCCTTTTTCTTGCTTTCTCAAATAGTAATTAAACAAAAAATATCTGTAGAACAGATAAACTCATCTTTGTGTCGACATCTTTCTATACTATTATTTGATAGAGTACGAGTGAAAATTTCTCATACTCTAGAAGCTCGTCATATGTGTTGTGTGTGTGCGCGCATGTGTGTGTATATTTGTATATCGTAGGTTTAATGTATTTTATATATTTTCTAAGATCAATTCCATTCTTTTTCAAGCATGAAAGTATTTTTTTTTTTTTTTTTGGTATGTTTTTGCATCTTTTTGCTTTTTAGATTAATGTTCCAGCGACTTGCTAGCATCGACCAGTTGGCCTGCAGTAGTGGAGGGTAAAATCCTAATTTATATATTTTCTTAGAGTTTTACTTAAGATAAAAAAAAAAGTATTGCTTTGCTTTGTAAAGTACTATGATATCGATATTTTATATAATTTGAAAGTTAGGTTTGTATATGTAGTAATTGGCCCTATTAAGGGCTAAAGGGTCAACTTAACTATCGACATATTTTGGGTGTGACTTTACCTTTTGCAATGTTTACCTCTATAGGATTGGATCATATTACCACTAGAGGTGGCAATGGTTATCGAAAAATTGGGCGGATCGATTGTTAGGTTATTCTTAGTAAAATAAAAAAATTTACTAAAATTTTACACCGTACCAAGTAATTAGGGTAGTCTTTTTTAATTTTTTTTTTAAAAAAAAGAGAAACCCCAAATATATATACCAAACGGAACCAAATAAGTTTATTCATAAAAAATATATTTTATGTGTTAAGTTTATTTATGACAAAGCATTTTTTGACTAAGACCCAGTGATAATGTTAAAGACTACATTAGGTATTTGTATGGGCCTAAATCAGTTTTAGGTGTACAAATCGAATTTGGATTCGGATACAAGCAATTCTTCGTATTAAAGTTGAAATAATGCGTGAAAAAGATATAAATGCAAGAAAATAACTGGTATTTCAATATATGGATGTTGAGTACAAATTTGGGCAGAGTTTCAGTATGTATTTCTGGACGCCCGTTATACAAAATGAACTACTATTTATAGGTCTAAGCCTATCCCACGATTTCCACTATCAGCTGCTATGTTATCCCACGATCCTGGTGTGAAGTGGCTGAATTAGTGGGGTGAAGTAGTGGGCTGCAAAGCCGCTTGACCCGAGGGGATCCACCGAGGTGCGGATGATTGACCTCGGTGGCCAGACCCCGTTGCTTGACCGAGGTAGTTACTGACCGAAGCTCAGCTTGCGGCTCGCCTTCGGTAGCAACTTCGGTTCCATGCCCTCGGCAGTTTGCTTGACCGCTTCGGCGCTTGCCTTGTTGGTGCGCGTTCGGTGGGTTGAGATTCGCACGACCGAGGCGAATTATCGCGAGTCGATTTTTGCCCAATACAGATAGTCCCCCCACTCCTCGGATACCTACCGAGGTGACCGAGGAGTGGAGTGAACTTTTAGCGGGAAAGCGACGTGGCTCGATCTTATCCAAGTGTTTCAAATTCGCCAACGGTTCGCGTCCCATCAGGTCACTTCCCTTGGACACATGGCGCTCATCCACTGGTCGTTCGAACTACCGCGCCGTAATTCTCGTTTCTCCCAACGTTACAATGATGATGATGACGTCATCCTCTTTTCATCTTCCATATCTATAAAAGGGGCATTACACTGAGATTTCTCCTCACTTACCTCTGAACGATCAACAGTGTAAAAAACCAAAAAACACTTTCAAAACCTTCTCCAACTTTCCGATTTCGTGGAAACTTCAGCTTCTAGTACTGCCACCATGTCTGCCACAATATCTAGACAAGACTCCAGCGATTCTGGTGAAAGGGCCAAAGCCGACCAGTTTGCCGCCATTATTTCTAGTGGTGAGTTCATCACCACCGTGCCGCCGCTTCAAATGATAGAGGCGGAGGGCGGTGAAGAAGTGACTTCCGACGCTGGCGGCTCTGGGCAGCGGAGGGAGAGGGCCAGGCATGACGTCGCTGCTGGAGGCGAGGACGTCAGCTTGGAGGAGGATGATGCCACACGTGGGGAAGAGGGTGCCGAGGGCGAGGCAGAAGCGGGAGGTGACCTGCTCTCGGCTGAGGGTGATCAGAGTACCGAGGTGGGACCACCGGGCCCGGCGATTCCCCTCGAGCAAGAGTTAGAACCTCGCCACGTCATCCCCTCCCATTTCGACAACAGCAAAGATCTCAAGTTGAAACAACAATCAGCTGATCAGGAGGGGAAGAATAGAAATATCCCCGTGAACACGACGCCAACTCTCATAACCCAGGCCCATATTGATAAGGTTCGAAGGGAGTGTAGATTTGAAGCCGGGGTGAAGGTGGTGGTCCCCGACCCGACAAGCAGAGTTTGCCAGCACGTGGAGGGGCTTTCCTTTGCTTACACCTACCCCTTTACCCTCGGTTTCTCTCTTCCACTACATAGGGTCATCGACGACTTTTGCCGAGCATACAATTTGTGCCTGGCTCAACTTGGCCCCGGTGTGTGGAGGGTAGTTCAATGCTTGGACTGGCTGAGTACGGCAGCCGGGGTGGACTTCACATTGCAACACCTTCTTTCCCTCTACTATCTATATTTCCATAAGGCCGGGGTTGTGGCCTTAAACAACCGAGGTAAATATGGGCTCCTTCATAAGAGCGAGGACCACAGGGATCGGGACTGGAGTGAGTGGTACGTCCTTTTGGAGACCGACATTCTATCCACCAAGCCCAATTTCTCCGAGAAGTGGAAAAACACCCGTAAGTATCTTCTGGGCACTAAAAATCTCTCCTCGATTATTGTTTACGTCTTGCTAAACTTGCTTCGTGTTCCTTCCTTCAGCTAATAAGGTCGCCATCGTTCCTCCCGAGGGGCTGACCGAGTGGGTTAGATCAGTGATGGGGGCTCGGAAGCGTCCCATTCGAACGTGGATGAAGATGGCTGTTGACTTCGGTTGGCAGTGTAAGAGACATGGTAAGGTTTTTTTTTTGTTTTTTTGGTGGTTTCATTTGGCGTGCTATTTTGAGAGTTTGTTTTGACTACTGGCATTTCTCCCTTGGCTCCAGGTTTTCCCAATCACACCACCGGTGCGAAAAAAAGCAAGAAAAAAAAGAAGGAGGAGAAGAAAGCGAAAGATGGGGAGGAAACCGAGTCAGATGATGATCTGGCTACGGTGGCTGGAGAATACAAAGGACTGAAGGCTTCAAAGTCTTTAAGAACAACAAAGGGAGTTCCCGATCAAGGGACTTCCAAAGGTAATCTTCATCCTCGGTTAACATCATGAAGTACCGTTCCTTTCCCATTTTCTTACTCTTTTAACTCCTTCCCTCGTTGTAGGCGTGAAGAGGAAGAGGGCAACTTCGAAAAATCCATCCCATTCGGTGATTCCTCGTACCGAGGCGGAGATTCCTCGCCAGCCCGAGGCAGTTGTTCAAAGGCGCCGGGGATTGGTGGATGAGCCCGAGGACGCAGCTGCCGAGGCTCGGGTTCGAAGAGACGTTGATGTCATCGATCTTGAGGGCCAAGAAGTCGAATCCGATGCAGCTGCGGAAAAAGCTAAGGGCAAGGCTAAAGTCACCGAGGTGGGCGCTGCCGCATTTGGAGAAGAGGCTGGCACCGGGGCGGTAAGGGCACACTCCGAACCCGCGAGGATTTCATCCTCGGTGGGGTCTTATCGGAAGCTGGAGGTGCCAATCTCCTCAAATTTACTAGCCTGTAGCGCCGAGGACCTCTTAAGCCTCATGCCCTTGCTGGGGCCAACCGAGGACAAGCTTATGCAAGAGTTTACCTCTGGCCAGCTATACAGTACCATGGCCTCCAACGCAGTAAGGGTAAGCTTCACCATACTTAGCACTAGAAATAGAAATTAAATTCTCATCTTTACCTTCGGGTTGTTTCTGACCTCGGTTGTTTGATCTTTGCTCAGAGCTTCATCCTTTCACTGAAGGCCATCGAGGTCGAGTCCTCGAGGACTGCCGAGGTTCGGCGCGTAGCTCGTATATGGGATCAGCAAAGGGACAAGTTCAATGCCCAAATAGCCTCGCTTAAAGCTGACTTGGCCAAGTCCCAGTCCGATCTACGCGAAGCCGAGGCGAATTCTGAGGCTAAGATTAAGATCCTCAGTGACGACTTCCAGGCTGAACGCTCGAGGCTAGGAGAGGAGGTCGCGAGGCTGGATGGTGAGTTGTCTCGATCTAAGACCGAGGCCGTGAACATGGCCAAGAAGCATCACGAGCAGTTGAAAAGTCATCTGCTCCACATCAAGAAGCTGGAGAGTGAGAACTCCAAGCTTTCAACCAATGCTCAGATTGCCGCCCTTCAAGACGAGATCGCTGATCGAAAGAGTAGGGCTGCACTCAAGGTCAAGAGGGCCGAGCTTGAAAGGCGGTGGGCCATTATCAAGTCCCGGCTAAAGCTGCTCAAGCGGTGCCGCGCCGGGGAGATCAACTTGGATGAAGAGATTGAAAAGGCCGAGGTCAAGTCGGCTGAAGCTCAAGCCATCATTGACGAACTTCCCTCAAGTGAAGCCTCGAGCGGCGATGAAGAGGAAGGAAGTGATGAAGACGCCGAGGGGGGCTCCGAGGATGGGAGCGATTCTCCCGAGGCGTAGACTTCTTGTAGCGTTGTTTTGTAAGCCTTCGGGCTTTTAAGCTTGTATTTTGGACCTTCGGGTCATTATCGCTCTAGATTGGAGATATTCCAATTCAGAGGTTCGGGCTCTCCTTGCAGACCCTCAATCTGATAAGAGCCTTTTCCAACAACTGCCTTGACTCTATAGGGTCCTTCCCAATTTGCGATGAGCTTTCCCCCGTTATTTTCCTTTGTTGATTGATTCACAGTTTTCAGCACATAATCTCCAACCTTGAAGTCCCTGAATTTGGCCTTTCTATTGAGATATGCTTCAATCTGCCTCTTTTGAGCAACTAACCGAACCAAAGCTAGCTCTCTTTTCTCCTCGAGCAGATCCAACTCTATGCGCATTGCCTCTCGGTTTGCATCCTCGGTCGTGTGAGCGTACCGAAGACTTGGTTCGCCCACCTCTACGGGGATGAGGGAGTCCATGCCGTAAGCCAGTGAAAAAGGAGTCTCCCCGGTGCTGTTCTTTTCAGTTGTTCGCATGGCCCACAGAACCCCATGCAACTCCTCGGGCCAAGGACCTTTTTTCTCGTCGAGTCTTTTCTTGAGATTTTCAATTATGATCCTGTTTGAAGACTCGACCTGGCCATTGGCACTTGGGTGATAAGGAGTCGAGGCTATTCTTTTGATCCCCCACTGCTTGAAGAAGTCGGTGATAGCTGCCCCTATGAATTGCTTACCGTTGTCACAAGCGATTTCTCTTGGGACACCGAACCTGTAGATGATGTTCTTTTTGATGAAATCGATTACTTGTCTTTGCTTAACCTCGGTGAGAGCCACTGCTTCCACCCACTTGGTGAAGTAATCGGTCAATACCAAGATGAAACGAACACCGCCTTTTCCTTTGGGTAATGGTCCAACAACGTCCATCCCCCATTTCATGAAGGGCCATGGTGACACCACCGAATGAAGAGGCTCGGCCTGTTGGTGGATCATCCGCCCATGGCGTTGGCATTTGTCACACTTTTGCACGAAGGCCCTCACATGGGCACTAATCGTGGGCCAATAATACCCAGCTCTTAATAACTTACGCACCAAGGCCTTTCCCCCCGAGTGGTTGCCACACTCGCCTTCATGCACTTCGGCCATCACATATCTTGCCTCATCGGGACCCAAACACTTGGCCATCGGGCCGTAATATAATCTCTTGTATAGATTATCCTCGATCATATGATATGAGGCTGCTTGGGTCCTCAGTTTCTTTGCTTCTTTCTTATCTTGGGGGACAGTCCCCGAGTCGAAGTAGGAGATGAACTTACTTCGCCAATCCCATCGGTTGTCTACCGAATTGACTTGCAGCTTCATCTCTCTCATTTGTGCTGACAGCAACCGAACCACCGAGTCAGTCCCCGAGTGAGCTTCATCGATCGCCGAACTAAGATTAGCCAAAGCATCGGCTTCAGTAATTTCCTCCCGAGGCACTTGTTTGACTTGCCACTCTTGAAATTGAGCCAATATTCTTTGTGCCCGATCCAAGTACAATTGCATTCTGGGCTCACGAGCCGTATAATCACCGAGGACCTGGTTCACTACCAACTGTGAGTCGTACCTCAATTCGATTCTTTCAACCCCCATTTCCTTTGCAAGCTCCAAACCTGCTAAAGCTGCCTCATATTCTGCTTCATTGTTGGTTACTTTCTTGAACCGAACCGAGTGCCTGACTTTCTCCCCGGTGGGTGCTCTCAAGACTATGCCTAACCCCGAACCTTTGGAATTCGTTGCCCCATCGGTGTAGAGTATCCACAGTCCCGGGGTGGTTCCTTTAGCCATGGCGTTTTCTTTTTCAGCCTCGGGCAAGATTCCAATACTAAAATCGGCCACGAAGTCTGCCAAGACTTGAGACTTAATGGCGGTCCGAGGTTGATAGGTGATGTCATACTCGCTTAACTCTACCGCCCATTTTGATAGCCTCCCCGATAACTCCAGTTTATGCAATATACTTCTTAAAGGGAAGGTTGAAACTACTGCTATTGGATGACATTGAAAATAGGGTCGTAGTTTCCGAGCGGTAATAAGTAAAGCAAGTGCTAGTTTTTCCAGATGTGGGTACCTGGTTTCAGCGTCGAGGAGTGTCTTGCTCACATAATAGATGGGTTGTTGCTTGCCATCTTCTTCCCGAACCAGCACAGCGCTCACCGACACCTCGGACACTGTCAAGTAGACTAGCAATGTTTCACCTTCTTTTGGCTTGGCAAGCAACGGTGCGTTAGCAGAGTATTGTTTCAAGTCCTTCAATGCTTGTTTGCACTCCGGTGTCCATTCGAAGTGATTGTTCTTTCTCAAGACGGAAAAGAACTTGTGGCATCGCTCCGAGGACCTTGAGATGAATCGACTCAAGGCAGCGACTCGGCCAGTCAAGCGTTGAACTTCTTTCACCCCGGTCAACTCCTCGGGGATTTCTTCAATAGCTCTGATTTTGTCAGGGTTAGCTTCGATGCCTCGTTCAGAGACAATGAATCCCAAGAATTTGCCTGATCCAACACCGAAGGCGCACTTCTCAGGGTTCAACTTCATGCCATATTGTCTCAACACAGCAAAGGCCTCCCTCAGATGATTCAAATGATCCTCCATTCGGATCGATTTGATGAGCATATCGTCTATGTAGACCTCCATAGACTTTCCAATATATTCTTTAAACATGCGACATACCAGCCTTTGGTAGGTCGCTCCGGCGTTCTTCAACCCGAAGGGCATCACTTTGTAACAGAAGGTGCCTCGGTCAGTGATGAACGAGGTCTTTTCTTCGTCCTTTGGGTCCATGAGGATCTGATTATAGCCCGAATACGCATCCAAGAAGGTTAATAGTTTGTGTCCAGCCGTGGAGTCTATTAACCTGTCAATTTGTGGCAATGGATAAGAATCTTTGGGGCAAGCTTTGTTCAAATCAGTGTAATCCACACACATTCTCCACTTGCCATTCTTCTTCGGTACGACCACAACATTGGCTAGCCATTCGGGGTATTTCACCTCCCTAATGAAGCCATTTTCTTGCAGCTTGGCGGTTTCATCCCCGATCGCCTTCTTTTTGACCCCGACATGTGGCCTTTTCTTCTGTTTTACCGGGGTGAACTTTGGGTCCACATTCAATTTGTGGGTCATGATCTCCGGATCGATACCCGTCATGTCTGAATGGGCCCAAGCAAAACAATCATGGTTGGACCTCAAAACTTCCATGATCGCCTCTTTCGACTCCGGGTCCAACTCCGAGCCGATGTGCACCTTTCTTTCTGGACAATTTTTCAATAGAGTGAAAGAGTCCAGCTCTTCAATGGTGGAGTCCTCGGCTTTCTGCTTTCGAGGCTCTTGAAAGCATGCCGGGATCTTTTCAATTTCATTTTGGAGGTTCACCTCGCTCGACCCCGGTTGCGTTGGTTGCTATTTCTTTGGCCCGCTCGGGGCGACTCCACTCTTCAGTGCGACCGAGTAGCACTCCCTCGCTACTCGTTGTTCCCCCTTAATTGATCGAACTCCCCAAGGCGTTGGGAATTTAATCACTTGATGCAAGGTGGAGGGAACAGCCTCCATGGAGTGGATCCACGGTCTTCCGAGGATCACATTGTAGGCTAGATCCTCGGGCATGACTTGGAACAGTGTTTCTTTGGTGACTCCCTCGGCGAATGCCTTTAGTGTGATCTCACCCAACGTTTTCTCCGTCGAGTTGTTAAAGCCAGCCAACACTGTTGATTTGGGAATGACTTTCCCTTTTAGCCACATTTTCTTCACGGCCCCATAGCTGATGATGTTTACTGAGCTGCCGAGGTCGATCAAGACACTTTTGATGTCAGAGTCGTTGATTCTTAACATGATGACTAGAGCAACGTGATGGGGAAACATCATCCCATCATAGTCATCTTCATCAAACACAATGTCTTTGCCCGAGCCTCCAACTCGGGTCCTCTTCTCCATGGTGATGGAGAGCTTAGCAAATTTCTTGGCCGCGGCGAAGTTTACGCCGTTCACTTTCGACCCCCCGGTGATGACATTGACTACTCTCTCCGGAGGTGGAGCTCGAGGTGGTTGTCCATCACCTCGGTTCTTGGAGAAATTATCTTTCCCCTTGTCAGTAAGGAACTCGGTCAAAACTCCTTTCTTCAGTAAGTGAGCTACTTCGAGGCGCAAAGCTTTGCAGTCCTCGATTCTATGGCCGTAATCTGCATGAAATTCGCAGTGCAGATTATGATCTCGTTTGTCCGCCGGGGTCCTCATATCTTTGGGAACCCTCACCCCGGCAGTTCCCTTGACTACATTGACCAGCTCGGAGGTCGATATGTTGAAATTGTAGTCTTGGATACGGGGCAAATCCTTTTTTGGGCCCGAAGCAGAGCCCGAGGGAGTTCTTTGGTTCGAGTTGGGCTGAACCTTCCCACCGAGCCTTTGGCTTATGTTTGAACTTGGGTGCGTGCCGCCGAAGGTGTTCCCTAGCCTTTGGCTAACATGCTGTCTCGTCGAGGTGTATGGCTCATACCTCCCCTTCGAATTACTTCGTGGCGCCTCGGCGCGATTTGAAGATTCGCCTCGGTTACGTTGCTGGTAACCGCGGCTCTTGAACTCGGCTTCCTCCAATCTGATTTTGGAGTAAGTGCGCCTATGCAAGTCTTCCCATGTTAGGACTTGATACTGTTGTAGTTCTTTTCGCAATTCAGCGGCGGCATCAGAATTACGAGTGTTGATACCCTTTTCACATGCCATGATGGCCAAGGTATCATCCATCCGAGGCAACTCCATGCGTTCGGCATGGAATCGCTCAAGGAACTCTTTAAGTGGTTCACCGGGCTTTTGCTTCACTTCACATATATCCTCCTTCCTTTGGAGGATCTTTTGAGCCCCGGTGTGCGCCTTGACGAAGGCGCTTGACATTTCCTTGAACGAGGAGATTGACCCAGCTGGCAAGCACATGTACCAACGTAGGGCCCCCTTCTCTAAGGACTCCCCGAATTTCTTCAAGAACATCGATTCGAGCTGTATAGCCGTTAAATCGTTGCTCTTCACCATTGCCATGTATTCCCTTATGTGCTCTTTGGGATCAGTAGTCTCATCGTACTTCTTCAGGAATATGAGTTTGAAGCCCTTGGGAGTAGGGGCTGGAGCCGCTTCGGGCTTGAAGGGTAGCTCCCTGTATTGATCAATATCGAGGTCGTCCTCCTCCTTTGTTATCCCCGGCACTCCCTCGAGGCGCTTTTCCACACGCGCCTCGATTCTGGCTTCGATCTCCCTGCTCATCTTTTCAACGTCAACCGAGGACGTTGTCTCAGCCACTGAGGGAAACGTCCCGAAGTGTGGCGTGGTATTTGGATTATTCCCCGAGCCCCCAGATGTGGCTCCGTTGTGAGGTCCCCCTGTTGTCGCGCCCGGAGGAACGAAGGGCGGGATGCCTCCACCAGGAGCCGTAGGCTGGGAGTCGTTAGGGGCAGTACTGTTCCTCGCCTCTAACGAGGTGTGAAGTTCAGTGTTAATGCTGGCTTGCTCATCCTGCTTGGTTTGGAGAGCTCTTAGCGTTGTGACAACATACATCTGGAATTCTTCAGTTGTCATTGGGGCGATGGCTGTTGGTTCAACGGAACGTCAGCCCTATCGTTATTGTTACCACTGTTATCAGCCATAACGTCGTTGACTCACGAAATTTTTGACAAAGAACAAACGCGAAACTTTGGAACAAAGCGTTACTGCTTATATCCCCACAGACGGCGGCAATTTGTACGGGCCTAAATCAGTTTTAGGCGTACAAATCGAATTTGGATTCGGATACAAGCAATTCTTCGTATCAAAGTTGAAATAATGCGTGAAAAAGATATAAATGCAAGAAAATAACTGGTATTTCAATATATGGATGTTGAGTACAAATTTGGGCAGAGTTTCAGTATGTATTTCTGGACGCCCGTTATACAAAATGAACTACTATTTATAAGTCTAAGCCTATCCCACGATCTCCACTATCAGCTGCTATGTTATCTCACGATCCTGGTGTGAAGTGGCTGAGTTAGTGGGGTGAAGTAGTGGGCTGCAAAGCCGCTTGACCCGAGGGGATCCACCGAGGTGCGGATGATTGGCCTCGATGGCCGGACCCCGTTGCTTGACCGAGGTAGTTACTGACCGAATCTCAGCTTGCGGCTCGCCTTCGGTAGCGACCTCGGTTCCATGCCCTCGGCGGTTTGCTTGACCGCTTCGGCGCTTGCCTTGTTGGTGCGCGTTCGGTGGGTTGAGATTCGCACGACCGAGGCGAATCATCGCGAGTCGATTTTTGCTCAATACAGTAATTAACACATAAAAGTCTCAACTCCCATTGATATTTTATCACTCGCATAGTCCTATTAAGCATGTACGGGTTGTAACAAACAAACTTTAGCATCTAACCATTACAAGTGACCAAGTATTGCATACTTTTCGCTCGCATAATTTAAGATTATTTTATCGGATACTTAATCTTCTATTAGATTTTAGTTCTTAAGTTATAATTTGATTAAGATCAGCAGTATTTTCAAGAGCGAGGGCGTGAGGCGATTGCGTTTTATCTAGGACGAGGTGAGGCGTAAGCTTCAAGGCAAGGGGCGTAAGCCACATCAATTATCTTTAAATATTATGGATTTCTAAAAGTTAATAACATAACTATGAATAATATAAATGTATACAAAATATTATGATACATAAATTATCACGTGGATCTCCTAAATGAATAACATATCATGTCCGAACAACTTAAAAATCAAAAATAAAAATATCTCCTTCTGGATAAAAATATTATCATGTGGATCTCCTAAATGAATAAAGAATATCTTTTATACGATAATAGTTTTAGATAAAAAAATTATTAATTAATTAAGTATTTTACAGCAATCACTCACAGACTCATGACGAAAATCTAGCATCGTTAGCTTTTGACGCTGGATAATCCATAACAAAAATAGTAATATATGATTATAGTTTTATAAAGCTAGATAGTTATTCACTAATACTTAACTATTAAATTGATAAGTTTTATACATCATAAACACAAAAAGAAGATAAGAAAATTGAGATTAAAAAGAGAAAAATAGAAGATTAAATAATGAACACCTAGAAATAGTTAATACATGAATAGTTTTTAGATAAAAGACTCTTTATCACAATCCAATATCATTTTCTTCTTAATAGTAATGTGCAATATAATCAAAACTATTGTTATGAGTTGCAATGTTCTCAACTTACTCATATGTGATTGGTAAAGAGTACGTGTGAAGAGCCAATGCTTAGTAAAGCAATTTTTGGGGGTTTACAAGGGTAAACATAATCTCACGGAGAACTGTAGGTCGAGCCTCGTACTTTAGGCGTTCGGTGCATCTAGGGAGTAAGCTCAGATAGTTGAGGCATAAGTCTCATGAGGCAAGAGACCCCACGTAAGCCCAATAGTGTTTTAAAATATGTTGTTTTGATCATACACAATAGAGTAATCAAAAAATTTGTAGAGTATAAATTCCTTTAATAATCGGCCGAAATGTTAACACCCCTAATTACCACTATCCCTTTTCACGTTACCGTAACTTTAGTGTTCGAACTATAGTGGTAATCCAATTCCATCCTAATGTGAAGAAATATATAACTTTAGGAGATGTTTGGTATGAGAGATTGGGTAAATTAATTCATGTATTAAGTTTGGTATTTGGTTATCCCATATTTGGTTGGTATTTTGAAACATGTATAACTAATTCATGTATTAAATAGTACACCAATGGTGTATTTTTTTATTCCTCCACCAAGATAGTTATACATGGATAAAGGAACAAAAGGACAAAATATCCTTCTCCTTCCTTAGAAGCCAATAAAAGTCAAGCATCAAAGGATATAGCTGTAAATCCATTATTTTTTAATTTAAAAATAAATCAAATATATTAAATGATAACTTACATCTCCAATACTAAACAAAAAAATAATCTATGTATTACCAATCCCTATATAACTAATCCATGTATAACTTATCTTCGTACCAGACGACCCCTTAGTGTTTAAGTTTTTTTTTCCTCCTTTTATTTCTCTTTTGTAGTTCGGGGGCGAAGACCCAGATTGATTTCCTTCTCCTAAGGAAGAATGATAGGAGCGTGTCTAGGGATTGCAAGTTTATCCCGAGCGAAAACCTTGTAACCCAGCATAGGCTCTTAATCCTAGAGCTGGATATTGTAAGGACGAGGAAGAAGAAGGCTATGTAAGAGCGCCTTCAAATTAAATGGGGAGTGCTGACCGTGGAGAAGATTCAGGAGCTGGGGAAGAGATTGGAGGCCATGGGTGCCTGGGAGAGTTGCAAGGACGCGAGTAGTATGTGGGCTAGGACAACAGAGTGCATTCGAGGGGCCGCCAGAGAAGTGTTAGGGGTTTCAAGAAACCCCTATAGATATAAAGGGGATTGGTGGTGGAGTGAGGGTGTCCAAGAGAAAGTTGACGCCAAAAAGTCCGCATACTTGAAGTTAATTGAGAGAAGTGATGAGGATGAAAAGAGGAAGAATAAGAAAGAATACAAGACTACAAAGAAGAAGGCTAAGCTAGCGGTTTCGACAGCTAAAGCGGTAGATTTCGAGCACCTATGTAAAGAATTAGCTGAAAAGGGGGAGGCCGGAAGTTGTATAGGCTCGCAAAGGCAAGGGAGAGGAGATCGCGGGATCTGGATCAAGTGAGATGCATTAAGGATAAGGATGGTAGGTATTGGTAGAAGAAGCCCAGATTAGAAAGAGATGCCAGACGTACTTCCACAAACTCTTGAACTCAGAGGGCGATAGGCAAATTGTGCTGGGTGAGTTAGTTCACTCAGAGGGTTGCAGAGATTTTGGGTATTGTAGGCGTATAATAGTAGAGAAGGTCAAGGGGGCAGTCCGTAGAATACGATGGGGAAGAGCGGCTGGGCTAGATGATATTTCAGTAAAGTTTTGAAAGAGTGCGGGCAGAGCAGGTGTAGAGTGACTAACCAGGTTGTTTAATGTCATTCTAAGGTCGACAGAAATGCCTGATGAATGGAGATGGAGTAGCATGGTTCCATTGTACAAGAACAAGGGTGATGTTCAGAACTGCAACAACTATAAGGGCATCAAAGTTCTCAGCCATACTATGAAAGTCTGGGAAAGGGTGGTGGAGATGAGCATGAGGAGGGTTGTGTATATTTTCAAGAACCAATTTGGATTCATGCCTGAGAGAACGACCGCGGAAGCCATTCATTTGTTGAGGAGACTGGCTAAGCAGTGTAGGGACAAGAAAAAAGACTTGCATATGGTGTTCATTAACCTAGAAAAAGCTTATGACAAAGTCCCTAGGGAGGTGTTGTGGAGATGCTTGGAATCTAAAGGGGTTCCGGAGGCGTACATTAGAGCGGTTAAGGATATGTACGAAGGGGCTAAGATCCGAGTGAGAACAGTGAGAGGAGACTCAGAGCACTTTTCGGTCGAGATGGAGCTACATCAGGGGTCAACGCTTAGCCCATTTTTATTTACGGTAGTGATGGATGAATTGACTCGGAGTATCCAAGGAGAGGTGTCGTGATGTATGTTATTTGGGGATGATATAGTGTTGGTGGACGAGACACGCAGAGGTGTCAATGAGAAGTTGGAGGTGTGGAGACAGACTTTAGAGTCTAGAGGCTTTAGGCTAAGCAGGACAAAGACAGAATATATGGAATGCAAGTTTAGTGACGCTCCTGATGAGCTAGATGTGGAAGGGAGGCTTGATTCTCAACTCATTCCTAAGAAAGGAAGCTTCCGATAGCTTGGCTCAATCCTCCTCCAAGGTAATGGAGAAATTATTGATAATGTCACTCACCGTATTGAAGTATGATGGATGAAGTGAAGGCTCGTATCTGGTGTCCTGCGTGATAAGAGAGTGCCATCTAGGCTTAAAGACAAATTCTATAGGGTGGTCATTAGACCAGCTATGTTGTAGGGGAAAGAGTGTTGGCCAGTACAAGAACTCGCACATTCGTGCGGCAGGAATGAGAATGCTTAGGTGGATATGTGGTCACAGAAGGATGGATAGGATTAAGAATGAAGTCATTCATGACAAGGTGGGAGTGGCCCTAGTGGCTGAAAAGATGCGAGAAGGGAGGCTGCGATGGTTTGGCCACGTGAGGAGGACAAGTGCTGATGCTCCGGTACGGAGGTGTGAGAGGTTGGCAATGGTAGGTCTACAGAGAGGTAAGGGTAGACCAAAAAAGAACTGGACCGAGGTGATCTGACAAGACACGACCCAGATCCAGATCACCGAAAACATGACATTAGATAGGGGAGCATGGAGGTCGAAGACTAGGGTAGAAGGTTAGGTAGTAGTCGAGTGTATGTTCTCTTCTTGAATGTAGTACTATATATATATATATATATATATATATATATATATATATATATATATATATAGCTGATTTCCATCTTAGTCTGCTGTCACGACCCTTTTTGAACACACAAAACTAAAATAAATAGAATTTGCGTATTTAAAGGCTGTGACGGGTGTTACAAAAGGTACAAATTATTTTAGAGAAAACTCGGAGTCGCCACTTGACAAGTTAAAGGTGTGCCAAGTCACCAAAGTGGTGTACCTGGAACACCCTTGACTCGTCTAATAGTCTGCGTCAGAGATTCGGGTAAGGTTCTCAGTTGACTCTCGGGAAAGTATTAGGCACCCTCGAGTCCTGTGCCAAGCACAGTTTGCTTTATTGTCGCAATTCTAATTTATTAAATATGGTTGTTATATTAATGCCGTTAATTTGAATTTAAACTTTGATTCAAAAAAAAAAATTAAAAGTGTTAATTCTTATCCAACCTCACAGAGGATCGGACGAATTTGAAAGAATTTAATTAATTTCAAAATAATTAATTTAGAGTTAGTTTAAATCAATTTAGTTTTCTTTTAGCCTAATAAGTAGATCACAAATCATACTTATCGTTTTGCCTAATCGTATATCTCTTTGTAATCCTATTATTTTTGCCTAATCGTTACACATTGGATGTATAGTTAATTATATCAAAATAGAGCACATTGACTATTTAAGTATGAGACAGATGACACAAATATTTAGTATTCAAATAAACTTGTTATTAATAAAAGACTTATGGCCATAAATTAAAATGCCATTTGGAACTAAATTAATTCGCAAATTATATACAATATGATTATGCTATTTGTGCTTTTAAAGGTTTGCAACTCTAGGCTAATTTTTTGGAGTGATTTGCACCAGATGTCCTTTTTCTTTAAACAAGTTTAACATTTTCCAGATTTGCAAAAGTATATACATATAATAGGCCATTTGTTAAATTGGGATAGCTTTATGGGCTGTCTTTAAAAGGAAATAATTTTACAGCCTATGTGTGGGCTCATCTATTTGCATTAACAGGCTGCATTTAAACTGACTTGCAAAAATAGCCACGTTCTGATTTTTGTCCATCTAATAATCACTTCTCGCAAATATAATGTATGGCCATATTTCAAAACGTCCTATCCATATTGCCTATTCCTTTCAGTTTTAACTCAAGCCAACGTATGAACACATTTGCAAAAGAAATCAAGTTACGTATCAAATTTTTCAGAAAAATAAAACAATTCCAGATTTTTTTTTTACTTATGAAATGCTGATGGAGATTATTAGTTTTAAAGCAAGCCTAAAATTACTTAATGATTAATAGTTCAAGTCCATTTTCATTAGTATTTGCAAATTCTTGGCCCTTGTCACCAAGATAAATATAGACAGAATGGAGAAAATAGCTTTAGAACTCAAATACATCCCATTATACGCATAACCTTAATCATGGCCAAAATACGAAATACATAAAAGAAAGGAGCTTGGAAACAAATACCTATTGGAGTAAAATCCCAAGCTTACAAAGAAAAGACCAGGCAGCCAACCAAACATCAACGCCCAACAACAGAAGCAAAGTACCAGCAGCAACACAAAGCAAACAGAAACAGTACCTTAACAACCCATTTTAACTTTCAAAAACAACCAAGAACAAACCCCTTTCAACTCTATCCTAAATATGAAACTCTTTTAAATGTTCTCACTATTTTTATCTTAACTCTCTCCATTTTCTCTTAAATTGCTATTTTTTTTTCTTTTCACTCTCCCAGATCTCTCTTTATCAAGTTTCAGAGTTGTTACTTTTAGATTGTGAAGTGTTTTTTCTTTAAGTGAGATGAGAAGTGAGAGTCCAGTAGTATTTTTTCAGCTGGTTGTTGGTGTTGAAAGAGGGCAATAAATGACCTCTTTATAGCTAAAAATTTAGGCCTAAAGGTGGGGTATGGACTTGTACAAAAGTAGGGTCCTCTAAAAGGACCCCCATTACTCATTACATTACTAGAAGAAACTAGGACCAAACTAGCCACCCTAAATCAGCCCCAAACTAACTAAATGGAACCAAAGGGTAACCAAATTTCTAACTAAATTGACTAAAACTAAAACAAGCTAAAAACAGCCCCCTAACTTGAAATAAACCAAAATACAACCAGCTTCCAAACTCAGACCAAAACAAGAACAAACAACTAAGCTACACAAAGATATTCATTACTTAAGATCATTTACAAAATCATGGCTAAACACAGGACCAACTACAAGCTAAGACGCCAAAAATATGCTTGAAACATAATAATCCTCACACTATAAAGCAGAAATTCAGAACATATCAAACTGACAAACTTATGAGAATTTCCATTCTGAATATTAACAGGGTTGGAACAATTTCAGATTTGAACACAAACTAAATAGATCAAACTTCCTCATACTAATACTACTCTAAGCAATGAAACGACTAGTAGATTAAAAGGGAATTAGGGGTTTTCTTCTAACCGTTAAGCTGAAACAAACAACACCACCAGCTTACTGCCATTGCCTTGCTGCTATACCCGAGCATGATAACTGCCTCGCTCCCTCGGATCAACTTCAAACAACATCATCATTGCCTCACTAGGCTGCCTCTAACACCTCGTCACTGCCTCGTTGCTCCAATTCAGCTGCTTCACTAATACCGGAGCATCGGGACAGCCCCCCCTCGCCCTAAAACAGTTCCTAACAGCCTCGACAAACAACCTCGTGTCGCCACCAATATACAGAGATAGCCCCTTCAAAAACAACGCCATCATGGCCCCGGATTCAAACAAAATCCCACCCCCACTGCCTAAACAAAACAGAAACAGCCCTATATCATCCCAGGCGTCACCACTGCCTCGCCTTCGCCATCTCCACAACATCATCACTTCCTCCAATCAATGACTTAAAACAGTCCCCTCCCATCGTCAACATAAAACCCCACAGCCCCTCAAACAACACCAAACATCACAACAAAAACAAACAAAACAGAAAAAGAAAAAAAATGAGAAGAAGAAACTAAAATGGAAAACAAAACGGGGTAACGAGAAGCGGGTAAAGGGGAGGGATATTGGGAGATGGAGATGCGAGGGTGAAGGGGAAAGCGAAGAGGAGGAGAGGGAACCAAAAACTCACCGGAAAAAATTAATGTCGTCGGAGTTGACGTTTGACCGGATCTTTGACTTCCGATCTACTCCAAACGGCTTGGATTTTGACGAAACCAATCACGGAAATGAAAAGAGGGGGTCAAGATCTTTCTAATGATATTTTTTTTGTATTTTTCAGACCACCTGAGGTGGTGGCCGGCGGCGGCGCGGCGGCGGCTCCGCCGTGAGAGGCGAATTCCGGCGGGCGTGGGCAATTCGGCCAGGGTTTGGCCAGCTCAAATGAGCTAATGGGTGTGGGGAGTGAAAATGAGATTTGGAGTTTATATAGTGTGGATTTGGGAATGCTTTGGGCTATTATTTTGTACAAATGGCCATTAAAATGGTTAATACACACACAACTAACTAAAATTAAACCACATAATTTGCAATACTATCGCAATTGAAATATAAAATCAAAGCTAAACAACACATAACAAGTAATTTTTGATATTTTCATATTTTACGTCCTAGCTAACGACAATTTAGTTAAAATAACACATTAGAAGTTCAGAAAAATTTGACGAAACGTCCTAAGTATCTAATACGACTATTCTGAGAAATTTTATGAATTTTTGTGCCAAAATTAGGTGATTACAGCTGCCCCTCTTTGTTCGGGAACACGAAGAGTTTTCGGACAAAGAAGTAATCGACAATTAATTTTGACTTTTCGGTTCTAGCCGAGAGCATGCTTTTCATAACGGTGGCTGTATCTTGAATTTCGGTTCTAACCGAGAACAAGGTTACCTACATATCCTCGGACTAAGGAATCAAGTCAGTGTAGTTCCTTACGTGAGGTAGCTGGGACTACCGCATTCAAACAGACACTAGACTCTTCTAGACTCACTAAGACAACACCAGACACTCTAGACTAACTAAGATGACACTAGACACTCTAGACTACTACGACAGACTATAGACTCTTCTAGACACACTTGGGGCTGATACTAGACACTCTTAGTCACACAAAGGCTGTCGCTGCTGGTCACTGGTTGCTTGCTGATTGGCGGTCATTGCTTTACAAAGAAAATGAAAGTACAACATTGAAATGTAAAGTTACAATTCCTACTTTAAGTCTTCATGCTTCCCGAGACGAGCTTCTTGGTTCTTGCTCCCCTCATTTTGAAAAATGAAACCACCGCTCTTGGTTCAGGTGGGTCTTGCTCTTTGTAGATAAAATAAAACCCCCGATCTTGGTTCAGGTGGGTCTTCCCTCTTTACAGAATGGACTCCCTCGTTCTTCAGGTGGGTGCCTCGACTTTCTCAAATGGATTCTCTCGTTCTTCAGGTGGGTGCCTGCACTTCTTCAAATGTATTCCCTCGTTCTTCAGGTGGGCGCCTGGACTTCGTCAAATGTATTTCCTCGTTCTTCAGGTGGGCGCCTGCACTTCTTCAAATGTATTCCTTCGTTCTTCAGGTGGGTTCCCTGACTTCTAAAATAAAATCCCTCATTCTCCAAGCGGGTGCCCTGACTTTCTCTAATCTACTCCCTCATTCTCCAGGCGGGCTCCCTGACTTTCTCTAAACTACTCCCTCATTCTCCAGGCGGGCTCCCTGACTTCTAAAATAACGTCCCTCATTCTCCAGGCGGGTGCCCTGACTTTCTCTAATCTACTCCCTCATTCTCCAGGCGGGCTTCCTGACTTTCTCTAAACTACTCCCTCATTCTCCAGGCGGGCTCCCTGACTTCTTTTAAACTACTCCCTCATTCTCCAGGTGGGTTCCCTGACTTTCTCTAAACTACTCCCTCATTCTCCAGGCGGGCTCCCTGACTTCTAAAATAACGTCCCGCATTCTCCAGGCGGGTGCCCTGACTTTCTCTAATCTACTCCCTCATTCTCCAGGCGGGCTCCCTGACTTTCTCTAAACTACTCCCTCATTCTCCAGGTGGGCTCCCTGACTTCTTTTAAACTACTCCCTCATTCTCCAGGTGGGTTCCCTGACTTCTTTAAAACTAATCCCTCATTCTCCAGGTGGGTTCCCTGACTTCTTTAAAACTACTTCCTCATTCTCCATTCTTTTGCTTTCTTGTATTTCAAATGGCCTTCGACACAGAACATCATGCGGCCCAAATTTCCAACTAGTCATTAGTCAAACTTTGTTAGGAACGGTATATTTTCTCTGATAGTCTCTCTTCTGCGGTGCAAACCTTGGCATGTCACTCCAGATGCCAAACTACCTCATAGGCATTCCATTATCCAGGCAGGTCCTGACTGTGCTCTGCTACAACTGCAAAACAGGTGAACAATTTTTGCGAAACTTTCTTTTGCTCGTTTTAATGTTATTGTGAATGAAAAGCGGAAGTGGAAGAAATTTCGGATAAAGGATTCTGAATGAGAGATGCCCTTTAGGGAAGTAAAAGGACTTATCTGGAGGTGAAAGCGATGACCTCAATAACATGACGTGCATTTTGGCCTCGAACCCTGATCCATTCACAACAGTTGTCCCTCGACTCTTTCCCCAATAGAAACATTCAAAGCAATACTCGTCAAACCCCACTTGATGACAGTTACCAAAGGCCCTCATTCGGTTGGCGGTGCCCCTTTCAGGGTTTTCACCGACTAACCTCTCTCTTTGTTCTTTTGCCTAACTGTTTGTCATGTGGCGCCCTTTCAGGTTTTCACCAACAAGACTTCATTCTTTTTTTTCTTTTCTTCCTTTTTTTTTTCTTTTTCTTCTTCCTCCCGTGGACCTCTTTAGTTCTACCCATTGATGATGATTTTTGAGCTAACTCTTGCTCGATTGACATTCTCAAGATTGGCCAAAATGGTCTATTGGACATTTATCTGAGTTTGGAAGCAATGTTTGGCCTGTAATTTAGGGTGCCTTGAGCATCTTCCCCCCTTTCAAGAATGAATGAATGGTACAACAAAATAGAAGTTTCTTTTTATTTTATTTTATTGATAAAAAATAAAAATAAAATAAAAACAAACTTCTGCCCCAGTTTAGCAGAAACCGCGGATTGTGGATTTTCTTTGACTTTGGCTGCAAACTTGGAGGCAAGCTTTGCATCGATGTGAGATAGAGAAAAGGATGAAATATCCCCTGATATGAAACTAGGGAACTTTAAAACTTCCTCAGATATGATACTAGGGAACTTTTAGAACTTTCTTTGATGTGACCGCACCTGAATGGTTGCCTACGTATCCTTTTAAGAGGAATCAGGTCAGACGTAGCTCTAGCATTGAGGTAGATTTTTGTTGTTCTGTTTCCTCTTTTCTTTTCTTTTTTTTCTTTTTTTTTCTTTTTCTTCAATCACATCAAATTGATTCCAAGGGAGGGTAGGCCAAAGAAAATACAGGACAAGGCTAAAAAAAAAAAAAAAACTGACAAAAAGGACATAGTATTTGGGTAGAAAAAATGAAAGCCGTTCGTCATCCCGACCCGAGAATGTCTCGCACAAATAATGATTCAATGAATTGACTTGGATTGATCCACATGTGTCCTCGACTTCTACTTCAATGATGGTTCTCAAAACTGGTATTACAAATTCGGCCGAAGCGACCAAACACAATTTGAACTTCTCACTGATCTCCCTTATCGGATGGCTATTGATTAATTTCCAACTTATTCCACTCTCTTTTCCTCACAATTCTAATGGTTCATTGAGACAAAATGCCGGACCGCGTGTTTAAATCTAGAAGTAAACCTCGTATGCATGTCATGTTATTAAGGCCGACAAAACATAAAAACAGAATACTAAGGAAACAAGACCAAGAAGAAAAATAAGAGACATAATGTTGAGACGAGAAAAGGATCCCGCTTTTCATTGAATTAAAGATAGAAGGGTTTGAACATCAGAACAAGCAAAATAATGTACTTGGATTACAACCCTTAAATAACCAAGTATACAGAAAGATTAGCAAAACAAGCTACAACATTTCACAGTCAACCAGTTGCAAGTCAGGGCCAGTTTCCTGCTTTTCATGCATTGTTGAGCCCTTCACAAGGATGCACCATGCTGATACCAAAGGAATTCCCTGAATCTGGCAATTTCTTCTTCTTTTCCTTATTTTCTCCAAGTCCCATCAGGGTGGACTTCACTTCTTTGGGACTGATGAATGATCGAGTAAGATTTGGAATTGGCTTCTTAAGAGACATGTTCGTCTTCTTCATTTCACCACCCCTTACTCTGTCTGCTACCCCAAGCTCGATTTCAGGAACACAGTTCACTGTCACAAGCATTTGGTTAGCCCTAATTGACACATCATTAACAGGGACTATCGGCATTGCAGATTCAACTCTCAAATCTTCTCCACATACCATACCCACCATATGCACATCATTACAGACAGGCAACGAGTTCTGATTTATATCTGGTGCATCTGAACCCTCAACTTGAATCTGACCACTATCGATCAAAGCTTGGATGTCCTTCTTGAGATAGTGGCACTCTTCTGTGTCATGACCACGTGCGCCTGAATGGTAAGCGCATTGACGTGATTCGTCCACTTTGTCCCTTGGATGCATTCCTCCCTTGACCGGCCTCAACATATCCAAAGCCTGCAACTTCTCGAAGACATTAGTGTAAGATTCCCCGATTGGCGTGAGCTCCTTCTTTTTCTGCATTCGTAACATCTTGTGATATGGACAAGGGCGGAAGGCTTTCTTTGATCGGTGAGGGGGGTTTGGAGAAGCGTGGAAATAGTTTCGTGGAGTATTATTTGTGGGCTGTGGGCTTGCTGCGCGCCATTGTGGATGCGAAGGTGCTGGAACATATGCACGCGTTATATAAAATGGAGTATTGGAATATTTTGAAATTTTTGGAGGGTGGCTTTCCGGATTATGCTTTTGTTGTGCCCGAGGGTATGAGTGGGGTTTTTTGTACTCTTTCTCATTCCTGCTTCCTTGACATCGCGCCCTTTTATCTTTCCTCCCAAGATTCTCCCTCCTAATAGGACCCGTGAATGGTGGAACAGAGGCTCGGGGCGAAGTATACCCCATTTGAGATGGATGTGGTGCCCAAGGATGTATTTTAGACGATCCCCCATCACTTGTATCATTCTGGTAGTGAGGAAAGTCGGGAGAATACTGTGGGTCCTCAAATTTAGTAGGTGAGCCTCGTGCCTGATGTGCAGAGAATGAAGCAGCCCCTAAAAGATTGGTCGGCATAGGAGGAGATGTTTTTCCCGTGGCAATGGCAATATACAAGTCGGCCACCAATTGTTTCAAATTTTTGACCTCTTCAGTCAACCTCTTGTTTTCCAGCACCAGAAGTTCATGGGCGCTGATCTCAGAACTTCCCTTATCAAACGACATGGTAACAGGTCCCTTTGATCCTATTGCATACGGGCGCGAGATAATGCCAAAATTCCGTAGCAACTTCCAAACTCCAAGGCTAATGGCAAACAAATCAAATTAGCACAAAAGAGTCACAAATTGCAAGCCTAGGGTTGTTATGCGTCATCCCGAAATGGTTCTCGGCGCAAGCCGAGTGTACCGACCGTATCCCTTAAAGATTGCTTACGTGCCTTGAGAAAAATCAGAACAAAATTGTAACTGACACGTAATTAGAACAAGGACAAACTTGGATGATTTTTTTCTCTTTCTTTACCTCTTTTTCTGACTCAAAAACATAATTTAGACAAACGACACGAGACAGACTCAAAATAAACTGATACACGAGTCAAAAGATATATACAAACTGACACATTAGGTGGGTACACCCGGACGGTGAAAATAATGAGACTCGACATTTTAGCGGAGTCAAATTATTCCACGAGGATCGACACAAAATACAACTTAGCTAATTGCAATTTGTCGTTTGTACCCTGTCTTGACAAAGAAGAGTGGGACCCTAAAATAATGTTTTTTTTTGTTTAATGAAAAATTTAAGACTCAACCCGAGGGAGGTTCTAACAGAACTTAAGAACAGATTATGAAACAAAATAAATTTTTTTTTATCCGAAAGGTAATCCCAAAATCGGATATTATGACCACACAAAATGGACATGATTTTTTTTTTAAAAAAACAAACTCTTTGATCTAATTCGAAAAAGAATCTTTGAGTATGTACAAAATTTGGTCATTATGACGACACAACGACACAAAATATTACACGAATTTGATGCAAAATTGGTTTAAAAAATTGGCCATTATGACGGCGTAAAACCCCGATAAATTACTTTCCAAAAATATGGACTTGACTTGGATACAGACTTAAAGACAAAAGGGTCCCAAAATTTTATCATTATACCGGCGCAAAACTATGACAAATTATTTTCTAATACTTGAGACCAAACCCGTACACAAAATTAGACTCTAAAAAGTTCTTGGAAAAAATTCGCCATTATAACGGCGTAAAATGACAGCTAAAGATATTTTGAGACACGGGACTAAACCCATTTTTCATTTTTCTCAATTCAATTTTTTTTTCTTTCAAAATTTAACACCCACCCCCGGTGAACGGTCAGCATAACAACCCTCTTTCCACAACAAATGCAACACATAAGATGCCAATAATGTGTCCTTTCGGGACACGGGCCCATCTTGACACAAAGGGGTCAGCCTAGACAAATGCAATACTGGTGTACCGCACCTCATTAAGTCAAATATGATGCAGATAATTCGACCTAAATTGGAGCGGGTCAAACTCTAGGTGACTCAATGGGTTCATGATCTAATGATTCAGCCATTTCGAAGTGCCTCAGGGGTACCGGTCGAATACGTCTAACGGCCTAACCCAACGCACCTCCTCCTAAAACAGGGTTAACTTTTTGTGCCCGAAGACACGACAGAAAATTCCAGCCGACAAAGCGAAACTGGCGTGCATGTGTGCAGTGTTCCAGAAGACTCAGAGGGTTGCGGAAGAAGACAGTTTATATACAATTCAACAATATCAAAGCAGTAACATTCAACTTTTCATGTGATAACGGCAAGAATATAACAACCAAATATTTAATTAATTAAAAATGCGACAATTTTATCAAAGCCGGAGATTCTAGTTTTCACTAATTTCCCCAGCAGAGTCGCCAAGCTGTCACGACCCTTTTTGAACACACAAAACTAAAATAAATAGAATTTGCGTATTTAAAGGCTGTGACGGGTGTTACAAAAGGTACAAATTATTTTAGAGAAAACTCGGAGTCGCCACTTGACAAGTTAAAGGTGTGCCAAGTCACCAAAGTGGTGTACCTGGAACACCCTTGACTCGTCTAATAGTCTGCGTCAGAGATTCGGGTAAGGTTCTCAGTTGACTCTCGGGAAAGTATTAGGCACCCTCGAGTCCTGTGCCAAGCACAGTTTGCTTTATTGTCGCAATTCTAATTTATTAAATATGGTTGTTATATTAATGCCGTTAATTTGAACTTAAACTTTGATTCAAAAAAAATTAAAAGTGTTAATTCTTATCCAACCTCACAGAGGATCGGACGAATTTGAAAGAATTTAATTAATTTCAAAATAATTAATTTAGAGTTAGTTTAAATCAATTTAGTTTTCTTTTAGCCTAATAAGTAGATCACAAATCATACTTATCGTTTTGCCTAATCGTATATCTCTTTGTAATCCTATTATTTTTGCCTAATCGTTACACATTGGATGTATAATTAATTATATCAAAATAGAGCACATTGACTATTTAAGTATGAGACAGATGACACAAATATTTAGCATTCAAATAAACTTGTTATTAATAAAAGACTTATGGCCATAAATTAAAATGCCATTTGGAACTAAATTAATTTGCAAATTATATACAATATGATTATGCTATTTGTGCTTTTAAAGGTTTGCAACTCTAGGCTAATTTTTTGGAGTGATTTGCACCAGATGTCCTTTTTCTTTAAACAAGTTTAACATTTTCCAGATATAATAGGCCATTTGTTAAATTGGGATAGCTTTATGGGCTGTCTTTAAAAGGAAATAATTTTACAGCCTATGTGTGGGCTCATCTATTTGCATTAACAGGCTGCATTTAAACTGACTTGCAAAAATAGCCACGTTCTGATTTTTGTCCATCTAATAATCACTTCTTGCAAATATAATGTATGGCCATATTTCAAAACGTCCTATCCATATTGCCTATTCCTTTCAGTTTTAACTCAAGCCAACGTATGAACACATTTGCAAAAGAAATCAAGTTACGTATCAAATTTTTCAGAAAAATAAAACAATTCCAGATTTTTTTTTTACTTATGAAATGCTGATGGAGATTATTAGTTTTAAAGCAAGCCTAAAATTACTTAATGATTAATAGTTCAAGTCCATTTTCATTAGTATTTGCAAATTCTTGGCCCTTGTCACCAAGATAAATATAGACAGAATGGAGAAAATAGCTTTAGAACTCAAATACATCCCATTATATGCATAACCTTAATCATGGCCAAAATACGAAATACATAAAAGAAAGGAGCTTGGAAACAAATACCTATTGGAGTAAAATCCCAAGCTTACAAAGAAAAGACCAGGCAGCCAACCAAACATCAACGCTCAGCAACAGAAGCAAAGTACCAGCAGCAACACAAAGCAAACAGAAACAGTACCTTAACAGCCCATTTTAACTTTCAAAAACAACCAAGAACAAACCCCTTTCAACTCTATCCTAAATATGAAACTCTTTTAAATGTTCTCACTATTTTTATCTTAACTCTCTCCATTTTCTCTTAAATTGCTATTTTTTTTCTTTTCACTCTCCCAGATCTCTCTTTATCAAGTTTTAGAGTTGTTACTTTTAGATTGTGAAGTGTTTTTTCTTTAAGTGAGATGAGAAGTGAGAGTCCAGTAGTATTTTTTCAGCTGGTTGTTGGTGTTGAAAGAGGGCAATAAATGACCTCTTTATAGCTAAAAATTTAGGCCTAAAGGTGGGGTATGGACTTGTACAAAAGTACAAGCCCACACCCCTACACTTGAGTGCTTTCTAGTCCTATTTTTAGCATAGTAGAGCAGCTGAAAAATGACTATTTCAGCTGCCCCCAAACAGTCCTAAAATGATGAAATATGTACAAGTAGGGTCCTCTAAAAGGACCCCCATTACTCATTACATTACTAGAAGAAACTAGGACCAAACTAGCCACCCTAAATCAGCGCCAAACTAACTAAATGGAACCAAAGGGTAACCAAATTTCTAACTAAATTGACTAAAACTAAAACAAGCTAAAAACAGCCCCCTAACTTGAAATAAACCAAAATACAACCAGCTTCCAAACTCAGACCAAAACAAGAACAAACAACTAAGCTACACAAAGATATTCATTACTTAAGATCATTTACAAAATCATGGCTAAACACAGGACCAACTACAAGCTAAGACGCCAAAAATATGCTTGAAACATAATAATCCTCACACTATAAAGCAGAAATTCAGAACATATCAAACTGACAAACTTATGAGAATTTCCATTCTGAATATTAACAGGGTTGGAACAATTTCAGATTTGAACACAAACTAAATAGATCAAACTTCCTCATACTAATACTACTCTAAGCAATGAAACGACTAGTAGATTAAAAGGGAATTAGGGGTTTTCTTCTAACCGTTAAGCTGAAACAAACAACACCACCAGCTTACTGCCATTGCCTTGCTGCTATACCCGAGCATGATAACTGCCTCGCTCCCTCGGATCAACTTCAAACAACATCATCATTGCCTCACTAGGCTGCCTCTAACACCTCGTCACTGCCTCGTTGCTCCAATTCAGCTGCTTCACTAATACCGGAGCATCGGGACAGCCCCCCCTCGCCCTAAAACAGTTCCTAACAGCCTCGACAAACAACCTCGTGTCGCCACCAATATACAGAGATAGCCCCTTCAAAAACAACGCCATCATGGCCCCGGATTCAAACAAAATCCCACCCCCACTGCCTAAACAAAACAGAAACAGCCCTATATCATCCCAGGCGTCACCACTGCCTCGCCTTCGCCATCTCCACAACATCATCACTTCCTCCAATCAATGACTTAAAACAGTCCCCTCCCATCGTCAACATAAAACCCCACAGCCCCTCAAACAACACCAAACATCACAACAAAAACAAACAAAACAGAAAAAGAAAAAAAAATGAGAAGAAGAAACTGAAACGGAAAACAAAACGGGGTAACGAGAAGCGGGTAAAGGGGAGGGATATTGGGAGATGGAGATGCGAGGGTGAAGGGGAAAGCGAAGAGGAGGAGAGGGAACCAAAAACTCACCGGAAAAAATTAATGTCGTCGGAGTTGAAGTTTGACCGGATCTTTGACTTCCGATCTACTCCAAACGGCTTGGATTTTGACGAAACCAATCACGGAAATGAAAAGAGGGGGTCAAGATCTTTCTAATGATATTTTTTTTGTATTTTTCAGACAACCTGAGGTGGTGGCCGGCGGCGGCGCGGCGGCGGCTCCGCCGTGAGAGGCGAATTCCGGCGGGCGTGGGCAATTCGGCCAGGGTTTGGCCAGCTCAAATGAGCTAATGGGTGTGGGGAGTGAAAATGAGATTTGGAGTTTATATAGTGTGGATTTGGGAATGCTTTGGGCTATTATTTTGTACAAATGGCCATTAAAATGGTTAATACACACACAACTAACTAAAATTAAACCACATAATTTGCGATACTATCGCAATTGAAATATAAAATCAAAGCTAAACAACAAATAACAAGTAATTTTTGATATTTTCATATTTTACATCCTAGTTAACGACAATTTAGTTAAAATAACACATTAGAAGTTCAGAAAAATTTGACGAAACGTCCTAAGTATCTAATACGACTATTCTGAGCAATTTTATGAATTTTGGTGCCAAAATTAGGTGATTACATCTGCATCGTTATATCTACTAATATTTTATGTTTATTTCGGCTAAGCGTTAGTTTTATCTTCTCTCTAGCATTGTATTGTTGTCTTGATTTTCAAAATTGTACTAAAATATTTTTATTTTTCTTAGCAGAGGGTCAATCGGAAACAACCTCTCCACCTTCAAAGGGGTAAGGTCTGAGTACATCTCACCCTCCCCAGACCCCACTTGTTGGATAAACTGGGTATGTTAATGTTGATGGTGTTTTTACTCTGGAAAATGTAACTTCTAAGAATCATTCATAGTGGACTCCTTCAATGCTCAACTAATAGAACTAAAACTATAACTTTTAATAGTGATCTTAATTCTTGAACATGCAAAATCTACAGATGTTGATTATTATTTGTTGGATCTCTATGTTATAAATTCTTTCAACTTCTTTGTCCTTTTGTTTGCCATTTCACACACACACACACACACACACACAGTCTCTCTCTCTCTCTCTCTCTCTCTCTCTCTCTCTCTCTCTCTCTCTCTCTCTCTCTCTCTCTCTCTCTCTCTCTCTGTTTGTTGTGATATCATCTTATATGATTTTTCTTAATTAAGGCTGTCCACCGGTCCGGTTTGCAGACTGGACCGGCCTGAACCAGCGCAAACCGAACCAATAAAAAAAATTGAAACGATCCGTGTTTCTACCCGTCAGCCCAATTCTGAACCGGCCAAACCGGACCAATTTGGACCGAAACCGGTCCGGTCCGGAGCGGAACCGGATCGGACTGGACCGAAAAATAAAATAAAAAAAGTTGTTGGGCTGGTGCAAAAATAGCCGTTGGCAACGGCTCTTTTCACCCACAGCCGTTAGCCAACAGCCAATAACGGCTCTTTTTTGCTCCCCCACCCCCTAGGTGCCCCCACACCCCCAACCTATTTTTTCTATAAATACCACAATTTTTCATCAATTTATTCACAATTTCTCTAATATTCTCTCTAAATCTCTCTCAATCTCTCTTATTTCTACAAAGGCTATTTGCTAAATAATTCAAAACTGCTCTTGCAAAAAGGGTTTAAGTTCTAAATAGCATTACAAAAAATATTAGGAGTAAAGTGGAAAATTGTTCGGTGCGGTTTCGGTCAAGTTTCAACTTTCACTTATAAGTTCTACGTTCTAAGTTTGCGACATCAAGTAAACTCGTTCTTACTTCTTATTATCTATTTTAATTTTTGTGTAATATTGTTTTTAGCATATTTTAGTAATTTATTTGTTTGCTTTACTTATAATAATGTCTGGAGTGTGGAGAGCAATTACTGGGCGTACGGGTAGCGGTCGTAGATCACGTGCTACTAATCGAGGGGGGAGGGGGATGATAGACGTAGTCATGCTCTAGGTAAAAGACCAATTGGTAGTTCTAGTGCTCCTTCTCATCTAGATGATTTTACTCAGGAAGATGACACACAATTTTATCATGATGTAGATTTTGATCAACCACCAGATAATGATATGTTACATGCACGATATCAAGAAAATACCGAATGAGTTAATTTAGATGATTAAACACCTACTAGTCAATTTCATGGTGAACCTGAAGAAACTAAATCTGAATTACCACCTATGCCTCCTAGTAGAGAACCAGATGTACGACCGGAAAGATCGGATGTGTGGAAATTTATGACTAAAAATGTTCCGGCTCAGACCGCTAAATGTAATCTTTGTAAAAAAGTTTGGGATTTTAAAACCGGCAAGCATCATGGTGGGGCAGGGAAGTTGAGAACACACTTAGAAAACCATCATAAGGATGAATGGGAAAAGAGGCTGGGTGGCACTCGATTAGGGAACAGAATGGCTCCATCTCAAGGTAGTGGAGTTCAACAGGAAATTAACCCAGTGACCGGGGGGGGGAGGGGGCTTGTGCATTATGATAAGAAGAAAGATAGGGAACAAATGACAAAAATGTTTGCGGTAGAGTGCTTACCTTTTACATTTGCTTCTTGTCAAGGTTTTTTTCGTTATATTCAAACCGTATATAATCCATCTTTTCAAGGTTTTCCAAAAACTACGGTTAGAAGTGATATTATAAAATTTAAAAATGAATATAGACAATATTTACGATATATATTTTATTACTTTGATTGTAGAGTTTGTCTTACTACTGATTTGGGTCGTGGTGTTAATGGGTATGACTATTTAACACTTACTTGTCATTGGATAGATCCTAACTGGGTAATACAATAAAGAATTTTAGCATATAACTCTTGATAATGCTGCAAATAATGATTTTGCTATTGGTAAGTTAAGACCCACATTGCATCCCCCTTTTGAAGAATTGTTTCATGTTAGATGTGCATGTCATATATATAATTTAGTTGTAAAAGATGGCCTTCAGTTATTTGATCCTACTATTGTGAAGGTTAGACTCGCAATTAGTTTTTTTTTTAAATCTAAAAAACCGGATAGATGGATGGACTTTAAGGTAGAGTGTCTGAAAGAAGGTTTGCAGCCTAGAAGAGTTCCTAAGGAAGTTTCAACTAGGTGGAACACTGTATATGACTCTTTGTCTATTGCTTACACTTTACGAGCGGCTATAACTAGTTATTTTAATGGCAAAGTGGTTGTAGAGTATCACCTAGAAGAATCTGATTGGAAACTTGTTGAGCGTCTTCTTCTTTTTTTAGAAAAGTTTTTTTATGCTACTAAAGAATTTTCCGGTCAATATTATCCTACAGTTACTACCATGTTGTATTTTATAGCTGGAATAGCAGAATTACTTAACGATTATAGATTAGTGCCTGGTTATGAACAAGCCGTAGAAGCAATGATTGAAAAATTTTAAGAATATTTTTTTCCTATTCCACCACTTTATTGCATTGCTTCTGTATTACATCCATGTTTTAAACATTTTAATACCGAAATGCTTATTAGAGAAATTTATCGGAGTTTGAGAATTACTGATGAAGAAACACCAAGTGTAGAAACAACTTGTGCGCAGGTAATTGTAGATTGCCAAAGGATTTATGAAAGATATAGGAGTGCAGCTGATAATGTTGTTCCAAGTGTTCCAAGTGGAGCTGGATCAAGTTCAACGCAGGTGAGTAAAAGAGCTGCAGCCGGATTGGGAAGTTTTTCCAGCCTTAATCAAAGGTTTTCTAGCAGGCAATCGAGTAGCGGAGGGTTCAACGAGCTTGATGTTTATTTACTTCATGGTTGCAAGGAAATTGAGTATTTTGGAAGCGATCAACTACTGCAATTTTGGAAGGATCAACAAGCACAGTTTCCAGTTTTACCAAAAATGGCGCGGGATATTCTAACAATTCAAGCATCATCAGTTGCTTCAGAAAGCGCGTTTAACTAAGGAAGATTACAAATTGGAGATCATAGACATTCATTGAAGGAAGAAGCAATGGAGACGGCCGTATTATTCAGAGATTGGATTAGATCGGAGCGAAGAAATTTTGGATTTGCTGAAGAAAATGAAGAAGCAGATGCAGCATATTCAACAGAAATCTTATCAGGTGGTGGAAGTATGGAAAATGAAAATGATTATGAAGAAGATGAATCTTTGCCACCGGTTCCTCCTGAGGTGCCAGAAGAAATTATTCAGAAAATGAGAAGTTTTTTTATTAATATATAGTTTTGCAATTTAATATCTATGTACTTTGCAAAAAAAATAAAAAATTATTCAATAAAATGCGTTACGCCTTGCTATTAAGTTATCATTCTTTGTTATATTCTCAATTATCCTTTGTTATACCTTTTTGCAATTCAATACTTAAATACTAACTAGTAAATACTAAATCGTAAATACTAAATAGCAAATACTAAATACTAAATACTAACTTAATACTTACTATTTATTTTGAAAAAAATAACAAGTGTTATGTCTTGCTATTAAGTTATCATTCTTTATATATTCTCAATTATCCTTTGTTATATCTTTTTTGCAATTCAATACTTAAGTACTAAATACTAAATACTAAATACTAAATACTACTAACTTAATACTTAGTATTTATTTTGAAAAAATAACAAGTGTTATGCCTTGCTATTAAGTTATCATTCTTTATATATTCTCAATTCTACTTTTGCAATTCAATACTTAAATACTAAATACTAAATACTAAATACTTAATACTAGTAGTATAACTACATAAAAAATAACAAGTTATAGGCCTTGCTATCAATTTATAAATATTTATTATTTTTTTATTTAGTCATATACTTAATTTCAAATTCAAAATCTACTTTCAAATAAAAACAAAAAGATTTAAAAAAAAAAAATTTCGTCCAAACAGGGCCGGTCTGGCCCAACAAAAATTTTCAGCAACCCCTTTTGGAAAATAGCTATTGGCAACGGCCATAAACGGCTATTTTTCCCTCTCCCATCCCCATAAACGCCCCAACAGTCCCCCCTCCTACCTATTTTTCCTATAAATACTCCCATATTTCATCAAATTAATCACAATTCAATATTTTTTCTATTCATTTCTCTCTAAACTTTTCTATCAAAGGCTATTTTCTAAATTTTCTATCAAAATAGCTGCAAATACTCCTACTCAAGC
Organism: Petunia x hybrida; assembly: GCA_037355625.1. Classification (NCBI taxonomy): domain Eukaryota; kingdom Viridiplantae; phylum Streptophyta; class Magnoliopsida; order Solanales; family Solanaceae; genus Petunia; species Petunia x hybrida. Next base: position 4,148,883 of record JBBBVM010000008.1, read on the forward strand.
TCAAGGTGCTACTGCTGAAGGTCCCTCCAACCCAAGAACTGGAAGATCCGAAGTTTGGGAATTTATCACGAAAAATAATGATACTGGCAAAGCTCAGTGTACTCTTTGTAAGAGAACTTGGAATTGTCAATCTGGATCAAATCATGGAGGGACAGGGAAGTTTCAGACTCACTTGCAAAACCAACATAGCCCCGAATGGGCAGCTCGTGGTGGTGGAATATATCTGCGCGAGCGCGACAATTGAGTCGTTGAAGATTTATGTATTTTTCTAGTTTATATTTTCTAGTATGTCACTTTAAGTCTTTAATTATGTATTTCCAACTTAATGTATTTTCGTATTGTTGAATAAAATGTGTTTTTGTGTTGTTTATTTTGTCTACAATAATTTTTTTAATATATTTCAAAGAATCAAAAAATTAAGTAAAAAAATATATATATCCGAAACTGAACCGGTACAGGACCGGGTCGAACCGGTTCCCCCTTGCCGGTACCGGTTCCGACGCGGCATTGGTGCATTTGCACCGTTAGACCGGACCGTTAACATTTTTTTTTTAGTTTTAAGCTGGACAGGACCGGAGCGGGCAAGGAGCGCCGAAACTGGATCGGACCGAGCTGGTGGACAGCCTTAGTGTTAATCCTTCAACTAACCGTGGAGATGTCACTCAAAATGTAAACTTATGTAACCTAACAGAGGAAAAAAATAAGCTCTTTGCAGTAACAAAAATACATTAAGTGCAGATGTACCAAATATGTTGCATTTATAACCCAAAATTTTAACTTTTCCCTCCTACTTCAATTAGGAGACATTTGTTAACTGAAAAAGTTATAAGTAAACTAAGGTTCCATGAATTTTAAGTATTAAATGCTGCATTTATTCGGAAGCCAATAGATAAAGATGAGATATAAATATAACAATCCAAAACTCAGTTAATTATGCATACCTAAATAATACAAAGAAAAACTCTTGATCAAATATAAGAAAATAAAAACAAATCGAGCGTTTCTTTGATACAAGTTCTTTGCTCAAATGCATTTGCATAATATTATTCATGGCCATTCCACAAATGTCCTTGGCTGATGATCTTGAAGGCTCTCTTCAATCGGCCCATGATATAGCCAAAACGGCAGGAGACTATTTGAAACTAGATGACTACACACATTATTGTGGCGATATAATGGACTTAGTGTCTAAGAATTTTGAATTGGCAATTAAGAAATACCATGCAGGTCAGTTCAACTATGTCATTAAACAGATTGATTTATCCCTAAATCAGATCAATGCTTGTTGGAATTCAGAAGCAGGCATATCCCTGAATGGATACCGTGATGAAGTTAACCGAATTGAAGTATTTATCAAGAAAATTAAGAAAGATGTTTTGTCAAGATTAATAAGAAATCAGAGATTGGGACTGGCCCTTACCCCAGCCTAGGCCCCTGTATCTTATTTAGGAGTCATTTGTTTTTATTAATTTTAAGATGTTTGAATCTAGATACACATCTAAAAATTAAGCTCTTGCATTAAAAACTGAATATTACATGATTAAGAATACTTGTCTTTCAACATCTGATTAGTTATAATTTCTCTTAATTAACGTAAATACATAGTAAAAATAGTGCAAATATTATATTCACGAATTAATAGGTTGTAAGGTGGTAGTTAGTGGTGTCGGGCGGGTGATATTTGATGGTGGTGGCTTGGTGGCGGCGATGATTTTGACGGTGGAGGTGATTGGTAGTAATTAGTAGTGGTGGTTGACAGTCGTATTATTGTTGGTTGGTAATGATAGTGGTTGTAGTTGGTAGTGGAGAGTGCTACATTTGTAAAAGTAGTTAGCAGTAATGAGTGGTGGTGGTAGTGCTAATGGCGGTGGTAGTGGTAGTGTTGGTGTTGGTAATAGTTGTAATGATGAACGTGGCTGATGTGTTAGTAACTTATAGTATGGCAATAGTTATTGTGATGGTCGATGTGTTTGGTGAGGCAGTGGTTGGTAGTCGTGCTGGATGGAAATTTTTCTCGGTGATGGGTGGAAGTAGGTGATGACGCCGGTGTTGGTCATTGATAGTTATTGTGGTGGTGAAGGTGATGGTTGGTGCTAGTGGTGACGGAAAAATAGTTGTCCTATTTTTTAAACATCTGATCGAATCGATCGGTACCTTCTTCAAACCATATGTTTGACATTTTTCCCACTACCCTTTTCAGTGATTTCGTCGGTACACTGGTGCGCGGAATTCATTCAAAAAATGTTTTGATTAATTGGATGTCGTAACATAGAAAAATAATAATAACAAAATATTTACAACTTTCCAAGGAATTTCGTCAATAAATTCTAGCTACCGAATTTCGTCGGTATTTTTTCGTCACTAAGTAGAGAAATTTGGCAGTATGTGATGTTGGAGGTGCTTAGTGTTAGCCGTCTGATTTTGAAACTCGGCATGAAACGGCAATGGCAAGGATTTGGCTCGATGGCCTTGCTATTGGCCTAAGTGTGGGAGACATTGAGCATGAAACAGTGCGGGTGGCAGCGTTTGTGTTTGGCTTATGTGTGGCTGATTGATACGGCAAAGGGTGAGCTGAGTTAAGACACGTCATGGCACAGCATGGGTGTCAAACGACTAAGGCAATTGACAAAGGCTTGAACATTGGCATTGGACGCACGTAGGCAGCGTCAAGACCAACCGGTGGGCGCAGAATTGATGTCAAGACCAAACGTAGGCGTGCAGCTGTGGGCAAAGGCTTGGCCAGGCGCAGGCAGGTGTGTTGCGCACGTGACCAGGCGCTGGCAAGGCTTGGGCGCCGAGTTTTAAGCAGAAACGTGGGCAACATGGCCTAAAACGTGGGCTGAGTGGCTTGGACATGTGCTGATCACGCCCCATCCTTTGTAAACTGCCTTTGGCAGTCCCCCTTTGTATTTAATCTATATTTTCAGTCATTTTACATAAGCATAGACGAAAGGGAAAGATTAGAAACAAACGTGAGGGTTTGTAAAAGTGTGTTCCAAGTAGAAAAACCATTGAACGACTTGTGTTCTTGGCTTAGGACGAAGTCGAAGTCGATCCATTGTATTAGACTTGTTATATTAATACATTGGTTGGGAGTTTTCTCCCGTAAATCTGCTTGTCTCAATTGTTTACATTGCTGCCTTTAAATTTCCAAACGAAACAAGCCAAAGACTGAAATTTGGCTAAGTGTCGAAGTCGGCTGAACCAAGTGTGACTTGGCTGCCTCGCAGGGGCAAACCTCGGCAGGTTTTGGTTTTCAAAAACCGCCCCTGTGACAACTGGTATCAGAGCACGAAGGGAACGGTAGCGGGAAAAACAAGATGGCTGGTGGAACTAGTGCAGAAATGAGGGAAGGATTTGCTAGACTTGAGGCGTTGGTGGGCATAACGGATGATGGTGTCGATCTGGTTGATGTTTTGACACAGTTGGCTCGTCTTAAAGCCCATTGTGAACGTCTTGAGGCAGAAAGTCAAGCCTTCAAGGACGTTGCTGCATCTGAAATTGAGACAATACGCAAGGAGAAAGAAGATCTACGTTCGGAGGTGTTGCTGTTACGTAGAGTTTTGAGTGGGACTATCCAACGAAACGATGAACGTGCCAAGGTAAAAATTCCAGAACCTAAAGCTTATAATGGTGCTCGTAGTGCCAAGGATTTGGAAAATTTTCTTTGGGATATGGAACAATACTTCGAAGCTGCTCATGTTCCAAGTAACGAAAAAGTTAGGATCACAACAATGTATTTGTGTGATGATGCTAAAGTTTGGTGGCGAATACGAGTAGTAGAAGTAGAGAATGCGGGCTTGGCAAAGATTGATTCGTGGGACGAGTTGAAGAAAGAATTGAAGGGGCAGTTTCTTCCTACAAACACATCTTGGATTGCTAGGAACGGGCTGCGTAAGTTGAAACAAAGTGGAACGGTAAGAGAATATGTGAAAGAATTCTCTTCTTTGTTGCTGAATGTTGGCAACATGGCTGAAGAAGATAAGCTCCATTATTTCATTAGTGGACTGAAAAATTGGGCGCAATTGGAGTTGAGAAGGCAGAATATGCAAAGCCTTTCAGCGGCCATTGCAGCGGCTGATGCGTTGGGTGATTTCCATCTGAATGATGACCTTGCTGAAACGTCTAAGGTTAGTGTCAAGAAAGACAAAGGCAGGGACGGAACGAAGGTAAATACTCAACAAGTCGAAGACGAAAGTGGTGCAAAGTGTGGAAGATATGCTGAATCTTCCAAGGGAAAAGAGAAAATCGGCAAGTTTAGTGACTGTTTTACATGTGGTGGACCGCACTTGAAACGTGATTGCCCGGTGCAACAACGGGTGAATGAAATTTTGGCTGAGGAAGCGGCTGAAAAGAATCAAGTGACGGGTGTTAACAATCTGGTTGCTGGAACGGAAGAAGACCTTAGGGCAGCTTATATAAACAGCCCCTTGGGCATGATCAAGTGATGTCTCGACGAGGACGTCGAGTTTCAAAGGGTGCGGGTGGTTTGTTAGCCGTCTGATTTTGAAACTCCGCATGAAACGGCAATGGCAAGGATTTGGCTCGATGGCCTTGCTATTGGCCTAAGTGTGGGAGGCATTGAGCATGAAACGGTGCGGGTGGCAGCGTTTGTGTTTGGCTTATGTGTGGCTGATTGATACGGCAAAGGGTGAGCTGAGTTAAGACACGTCATGGCACGGCATGGGTGTCAAAATACTAAGGCAATTGAAAAAGGCTTGAACATTGGCATTGGACGCACGTAGGCAGCGTCAAGGCCAACCGGTGGGCGCAGAATTGATGTCAAGACCAAACGTAGGCGTGCAGCTATGGGCAAAGGCTTGGCCAGGCGCAGGCAGGTGTGCTGCGCACATGACCAGGCGCTGGCAAGGCTTGGGCACCGAGTTTTAAGCAGAAACGTGGGCAACATGGCCCAAAACGTGGGCTGAGTGGCTTGGACATGTGCTGATCACGCCCCATCCTTTTGTAAACTGCCTTTGGCAGTCCCCCTTTGTATTTAATCTATATTTTCAGTCATTTTACATAAGCATAGACGAAAGGGAAACATTAGAAACAAACGTGAGGGTTTGTAAAAGTGTGTTCCAAATAGAAAAGCCATTGAACGACTTGTGTTCTTGGCTTAGGACGAAGTCGAAGTCGATCCATTGTATTAGACTTGTTATATTAATACATTGGTTGGGAGTTTTCTCCCGTAAATCTGCTTGTCTCAATTGTTTACATTGCTACCTTTAAATTTCCAAACGAAACAAGCCAAAGACTGAAATTTGGCTAAGTGTCGAAGTCGGCTGAACCAAGTGTGACTTGGCTGCCTCGCAGGGGCAAACATTCGGCAAGTTTTGGTTGTCAAAAACCACCCCTGTGACACTTAGCATGGTAGTGATTAGTGGTTGCTGTTTGTGGTGGTGGTGGTGGTGCAGTTGAAGCTAGTTGTGGTTATAGACGGATTGGGGATAAAAATTCATTTGGACAAGAATAGCTTCTTAATAATATTAACACTCTATTCAAAATCTGAATAATTCAGATATATTAAAAGGCAATAAGAAGTTGAATTTTAATATAAATAAATATACTGAATTCTGTGGCGTCTGAACCATTCAAATTCGTAGAAACAAACGGGCCTTAGTATATACAGTTTTTTTGGGCTAACATAAGAAGTATGGATTATAATGTAGATTTCTCATAAAGTCAGGGTATTTATATAGCCAACCATTGGTGGCATAAATTTATCTAAGCATCCCATGACAAGAGTAGATTTAAGCTTCCTTTTACTCGTCCAAGTAAATATATTGCACGAAAAATATATGTCAATCAATCCAAGAGAACTAATACAGTGATTACAAGAACCAAGTCAAGTATTAACAAGAGTACCACCAACTTTTCTAACGAGCTATCTGCTTCGGTTAAATCATCACAAACTAACCATGTGTTTGTCAAAATGGTACCAAATGTTAGAAGGCCCTGCGATAATAATTTCCTCTTGGTAAAAGAGCAGCTAGCATAAACAAATGTGAGTTCAGGGAGGGGATATTGGACTAACCTGAATGGTGACACGAAGCTCTTGCTCATAAAGGCACCATGGGTGATAGCTACTCCATTTTACACATAATGACCATCTCACCTAAATAATAAAGCCGCATGGGTTTGAACAAAGTCATTGAAGTCAAGGTCCTGGACTAGACAATAGTGGTCCTCGATCCATTTTTGTCCTTCAATTAAGTGTCACTTCTATACTTTTGGTGTATCTTTCAAATATGCAATTCATGAATGAAAGTTGTTGCAACATTTCTTTGGCCTTCTTGCACGAGGAATCGAACATCCTAATTGTTAGTATCTTTTGAGTAATTCGAAATATCCAAATTTATCTCTGAATTTAATGAAATGATTTAAATTTATCAACAATCTTGTTGTGGAGGTCATTGACTCTGAACCTGAGATTGCTTCTGGGTTTGGGAGGGGAACTTTCTTTGCTAAGAAGCAGATTATTGCTATTGAGTTTCATTAATTATTGGGACACAAGGTACCATGGATGTTATAATAGTGGACCAAATTTTCTTTTATGGACTAACTACATAATGTTTCAAAAATTGTGTGCATTTTTTAGAAGGGAAAAGATGGCCAAAATTATCCTTGAACTATGCGAAATGATCCAAATTTACCCACATATTTTACAAACTTGTATAAATTAACTTTTTCAACCACCATCACGCGTCTCTCTAAAATATCATCTTCATAACAGTTGATTCTCTCCATCTAAAAGATACCACTATTATTCCACAACCAGTTCATCCCCCACCCTGCTCAAAGAAAGAACAAATAAAAATTTCACACAAAACCACCACATTCAGACAATCTCTCTTACACTTTACCTTAGTCCACATTTTACTCTGCCAAAAGATGATCGATTCTCAGTCACCATAAGCCCACCTTGATCACCACAATGATGAACAAAATAATTTAGGAGTTGAATATTGTGTACCTAGCTAGGTTTGGTCTAGCATAGATCAATTTGGAAAGCTCTGATATCATTATCACGGAACTGACTTTTGACCCTTTCTTTGCCCCTTGATTCCCTAGCTGACTTGTTAGTGCGTGGATTCTCGAACTCTACGAGCAAATTTTAGAAATTTTTTCTCATCTAATTTGATGATATATGTCTGGTTTCCTTCCTTTACAAGCGTGAATGACTTTATGGACAAACTAAAGAAACTGCTTTACCTCTAGGTTGACTTGGATCACATCATACTAAACTTTTGATCATATGTTGTTCAGCTTCATTGGTGATGTGGGTCTAAGTCTTCTTCTCTAGTAGATCAATTAATCTCTGCTCAATTTGGCGTAACTGGATGATCAATCTGACGAAGATTCACATGTAGATTTATGAAACTACAACCAAACTAAATGCAAATCCTAGGTATAGGTAAAGTGATCTAGGCTTATATAACTCTTAAGGATGATAAATGTGAGCTTGAGGGTAGAGAACTAACAGTCGTAGGTGATGCAGCTCGAACACGTGCTGATCAAGTGATCGATCCACCGAGACCAATGACACAAAGCCAAGCCAAGCTGCTGCATGATGTTCACATTCACTTGGCTTGGTCGAAGGAAAGCAATTGCTCCGAAGCTGAGTGGCCGGGCTCAAGAACCGAAGGCGTCATCTTCAAATTTGAGCCCGAGGACAAAGTGACCGAACACCAACTCCTGGCGCCAAGCAGCACAGAGCCGAACACAACAAATTATGTTCGAAGTCAAGTGAGCGCCCGTTGACAAATGAATTCGAGCAAGCAACCCCCGCACCAAAGTCAAGGCTGCCGAACACACACTTAGCTCAGCCCTGCGTGGCTTGTTTTTATTGGTCACTTGTGACCGTTTACTGTTTTACCCTTAGCCTAGTCTATAAATACTCCATTTATATTTTATTGTAAGGCAGTTATTGTTGAATGATCAAACATAGCAAGTGCTATTGTGAGTCTCCGATGGAGCCAAATCTCGACGTGGGATTTTAAAGAACTTGTGTCATTCGGTGTCTTCGATTGAACATTTTCTTCTTGGTCATTCAGTTTGCAAGAAGCTTGTTCTTCTTGCATAGCATAGGTGCGTCTTGATTTCCACTCGATTGAGCTTTGAGACAGGTTCCTCACTGTTCTTTTGAATCGAAGCAAGATTTGTCTTGCTTCTATATTTTAATTCTTGTTTCTTCCGCGTTTTCTTCGTGTTTAGCTTTCCCTCGGGTTCGCTTGCACCATCTTGGTATCAGAGCACGGTTTGGGCTTGTTTCTACAATCCCAAAGCCTGTTCAAGTTATCTTTAAATTTCGTGCATTTGTGTCTTTGTTTTTCGTTTCTTGTTCTTGTTTTGTTTTGGATACTGTTGGTGTTGTTATTTTACAAAACAAAAAAAGGTGATTAAAAGAAAATTCAAAAAAATTGGATTAATTGTTGGTTGTTTGGATTAAACAACCATTGATTCATGTTCACCACTGTCCGAGGAACAATTTGAGCACCGGTCGTACACCATCGGCGACTAGGGTTTCTCAATGATAATTTTGGACTGTTTTGAGCTTAGTGGTGACTGGTTTGAACCCCATTTGAGATTGGTTGTTACTGATGAAGATTGGTGATTCCTGAGTATTTTGTGGTTGTTATGTGCTTAAAATTTTCGAAGTCTGTGAGTTGAACCGTCGTCCGTACGCCGGAAAATTGTTACAATGTAACAGTATATGGACACTAGGAGCTGAACCTTAGCTCGAAGGACTTTGAATTGATTTCCACAGATTGTTGTTGAAAACGGAGACGAAAACAACCCAGAACTATTGCTTGAATCGTGGTCAGTGAACGAAGTAAAGCTATCCGTACACCGGAGCTAAAAGCTTCACTGTTCCATTGAAGAAGAAGGGGTAAAATTTTAAATCCAAAAACCCCAGGTGAAAACGTATCAGCTTGAAAAGGGAAAGCGGGTAAGGTAAAACCCTATCCGTACCAAGGAGGGACCACTCTTGTACGGACAAGAGTTGGTGTGTTCGAAAAAGATTTCGAAGAGGAATTGAAGGGTAGATTCTCCTAGGTTCTCACTTTTCTTGTGTTCGATAAATCTAGTTAGTGGATCTTTTGAGTAATGCTTCCTACTCGAGGTCGTACTAACTCATTTGAGCTTATAGGAACTCGTGTGTGGGGTGACCGAAGTCCAACTTTGTAGAAATTCTTTTGACTTCCCGAAGCGCAAGAGTAAATAGCGTCCGTTCCATCGAGTCACATAAACTCATTCATCCCGAATGAGACATTGTAACTTGTCAAATTCGAAGGAACTGAGAGAATTTGATCAACCGAGGAAGCGATCGGCTACAAGTTCTTGAGTGACAAAAAAAAAAACCAAACTTGTAAATTGAGTGGACCCGAGTGCCACCCATCAAAGGTGAGGGAGAGTGTGAGGTGATTTCTAACCCTTAACATTTATTTGGTCTTTGATTTGTGCATGTACCATGGCTGGGAATGGAGGCGAAGGCAAGGGCATTGAGAAGCTCGACGTGTCGTTAGCCGATCTCATGGCTGCGATACAAGGCATCAGTGCCGAAGTAAAAGGAGTGAGTGCTCGAGTAGCTAACCTCGAGCAAGGGAGTGTGTCCGTGGCCATGCATGGGTCCGGCTCTGGAACGAGCAGCTCCACTCCGATGAAACCCTGAGCTGTATGCCGAGCTTGTTCGACAACATCAGTTGACGAGTGAGGCAATTCAAAGAGAACTCAACTTGGGCAATCCCCAAGCACAACAAAACTTGGGCAATCCCCAAGCTAATGACCGAAACTTGGGCATTCCCCGAGGAGAGAGGTTACCACTTCCAAAGGCCCGAAGAAACCTTGGTGCCGTTGTCGAAGAGGTTGACGAAGAGGGATTTCCCGAGGACGAATATGAGTATGAGCCACCATTTGGTCAACGAAGGCAGGCTCAACGAGGTAGTGAAAATTTCCGAGGTCGAGGCCGAGGCGCAAATATTGATCGAAATATTGAGCGTGAGGCTGATGACTATTATAATGAGTATCCCGAACCAATTCGAGGTGCTCAAGATTCAAACTTGAACAGTGTCAAGATCACTATTCCACCCTTCAAAGGAACTAGTGATCCGGATGAATATCTTGAATGGAAGCTTAAAATGGAGCGAATCTTCGAAACCAATGAGATGACCGAAGAAAGGAAAGCTGCCCATGCCATTGCATCGTTTGAAGCATATGCATCCACGTGGTGAGAAGCTGACAAGAGATTTAGACGAAGGAATGTGTATCCCGAAGTCACTACTTGGGCACAGTTGAAAAGAGCAATGGATGCTAAGTACTTGAGTGCCAAGTATAGGCAAACTCAATTTCAAAAGCACTATGAGTTGAAGCAAGTGTCCAAGTCAATTCGAGAGTATCATGATGAATTCTTGAGGATTCGATTGAATCTTGATCTGGACGAAGATGAAGAGCAAGCCACTATTCGGTTCAAAAATGGCTTGGCTCGAGAGGTGTCATCTCAATTGAGGCTACATGTGTATCACACGGTGGAAGATATGTTCGAAGCTGCTACCGAAGCTGAAAAATTTTTTAAGGACGATAAAGCAAACCGGTATCGAGGAGTCACCACTTCTACTCCTTTGAACCGAGGTAAAGAATGGAAGAGTCCATATCCAACAAGTGCAAACACTGTTCGAGATTCGAAGAAACCCTTCGAGAGGGGTGTGACCGTTAACCAATAAAGAGAGGTGGGAGGTATAGTCCAACTTAATTCTCCTAGTGCTTCAAACATTCAGTGTCATAAATGCAAATGTTATGGTTACATGGCTAAAGAGTGTCCAACTCGCAAAGTGATGCTTGTGCTCGACAATGGAGAAGTTTGTGAGCAAGCGAGTGACACCGAAGAGGAATATATCGAGGAGATTGATCGAGCTGAAAATGATGATGGTCGTGAAGCTACCGAAGCTGATCATCCGGAAATGTTTCTTGTGGTTCGAAGGAATTTGAGCTGCATGACTCTCGAAGAGGAGGACAACCAAAGAGAGAATCTTTTCCATGCCCGATGTCGAGTGAGGGGGAAGGTGTGTCCGATGATTATTGACTCAGGTAGTTGTGCAAATGCAGTGAGCCAAACCTTGGTCTCGCAAATGGGACTACCTACTTTGAAGCATCCTCATCCTTACAAGTTGCAATGGTTAAATGAGTGTGGAGAATTGAGGGTTGTCAAACAAGTGTGGATCAAGTTTAGAGTTGGAGAATATCACGATGAGATGATGTTCGATGTGGTGCCGATTCAAGCTTGTCATATGTTATTGGGTCGACCATGGCAGTATGATCGGTCGGTTGTTCACAATGGAAGATCCAACACTTACACTGCAAAGCTCGAAGGGAAGAGTTTCATACTCAAACCCTTGTCTCCGAAGCAAGTCACCGCGGATTATATACGGATGAAAGAATTGAAAGAAGCGGCCAAAGCAAAGCTTCCGATGGAAATAAAATTGGTGGCCGAAGACATTCATTCACCGCCCGAAGTAAGAGGTAATTATGCAATCATGCGACCGGGTGAGTATCTACGAGGCAACGACAACAATCAGATGATGATTTGCCTCGTGCACAAGGGTATCTTTCTTAACTCTAATGATGATTTTTCTAACGATAACCCTTTCCCTAGTGCTGTACAAAGTGTTTTGCAGGACTTTGGAGACATGTTTCCCGAAGAAATGCCAGGTGGATTGCCTCCATTGAGAGGAATCGAGCACCAAATTGACTTCGTACCGGGGTCACAAATCCCCAACAAACTTGCATACCGGTGTAATCCCGAAGACACCAAAGAGCTCCAACGGCAGGTTGATGAGTTGCTGAACAAGGGCCTCGTTCGAGAGAGCTTGAGTCCTTGCGCCGTTCCTGTTATCCTTGTCCCGAAGAAAGATGGAACATGGCGAATGTGCGTTGATTGCCGAGCAGTCAACAAAATATAAAGTATCGTCATCCTATTCCTCGATTAGATGACATGCTAGACGAATTAAGTGGTTCTTCATGCTTTACGAAGATAGACCTCAGGTCCGGTTACCACCAAATCCGAATGAAACCCGGAGAAGAGTGAAAAACTGCATTCAAGACCAAATTCAGTCTCTATGAATGGTTGGTGATGCCTTTTGGCTTATCCAATGCACCAGCACATAAATGCGACTGATAAACCATGTGCTCAAACCGTTCATAAATAAGTTTGTTGTCGTTTATTTCGATGACATCCTTATTTATAGCAAATCTGTGGATGAACATGTCGAACACCTAAGGCTAGTGCTTGATAAGCTTAGAGAAGAGAAGTTATATGCTAACTTCAAGAAATGTGCCTTTTGTGTCGAACGTGTAGTCTTTCTAGGATTCGTTGTCAGTGCTAATGGTGTCGAAGTCGACGAGTCAAAAGTTGAAGCCATCAAAGATTGGCCAACTCCGACCTCGGTGTCACAAGTTCGTAGCTTCCATGGCTTAGCTAGCTTCTACCGAAGGTTTGTTCGTGACTTCAGCACCGTGGCAGCTCCTTTAACTGAGCTGGTTAAGAAAGACCATCCATTTGTGTGGGGAGAGTCGCAAGAGAGGGCTTTCCAATAGTTGAAACGGAGGCTATGCTCTGCCCCATTATTGCAACTCCCTGACTTCGGCAAAGCATTCTAAGTCGAGTGTGATGCGTCCGGAGTTGGGATCAGAGGAGTGCTTATGCAAGAATCGAAACCGATCGCTTACTTTAGCGAAAAGCTTAAGGGTGGAACCTTGAATTACTCGACGTATGACAAGGAATTGTATGCCCTCGTTCGAGCACTCGCCCATTGGCAGCATTACTTGTGGCCTAGAGAGTTTGTGATTAAAAATGATCATGAATCTTTGAAACATCTCCGAAGTCGAGAGAAATTAAACCGAAGGCATGCCAAGTGGGTTGAATTCATTGAAAGTTTCTGTAACGACCCTCAAATAGTCGTTACGGGATCCGGGACCTCGATTTGCATGTCGACAGTCCCAAAAGCTCCGTTAGGTCATTTATGACCCGTCTGTGAAATCTGAGTCGAAACGGAGTCCGTTTGATAGGTTTTCGAGAAAAGGATCCGTTTAGGAAATTCCGGAAAGGAATTTAGGGTTTCGATAGGTCGTTTTGAGTAAACGAACCCCGATGGAAAATCCGAGCGCACCGTTAGGTCCGTCTCGTCATTTATGATATGTAGCAACCTTCAAAATTGAAAACGGACCTCGTTTGATAGGACTTTTGATAAAGTCCCCGTTTCGGAAGTTTAAAAGAGTTAAAAGAGGTTTCCGAGCTCGATTTGAGCAAATGAGCTCCGATGAGAGATCCGAAAGTTCCGTTAGGTTCGTATAGTCATTTGTGACTTGTAGCAACTTTCGGAATTGGATTCCGAGGTCGTTTGGTTAAATTTCGCTATTTTGGCGAAAGTCGAAAATTGAACCTTTGCCGTGGGACCAACTTTTTGAGTTCTGGAGGTCCGAATTGAGTTCCGTCTTGACGAGCATGTCACCCAAGTATTTTATGACTTGTGTGCAAAATTTGGGATCATTCCGAGCTTCGTAGGGTCCCGTTTTGCCCCTAAAACAGTAGAAAATCTGGTGCGACTTTTCTGTTCTGTTTTGGCGCAAACAGCCGGATAAAAGCTGATTTTCCGGCCAATCCGTAAGAAATTAGGAAATACTCAAAACATGAAAGTTGTATCCCTTTGAGTTGTGGTTCTAATAGAACTGGTTTCAGGTCATTTGGACATTCCTATCAAAAGTTATGATTTTTTAAAAAAGAAGCTGTCACAGAGGATAAAACTGCTATAAAAAGGCCATTTCGGGCCATTTCAGTTCATAACTTATAAAAATCATTTGGTGAGCTCTTGAGGCGATTTTTGGGTATTTCTTGAAGACCCAATCATACTTACACTTAAGGTAAGCCCTTTCAATCCATCTTTATGTTGATTAACACAAGAATCAAAGGGTTGATTCTTGGAAATGGGTTAGAACCCTAGATTCTTAAGAATTGGGGAAAGACATCGAGCAAGGCTCGCATGTGGAATCTAAGTGTACTTTTGGACTCACGGGAGCGTGGGGAGTCCGGAAAAGTACATTTTGTAAATTTAGGGCTCGGCCCTACCCGGGCGCATTTTGGTAATTTTTACCCTAGGATGCCTATAGGCTTAAATAGCTATAATTGAGCACTCATATGTGCTATATCTTGTCTTAATAGACCTAGTGGAGAGTCCTTCCCGGACAAGGCGAGCGGGAAAGGAGATTCTTCCCGGCATTTGAGCCCAAATTTCGAGGTAAGTGAGACTTGACCTCTATTGTGCTTGTGGACTCTTCCTTCATGCTAGTATGCTTCATGTACGCATATATATACCTAACAATGGTTAGGATTAATGATGTGAATTACTTGCTATTATTGTTTGTTATAAATAGCGAGATTGTGACTCGACCGAGGTATGTGCCGGTCTAAACGCTACGTCGAGGTAGCTTAAATTTATATCGTAGTAACGCTTGCTACGCCATGCTTAGATAGCAAGAACTTGGGACATGGCCGAGGATGTTGCCGGCATGTCATGATAAATGTCTTGCCGAGGATTTTGCCGGCTTTTGTATGATATTGGTACTTGATTTGTTCACGTGCCGGGTTGGGTAGTGCTGTCTATACGTAACCTTGGGTTGGACGATATGGGAGTAGGGATTGTACCCCCAAACTGTGGTCGGGTTAACCTTCGCCTTACGTTCAGCTAGCATAACCAACCTGGGTTACGATGACTGTGAAATATTATCGTTATTAATATTTCTGTTATTATTTCTGTTATTGTTATTAATGTCGTGGATATTAATACTGTTAGAGGGACACTTGACAGGGGGTGTGGTGTTGCCTATACTATGAGATGTGTCACACTTGACAGGGGGTGTGGTGTGGACACTTGATCTTTGAGATGTGACACACTTGACAGGGGGTGTGGTGTGGTCACTTGATTTATTGAGATACGACGCACTTGACAGGGGGTGTGGTGCGATCGTAGACAGATTTGAGATGAGCCAACGACTACGGGTCGTTGGTCTACTTATTCATGATTGTGATAGTGACTTCGGGTCACGGTATATGGTTGATACTTAGTAGTGGTGTTGCTAGTCCATCGTAGGTCTAGGTTAGTCGGCACGGGAGTAAAGATTGGACCTCCAAACCGCCGCTGAGTTGACCTATGCCTTACGTTGGATGGGCATAATCCTTGAGACTTCTGGTTACTACTTGTGTGTATGGAATGTGTTGCATCTATTTGTGATTTCACTACTTTATTGTATGATTACTATAGTATGTTGTTGCTTATGATGCATGTAGCGACTTGTCCCGCAAGGGTACCTTAGCGGGCCTGTCGGTGATCTTACTGGTCTTTGGCTCATAACTTACTCTGCTACGTGCGCAGGTCCTTCATCCAATCAGCAGCCCGGACGTTAGCGGTTCCCGAGGCTTCTGAGACTTTTGATTGAGGTGAGCCGACCACAGAGACCGTGATGGCATACCGCCGGAGTCACTTAGAGATAGGACTCAGATTTCTTTGATGTATATTCATACTTTATTGAGTCACTCTTAGAATGCTCCAATTCTTTTGTGGATATATTCTTTTGGACTTCACACTTTTATATTTATATATCCATTTATGATCTTTTCACATTATTGTTCTTTTCCGCATCTTGTTTCATTGGTTCGCCTAGGCAAATGTTGTTTAGGTGCCATCACGAGCCCTTGGAAATTGGGTCGTGACAGTTTGGTATCAGAGCCCTAGGTTCTAATTCGAGTCCTAGGAGTCTTGGAGCAGTGTCTGAGTAGAGTCTTGCTTATGGGTATGTTGTCGACCATACTTATGAGCGAGAGGCTACAAGGGCATGTTAGGAAATGTTTTCCCTTCGTTTCATCTCTATTCGTGCTGAGTAGCTTATATAGGTGCTGACCCTTTTTCGTGTATTGATTGAGATGGCGAGGACGCGAGCATCCTCAGCCAGGAGGGCTGCATCTTCTACACCCGCGTCTGCGGGAGAGCCATCAGCACCTACGCAGCCGCCAGCTGCTAAGAAGACTCGGGCAGGTCGCCCGTCAGCCACTAGGCAGGACACAGCTATCCCTGCGGTGTCCGCAGCGACTCTGTCAGCATCTATTCCCCCTGTGCCTGCTATTGTGCCAGGCACCGTTGTGATCTCTTCAGAGAAGTATATGAGACTGATGGCCTTGTCTAGCCATCAGGTCCCTGTCAGAGATGATGTTGCAGCTCCTGTTTCGGCTCCTCAGCCGACCACACCTGTTATGAGCACGCCTACTTCTGAGGCTGCTCCTGATCATACTGCCCAGCCTTCTGCTTCTGCTCCTCAGGCAGGTCCTGTTATTTCTACTCCTCCTATGGGCACTGAGGAGGTTGCCAGGAGGATAGGGTCATTCATGAAGCTTCAGCCTCCAGAGTTCGACGGTACCTCAGCTACATGTACTGCCCAGAGGTACATTCAGAAGTGTGAGAAGATTTTGACAGTTCTTGGTACTAGAGACACCTTAGGGGTGTAGTGTGCTTCTTTCAGATTATCGGGAGATACGGAGACATGGTGGGTCTCCATGATGCGGCAGAGGTCTAGTGACCTCCCTCCTTTGTCTTGGGCTGAGTTCGTGTCTATGTTCATGAGCAGGTTCGTGCCCCAGAGTCAGCACGATGCTCAGAGGCGCGAGTTTGAGGGGTTGAGGCAGGGAAACCTGTCTGTTTCAGAGTATGACACCAGGTTCTTGTGGTTGTCTCAGTTTGCGCCGGCTATGGTGGCTCAGGAGAGGGACAAGGTCCTCCGGTTTGTTGAGGGTCTTCATCCCCGCTTGCAGGTAGCTGTTGCCCCTGATATGGGCAACAAGTCATATTTTGAGATAGTTGATGTGGCGCGGCGGATGGAGGATATCTTCGCCAGGGCTGACGCAGAGAGGACGGCCAAGAGGTCGCGTCAGTCTGGTGGGTAGAGTGGATCCGCTCAGAGGGGTCAGAGTCATCAGGGCCGTTCTCAGTCTAGGCCCCAGGCTGCTGCTTTGCCTGCCCAGGATTTTTCTTCAGAGACCCCGAGGCCTCAGTCATCCCAGAGGCGGGGTGGCTCTTCGCAGTCTAGTCCGCCGCAGTGCGGGAGGTGCCATCAGAGGCATCATGGGAGGTGTTCGTCTGGAGGTGGTCGTGGAAGAGGTGGTAGAGGCGGTAGAGGAGGTAGAGGTGATGGATGTTTTGAGTGTGGGTCTCCAGAGCACTATGTCAGGAGTTGCCCTTATGTTTCATCAGGTCGCCAGGGATCCGCAGCTATGGTACCATCTGGTCCTCAGGCCGCCAGGCCCGTTTCTCAGATTCCTCCTAGACAGCAGTCTCAGAGAGCTCCGGGTTCAGGAGGCTCGGCGCAGGTCTATGCTATGACTCGTCAGGATGCTGAGGCATCCAATGATGTCATCACAGGTATTATTTCTGTCTGTGGCCGCGATGCTTATGCTCTTATTGATCCGGGGTCTACCTATTCGTATGTGTCGCCGGGATTTGCCCCTTGCTTGGGCAGGGATCTGGTCTTCTTAGATGATCCCTTTATGGTTGCCACCCCTGTCGGGTCTTCTATCTGTGTAGATAGGGGTTATCGGCAGTGTATGATCTCCATCTGTGGTGTAGAGTCCTTAGTGGACCTGATGCTGCTCGATATGTCTGATTTCGATGTCATTATGGGCATGGATTGGCTGGCTTCCTGTCATGCGACTTTGGATTGCCATGCCAAGTCCGTGACGATCGGGGCAGAGGGTGAGTCTCGGGTTGTATGGAGAGGTTCCAGGCCTTCTCCGAAGAGTAGGATCATTTCTTTCTTGGAGGCGCAGAGGATGATATCTAGTGGGTGCGAGGGATATATTGCTTCAGTTCGGGATGTCCGGGCAGAGGAGTTATCCCTTGATAGAGTTCCGGTTGTTTGTGAGTATCCGGATGTGTTTCCTGATGATTTGTCGGGTTTGCCGCCTATGCGGGAGATAGAGTTTTGCATTGATCTATTGCCAGGCACTCAGCCTAAATCTATTCCCCCGTATCGTATGGCTCCTGTTGAGTTAAGGGAGCTGAAGGAGCAGATTCAGGATTTGCTCGATAAGGGCTTCATTAGGCCCAGTGTGTCTCCATGGGGTGCCCCGGTATTATTTGTGAAGAAGAAGGATGGCTCTATGCGGATGTGTATTGATTACCGGCAGCTGAATAAGGTTACTATCAAGAATAGGTATCCTTTGCCGCGTATTGATGATTTGTTTGATCAGCTTCAGGGTGCTACATTTTTCTCGAAGATTGATTTGAGGTCGGGGTATCATCAGTTGAGGATTCGGTCCGAGGACGTTTTCAAGACTGCTTTTCGTACCCGATATGGCCACTATGAGTTTCTGGTGATGTCTTTCGGGCTTACGAATGCCCCAACTGCTTTCATGGATCTGATGAACCGAGTGTTCAAGGCCTACCTTGACTCCTTCGTCATTGTGTTTATCGATGATATCTTGGTTTATTCGAGGAGCAGGGAGGAGCATGAGCAGCATTTGAGAGTTGTTCTTCGGACTCTGAGGGATCAGCAGTTGTATGCCAAATTCTCCAAGTGTGAATTTTGGCTCAGTTCTGTATCTTTCCTAGGTCACGTGGTGACCAAGGATGGGGTGTGTGTTGATCCGAAGAAGATAGAGGCCGTTCAGAGTTGGCCTAGGCCTACTTCTCCTACAGAGATTCGGAGTTTCTTAGGCTTGGCAGGTTATTATCGGCGGTTCGTCGAGGGGTTTTCTTCTATTTCAGCACCTCTGACGAAGTTGACCCAGAAGAATGTTCCTTTCCTGTGGTCCGATGCCTGTGAGTCTAGCTTTCAGAAGCTTAAGACTCTGTTGACTTCAGCGCCAGTGTTGGCCTTGCCTAGTGGATCCGGGGGATTCACCGTATATTGTGATGCTTCGGGTGTTGGCCTGGGTAGCGTTCTGATGCAGGAGGGTAAGGTGATAGCTTATGCCTCGAGACAGCTGAAGGTCCATGAGAAGAATTATCCTGTCCATGATTTGGAGCTGTTAGCTGTCGTGTTTGCACTGAAGTTGTGGAGGCACTATCTTTATGGCGAGCCATGTGAGATATTCACCGATCATAAGAGTCTCCAGTACTTGTTCACTCAGAAGGACTTGAACGGGAGACAGCGCCGCTGGTTAGAGCTGCTGAAGGATTATGATCTTTCTATCCGGTATCATCCCGGAAAGGCTAATGTTGTAGCCGATGCCTTGAGTAGGAAGTCCATGGGTAGCCTCGCCTATCTTGATGCTGATATGAGGCCGTTGGCCCGTGAGTTGCAGGCTTTGTCCATTAGTGGGGTTCGGTTTGATGATTCTGTTCCAGGCCGGGTGCTTGCATATGTGGGGTCTCAGTCGTCTTTAGCTTCCCAGATTCGGGAAAGGCAGTTCGAGGATCCTTATCTGAGAGATCTCCGGGACAGGGTCCTGAGTGGGGGAGTGTCCTCGTTCGTGATTGGTGATGATGGTGCTTTGCGGCTTAACGGCCGGGTATGTGTTCCAGCCATTGTGGAGCTGAGGCAGATGATTTTGGCAGAGGCTCACAGTTCGAGATATTCCATCCATCCGGGTACTGCGAAGATGTATCATGATCTTCGATAGCTGTATTGGTGGAAAGGGATGAAGAGGGATGTTGCTGATTATGTATCTCGGTGTTTGAATTGCCAGCAGGTGAAGTATGAGCACCGGAGGCCAGCCGGGGTGACCCAGTCTATGCCCATTCCCGAGTGGAAGTGGGAGCAGATCATTATGGATTTCGTAGTTGGTTTGCCGCTGACCGTGGGTAAGCATGATTCGGTGTGGGTAGTAGTTGATCGACTGACGAAGTCGGCTCACTTCATTCCAGTGAGGACTACTTATACCTCGGAGCGTCTGGCTCGTATCTTCATTGAGCAGATTGTGAGATTGCATGGTGCTCCTGTTTCTATAATTTCTGACCGAGGTGCTCAGTTCACAGCTCAGTTTTGGAGATCTTTTCAGAGAGAGCTGGGTACTCGGGTCGATCTCAGCACTGAATTTCACCCGCAGACTGATGGCCAGTCTGAGCGGACCATTCAGATCCTCGAGGATATGTTGAGGGCGTGTGCTATTGATTTTGGAGGCCATTGGGATAGCCATTTGCCGCTAGCAGAGTTTGCGTATAATAATAGCTATCAGGCTTCTATCCAGATGGCTTCGTTTGAGGCATTGTATGGTCGGAGATGTCGCTCGCCTATCGGTTGGTTCGAGTCTGGTGAGGTCCAGGTGTTGGGGCCCGATTTGTTGCAGCAGACCTTAGATAAGGTCCGGGTTATTCAGGATCGACTCCGCACGGCTCAGAGCCGGCAGATATCGTATGCAGATCGGAGGCGGAGAGATCTTGAGTTCATGGTTGGGGACCGGGTATTCCTCAGAGTGTCGCCCATGAAGGGTGTTATGAGATTTGGGAAGAAAGGCAAGCTCAGTCCTAGGTTCATTGGGCCTTTTGAGATATTGGAGCGCGTTGGCGCCGTTGCTTATAGACTGGCTTTGCCTCCCTCTCTGTCTGTTCATCCGGTGTTCCATGTGTCCATGCTCCGGAAGTATGTTCACGATCTGTCTCATGTGATCGATATGGCTTCCGTGGAGGTAGATGGCGACTTAGCTTATTCGGAGGAGCCTATTGCTATTGTGGCTAGAGAGGTCCGTAAGATGAGATCGAAGGTGATCCCGCTTGTGAGAGTTCAGTGGGGGCATCACTCCATTGCCGAGGCCACTTGGGAGCTTGAGTCCGAGATGCGTGAGAAGCATCCGCGCTTGTTCGATGATCCAGGTATGAAATCCTTGTATTTTCTAAGCCTGAATTTGCATTTTTAAGTTTTATTGATTTCGGGTGGTACCGAGGGGTCCTCGAAATCCGTGCCAGCTCCGTGGCTAGTGTGTGGATCCTACCTTAGACTTAGGCTCGTCCGAGGACGGCCGAGAGTCTAAGTGGGGGAGAATGTAACGACCCTCAAATAGTCGTTACGGGATCCGGGACCTCGATTTGCGTGTCGACAGTCCCAAAAGCTCCGTTAAGTCATTTATGACCCGTCTGTGAAATCTGAGTCGAAACGGAGTCCGTTTGATAGGTTTTCGAGAAAAGGATCCGTTTATGAAATTCCGGAAAGGAATTTGGGGTTTCGATAGGTCGTTTTGAGTAAACGAACCCCGATGGAAAATCCGAGCACACCGTTAGGTCCGTCTCGTCATTTATGATATGTAGCAACCTTCAAAATTGAAAACGGACCTCGTTTGATAGGACTTTTGATAAAGTCCCCGTTTCGGAATTTTAAAAGAGTTAAAAGAGGTTTCCGAGCTCGATTTGAGCAAATGAGCTCCGATGAGAGATCCGAAAGTTCCGTTAGGTTCGTATAGTCATTTGTGACTTGTAGCAACTTTCAGAATTGGATTCCGAGGTCGTTTGGTTAAATTTCGCTATTTTGGCGAAAGTCGAAAATTGAACCTTTGCCGTGGGACCAACTTTTTGAGTTCTGGAGGTCCGAATTGAGTTCCGTCTTGACGAGCATGTCACCCAAGTATTTTATGACTTGTGTGCAAAATTTGGGATCATTCCAAGCTTCGTAGGGTCCCGTTTTGCCCCTAAAACAGTAGAAAATCTGGTGCGACTTTTCTGTTCTGTTTTGGCGCAAACATCCGGATAAAAGCTGATTTTTCGGCCAATCCGTAAGGAATTAGGAAAACCTCAAAACATGAAAGTTGTATCTCTGTGAGTTGTGGTTCTAATGGCACCAGTTTCAGGTCAGTTGGACATTCCTATCAAAAGTTATGATTTTTTCAAAAGAAGCTGTCACAGAGGCAAAAACTGCTATAAAAAGGCCATTTCGGGCCATTTCAGTTCATAACTTATAAAAATCATTTGGTGAGCTCTTGAGGCGATTTTTGGGTATTTCTTGAGGACCCAATCATACTTACACTTAAGGTAAGCCATTTCAATCCATCTTTATGTTGATTAACACAAGAATCAAAGGGTTGATTCTTGGAAATGAGTTAGAACCCTAGATTCTTAAGAATTGGGGAAAGACATCGAGCAAGGCTCGCATGTGGAATCTAAGTGTACTTTTGGACTCACGGGAGCGTGGGGAGTCCGGAAAAGTATATTTTGTAAATTTAGGGCTCGGCCCTACCCGGGGGCATTTTGGTAATTTTTACCCTAGGATGCCTATAGGCTTAAATAGCTATAATTGAGCACTCATATGTGCTATATCTTATCTTAATAGACCTAGTGGAGAGTCCTTCGCGGACAAGGCGAGCGGGAAAGGAGATTCTTCCCGGCATTTGAGCCCGAATTTCGAGGTAAGTGAGACTTGACCTCTATTGTGCTTGTGGACTCTTCCTTCATGCTAGTATGCTTCATGTACGCATATATATACCTAACAATGGTTAGGATTAATGATGTGAATTACTTGCTATTATTGTTTGTTATAAATAGCGAGATTTTGACTTGACCGAGGTATGTGCCGGTCTAAACGCTACGTCGAGGTAGCTTAAATTTATATCGTAGTAACGCTTGCTACGCCATGCTTAGATAGCAAGAACTTGGGACATGGCCGAGGATGTTGCCGGCATGTCATGATAAATGTCTTGCCGAGGATTTTGCCGGCTTTTGTATGATATTGGTACTTGATTTGTTCACGTGCCGGGTTGGGTAGTGCTGTCTATACGTAACCTTGGGTTGGACGACATGGGAGTAGGGATTGTACCCCCAAACTGTGGTCGGGTTAACCTTCGCCTTACGTTCAGCTAGCATAACCAACCTGGGTTACGATGACTGTGAAATATTATCGTTATTAATATTTCTGTTATTATTTCTGTTATTGTTATTAATGTCGTGGATATTAATACTGTTGGTGTCGCCTATACTATGAGATGTGTCACACTTGACAGGGGGTGTGGTGTGGACACTTGATCTTTGAGATGTGACACACTTGACAGGGGGTGTGGTGTGGTCACTTGATTTATTGAGATACAACGCACTTGACAGGGGGTGTGGTGCGATCGTAGACAGATTTGAGATGAGCCAACTACTACGGGTCGTTGGTCTACTTATTCATGATTGTGATAGTGACTTCGGGTCACGGTATATGGTTGATACTTAGTAGTGGTGTTGCTAGTCCATCGTAGGTCTAGGTTAGTCGGCACGGGAGTAGAGATTGGACCTCTAAACCGCTGCTGAGTTGACCTATGCCTTACGTTGGATGGGCATAATCCTTGAGACTTCTGGTTACTACTTGTGTGTATAGAATGTGTTACATCTATTTGTGATTTCACTACTTTATTGTATGATTACTATAGTATGTTGTTGCTTATGATGCATGTAGCGACTTGTCCCGCAAGGGTACCTTAGCGGGCCTGTCGGTGATCTTATTGGGCTTCGGCTCATAACTTACTCTGCTACGTGCGCAGGTCCTTCATCCAGTCAGCAGCCCGGACGTTAGCGGTTCCCGAGGCTTCTGAGACTTTTGATTGAGGTGATCCGACCACACAGACCGTGGTGGCATACCGCCGGAGTCACTTAGAGATAGGACTCAGATTTCTTTGATGTATATTCATACTTTATTGAGTCACTCTTAGAATGCTCCAATTCTTTTGTGGATATATTCTTTTGGACTTCACACTTTTATATTTATACATCCATTTATGATCTTTTCACATTATTGTTCTTTTCCGCATCTTGTTTCATTGGTTCGCCTAGGCAAATGTTGTTTAGGTGCCATCACGAGCCCTTGGAAATTGGGTCGTGACAGTTTCCCCTATGTAATTCATTACAAAAAGGGAAAAGATAATGTTGTGGCCGATGCGCTATCAAGGAAATTTGCCTTAGCGACCACTCTCGCCTCTAGGCTCATGGGATTCGAAAGCATCAAGTTGATGTACGAAGACGATCCCAAGTTAAAATGGGTTCGAGACGCAATCTTGAGTGGCCGAGGGTAGAGAAATATCAGTGGCACGATGGCTACCTCTTCAAGAATGGGAGGGTTTGTGTGCCAGTGTCATCATGGAGAGAGCTCTTAGTTCGAGAAGCTCACTCCGGAGGCTTGATGGGGCACTTCGGTGTCGACAAAACTCTTGGTATCTGATCCGAGCAGTTCCATTGGCCTAAAATGCGACGAGATGTGGAGAAGCTTTGCAACGCTTGTCTCGTTTGCAAGAAAGCTAAATCGAAGTCCAACCCTCATGGATTGTATACCCTGTTGCCTGTGCCTGATCGACCTTAGGTTGATATATCCATGGACTTTGTCTTGGGGTTACCAAGATCGGGGGGAGGACATGATAGCATCTTCGTTGTCGTGGATCGATTTTTCAAAATGGCTCACTTTATTCCTTGCAAGAAGTGTGATGCACGACATGTAGCTACATTGTTTATTTCTTATGTGTTAAAATTACATGGTGTGCCTTGTACTATTGTGAGTGATCGAGACTCAAAGTTCTTGAGTCATTTTTGGAAGTGTTTGTGGGGTGCCCTCGGCACCAAATTACTATTCTCGACGTCTCACCATCCTCAGACTGATGGACAGACCGAGGTAGTTAACCGAACCTTGGGATTTTTGCTTCGTGCAATGACCAAAGGTAAGATCGGAAACTGGGCAGATCGTTTGCCCATGATGAATTTGCATACAATCGAACGGTGCATCGAATGATAAACATGACCCCGTTCGAATGTGTGTATGGTTTTAATCCTTTGATTCCACTTGATTTATCCCCATTGCCTCGAGATTCTGTTATTGATTTTGAAGGTACTCGGTGAGCCACTGCCTTGATCGAGTTGCATGCAAAGGTGAAGAAGAACCTCGAGAAAGCTTATGCAAAGGTCGCATCAAAGAAAAACAAAGGGAATAAAAAGTTGGAATTAAAGAAGGGAGATTGGGTTTGGGTTCACTTCCGAAAGGAACGCTTTCTGAACAAAAGAAAAGGAAAGTTGGCTCCTCGAGGGGATGGTCCATTCCAAGTGCTGAGTAAGATCAACAACAATGCTTATGTGATCGACCTCCCTGGTGAGTATAACGTGTCCAACACCTTTAATGTTTCTGACTTAGCTCCTTGTGTTGTAGGTCAAACCTCGGAGGACGAAGAGGGCTCGATTTCGAGGATGAAATCTTCTCAAGAAGGGGAGGATGATGCAGCCCGAACACGTGCTGATCAAGTGATCGATCCACCGAGGCCAATGACACGAAGCCAAGCCAAGCTGCTGCATGATGTTCACATTCACTTGGCTTGGTCGAAGGAAAGCAATTGCTCCGAAGCTGAGTGGCCGGGCTCAAGAACCGAAGGCGTCATCTTCAAATTTGAGCCCGAGGACAAAGTGACCGAACACCAACTCCTGGCGCCAAGCAGCACAGAGCCGAACACAACAAATTGTGTTCGAAGTCAAGTGAGCGCCCGATGACAAATAAGTTCGAGCAAGCAACCCCGCACCAAAGTCAAGGCTGCCAAACACACACTTAGCTCAGCCCTGCGTGGCTTGTTTTTATTGGTCACTTGTGACCGTTTACTGTTTTAACCTTAGCCTAGTCTATAAATACTCCATTTACATTTCATTTTAAGGCAGTTATTGTTGAATGATCAAACATAGCAAGTGCTATTGTGAGTCTCCGATGGAGCCAAATCCCGACGTGGGATTTTAAAGAACTTGTGTCATTCGGTGTCTTCGATTGAACATTTTCTTCTTGGTCATTCAGTTTGCAAGAAGTTTGTTCTTCTTGAGCATTGTTGCATAGCATAGGTGCGTCTTGATTTCCACTCGATTGAGCTTTGAGACAGGTTCCTCACTGTTCTTTCGAATCGAAGCAAGATTTGTCTTGCTTCTATCTTTTAATTCTTGTTTCTTCTGCATTTTCTTCGTGTTTAGCTTTCCCTCGGGCTTGCTTGCACCAGTAGGTTCTTAGTGTTGAAGAAGAATGTATCATAGTTGTTGGAATAGTGACATGTTCTTCAAAATTTAGGGACAAATCTGGACTAGTTTTCATAGTTCAAGAGCAAATCTAACTCTTCTATTGAGCGAAGCTCGCGCTCAAGCCAACTCTTCTATAATTATGTCAGCATACGAGGCAATGTATACGGTTGTTTCCATTTATTAATATAATAAATCGAGAATATGGTTTAAAAGAGAATTAAGTATGAATTTTGCAATACGATCATGATGACACAAACAACAGTAAAGAAGAATTTTTACAGATTAAATTTAAAATATGATAATTTTTTAACCCAACAATAAAATGTTTTAAAATAATATTCATGTTAAACTAATTGATTAAAAAAAATATAAAAATATGTGAATTAAAGGTGAAAATTGTGCAAGATAAAAACATAATTTACCATGTTAACAGTTTAAAATTCATAAATTAATACTTTTAGTAGTATTTTTCAATCATATTGTTAGCTTAAGTTACATTGTGGTACGAAATTCAATTGCGTCAAACAAATAAGTATGTCAGTGCAAATTTATCAGCTGTTAAATATTAGGAAAATTTACACTAGATGACAATCCTAATAGCTAAATTACAAAAAATACCGATACTTTACAACATTTACCCTAAATAACGATACTTTTAAATATATTACAATATATACCATTTTCTTCATTTCACTCCCTCCCTAACACAAAACCCTAATTTTCTCTCTCTCTTTCTCTCCACTCCACCCACCCACAGCTACCCCGCCGCCGTCCTTCCCATCTCCGATCTCCGGCGAGGTTCGTCTCCCTCCAGATCTGGTTGTTGCTGGCGTTTTGGTGGCAGTCGGATCTGCTGCCACCGATCTTCTTCTTCCCTTCTTCTTTTTTTCGTTTTGTTTTTGTTTTGGATGTGTATTTATGTACATATACGTATATATGTTTTTGTATTTAAGTGTATGTGTTTTTTTGTGTATAAAAAATACTTTTAAATCTTTTCAAATCTCTAATTGATTTTTTTTTGATTTTTTACTGTATGATTGTGTTTTTTGTATTTTTTTACTGTTCGATTGTATATTTTTGTATTTCCATTTGTATGTTTTTGAACACTTTTGATTTTGTATTTGTATATTTATGTATATAGTTGTATTTAAGTGTATCAGTGCTTCAAATGTATGTAAATAAGTCTTTGTATGTCCAAAAATTCATTTGTATGTCTTTGTATGGTGTGGGTGTATATAAGAGTATGTTTTGTATGTTTGTGTATTTTCATTGGTTATATATGCTCTTTCTTAAATTATGAATGTGTATTTTTTTGTATGTTTAATGCTTGTGTTTCCAGATTTTAAAAAAAAAAAAAAATCCGGCCACCTGCCACCGGCGGCCGGCGACTGGCAGCCGGCCGGCGGCAGTAATGCTGAATCTGGAGCTGTGGGCTTGGGGAGGAAGAAAACTTCATTTCTCTTGTTTTGTTGAAAATTGTATATGATTTGTAAAAAAGTATTGGTATTTTTTGTAAAAGGGTATAGTATTGGTATTTTTTGTAAATTTGGTATTAGGGTTGTATATTTGTGTAATTCGAATTACAAATATATACAACCCTAACACTAAAATTACAAAAAATAACAATACTATATCACTTTACAAAAAATACCAATACTTTTTTTACATAATATATACAAAACCCATTTAAACCATACAAAGTAGGGTTTTACCCCTCTCCCTTCCCCACTGCTACAGTGATTTGGTGCTGCCACCACCTGCAGCCGGTCGCCGCTGGCCAGCAGCCGGTTGCCGGTGACCGAATTTTTTTTTTTTTTTTTTTTAAAATCTGAAAAAAGTTGTAGGTGCATAAACATACAAAAATACAATTTCATACTTAAAAAACATTTGATTTGATTTATAAAAATACATAAACATACATAAAAACACTTTCATATTAAAAAAAAATAGATTTTGATCTATAAAAATACATAAACATACATTAAAACACTAGAAATGTATATGCATCACATATACAAACACATACAAAAAGGATTTAGATACATACTCCCTCCGTCCCAAAAAGACTGTCTGGGTTTGACTGGGCACATAGTTTAAGAAAAAAATGAAGACTTTTAAATCCTGTGGTGTAAAATGAAAGGTGTGTGTAATGTGGGCCAGTATCTTTAAATTCTGTGGACCAAAACAAATCTTAGATTTAAAGAGTTGCCATAAAAGGAAAGAGGCACTCATTTTGGGACAAACAAAAAAAGAAAGGTAGACAGTCTTTTTGGGACGGAGGGAGTACAAAAGTTTCATGGTCACACATTTAACACACACATACACACAAATACAAGTTTATACAAAAAAAAAAATATAAATTGACATACAAAATATGTAGACTGAAATACACATACACAAATATATAATAAAATTACGTAGAGATTCAAAAAATTTAATTGTATTTATAAACCAAAACATATACATACACATCAATACAAACTTATACATAAATATACACATCAATGCACATTCAAAACAGAATAAAACATTAAAAAAAAAAAGGAGAAGCAGATCGCCGGCGTAGAAGCTCCGGCCACTGCCATAAGCAGCAGATCTGGCGCTGCCCAAAGCAGCAGCGGCAACGCCGCCACTCCGGCGACGCCGCAACAACAGAGATGCACCAACAGTAGCAGCGCGCAGCAAAACACGATGTGCCATACCGGAAAAGACATCGGCTGGTCGCCGGAGAAGGAGGAAGGGCGGCAGACGGGGTGGGTGGGTGGGTGGAGTGGAGAGAAAGAGAGAGAAAATTAGGGTTTTGTGTTAGGGAGGGAGGGAAATGAAGAAAATGGTATGTATTGTAATATATTTAAAAGTATCGTTATTTAGGGTAAATATTTAAAAGTATCGGTATTTTTTGTAATTTAGCTATTAGGATTGTCATCTAGTATAAACTTTCCAATATATTATATTTACACAAAATTAAATGCTAAGTTGATTTTTAACATACTTAATAGTTAAAGGTTAATGTTAAATTTAAAGAAAAAGTAACAATTAATCAAGCTAATTGAGCCGAACCGAGCAAGATCCGTCGAGCCCAAGCTTTGATCGAACAAAGTTAAGTCTCTTTAAAAACAAGCTGAGCTAAAATACAACCGAAATGACCCGAGCCGGATCAACTCTATGCCTAGCCTCCCATGCCTACCTGATGCATTAAGTTTAGATGCACAAACAGTGTAATAACGTCTTTTTTGATAAGGAAAATAGAAGTACCTACTCTTGATAAGGAAACAGTAACATATTTTTTGATTAACAGAGTAATCAAATATATATATTATTTTTGGAAACTTTTGAAACTGGTGGTTCAAAATAAATTATAAAAATTTATGTATTTGTGATTCCTCTCATAAAGTAGAGGGTGTATAATTTAAAGAGAATTCTAAAACCATTATTGAGTCAATCATCATGGCATAGAAATCACAGAATAAGACATCCAAGTCCAACCAATAAACTATCACTCTTAGAAGAACCAAACATTAGTCACAAGTTGTAGTTCTGTTCCAAGTCAACATGTAGTCAACTTCATCATCCTTCATAATCCTTCACTTCCAACCACTCTTCTCCACACCATTTCCACTTTTCCATGGCAAATCTTCTCTTATGTTTCACATTTTCTCTTCTTGTTTCATCTTCTTATTCAGTTGATTACACTTTACCTGAAAAGTACTTCATCAACTGTGGTTCAGATTCCAGCACCACCACTTTTTCCAGTGACATAATCTCTGATTCCGAGCATAGTACCTCTGTTAAGGACAACAATGCAAAAGGGTCAGCTTCTATTTATTCAACTGCAAGAATTTTCAAACAACTTTCTTCATATGATCTTGAAATAGAGGAAAATGGAGTTTACATGGTAAGACTTCATTTCTTTCCATTCGTTTCTTCTCAAGATGTTAATCTTTTTAATGCGAAGTTCGATATTTTAGCATCAGGGTTTGTGTTATTATCCAATTTCAGTGTCACAAGAAATGAAACTTTACCACTCATTAAAGAGTTTCTGATCCCTGTGAATAGTTCTACTAAGTTGAAAATCAGCTTTAGACCTTCTCAAGGTTCATCTTTCGCGTTTATAAACGCGATAGAAGCATTTGTTACTCCTCAAACTTTCATTCCTGATTCTGCTAGTCATGTCACATATCAAGAAAATAGCAAGAATATTGGTGGTTATAGTAGTGTGCCATTAAATGCTTTAACTGTAGTTCATAGGATTAATGTTGGTGGTTCAAGAATTACACCTGAAAATGATACTATGAGGAGAAATTGGTATCCTGATGATGATTACTTGTTCTTCAAACCATCAGCTAAGAACCATTCATTGAGTGGTTCTAGTCCTAATTATGCAGAAGAAAATGGAGGGGCAAATAAATATGATGCACCTGATAATGTTTATAGTACTGCCAAAGAAATGAATATAGATGTAGCAAGAAAGGACAACTTCTTTAACATAACTTGGCTATTTGATGTAAACAAGAATGCTACATTTTTTGTGAGGTTACACTTTTGTGACATCATTAGCCAGACTAGGAATGAAACTGTTTTCAATCTCTATATATATGAACAATTTGGTCAGCCAATTAGTCCATTTGACAGAGTTGATCAACAATTAGTAGCTCCTTTCTACATTGATTTGGTAGTTGATTCAGATGGTTCTGGTTTTATGAAAATCTCTGTTGGCCCTCGACGCGAGTCTCAAAATCAGAATGCTTTTCTAAATGGAGTAGAAATCATGGAGCTGATTAACCAACGGGGATCAGTTCCTGAGGGAAATGAACAAACCAAGAAACGTTTGTTGATAATCGTTTGTTCTAGCGTTGGTGGTTTGGTTGTTCTTGTCTTTGTGTCAGTAGTGATTATCTTGTTTTGTTTGAGATCAAGAAAAGAAGAATCTGTTAGGAATGTTGATTGGCCAGTGGTGAATGTTTATGGAGGAAGTTCACAAAGCAGGACTACTGAAAGAACTCCAAGAGGTAGCACAACTCCTGATATGAGCCTTGGGTTAAAGATACCTTTGGCTGAGATACTACATGCTACCAAAAATTTTGATCCCAAATTTATGATAGGTGAGGGTGGTTTTGGTAAAGTTTACAAAGGAACATTACGCAATGGGGTTAAAGTGGCTGTGAAAAGAAGTGAGCAGGGGCATGGGCAAGGTCTAATGGAATTCCAAACTGAGATAACAATATTGTCCAAGATTCGCCATAATCATCTTGTTTCATTGATTGGGTATTGTGATGAACGATATGAGATGATACTCGTTTATGAGTTTATGGAGAAGGGAACTTTGAGAGAGCACTTGTACAATTCAAATGAAGACCTTGGTAAATCATCTTCACATTCAGAATTATCTTGGGACCAAAGGCTTCGAATTTGTATAGGTGCAGCTAAAGGCCTAAACTACCTTCACACTGGTTTAGATGGTCCAATTATTCACAGGGATATTAAGTCGACAAACATTCTTCTTGATGAACATTATATAGCTAAGGTTGCTGATTTTGGTCTATCGAAATTGGAACCCCCTGATCAAGCATACCTTAGTACCAATGTTAAAGGTACCTTTGGTTATCTTGATCCCGAATACTTTTCATCTGGGCAACCTACTCAAAGCTCTGATGTCTATTCTTTTGGAGTTGTGCTTCTAGAGGTGCTTTGTGCTAGACCAGCTATTGACAAGCTACTTCCAAGAGATGAAGCTAACTTAGCTGAATGGGGACTGTATTGGCAAAATCAAAACCAGTTAGAAAAGATTATTGATCCGTTGCTTGCAGGTAAAATTAAGCCAAACTCTTTGAGAATATTTGGGGAAACAGTAGAGAAATGCTTGCAAGAAAATGGCACTGATAGGCCTAATATGGTTAATGTGTTGTGGGACTTGGAATATGCTCTACAGCTTCAACATCCTGCAATGCATCAGGAACCTCATGAGAATAGCACCACAGACGTTTCGTGGCAGGCGTTGCCTGGTATTCATCGATTACCTTCCATCAATACAACCACAAGTTATGTTAGTGATACTGAGGTGTTTTCGCAACTGAGGATGGATGATGCCAGATGATTCTTGGCCTTGGCATAGGGCAGCTTGCATCATATGTAATCTGCCTTCTTCTGCTTCTTATTGTCTTAAGCAATTGTATATCATGTATCAATTTGTGTAACAGGCAAATATCATGTATCAAAGCAGTACTACATCTTTAGTCCTTGAATAAAAGTCAGGGTAGTTCTCTGTATTGGGTAATAGGCAAATGCCTCCAACAATGCGTGTATAATATTACTAAAATCTGCATTACTAATCTCTCTAGTATAATTTCTGCATTATAATCTCTACATAACTTGCCACTTTTAACCAAACGACACCATACTGTTTTGCTTATAATAACGAAGTTGCGGTTTTCTTGAAGCAAAAAGGATGAGAATTCAATCTTCTGGCTCACCTATTCTCGCTAGAGTAGTACAAATTGTTTCTATTTAATACTCCTATGAAATGAAAAATAAGGGTAAAATTTATGAGTGGTAACCAAAGGATGACCTTAAAATACCTTCAACTTTATTTTGTTACCACAATATACCTATACTATACCTATGCTTCTACAATATACTAGTCGCCAGATTTGCAATTTTCTGCCAACGTTTTATATTAGATGATTTTAAAATATTCAAATTTTATAGTATAGGTAGTTTGTGGTAGCAAATATACCTGTAACTTTAAACTTTTAGTTTTAATCTCAATGACACGCTCTTTTAGTTGTACAAAATATTTTTAATTTGTCCTTTTATCTCTTTGATACTCCCTCAATCCCAATTGATGTGACACAATTTTCTTTTTAATTTGTCACAAAAAGAATCATTTCCTTATTTGATAACTATTTAATGCATCATGTCTATTTTACTTCTGTTGGGTCCTATATACTTTTAAAACTACCAACAACTTTTTTATTACTCAAATATTTTCTTTCTTACTTTTTCAAGGGTAAAATTAAAACTTTATAAAGTCAACATCTATTTTCTTAAACTTTATGAACGATCAAATGGTGTCACATAAAATGGGACGGAGAGAGACCTCATTATATGTCAACCACAACTTTTGCTTTTAGACCGCAGGAGAAAAGAGGATAGCGTCATTCCTCTTTCCCGTAATAATGTTAAAATAGGAATATTGTGTACAATACATTCTATATTGTGCGACTTGCTCATTCTTCGTGCATAACAGAACTTGATTGTTAGAGTTTCATTTAGATAAATTTTACACTATCAGATTATTTTTACTTGCAGTGGCATTCTACCTTGGTTTCTAAATCAAAAATTCCAAAATTGTATGTCTTTTAGGTGACTTGATAGTGTTAATATCTTTTACACCTATGCATATTAGAAAAACTCTAATTGTAATTGGATTTAAATTGTAACTAGAGTTAGTACTAATTTAAGAAAATGGCAATCAAGATAAGAAAGTGGTGAGGATATTGTCCCTCGTTTACATATTTAATACTCTATCCGTTCTCATTTATATGACGCTTTTTTCTTTAGTAATTTATTTTTAAAAATTATATATTTTATATTTGATAATAATTTAATGTTAATCTTCTTATCTTGCCTTTAATGAAAGTTTTTATTGCCGCGCAAAGGTTATGTCAAGTTTAAGGCTATAAGTTTAACAAATCTTATAACCACATTAACATTATGTTACATTAAACCACAAGTTTCAAAGTCTTTATTTTTCTCTTAGAGTCGTATCCATTTAAATTATGTCATATAGAGTGAAATGAAGATAATATATTAAGTACTCCTTCCATCTTATTTTATATATTTGACTTGACACGAAGTTTAAGAAAAAGAAAAGACTTTTGAAATTTGTAGTCTAGAAAAAGTCATAGAAATTTGAGTGGATGAAAATTAATTCATAAATATAAATTGTTTCTACTCATTGAAAGATAACAATTCTTTTCTAAATAGACTAAAATAGAAATAG
The DNA here is from genome assembly GCA_037355625.1 of Petunia x hybrida. NCBI lineage: Eukaryota > Viridiplantae > Streptophyta > Magnoliopsida > Solanales > Solanaceae > Petunia > Petunia x hybrida. The sequence continues at coordinate 4,182,858 of JBBBVM010000008.1, forward strand.
TGGCATATAAATTGGGACAATGGAAATAATAACTTCACATAATGAAAAATAATAAAATTATAGCTACCCTATAATAGACCTTACTTGTTGGGCTAAATAATTTACCACGAGCTCTAAAGGGCTAATGACACCTGTATTCCCTCCCTTCCTTTCTCCTTAAGTACATCCTAAGAGGCTGCACTTGCTTTTAACTTCTATTTCATAGGCAACACTATGGATTTTACATTCTCCCAAATAAAGTATTACTTGAATAATACTTGCCCTTTCAAATGTCTTCCCACATTCCCCTAGAAGCTTGAAGTTTTGACTGACTTCTTCGTAAAAGACATTATTTGTCAATTCATAACTTGAAATATTACGTACGGACCAAGGGAAGGATATTTTGCTACAACCGTATTAAATGGGGCAAACTCTCAAAATCAGTCAATTTTGGAGACATCAGATGAAAGTTTTTGACTCTAAAGTCACTTCTGACTTTTAAAATAAGATCAATTATCTATGAACTAATGAAAGGTACATAGGTAATTAAGCATAGTACTTCCTCAGTTCCAAAATAGATGACACTATTTCCTTATTAGTCCGTTCTAAAAGAATGACATAATTTTAAATTTAGAAATATTTTTGAATTGAAACTACTACTTTACCTTTAATGAAATGCTTTATAACCACATATTTATGTAGGGCTTATTTTGGACCATAAGTTCCAAAAATCTTACCACATTTCTTAAATTTCGCTCCAAATCAAGCTACGACAACCATTTTGAAAGAGGAAGTACATTTTAGTGGATTAAGAGAAAGATGTAATGACTGCGAACCTCTGTTTTAAAAAACTCGCCCGGGACTCGCCCCGGGGCGGGGCACTAGCAAAACGCCCTGAGACTCTCGGACGGGGCTTAGATCCTGAGACTTACGCCTCAAGCGCCCGACGATGCGCCCAGAGCACGCCCAACGCCCAATGCTCGGAACTCACCTTATTGAACCTATGCAAAGATCGTCCAATTCCCTAATTAAGATTGTTCATCCACAATTTTCTTTAAAAATGAAGTTATATTCATCTATAGAAATTCAAAAATTGAGTATAACTCAATTAACGAGACATAATATTACATGTATTATAATTAAGAATATCATAAGGATGAATATCATCTGTATACTTAATCTAAAAAAGCATAGCCGCTGTTTATAGCATCACCACTTGTTGTTGGTCTTCATGTTTTATTTCAATCACTCAAAATTGTTAGACTTCAATTATTTTGCAATTTAGTAAAAATTTTATATTTATCAATGAAGAATTAATGTTTTAAATTATAATAGTAATAAATTTTTATTGTTTATTCACTTTCTATAGTAATAAATTTTTATTTTTAATTATTTAAAAGTTAAGGCCTTATGGTTTATTTGTATCTCATAAAAACTGTAACATTATTCAATTTCTTACCATTCTTAAAAAGGTTAGATCTTTTGTTTCTATAATTTTTTTTCTTATTTTTAATTTTTTTGTACTTTTGATATTTTTTTGGCTCATTATGCTATTTTATTAATTTAAAATTAATTAAAAAATAAGATCCATAGGACTTACGCCCCACGTCTCGGGACTTACGTCTCGCCTCATTATAGGTAAAACGCCTCGCCTTGCGCCCCGCCTTTTAAAATATTGCTGCGAACTAGAGGTTGGTTGGAAAAATAAGAAGAATAAATAATCCGCTAGATTCTAAGTTCCCCAATTGAATATTTTTGTAACGCTACACCTCCAAATGAATAAACATTATTTGCATATTTGAACTCGAGAGTCGCATTGATTTTGCGACATCCACATGGAGTTAAGTTGTAAGTCAATTAGTCCAAGATATAGGGCTGCTATATTTAGTTTCCAAACTTTCAAAGGGCAAGCGCTTTTCCAAACTTTCAAAGGGCAAGCGCTTCAATAGCGGCGGAGCCCTTTGAACTTGACTAGTTTTATTTCACCTATTTTTTTAACATTCCTTTAAATTTGGCTCCAATAGTATTTAATGTGCATGTAAATTATTGTTAGGTATTAATCATCTCCTACGCTTGGTAATTCTGATTAAGGTGAGAGACATCTGTTTGCCATGTGAATTTAACCTTTTTGAATCCATTAATATTTGCGATTTTATCCTGCAGACATTTGTAAACCACTTGGTTGGACCTGCATTATATTGGGTAAGAATTTAAATGACTAAAATTGATGGAGCTCCAATTGAATTTTTTCACAAATTTCGCGTTAAAAATAAGAGATATATAAATTTATTTTTATCTTGGGTATTCTTTAGTTTTATGCTAGTATTTTCCTTGATATGGTATTTTCATCTTATTTTTCAAATACGTTTTCAAAATGTGTTCTTTAGCTGAGGTCTACCGAAAACAGTCTCGATACCTGCCAAGATCAAGGAAGTTGTGGCATGATTTGCAAGTTACACGTGGAAACAACTGACTATAGAACTTGAAATCCTCCAATATATAATCCTTGGTCCCTAAAAGGCCAAAATCCTATTGGCATGATTTGTTGGTCACAGTAGTTTAAAAAGTTTTTGTATAGAACGAGCAAACATAGAAAATAGAAATTCTAAACGTTGGTGCTGCCCATATAAGACTCTCCAGTCCACATTCTACAATATTTCTCAGCTTATTGAAAACGACTTTTGTTTTTAGTATTCAAAAATCAAGAAACTACCTGACAAGTTCCAACATTTGATAAATCAATTCATCTAACATCATTACCACGTTGATTTGAGTAATATAATTAGCCACCTTCAGTTGGTCAAAATCAAGCCCATTCATCAACTAGTATATATTGGTATATATGAATCAACACAAGGAGAAAACATATAAGTACCAACGAAACAGTTAAACTCTCTCTCTCCAACAACTAATCTTAGATAAGTTGTCTGAAAGTTCATCCTTGTTAATTTTTGCTAAACGAAAAAAGAAACTCTTGGTCTCTAAGAAAATGGCAAGATTTGTGAACTTCATTTTGCTTATTCTTTTGGTTGCTTTTATTAACAATATGGCTTCTGAAGCACGTCCTCTCAATATCTTGAAGATTCATGGCTGTGGTTCGAGCAATGGTGGGGGTTTTAATTGGTTAACACTTGGTTCTATTAAGGATGGCCCTAGTCCTGGTGTTGGACATAAATTTACTAACAGTGACACACTTGGAGATATTAAAGATTCAGGTCCAAGCCATGGAGAAGGACACAAGGTTGTCACCGGCAATCAGCACTAGAGATACAGGATTTAATTAACTGATATATACCCGTACTGTAAAAAAATATAATACTGTTAGCGTACAAAAATTTAACTAGATAGTATATCAATATCCTACCCATACATTTTTGGCCTGCCTTGAAATTTCTTATTATTGATCTTTTACATTCTTTTATTTACTGTTATATTCTTTGTTATTGTAAATAGTAAACACATGTAAATACATTATGGTAAATAGATTAGTTATGTAAATTGTATAGTGGGCCAAGCCCGTTAGGTTTACTTGGTCCCTAAGTTAGGTTAGGGTTAGGATTTTCTCTAGGCTTCTTTTGTATAAATAGGGGACTCCTCACATCAATGAAAGCAAGAGTTTTTCACCCAAATATTATTTCTTCCTTGTGAGTGTGTTCGGTTTTACATGGTATCAGAGCCATCGTGAAACTCTTCAAGTAGAAAAGTAATGGAGGCTCCAAAAGGTGATGTTGCAGCCGTACGGAAGACAATCTCTCCGTACGATATCACATCGAATGATAATCCTGGCTTGATTATCACACAGGTCCAGTTGACCAGTGAAAACTATGAGGAATGGGCGCGGTCGGTTAGAACCGCGCTGCGTGCAAGAAAGAAGTTTGGTTTTGTTGACGGATCGATCAAGATGCCCGATGAAAAGTCGATCGATTATGAGGATTGGTGGACTATCAATTCTCTTCTGGTGTCGTGGATTAGGAATTCGATCGAGCCTACTCTTCGGACCACCATATCGCACATGGAAGTAGCGAAAGATCTGTGGGAGAGTATTCGAGAACGTTTCTCCGTGGGAAACGGACCTCGGATTCAGGAATTAAAAGCGGCTTTGGCCGGGTGTAAGCAAAGGGGATTAACCGTTGCTGCTTACTATGGAAAACTGGCTATGTTGTGGGAAGAACTAGGAAATTGTGATAAGTTTCCAACTTGCTCGTGTGGAAACTGCACTTGCAATCTAACGGTTGCACTGGAGAAGAAGAGGGAAGAAGATAGGGTTCACTTATTCCTTATGGGCCTGGATGAAAGTCTTTATGGAACTGTCCGTTCCAATCTCTTGGCTCAGGAGCCGTTGCCATCGATGAATCAAGTCTACCAAAAGGTAATCCAAGATGAACGGGTCAAAGGGATGGCACGAACTCAGGAAGAACGAGGGGAGGTGACGGCGTTTGCTGCACAACGATCACAACCGCCGAAGACAGGCTATAAGGAATGTCACTTGTGTGATCAAGGAGGACATCCTCCGGAACGCTGCTATGAAGTCATTGGCTATCCGGAGGGGTGGGTGCATTATCCGAAGCAAGGGACTTCGAGTGGAGGACGTGGTAGAGGAAGAGCTGAAGGTAACAAAGGTGGAAGAGGTCGTGGACATCAACAGTTTGGTTCAAATGCTGGTCGGGGACGTGGAAATAATCGAGCAAATTCTGCTCAAGCTGAGCTCGAGAATGGAGAAAACGGACACGTGAGTGTGCCCGGACAGACTAACCTGTCCGGAATAACAGGTGATCAGTTGCAGATGCTGTTCGATTTGCTGAAAAAGGAGAAGGCGAGCCCAAGTGAGCCATCGATCGGTAAGAACACACATTCTTCATGGATTATTGACACGGGGGCGTCAAATCACATGACCGGTCAGATAGGTATTTTGGAGAATTTACGAACAATACCAAAGTGTCCGGTAGGTTTACCGAACGGAAGCAGTACGATGGCGACTCAGGAAGGATCCATCAGATTTAATGAAGACATGGTTCTTCACGGAGTGTTATATGTGCCCGAGATGACTTGCAACTTGATTTCTGTGTCTCAATTAATTAATCAAGTTGGTTGCAATGTAAATTTCACTAATGATTTGTGTGTTATGCAGGACCGGGCTACGGGGAAGTTGATTGGAGCGGGTGAACAAAAGAACGGACTGTACTACTTTCGGACGATACCCGTGGTGAAAGCTGTGAAGGTCGATGTGGTAGACTTATGGCATCAAAGATTGGGACATCCTTCGATGCAAGTAACAAAATCTCTTTCAGTCTTAGAAGATAGTGGGAAAGGTAGCTTAGAAGAAAAAGCATGTGATGTATGCCTTAGGGCAAAACAAACTAAAAATGTATTTCCTTCGAGTAATAATAAAGCTGCTGAACCTTTTGATTTAATCCACTGTGACTTGTGGGGTCCTTATAGAACTGAGTCTTCGTGTGGTGCATCATATTTTTTAACTGTTGTTGATGATTGTTCACGAGGAGTATGGGTGTTCCTGTTAGTTGATAAGAAAGAGGTCGGACAAAAATTGAAGGGTTTCTTTGAAATGGTGGAGAGACAATTCAATAAACGGGTTAAGTGCGTTCGAAGTGATAATGGAACCGAATTTGTAAGTCTGAAAGGGTATTTTCTCGAACAAGGGATCTTGTTCCAAACTTCGTGTGTGGGGACACCCCAGCAAAACGGTAGAGTTGAACGGAAACATAGACATATCTTAAACGTGGCACGGGCGCTACGTTTTCAAGCTAATTTACCAATTGAGTTCTGGGGAGAATGTGTGATGACGGCATGTTATTTGATTAACCGGACACCCACTAAGTTGTTGAATGGGAAGACACCTTACGATATCTTGATGGGTGTGACACCGAATTATGATCATTTGAGGGTGTTCGGTTGTTTATGTTATGCTCGCAATCAAGGACGAACGAGTGACAAGTTTGAAAGTAGAAGTCGTCGATGTGTATTTTTGGGTTATCCAAATGGGAAGAAAGCGTGGAAAATGTATGATTTGGAGACAAAGGAGTTTGTATTTTCGAGGGATGTGGTGTTTTACGAAAAGGAATTTCCATTTGCCTCCACGGAGACTGATGCCGAAAAACGGACACAAGATACGGCTTCTGTCACCGTTGCATTGGAGGAGGACGAGGAGAGTGTGCAAGGAAGGGGGGGTGTTGAACCCGAAGTCGTGACTCCGGTGATTGAACCCGAAGAGGTGACTCCGGAAGCTGAACCTGAGGTTGTTACCGAGGTTGAACCCGAAGAGTTGGGTCGGGGAAAACGAACTAAGAAAGAGAATATCTTGCTGAGAGACTTTGTTACTAATACGGTCCAATAGATGAGTCACCGGGTATCGTCCTGTGTTCGAAAGTCTGCTTGTTCATCTGTTTCTCAACAACCCTCTGGTAAGCCCTATCCTCTAGCACACTATGTCAATTGTGATAATTTCTCTTCGAAACATGTGAGTTTTCTTGCAGCTATAACGCAAGGACATGAGCCTACCTCCTATTCGGAGGCGGTGAAAAGTGACAAATGGAGAAAAGCCATGGGGGAAGAATTGAAGGCATTGGAAGCAAACAGAACCTGGGAGATAGTTCGCTTGCCTACCGGGAAGAAGGCCCTCGGATGTCGATGGGTATACAAGATAAAGTACAACTCGGATGGAACTGTTGAAAGGTACAAAGCAAGATTGGTGATTTTTGGAAATCACCAAATCGAAGGGGTTGATTATACGGAGACATTTGCACCGGTTGCAAAGATGGTGACTGTCCGAGTTTTTCTGGCCGTAGCAGCTGCCAAAAATTGGGAATTGCATCAGATGGATGTGCACAATGCATTCTTGCATGGTGATCTTCACGAAGAAGTATATATGAAATTGCCTCCAGGACATCGCATGACGGGGAGAGGAGCTGTGTGTCGCCTTCGAAAATCATTGTATGGGTTAAAACAAGCTCCCCGATGTTGGTTTGCAAAGTTGTCTGCTGCACTTAAGCGATATGGGTTTCGACAATCATATTCGGATTACTCGTTATTTACGATGAAGAAGGGAAATGTGCATTTGAATGTGCTTGTCTATGTGGATGATCTGATTATATCTGGTAATGATTCGAAGGCAATTCGAATTTTTAAGTTATATCTCTCAAAATGTTTCCATATGAAGGATTTAGGTGCCTTGAAATACTTCTTGGGAGTTGAAGTGGCAAGGGCTCCGAAGGGGATCTTCCTGTGTCAGAGGAAGTATGCATTGGATATCATAACGGAAACAGGCTTGTTGGGGGCAAAACCGGTTGGTACACCGATAGAGCAAAACCATAGCTTGGCACTTGCGACTGGACGTTTTATCAAAGATCCTGAACGCTATCGACGACTGGTTGGAAGATTGATTTACTTGTGTTTTACACGACCGGATTTGTCCTATAGTGTGCATGTGTTGTCGCAATTCATGCAGAGTCCCCGTATTGAGCATATGGAAGCGGCACTCAGGGTTGTTCGATACTTGAAAGGCTGTCCGGGACAAGGCATTGTATTTCATTCTCAGTGTGATCTGAGATTGCACGGGTGGTGTGACTCTGATTGGGCAGGCTGTCCGTTGACACGTCGATCGTTAACAGGTTGGTTTGTGTCGTTAGGGGATTCACCGATATCTTGGAGAACGAAGAAGCAACAGATCGTGTCGAGGTCCTCCGCTGAGGCCGAATATAGATCGATGGCGATGACTGTGTGTGAATTGAAGTGGTTGAAAGGGATTTTATGGAACCTTGGAATTGATCACGATTCTCCGATGCATTTGAAGTGTGACAGTCAAGCTGCGTTACATATTTCTCGGAATCCAGTCTTTCACGAACGCACTAAACATATCGAAGTCGACTGTCATTTTGTTCGGAATGAAATCATCGGAGGAGTCATTCGTCCCAGCTATGTGCCTACGACCACGCAACTGTCTGATATTTTTACAAAGGCGCTGGGACGCGCCCAGTTCGAATTCTTCCTTAACAAGTTGGGCTTAAGGAACCCTCACGCTCCAACTTGAGGGGGGGTATTGTAAATAGTAAACACATGTAAATACATTATGGTAAATAGATTAGTTATGTAAATTGTATAGTGGGCCAAGCCCGTTAGGTTTACTTGGTCCCTAAGTTAGGTTAGGGTTAGGATTTTCTCTAGGCTTCTTTTGTATAAATAGGGTACTCCTCACATCAATGAAAGCAAGAGTTTTTCACCCAAATATTATTTCTTCCTTGTGAGTGTGTTCGGTTTTACATTTGTTATTACCAGCTCCCCTAATAATAGCACATTCTTTTAGCAAGTTAAGATCCCCTAGCATTCTTTTGGGCTATGATTATATAAAGCTCAATAAACGATTTTATCTACTTTGCATTTTTTTTTTTCAATTCATAAAAAACGACTTCTAACATAGAACCGAAGGGTTGAGCAATTGCGATAAAAGTACATACTACATTATCACGCAGTTATTGATAAAAATAAACTTTATACAGAACAGAATCATACATGCATTACTTTAATGTGTAAATTAGTCCGAGTAAGTATTCGTGTAAAACATTTTCCTCTTCTTATTCTGCCCAAAATTGTAAACCACTTGGTTGGAACTGCATTATATTGGGTAAAACTTCTTTAATTGCCTAAAAATGATGGAGCTCCAATTGAATTTTTGACAAATTTAGCGTGAAAAATAAGAAATACATAGTTGGAACAAATAGTTGCAGTTAAAGGATAAATTTAGAGAGAAATACTACAAATGAAACACAAAGTTGAAACTCAATATAAATATGAAGTAATCTGAACACTACACTGCCTCACAACCCAGCTAAATCGACTTGCATGTCAAATTATAACAACAAGAACACCACATTGCCCGTGCAAAATCCTCTGTATGCCACGCCTTTTCAGTGTGCTAAGCATGCATGGCATGGTTCATGAATATTAATGATAGTAGCCTAACAGATTGGTCCCTGCCAAGACCAAGGAAGTTTGTAGCATGATTTGCTAGTTACTGATGGAAACAATTGACTATAAATTAAAACCTGGAATTCTCTAATATATATTCGTTGGTCCCCATATCCCCATTGGCATTCAAATGTTAATTTATTGTCATAGTAGTACTAAAAAAGTTTTTCTATAAAAAGAGCAAACATAGAAAATAGAAATTCTAAACGTTGGTGCTGCCCATATAAGACTCTCCAGTCCACGTTCTACAATATTTCTCAGCTGATTGAAAACGACTTTTGTTTTTAGTATTCAAAAATCAAGAAACCACCTGACAAGTTCCAACATTTGATTAATCAATTCATCTAACATCATTACCACGTTGATTTGAATAATATAATAAGCCACCTTCAGTTGGTCAAAATCAAGCCCATTCATCAGCTAGTATATATGAATCAACACAAGGAGAAAACATACAAGTACCTCAGTTAATCTCTCTCTCTCCAACAACTAATCTTAGATAAGTTGTCTGAAAGTTCATCCTTGTTAATTTTTGCTAAACGAAAAAAGCCACTCTTGGTCTCTAAGAAAATGGCAAGATTTGTGAACTTCATTTTGCTTATTCTTTTGGTTGCTTTTATTAACAATTTGGCTTCTGAAGCACGTCCTCTCGATATCTTGAAGATTCATGACTCTGGTTCGAGCAATGGTGGGGGTTTTGATTGGTTAACTCTGGGTTCTATTAAGGATGGTCCTAGTCCTGGTGTTGGACATAAATTTTCTAACAGTGATAAACTTGGAGAAATTAAGGATTCAGGTCCAAGCCCCGGAGAAGGACACAAGGTTGTCACCGGCAGTCAGCACTAGAAATGATCTAACTGATATACATTCTTTTTTGGTACATAACTTATACAGCTATACACAGATGGTGTAAAAAATTTACATTATCAGACAGAAGCTGAACTCCATAGAATATCAATCCTATCCCAAACATTTTTGGCATGCCTTGAACTTTCATATTGTTTGATTCTTCTTTTGTTCTATTCTTTGTTATAGCAGCACCGCTAATTACAGCACAATCTTTTAGCAAGTAACTAAGATCCCTCAGTATTCTTTTAGGCTATGATTGTAAAAAGCTGAATAGACGATTTTTCAGTGTCTCATTTTTTCATTTCATAAATCAAGACTTCAAAGATAGAGCCGAAGGCTTGAGTAATTGCGATAATTAAAAGTGCATAATACATATCACGTAGTAAGTTAAAGGTAAATGGGAAACTTTGTGAAGAGAGAATCATGCACTCTATTTCGATGTGTGAATTATACCGGTCAATAGGGTCGGGCTGGCCCAGTACCGGACCGGACCGGAGCAGTTCATTATAAACGGGCTGTGGCAAGGAGGAAGAGGGTCATGGGCCGAGCTGGGCTTAAGAAAAAGACCGGTTAGACCGGACCGGTAAAAGATCGGTCTTTGGCCCACTGATGAACCTGACCGGACCGGTTTGATAGTAAAAATATGCTATCTGTTGAGGAAAATTGCGACATGTTTGTCAAGAATTGACTACTTTTTGACACCTTCCGTAAAAGTGTTGGATAATACAATGTAGGGAGCTTGAAATTCCAAAAAGATCAAGTAATTACTAGTAGCACTTAACAGAGAAACTGTTTACAAAGCTACTGGAAAATTAAGGAGTAGTATTTCACGCATTTATAGTGTAATTCTCTTTACTAGTATTAGGTTAGTAACTAACAGTAATTGTTCATGAAAAAATGAAATTCGTTCACCTAAAACATAGAGCAGGTTACTATGTTAAATTATGTTGACTAAGAGTTATTTACAATATTAATGTACACTAACAAGTGGAATCTAAAAGGATTTTTTACATAAAAGTACAAGTTTTAGAGCTTAATTACCAAACATAGCAACATTTTTGTAAAATTACCCTATATAGAGGAAAACACAAGATAATTACAAACATAGCAAAAACATAGCAATATTTTCCCATAACATACCAAACCCTTACATTTTTCTTTCTATTTCCCCCACTATCACTTTTGCTCCTCCCATTTCCTCCTATTTCACTTTTCCTCCCACCATTTCTCCCAATTTCACTTTTACTCCTCTTATTTTCTCCAATTTCACTTTTCCTCATCCATCCTCAATGTATCTCGTTGAATCTCACTATTTCTGCACCGTATCAACTATTTCAGCACCGTATCAAACTGTTTCTGCACCGTATCAAACTGTTTCTGTACCGTTTCGGTTCATTTCAGCATTGTATCTAACTCTTTTAAACTGTATCAACCCCCGTTTCGGATTGTATCAGCCTATTTTAAACTGTATCAACTCCCGTTTCAGACCGTATCAGACTGTTTCAGACCGTATCATAGTGTTCCAATGTTGTTTCATACTGTATCAGACTATTTTAAACTGTATCAAGTCTCGTTTCAGACTGTATCAACTTCGTTTTAGACTGTTTTAAACTGTATCAAGTCCCGTTTCAGACTGTATCATATTGTTTTACACTGTATCAACTCCCGTTTTAGACCGTATCAGACTATTTCAACAGTTATTTCAGATTGTTTCAATGTCGTTTCAGATATATCATACTGTTTCAACATCGTTTCAGATGTATCAAACTGTTGCAACTATTGTTTCAATGTTTCAACGATTTTTCAAACTGTATCATATTGTTTCAGAAATCTGTACAAACAGAAACAGAAACAGAAACGAAACAGAAACAGAAACGAAATATGAACAAACAGAAACAGAAACAGAAACAGAAACGAAATATGAACAATTTTGAAGAAACAGAAATGGAACAAAAACGAAACAATTCCAAAGAAACAGAAACAGTTTCAGACTGTATGATGTTGTCACTATACAAATGAAACCAGCAAAGATGCCTTGTGCTCCCAATACAAATATCAGCATTGCATTCATCCCAATCCATTCCAAAAATAAGAATCCTTGAAGCATCACTGTCACTATTGAAGCTACACCGCTGTTTAGCCGGAGGTTCTATCGTTACCCATCTCATTCCTTCATTCCATCGCAGATCGGGAATAACTATAGCCACCAGAAGTAACAGAAACGCCGGTGACTCCATGCTCACACGACGAGAAAGAAACAGAAAATAAGGAGAAAAGAAGGGGGAAAACCAGATCTATGCCATTTCACTAAGATCCGACGGGGAAGGCCCATACCAGCGTCTGTACGAAGAGAAGATCATACGGAGCGTGCCCTTGGTTAGATTTTCCGGCGAACTGATCGGAGATGGGTTAAGAGGATTGAAGAAGATGGATATTTTGTTTGTTGTAAGAGAGGGAGAAAAGGTTGAATGGAAGATCTGGGATGATGGCGCTGGAGATGGTAGGGGGTGGGGTGGCGGCTGTTTGTTTGGGGAGTAAGTGGGAGAAAGTGTTTTAGGGTTTTTTGGAGAGTAGGGTGTAAGTATAGTTATCAAAAATGAGATGTGATGATTAGTGAAGAAATGTGATAAAAAAATATTGTTATGTTTGGTAATTTTAAAAATATTGCTATTTTTGTGTAATTAGGGATGTATTTTTGTATATATGTGTAAAAATCCCAATCTAAAATGCACTTATTAGGGACGCTAATTACCTTCCATGACCTTTTAGCTTTTGCTTTTGGCTCAAATTTATATATATAACTATCTTTTCTAAAAAAATAATTATAATATTGGCCTCCCCTCTTTTTCATGCGACTCAAGATGTTTTGATCATTTCTTTCCTACTTTCACCTTCTTTTTTTTTTAGTAGGATTATATGTCCTTCCAATTGCAAGTAGAAAGTGATAGACTTAGTTTAACATGAAAAAAATAAAAGAAAAATCAGATCGGACCGGATCGGAACGGTGTTTAATGGGCTAAGGCAGAGCCGGATTTAAAATTTAGAAAAAAAAAGACCGGTTTGGACCGGACCGGTAACGGCTTAGACCGGACTGGACTGGTACCGAGACCGGACAACCGACTTTTAGTGGGCCGGTCCGAGCCCGATTGACAAGTATAGTGTGAATCGGATCATATTTCCATTAGCTCCGAATAAGTATAAATAATTAATTTCTTTCTAATAAAACATTATCGGGAGCGGATCTACATACCAAAATAATGAATGCACATGTATTATCTACATAAGATTTGCACTTATGTTAGGCATTTAGTATGTAAATATAATATAATAATAGGACGACGAATTGTGAGGTAGAGTAGTTGTTAGACCAGCTATATTGTTTTGGGAGTGTTGCTTAGTCAAGAACACTCATGATCAGAAGATGCCCGAAGCCAAAATAAAAATGCTAAGATAAGTGTGTGGGCATACGAAGAAAGATAAGATTAGGAATGAAGTTATACGGGATAAGGTGGGAGTGGCTCCAATGATGGACAAGATGCGAAAAGAAAGGCTGCAATGGTTCGGACATGCGATGACCCTAGATAGAGTAGTATGATGTCGAGGATTAGAGTAGAATGTTAGAAGGTACTTAGTATTTCCTATTCTTTTAGTGGAGAACTTGGTTCTTTTATGGGGTTTGTGGTGAATCTTATATGTGTTATGGTTATTTTTTTATTTGTAACTTGTTCGCTTTTACTAGTAATGATGCCTCGTTTCTCTTGGTTAGCTTTAATATTTTTGTGGTATTGTTTTTTTCTTTTTTTATCGTAGTGTTTTTATCTTTGTAGTCTTTTTATGTTTTTTTTTCATGCATTCCTAATCCATTTTTAAAACTACTTCCAAAAGTCTATTAGAAACAATCTCAATACTTCATCTGACATAGGAGTAAGATATAGATATATCTCAATCTCCCTAGACTCCACTTATAGGATAATACTGAATATATTATTGTTGATGGATCGTGTGAGGATATAAAAGACTTATATATTTCATATAGCTAATAATCTCAGAATCAAACCTAGTCTATATATGAATGCTGATTATGCTGGAGTACATATTAATCAAATTTCTTAGTGAAATAATGTAAAACTATATTTGCAAATTTTGATGGTTTCATTATCAAGTCTATATTCTCTAAGAAGCATTTTGGACTACTAGTCTAAATATGCGCAACCTACCACGTATTCCACAAATCAGTGAATATAATTTTTAAGAATAACATAAGTAAATTCATATTATAATATAAAAAATATATAACTTATGAAAATAATGATCGTTTATTCTATTTAGCTAACTCAATTAGAAAAGAATAATTAAAGAGACAAATTTATATAATAGAAGACACAAAGTAATTAGAAAAAAATTGATGAAGCAAGAATTTTATTTTGGCTTATAATTACATGTGACTACTTGCGCACATATTAACTATTCAACATGTATTTACTTTTGAATTATTATAGGCTTAAATTGTAAAGCAATCTTAAGTACTTATTTTCTTAATCAAACAAAAATTAATGTGTACTAATTAGATATCAAGATCCTCAAAGATTTTTAATATCAATGGGGATTAACTGAATTATCAATGACTCAAGTTATTAATAACCTCATCAAACGAACTCAGATATGTCAATATTAATCACAAATTGAGCCGACTAACAAATTAGTATTTGATATAGCAGAAAAATTCCCTGTCAAAGTGATCAGCATTTTTACCAATGCCGTGTTAAAACAAAGAAAGATGCAAAGTTTCTAAAAATGATAAAAAGAAATCTTATTTATGTGCATACATATCCAGTATCCACTCTAAACAAGAAATTGTCTGTCATAGTTTCAATCTCTTTATACTCTAGTTTTCATAACTTTCTTTGTTCTAATGTTGCATTTTCATAACACATTTCCCTTGATTTTGCACTATTTATTTTTTCTCTATCACTGGTAAAGCTCTTTTTTATTTGGAAACGAAATTGAACCTCTTCCATTCCCTAACCTCTAAAAGGTTATTTATATTACTTTTTGGCAAATCTTTAAAGAATTACGATAAGAGTATATAAAAGTCAATCGATTAAAGATTGTCAACCAATTATTATGCTTGGCATATTTTCAAAGAGAATAAGAAGAAATAAAAAAGCTACTTACCTTGATGTTGGTTTTGGTTTTTGTTTCGAGTCTTCACTCGACCATCAAACCTCGCTTATATCAAAATCTTCCGTTCAAATTTCCAGCCAAAGCCACCATCAAAAAGTAAAAAAGAAGTCTAAGTATTTTCCAAATACTTTGAAAAACAATTAAAATGTTAACCTCAAAAAATATTCCAAGATCGATAGAGTTACATATGTTTCTCTTTCTTTTCTTATAGCATGTCGATGAGCTACCTACTTTAAATTTGTCTCCACTACCCTCCAAGCTCACTGCCCTGGTCAATAAGCTGATGACGGTCACAACACATGGGTTTATTTGATTAGGAGTAAAAAGTTCTAAGCTGTATAAAGATATAAGAATTAATAAGTAACAAAATATATTTATAGTGTAACAGACAATTCAAGCAATGAAGCTCCAACTTATGGAGAAAAAAGGGATGGGCTACTGGTAGAACTTAATAATGTAACAAGAAAAGTAGACCTATTTTTTATTAATAAAAAAACAAAAAAAAAAAATCAAGAAACATATTTCAGCCAGAAGCAACTAAATAAGGGGAGAAGGAAAAATATAGATGAATGACCAAAATAAGAAAATATGGGCTTTTTGGTATTGTGCATTAGACTGATACATTTCGGATAATTACAATAACTAATTAAAATTAACTTATTATGAACAAATAACCAAATCTTAATGGCGTGGATGAATAAGCAAACCAACTCTTCCACAAATAAAATTTATACAAAAGGATAGCTAAAGAAAAAGGTAAATAAAACAAAAGTGCAGATGCCCATTAGCTTACCATATGATGCTTGGCTGCAAGGATTTAAAAGAAGACGTCTATCTTGTTTTCTAAATTTATTCGTCAAAATTGTGTCCTTGTTGTCGTCGAATCCCTAAACGATCAATATACCTGGAGAGTAAATCGATGATCATTAGTGGCAGAAAATGTTCTTCAAATTAAACCACAAATTATTACATGTCTAAAAGAAAAGAAAACTATAGCTTTTTAATGTTCTCTTCTTGTTTTATATTGTAGGGTTGGTGGTAGAACTACATAGATGGAAGACTTCTATTAAAGCTAAAATCAAATAGCTTATTAGCAGTAGACTCCTATTATGATCTTAAACACGCAGCAAATATAAATTTCTTTAAAGTGAGCTTGGTTGTTTGTAGGATTCTGTAGCTGAACATGTTAAATAGTCTATCCAACGCATAACTCAATAAAGTTTAGTAGTATTAGTTAACTTGAAAATCCTAAATATTAAAAAATTATAAAAAATAAAATATAAAAAAAATAGTAAATGACAATTTTGTCTATTGCAGGGTCTTTTAATGAAGGGTAAAAAATTCAATTAACATTTCACTAAGCCCTTCGTGCTTTTAATATAGTATAGATGCAACCAACAACAAACTAAAAATATTACAAAAATGAAAGCCTCAAACAGTTAATTCCTGGCATCCCATTTTTTGTGACAGATTAGATTTACTACGAAATTTAAAAAGGATTAAAAATTTTAAAGTTATAGTCTAAAAACAAGTTACCGAAATTTGTGTTGCTAAAATTTACTCCATCCGTTTCAAAATGGATATCACTATTTCCTTATTAGCCTATTCCAAAAAGAATGTTACAATTCTAAATTTGGAAATATTTTTGAGTTGAAACTACTACTTTGCCCTTAATGAAATGTTTTATAGCCACATATTTATGTACAACTTATTTTGGTCCACAAGTTCTAAAATTCTTATCACATATCATTAAACTCCGTTTCAAGTCAAATTAAGACAACCATTTTAGAATGGAGAGAACATTTGATGAAAGTAAATTATTTCTATTTATAATTATATAAGTATTATCTTTTTTGGAATCACTAAAATGCAAAACATGCCACTTAAATTAGAATAGATAAAGTTTTTAACTTTGCTTCTTTTGTTCCTCTTGAGAAATATTTGTGGTCGCTACACAAAATTTCTAAAAATAGTAGATTCTATAATTCACATTCACTAAAAGAATAGGAAACACAACGTGTCATCTTTTCAGTTACCACCCAAATTAAAAAAATGATATTAACCCCTACACTTCCATTTATATCCATTTCAGTCCCCATTAAATTCCACCGCCTGAAATCCTCAACACTCTTCTTAATCCAATCATCATCCTCAACATCGCCGCCGTCAATGGAGCCCAAAAAGGTGGCGGTGTGCGGCGGAGGAGTCATCGGAGTTTGCACAGCTTACTTTCTTTCCAAAAAAGGCGTTGCCGTAACGCTTATTGAGCAATCTGCCGTTGCCTGCGCTGCCTCTGGCAAAGCTGGAGGATTCTTAGCGCTAGATTGGTGCGACGGCGGTCCACTCGCGTGCTTAGCACGCGCTAGCTTTGAGCTTCACCGCTCACTCGCGGAAGAGTTAGATGGGCCCCACTCTTATGGTTACCGCGCACTAACTACTCTTAGTGTGTCAGTAACTCAAGCATCCTCGTCATCATCATTTTCTTCTTCTTCATCTACTGGGCCTGACAGGGCCAAAACGCTTCCGTCTTGGGTCAACGGCCCAGTTAAAAGCCCAAAAACAATTGGGTCAACTAATACAACAGCCCAAGTCCATCCACAACTATTTACTAAAAAGTTATTATCCAAAGCTATGGAAGATTATGGGCTTGAGTTAATAATTGGTAAAGTTGAAAGGGTTGAAATGGATGAAATGAAAACTAGAGGGGTTGTTTTGGAAGATGGAAGAGAAATTTTGGCTGATTCAGTTGTGTTAGCGCTTGGGCCTTGGAGTGGGAACTTTTCTGTTTTTGGCTCGGGATTTGGTGTTTATGGAATGAAAGCCCATAGTATTGTATTGGAACCGAAAGAGCCCAATAGGATCACGCCACATGCCTTGTTTCTTACTTATTATCCGGCCCAGGGTGGTAAGCCCATGGACCCGGAAGTTTATCCGCGGCCCACAGGTAATTCTGTTTTACTATTGTAACAACTTTTCAAAACCCCACCTGTAGGATAATACTGTTATTGTTGTACTGTTGTATTAACTGTATGTAAGCAGCAAGTTATTTATAGTAGTAGATTACATAAGTGATAAGAAATGGAATAAGATAAAAAGAATGTCTCAATCAGAATCGGAGCTAGCATGCCGAGCGGGGGTTCGGCCGAACCCCATAGTTTTTGCCCAAACCCTGTATTTGCCTTGAAAATTTATTTAATATGTAAAAATTATTAATTTAGAACCCCTAATTTAAAAGGACTAGAATCCTGAACCTCCAATGTTTAAAATCTGGCTACGCCTCTGGACTCTCAATACATTAGCAAGATACAATTGAAATTTGGTAATGTTTTGTTGGAATTTGGATTAATAAGCTTTCCATTTATCCCACAATGCTTTGATCTAGTGGAAAGAGTACAATGTGTGTAAATAAGGTGCATGTCATGGTTTCGAACCTTGTAGCAGAAAGGTGCTGGCTATTTAAGCGGAGAAGAGTAACAGGATGGCCCATTATCTACCAAGTTATGAACTTTGCGGCGCTGGCCCTTGGAATCTTTTGGTGGTAAAAAGAATTTACTTGCCGTTTATTGTATGAACAATTTGGTAGCATAGTTGAACTGAACGAACTTTAGAAACATTACAAGGTACTGGCCGTGGCTTTTTTTAAGGTCACATTATGATGTAGAGAAGCATTGTATAGGTTTTTCTCTGTTCTCTCATGTAAATGTATAAGGCTAAGAGTGCAAAACTGTAAGGTGACTGAGTGTTTTCAAAGGTGCGCTTAAGCCCTGAAACGAGACACTGAACATATTGAGTGCTCCGCCTTGCTGTCGTTATCAAGGCGCTAAGGCATACTTTTCCCGTCAATGATCGTTCCTGAAGATGCGGCTCTTGGCTCTAAACAATTGATATTATACTTTTAACTTCTTTTCAATTTCTTTGTCGATATATTCGTTATTCATACTTACAAGTATTAGTCTTAGAAAACACATATATTACTTCAGTTGCGCCTTTTTTCTCGCATGCTTTATTTGCGTTCCTGTGCTTAATACCAAACAGCCCTTAGCGCTTCTCTGTGACTTCGCATTTCTGGTGATTGGAGAAACAGTAAGCTAATTGGGCAGATGTTGATCTCCTTCCTTCAGCTGATCATTTCTCCAGAAGATGTACCTTATATTGCCCCCTTTTTGCATCCTTCGTGTTATATCAGGAAAAGGGAAGGCTCATTGTAGCACATATTCTCCGTAGTTGATCTTTTATAGGCTTGAACATGTTTTTGAGATGGTCATCTCAGCTATTATAACCGTCTCTACTTTAGGAAGGATGAAAGTTGTTTTAATATGTCTAGTGATATTTTTGGCTTGTTCTGAGATGAACCATGCTCTACAAAGCTGTAAGCTCTTCATGACCAGTTTATTCTTTCTAATTTTATATTTGAAGGTGAAATCAACTTGTTACTTTGGGGCGTGATGCTGCTTATTGATGTGATGGTTCAAGATTTATATGCATCCATCTCGGGTGGTGATCCATGAATACAATGCGTCTTGTAATGTGTATCGACATATAATTTTTCACTAACTCAAACGATGGAGAATTTTCCCGTGCCAACTATTCCTTAGTTTTGGTTTCAGTGAACCACCTGATGTTGAAATGAGTAGAGGGTCTTCCTATATTTATCTGCCAACAGTCCGACATACTTCATAAATTCCATAGCTGAGCAGCACCAAACGAATTGCCGCTATTTTTTTCTTCTTTTCTGTATTGCGCACATGGCTTATAGAATTGATGTCAAGTACTGTTATGTTATTCTTATATGTCCTTCAGGTGAAGTTTATATATGTGGAATGTCAGCTCGGGCAGAGGTTCCAGATGATCCAGAGCAGATAACTCCAGTTCCTGAATCAATAGACGTGCTCAAGAGAGTGGCTGCTAGTGTCTCAGGCCATTTAGCTGAAGGGGAAGCAACTGTGAAGACTGAACAAGCGTGCATCCTGCCTTGCAGTGAAGACGATGTGCCAATTATCGGAGAAGTTCCTGGTTTAAAGGGCTGTTATGTGGCAACAGCACACAGCTGTTGGGGAATTCTCAATGGTCCGGCCACAGGTGCTGCTATGGCTGAACTCATTCTCGATGGGCATGCTAGTATAGTTGATCTAAGCCGATTTAGTCCTGCAAGATTTGCTAATGTACTGAAGAAGTAAGATGACTTTGTACAAATCATCTAAAAGGAGGAAAGACGGCCTAATAAACTCAGCACCGCAAAAGGCAAAAGGGTATTGTTTACATGGAGAACTTGTAAGTCTTTAGTTTGTGTTCTCAACTTTTGTGCAGGTGGGGACAGAAACAGCTAGCCACGAATTAGATTTTCATTATCAGCATACTAAATGTGGAGTCTGTCCAAGACATAAGCTCTTTAGACACATCAAATATATCAATGTATTGTTGCGAAGCAGAGTAGTCAATTTTTTATCAGTAGTTATATAGTGAAATGTTAATCTTGTACACTGGTTTCAAGAGAGTACTGTGAAGTTTTCACCATCAATTTTCTTCCATATTGTGACAAAATTTGGTGGTAGTGTGTTAGGGGGTGCTGTCGCTTCTGTTTGCCCCTAGCTCTTATCTGAGGTCTGTCAAGCAGGCCATTCGAAGGAAATAGCTACATAATGTGAGTAGTCTTGCTTTTCAGTTGGAATGAAGATAGCTACATAAGCTGTTGCTCTGTTGCCACTAGCTCTTTGTGGTTCACAAATTGAAATTTAAGGCACTAAAAGGCGAGACCGAAAGTAAAGTAGATATATGTCATTTATTCTGCATCATACAATCATAGGCTGAAGGAATGCCAAATAAGGGATCTTAACTTGCTAAAAGTATTTGCTTTAATTACCTGTGCTAGTCTAGGATAACTAGCAAAGAATGTGCAGTATATCAAATAATGAAAATATAATAATTTAGGCAGTGAAAAATGATAGGGTAGGGTTGATATTCCATGGAATTTAACTTTTGTGCACTGATGTTGTAAATTTCTTTTCGCTGTCAATATATTTAAGTTAAATTCCCCATCTTTATTGATTATTGCCGGCGACAACCTTGTGTCCTACTCCAGGGCTTGGACCTGAATCCTTAATTCCTCCGAGTGTTTGGCTGTTGGTGAATTTATGTCCAACACCAGGACTAGGACCATCCTTAATGGAACCAAGAGTTAACCAATCAAAATCCCCTCCATTGCGAAAATAAGAGCCATGAATCTTCAAGACATTAAGGGGACGTCCTTCACAAGCCAAAAAATTAATCGAAGTAAACAAAAGAAGAAGCAAAATGAAGTCCACAAATCTTGGCATTGTTCAAGAGAGACAGACTAAAACACTGTTTTGTGCAATAAACTCCTCTTGTCGAAGATTTAGCGGTAACTGGTCTTGTAGAGCTTCCGAAAAAGAGTAGTTTTGTGTATAGCACAGCAGTAAACTGTGGTGAAGCCTCAGACAACCAATCTAAGATTAGGCAGGGCAAGAGACTAGATTTGATCTTGCACTATAGTTGAGCTTGTTTATTTTAGTTGGTATTTTGTGTGGATTCTGCTTGTGTTGGTTCATGCCAATTTATACTAGAGCATGCGTAAGCTTGTTTTTGACCAACTGAAAGTGGCTATTTGCATTATTCAAATCAACGTGAGTAAAGGATGTTAGATGAATCGATTTATCAAATGTAGGAACATGTCAAGTACTTTCTTGATTTCTGAAATAAAAAAAAGGTCATTTTAAATCAGCTGAGAAATATTGTAGAATGTGGACTGGAGAGTCTCAATTGGACAGCACCAACGTTTAGAATTTCGATTTTTCTATGTTTACTCCTTTTATACAAAAACTTTTGGGATAATTACACTAAAAGACAAGCAAAAGACGAAAATTATCAAAAATGACCCATATTTTCGAATCTTACCCGAGCTGTCACCCTTTTCCCGAGATAGCAGTCGCCGCAAGTTTATACAAGTTTATACAATTTTATACAAATTTATACAATGTATAAATTTGTATAAGTGTGTATATGCGAGTGAATAAATCTGTATATTAAGGATGTTTATATGAGTTTTTACTTTTTTTATGTATATTTTTGTATTTCTCTCATTGCTACATATTTATATATGTATATTCATGTATAATTTAATTTTTAGAGGGAGATTTGTGTGTATAAACTTGTCCAAAGCAATGATTTAGACGCAATAAACAACATAAATTCAGTAAAATACAAAAAAGTAATGACACCATTGGCGGGAGAAGGTGTTTGCCGGTGGCTTAGTGGCTGGGGAGGGGAAAATTTGATAGCTAGGGTGTTTTTTATGAAGGAGTGCTTAAATTTGTAATTTTAGGGGTGGGTGGTATGCATGAAAAAAAAATATGGCCTCCTATTTGTAATTTTGGGTGGTGGGCTGCCTATTTTTGAAAATTTCCCAAAACTTTTTATGTACTACCATGAGAAAAAAATCAAATTAAATGTTTTCTCTACTGCGAGTAAGACTAGACTAAATTAATGTTCGAGGGCCGATGTAAATTGGGGACCAACAATTAGGGGTGTCAACGGTTTGGTTGGGCCGGTTATTTTAAAAAATTTGTACCATACTAATTTTTTGATTATTTTAGTATGTATACCAATAATTGATTTTTTGAAAATGTCCCTTCAATTTCTTTTCTGTTTCAGTACGGTTAGATTAATTTTCGGTATTTTTTCAAAAACATCATCTAAAACTAATCCACAAACAAAAATATATTGGGCATACAACACTACAATAATAAAAAATAAACATATCTTTTGTTGCATAACTCATATGGTTCTAGTGACTTAAATAAAATATCAATTTCATTTTAATTATCTAAAAGATATTACAGACCAACAATGATGTCATATTCAATTGACTATTTGATAATGTGCGCCTTATAGGATTCATGAGCCATATGGGATAGTGAAGTACTTACAAATATAAAATTTCATAACAACATTATCAGAGAACAGATAAGAATGAATGAATGAATAGAAAGTTAGATGAGCATTTCGATTATTCTGATTGTTTCATGCTCGTTCACCTTTTCGAAAAGAAATTTGATTATCGTATTGTTCTATATAAAATCAAAGTTTAAAATCAACATAAGTCAGCATGAATCTAAATAGAGATTACCTTCCCAAAAGTTTTTTTTAAAAAAAAGTCCCTTTAAAACAATTTCGCTTATGCAAGTACTAGATTTAAAAGACATTGGAATCCAGAAGTGCCAAAAGCAGTATACTATTGTACTCAGCGATGGAAAGCTTACCTTGGGTGGTGTTAGCCTATTCATTCTCCAAAATCTGTAGCCGAGATTCATCCTTCTTGTTGAATCTCCATATTTCATTAGCTGATTTACACCTTATAATATGATCAAATAAGTTGTGCAATATAAACTTATTTAGGTTGAACTTTGTCTTAGCATTCGTCTACTTCCACTTCTTGAGTGCGTTGCTATTTTTCGGCTTGTTGATGGGAGGATAGTGTTACTACCATTGACAGCTTCCCACAAATCCTCACCAATACGGTAAGACTCCATATACGTCTTTCATACCTTGTTGTTAGACTGGTTCAATAATTCCATACCCAGTCTACCAGCACAACCACTCAAGTACATTAGTTTCAATTTTCAATAATAATACTAGTACCATTACAATAGGTTAGGATATTCGGAACTACTAATTTCATCATAAGGCCTAAAGTGAAATATTTTATACTTTATTATCATTTTTTAACTTATTTAAACTAAAACTATATATAATTATACATAAATTTAATATATAGTGTATATTTTATGCATATAAATTTATTCAGTTCGATAAGATATTTTTTATGCATATAAATTTATTTAGTTCGTACGTGTCCTTCAGGGGAAGTTTATACATGTGGAATGTCAGCTCGGGCAGAGGTTCCAGATGATCCCCAGCAGATAACTCCAGCTCCTGAATCAATAGACGTGCTCAAGAGAGTGGCTGCTACTGTCTCGAGCCATTTAGCTGATGGAGAAGCAACTGTGAAGACTAAACAAGCGTGCATCCTGCCTTGCTGTGAAGACGATGTGCCAATTATGGGGGAAGTTCCTGGTTTAAAGGGCTTTTATGTGGCAACCGGACATAGCTGTTGGGGAATTCTCAATGGCCCTGCCACAGGCGCTGCTATGGCTGAACCCATTCTCGATGGACATGCTAGCATAGTTGATCTAAGCCAATTTACACCTGCAAGATTTGGTAATGTGGAGAAGTAAGATGACTTTATACAAATCATCTAAAAGAGGAAAGACAAATTCATATATGCTCAGCACCACAAAAGGCAAACAGGTAATTGTTGCATGGAGAATTTGTAGGCCTTTAGCTTGTACTCTGGACTATTATATAGATATGGAGAGAAACAATTAGTCGCTATTAGATTTTCAATATTAGCACATTGAAAGTGGAGTGACTCTAAGAAAATAATGTGTTTAAACACCAAATATATCAATGTACAGTTGTCAAGCAGAGCAATTAGTTATAGATACTTCCTCCGTTTATGTTTAGTTGTCCAAATTCACCAAAGTTAAATTCTAAATTTACTTGTCCTTTTATCAATTCAAGATAAAATTGGCTATATTCTTCCTAATTTACCCTTGATATTAAATACCTTGTACTTTGCAAAATCCCTTCCCAATTAAATACCTTGTACTTTTCAAGTATAATTAATAAGGTATATTTGTCAAGTTTAAGTTTTCTTATTTTTTTTTTTTTGTGGGAGTGAAAAGCAGAAAGTGGACAAGTAAACATAAACGGAAGGAGCAGTTATTAAGCAGAATGTCATTATTGTATACTAGTTTCTACAGAGTCCTGTGGAAGATTTTCACCGGCAATATTCTTCCATCTTGAGTTGAAATTTCATAGTGTGTTAGGGAATGTTGTTGCTTTTGTTGTCCCTTAGCTCTTATCTGAGGTATGTCAAGCAGGCCATTCCAAGGGAAGAGCTCCATGATGTAGGGGTGTTTATCGGTCGGTTCGGTTCGGTTTTGCACCTTATCGGTTTGGACTATCGGTTTTCGGTTTTTAAAAGTGCTAAACCAATAACCGAACCAATAAGCTATCGGTTATCGGTTTTCGAGTTATCGATTATAGGTTCTTATCGGTTCGGTTTTCGGTTTAACCATTAAGAAACTTAGGCCTAACAAGTGTAAAAAAAATCTCTTAAACGATTGCATCCAATACAAAATCGGCTTTATTTTCACAGCGAATTCAAATGCCTCTTATAGCATTCGCCATATTCAAAAAAGCAACCAACAATAGATTCAAATATACTTCATTATTCTATAAACTAATGGAGGAGGCAAGGAGTGAAATAGTAAATCGGTGGTTGAAATGGATGGGGAGACTTGAAAGTTACACAAGTAAAAGAAGACTAGAGTTTTAGGGTTCCAAGTTCCAACTAATAGTAGTAATTAAGTATACTACTTTTATGCACATAAGCGCAATATAGTAAATTTGAAAACCTTATTGGGTTATCGGTTAAACCAATAAGAAAATGTACAAAACCGACAACCGAACCGATAACCCAATAAAAAAAATTTGCAAACCGTTAAATAACCGATAACCCGATAACCCAATATTTATAAATCATTAACTTTTTATCGGTTCGGTTTATCGGTTTAAACCGAAAAATGAACAGCCCTACCATGATGTCTTGAGTAGTGTTACTTTTCAGTTGGAAGGAATATAGAGAAGTATTTTTCTTCTTTTGGGTTGAATTATAACCATTCAGTATTTAAATTTCATTGGGCCGATCAAGTGTGGTTTCTATCTCGAGTAAACAATCTATTTCTTTCCCCATAGCCTAGCATCGCGTCTCGACCTAGTATTGTGTCTCCATCTCCTATGCTCAATGTATGGACTAGTTGAATATAAGGAATAGTTCGTGTTGATATTCTCCTGGTCTAGTTCCACGCCTTATGGTGAAAGAGAGTTGAAGCGGAAAACTAGAAAGAAAGAAATCGGATCTGTTAAAGGAAGAAATATATTTGGAAAATATATAAAAGAAAATTAGAATGTCACCTTATAAATGTAACTGTAACGTGTAATTATCTTAACCAAAACTTTGTGTTTCCACATATGAAATTGGAGAGTTTAATTTCACTCATTTGATTAAAATCAATACGACATTAACCAAGTGAGCGAGGGAAATTATGCATTATACTCAAATTAAACTCTCATGACTTTCGAAATGTTCTTCTAGTGGCGAGGCAGATGCAAAATTAACTTTATGAGTTTAATCAC
Organism: Petunia x hybrida; assembly: GCA_037355625.1. Classification (NCBI taxonomy): domain Eukaryota; kingdom Viridiplantae; phylum Streptophyta; class Magnoliopsida; order Solanales; family Solanaceae; genus Petunia; species Petunia x hybrida. The sequence goes on from JBBBVM010000008.1 coordinate 4,209,126, forward strand.
TGGCTTGTACTTTTAAACGACTAGTTCTTGTCTATGTGCATTTGTGATATTCATATCTACTTTTTTTTTAATTAAAAGATTTTACTACCAAAAAGATATGTACAACTAAATGAAAGCAAAGAGACTATAATAGATGGATGAATGTCCCGACTCTGAGTCAGTTCTTAGCATACGCTTATCAGTTTGCACCCTCCAAGTACAGTCACATACCGCTATGTTTATCGGTGTTTCCAGTTTCCATCTTAGATTGTTAACAAATTTTAGTACTTATAAAAACTTATGATTTTCTTTTGTGCATAAGGTATACTATTCAGCACACTAAATCATTTAGTATATAAGTAAAGAACCAAACAGACAAATTATCTATCTTATGCAAATTGTTATTGAGTAAACAGTTGTTGTATCAGAAATGCTACACCCGACATAAATTTAATTTTGTGGCCTAATAGGGTAAATTCTTTTTACACCGATGATTTATGTAACTTAAACTCATTCACATTTAAAAAATTAACTGTAAGGTATTTTTGTGCTTGTTCTTGCTTAAAACTTGCATATACAACAATAACAACATACCCGCAATACTCACGCATATTCAACTTTATGTCATTAACTTGTTGTTAGCATTCTACCTCTCCTCTTTATTCTGAACTTTGACTTTAAAATAAATTTAAATATTCCGTCCGTTCTATAAAGGATGACATGTTTCGGATTCCGATCGAAATTCAAATTTTATAATTTTTAGCGTGAATTTGGACATACATTATTTTTTTTTGTAATATTTATATATTTGAAAACTACATAAAAAGTATTATAAGTCACACTATTTAATAATTCAAAAAATTTAAAAAACACACGAAAATACTGCGGTAAAAAAAGAATTCGTTTGACTCTCGAAATCCGAAACATGTCAATTTTTATGAAACAGAGGGAGTGCTTTTTTACTTTTGGCTTTGTCATGAAATATATTTTTCAAAATATTGTTTAACAGTTGTTCAAATGATAACATTATTAATACAGTAAAACATCGTTATAATAGCCCCTCATTATAACAGTATTTCAATATAACAGCCTAATTTTCTCTAGAACAAATTTTTCATGTTAAATTTACCTCTCTATAACAGAATTCTACCTATAACGACAATGGCATTCACTATAGCAGTACGCTTTTAGTAAATTACCTCTCTATAATAGCCATACTCAAATCTTATGTAATTATATTTTGTAAGAAATATATTATGTATAAAATAAAAGATAAAATATTTATGATAATCATTTGCAGCGTAAATATATTTTCTTTTTCACATTCATACCATAAAAATAATTATAAAAAAATATATCAGGTATGTATAGTTTGATAATGGAATAACTTTCGTACTTTTTTCCTTTTTATAGTTTGTCGGTACGGTACAACTAGTTATGGATTTATTAATAATGTATTAACTGCTACATTTTTAACTAATGAAATATGGAAATCTATTGAGATTTTAAAATTAACATGTATTTTTTGCGTACTTTTCGATTATGACAGCTAAAAAAACGCCAATATACATATATAACATCACCTCACTATAGCGGCCATGAATGTTCCATACAAAAGCTGCCACTATAGCGAGGTTTGAATGTATTAATGAACTAAAAAACAAGTTTAGATTAATGACACTACTAGAAAAAGATTGTTTTGCGACTCGGTTTGGAGACGGAATTTTCTCTCTAAACGGAGTATAGAGAGAGAAAGCTGTCGCTGCGCTGCCATCGCTATTTGGCGCGTCGTTGAGCAAGTCAGCAAGCGTATGCTGTCGCCAATCCAAAAAGTAACTGCAACTAGCGCTTGTGTCAGATTGTGTTTTGAGACGGAATACCCTCTCCAGTAAAATAATTAATTTAGTGTTTTGAGATGGAATTCTTTCTCCAGCAATATTTTTCAAAATTATATTTAGTGTTTTGAGACAGAATACCCTCTCCAGCAAAATAATTTCCAAGATAATTTTTCCATTGGCGAGGGTAGTCCGTCTAAAAAACGCTTAAATTAATTAATTTTTGCTTTAGCGACGGTATTCACTCTTTAACTATATTAATCCTGCTAAATAAAAACATTAGAAACTGGATACAAAGCAGCCAAAACCAAAATACGCCATTAAAACAGTAATACAATCTGTTTAACATAAAAACAACGTCACCACAGGCATTTAAACAATTCTACATACTTGTTTCGTCATTAAGCATTCAACACGAACAAAAATTAAAGTGTTTAATTAGGAACATGTTCGACAAACTTAACAAACTATGACACTACTCCGCCATCTGGGATGCTAATATAAAAAATAGGTAGCAAAAAAATAGTTAATAAACTAAAATAGGCATTTAACTATATTACTACAAAAACAGTTACCAAATAGGCATTTAACTAATTTGCTACAGAAATACTTAGCACTTGAATATATGCAATTTTAAATTAAATTTCAAATAATAAAAATAAATAAATAATTTAATAAACTGAAATTAAAATTTACCTTCAAGAATTAGTTGTCGGTGACCAGAAAACCTATAAAAATATTAAAAATTAAAATTTGTTAAATTCAGTTTAAAAAAATTAGGTCAATTTTAAGGTAAATGGAGAAATTGGGGACGAGATGAGGGAGTGGAAAAAATGGTGGGGTGGGGAATGGGGATGGGGAAACGGGAAGGGAAATTTTAAGGTGGGGTTGGGGAATGGGGACGGGGAAACGGGTAGAGGAAATATTAAGGTGGGGGTGGGGAATGGGGACGGGGAAACGGGACGGGGGAGGGGAAAATGGGTTGGGGAAAATGGGGACCGGGAGAATCCTTACCAGATCCACGGGAAGGTGGAGGTGTTGCCGCAGCAGGGGAGGGGAAAATTGGCAGGGAGAGGGAGGGAGGGGATTTTTAATATATCGACCAAATTATTTTGTGTATTTGCTGAAAGGGTATATGGTGAAAGGGTATATGTATTATATTATTTTATTATGCTTGGAGATGGAATTCCGTCTCCAATCAAAAAGTAAAAAAAAAATGCCAGGCGATTGGCGACGGAATACCCTCTCCAGCACCTGACGGCTGCCATCTTTTTAACTTTTTTATTAGAGACGGAATTCCATCTCCAATTTTTTCAATTTTATTTTTTTTAATAATTTACTACGGTAAAACAAAGATTGGAGAGGAAACTCACTCGCCAGCCACTTAGCGAGTGAGTTCCCTCGCCAACTCTTTTGTAGCTTTTTCCTGTTTTTCAAGTAGTGTGAAAATACTTTTTATCTCATTGGTAATGTACTTGGTGCACCCATAATTTTAAACTCTTAGATCTGTCTCTGCCTTGACCAAAGTACGGTGTCAAGTCGCCTGGTTTATTGACCCCAGTTCTATAAATTATAGATACTTTCATAGTTTTATCTTTGAAGGCATGATTCATGAATTAATTAAAAGTCAAGGCACCAAAAGACCAAAAGTAAAGTTGATATGTCATTTATTCTTCATTGTACAATCATAGCGTAAATAATGCTAATAAAGGATCTTAACTTGCTAAAAGAACTTGCTCAAATTACTTGTTCTGGCTTAGGTACCTAACAAGGAATAAATTAAAACAGTATATCACTGAATTAAAAGAATAATTTCAGACACACAAAAAATGATAGGGTAGGACTAATATCTTGTCTAATTTAACTTCCATGCACTGATAGCGTAAATTTCTTTAATTTACGTTATCAATATACTCTAGTTAAATCCCCTCACTTTTGATGATTGTTGGTGACAACCTTATCTTATGTCCTACTCCAGGACTGGACCTGAATCCTTAATATCTCCCAGTGTTTGGCTGTTAGTGAATTTATGTCCAACACCAGGACTAGGCCCATCCTTGATAGAACCAAGAGTTAACCAATTAAAACCCCCTCCATTGTCAAAGCCAGACCCATGAACCTTCAAGATATTGAGAGGACGTGCTTCTGAAGCTAAAAGGTTAATAGAGTTAACCAAAAGAATAAGCAAAATGCCGTTCACAAATCTTGCCATCCTTTTTAGAGACGAAAAAGCGGCTTTTCGTGTAATAAACTCTTCCGGCCGAAGACTAGTGATAGGTGGTCTAGCAAAACTTTCAGAAAATGGTAGCCTTGTGTATAAGCACGACAATGAACAAGGGAAAACTCTTATAGACGAACAATGTAAGGTTAGTCGAAAAAGAGACTATGTTTAGGGTTGCACTTGTTGAGTTTGTTTAGTTAGTACTTGAATGGTTACTCCTTGTGTTGTTTCATGCCAATTTATACTACTTAACGAGGGGGCTTGTTTTTGACCAACTGAAGGTGGCTATTTTTGTCATTCAAATCAACGCAAGTTAATTTCTTGATTTATCAAATGTAGGAACATGTAAGGTACTTTCTTGATATTTGAAAAAAAAAAAAATCGTTTCTAATCGGCTGAGAATATTGTAGAATGTGGACCGGAGAGTCTTAGTAGGACATGAGCACCAACGTTTAGAATTTCGACTTTCTATGTTTTGCTTTACTCATAAAATTTTCTCTACTGCGACTAGTAGGTGTGTAACTACAAAATCACGCCCTAATTACCTTGTCCTTATTATCTGAGGTATGTCAAGCAGGCCATTCCAAGGGAAGAGCTCCATGATGTCTTGAGTGTTAAAGACTTAATTGTAGATTATACTACATCTATCTCAGGATCTACTATGTCAAATCATCAAGAATTAAAAACTGAAAACGGAAGCGTACCTGGATCCATAGCAACTGATGTGGTTCTTCTTTGTCTTGGTTTTGGGTCTTCCAAATCTAGACGTGAGCCGTTCTCTCTATTCAACTGATGATGGGATATCAGTTAATAAAACCTACGTCTGATTTGGGGACCATAACCCCTTTTTATATTAGAGTATAGTTTATGTAATTCTAGTTTAGCCCATCATTAAACTAGAATTACATCCGAGTATCTACACATAGGCCCCCACACTTTACGAGGTGTCTAAATAGGTCCACATAACTTAAACCTTAGTAGATCACGTTTAATCTGGACCAACTTTTTAATGATAGCAACTGACATTTAATTATATACGTATTTATATATGTGCAAGTTCATATAATCTTACAATCTCCCACTTGGACTACACATATATACATACACATAACCTTATAATTGTATGTCACCTAATGAGCTCCAAATATTCGCTATCATAGACTGAAGTACCTCTGAACAATCTCGTCCATCAATCATGCCAGCATAGAATCAAGGCGGCTTTCGCTACATTTATATCGTAACTAAACCTTCCTTGATCACGTATACCAACATAACCGAATGACATAGATCAAGCATGGACTGACACGATCCAGAATCCGGCTAGGCCGTGCGGGCACCCGACATCGTCCCCTAGACCCGTCGGGCGAACCCTTACCAATTAAATTAGAAAAATAAATATAATAATTCATAAATAAGGACAAGACTTTAAAAAAAATACAGAGATACTGATACCTCTAAGCTGTACAAAAGAAATTACAGCTAACTACCCAATATACTAGGTTTAGTGCTATCCAGACTAGACATCTAAGAGTACAAAAGAAGAGAAATACCTCCTGAAGGGAGCAAAATGCAACTGAAATAACAACCAATAAAATGGTGGCCATCCGAAATAAAAGCTGGCTCACCCTGACAGCTGAAGTCGTCTTCGCTTCTTCACAACGTGGCGAACTCAATCTTGGAGCGAACCTGCCGAAACGAAATAGATAGACAAGAAACAAACAACAAACAAGGGTGAGTCAAAAGGACTCAATAAGTGGGGCAGACTAGCCACCTCAAAGAATAGGATAGCTAGCCAGGGAGAAGAAACAGATAAACAAAATTCCTCTTATTTAAATTATAAAAACGCAGAGCCAGATAATAACTAGAAACACGTATGGGATGACAAACTCATTAACAACCAGGAATGTAAGATAACCAAAACATATCGGTATCCCGAACACATCAACAATCAGAAATATATCCTGTTGCGGCGTGCAACCCGATCCATATATTCATCCTGTTGCGGCGTGCAACCCGATCCATAGATTTATACCATTGCGGCGTGCAACCCGATCCATATATTTATACCGTTGCGGCGTGCAATCCGATCCATATTTTCATCCTGTTGCGGCGTGCAACTCGATTCCCGCAACCCGGGATACGAGCCAGAAATATATAGGCAAACTGAGATATGTGCACGTCATAGTATACATACCGCATACATAAAATACAGCACAATACACATAATAGTCAGTATGAGGTGCAATGGGATGGGATGAATGCGGTATGATGCAATGCAGTCACATATGCCTGATACCCATCTCCGGCGCGACTCTCATCGTCTACCAGGAGATACATAAAATAATGACCCTTCACCGGCTCGGGACTCTCATCGATTACCGGGAAGTATATACAATAATGACCCTTCACCGGTGCGGGACTCTCATCGCCAACCGGGAAGTATATGCAATAATGACCCTTCACCGGTGCGGGACTCTCATCGCCAACCGGGAAGTATATGCAATAATGACCCTTCACCGGTGCGGGACTCTCATCGCCAACCGGGAAGTATATGCAATAAGTACCCTTCACCGGTGCGGGACTCTCATCGCCAACCGGGAAGTATATGCAATGCTCAAAACCAGAGTGCAATGCTCATATGATCAATGCAGTACCAACAACAGGGCATAACAAATAATATACAATGTAAATTCAAAGCTAAGGCGTAATGAGTACGCCTATTGGCAGCTACACACGTAAGGAAACACGTGGTAGAAAATCCACGAGGCCAGGTGCCTCCAAAAAAATGGATATAAACACTTACCTCGTTCCAAAAGTTAGCTCTGCTAATCAACAACCGCTTTATCTTTTGGTTTCATTGCCAAACGATCCCACTATATTCAATACGCAGAAAAATATATCAAATTAGGCTAAAGGCTTCATTCCTCACATCTTAGGGCAATCCGGTTAGGAATCTGATACCCTATTTGCATACGCAATACGCAGGTCAGGCCTATGTACAGGGTTTATGGTCACATGACCAAACCCTAAACAAATTACATCTATATGTTGCCCATAACTCACTGAGTATGAATATATAATCAATTTCATTATCGGGGTCCATTTGACCCTTCAAACTATTAATTGAACTTGTTAAAACGATGTCTAATATTCCAAGTTTTACCGTTAAAATATATTTAAACACACGTAATAAACTCAAACAATATATTAAGATCATTACCTGAATGTTTCAGGGTGAAAATTCTACTTTTCTCCGGCCCCTTTTCTTATTTTCTGGCATTTTCTTTTTCCACAGCGTTTTTCTCTTCTCAATTCACGTTCTGTTTCTGTTTTCCACCATTTCCATACATATCTAACCTTGTAGCTAAGGACCACCGTTTCTAATTTTAATTTTAATTTAATTAATTTTTTTTTGTTTTTCTTTTCTTTTCTTTTCTCGACGAAAATTAAAACGATACCCTACGATATTCGAAATAATTCCAACTTTTGCATACAAGTTACACAAAATATATGTAACATACTCGCGAAGGCGGATCTCAAATCAGACTCCCGAAACTCAAGATACGAATTTAAATGAAAAGAAGTCAAATTATTTAACTTTCGGCATTTTAGCGGAAACTTGCCGAACTACTTCGAAATTCACTTTTGAAAATTTACAATGGTCATAAATAATCATACGAACCCAACGGCGCTTTCGGATTTCGAATCGGAGCTCATTCGGCAAAACCGAGCTCGAAAATCTCTTTTTAATATTTATTGCCAATAAAAACTGAAACCTTCTTCCGATGCCTGCCAAACGAGGTCTGATTTAGCTCAAATTTTACAGACAGGTCCTAATGGACATTACAAATATTTTAAAATTATCGGCACGCCAATCGGAGTCCTAACTTCCGAAATGACTAACCGAAGTCGTTTCAGATGCGTGGCATGGAAATTACATGTAATGTGATCTAAACATGCCTATTTCCAACTGGTCCAACCAAAAAAACAAGTCAGGGAGGATAATAAACTGAATACTTTATTTCTGCAGAAATATTCTTAAAATATCCATACACTGAAAACCATAAACCTGAACCAAAAAACTGAAAACCAAATTGTGTCTATGAATAGAACATTAAAAGTTACAAACTCCCACTAAAACTGAATATCCTCAGATGACATAACACCCATACGAGCAGTGTGCTCATGAAGGACATTGGGTGGTAGTCCCTTAGTAAGCGGATCCGCAACCATGGAGTTTGTACTAATATGCTCTATAGACAGGTCACCTCCCTGAACCTTTTGCTTAACAACCAAGAACTTTATGTCAACGTGTTTCTTTGACCTCTTGTTGTTATTAGCAAACCTGACTGCCTTTTCATTGTCACAGAATATCTTAAGTGGTCTTTCAATTCCATCTACAATTCGCAGCCCAGTGACAAAATCTCGCAGCCATGATGCACGTTCAGATGCCTCAAAACACGCTACATATTCAGCTGCAAATGTGGACGGAGTAACGAGTGACTGTTTAGCACTTCTCCAAGAGACAGCTCCTCCAGCAAGCAGAAATATGTAGCCTGAAGTAGATTTTAAATTATCTTGGCATCCTGCATAGTCGGAGTCTGAATATCCAACGATCTCCAAATGTAATGTGATCTAAACATGCCTATTTCCAACTGGTCCAACCGAAAAACAAATCAGGGAGGATAATAAACTGAATACTTTATTTCTGCAGAAATATTCTTAAAATATCCATACACTGAAAACCATAAACCTGAACCAAAAAACTGAAAACCAAATTGTGTCTATGAATAGAACATTAAAAGTTACTAACTCCCACTAAAACTGAATATCCTCAGATGACATAACACCCATATGAGCAGTGTGCTCATGAAAGACATTGGGTGGTAGTCCCTTAGTAAGCGGATCCGCAACCATGGAGTTTGTACTAATATGCTCTATAGACAGCTCACCTCCCTGAACCTTTTGCTTAACAACCAAGAACTTTATGTCAACGTGTTTCTTTGACCTCTTGTTGTTATTAGCAAACCTGACTGCCGTTTCACTGTCACAGAATATCTTAAGTGGTCTTTCAATTCCATCTACAATTCGCAGCCCAGTGACAAAATCTCGCAGCCATGATGCACGTTCAGATGCCTCAAAACACGCTACATATTCAGCTGCAAATGTGGACGGAGTAACGAGTGACTGTTTAGCACTTCTCCAAGAGACAGCTCCTCCAGCAAGCAGAAATATGTAGCCCGAAGTAGATTTTAAACTATCTTGGCATCCTGCATAGTCGGAGTCTGAATATCCAACGATCTCCAACTTATCCGTCCTTCTGTATGTGAGCATGTGCTCTTTTGTTCTCTGTAGATACCGTAAGACTCGTTTGGCTGCTTTCCAATGATCCATTCCCGGATTACTCAGGTATCTGCCCAACATGCCAACAATGAACGCAATATCCGGACGCGTACAAACTTGAGCATACATCAGACTTCCTACTGCTGAAGCATAGGGAATCATCTCCATTTCCTTATGCTCAAATTTATTCTTAGGGCACTGTTCGAGACTGAACTTGTCTCCTTTAGCCACAGGGGTATCACCTGGTTTACAATCTTGCATGCCAAATCTCTTTAATATCTTTTCAATATAGGCCTTTTGTGATAATCCAAGAATACCTCGAGAGCGATCTCGATGTATCTGAATCCTTAATACAAAATTTGCATCACCAAGATCTTTCATCTCAAAATTCTTTCTCAGAAATTTCTTGGTATCATGCAACAAGCCCATATCGTTTGTGGCAAGCAATATGTCATCGACATATAAAACCAGAAAAATATGCTTACTCCCACTGAACTTGTGGTATACACAATCTTCAACAAGATTCATCTCGAAACCGAATGAGGTGATAACTTGATGAAATTTGTGATTCCACTGACGAGACGCCTGTTTAAGCCCATAGATGGATTTCTTTAATTTGCAGACCATAGACTTTGCATCACCAGACACAAAGTTTTCAGGTTGCACCATATAAATTGTCTCATCAATGTCACCATTGAGAAACGCAGTCTTAACATCCATCTGATGTAGCTCAAGATGAAAATGTGCGACTAATGCCATTATAGTCCTGAAAGAGTCTTTCGATGAAACCGGAGAGAAAGTCTCTGTATAATCGATGCCTTCTTTCTGGGTGAAGCCTTTAGCAACAAGACGTGCCTTGTACCTTTCCACATTGCCCTTCGAATCCTTCTTGGTTTTAAATATCCATTTGCAACCAATGGGTTTCGCACCTTCAGGCAATTGGACAAGCTCCCATAAGTCATAGTCGTTCATAGACTTCATCTCCTCATTCATGGCATCAATCCACTTTTGAGAGTTAGAACTTTCCATGGCTTGACGGAAGCTGATTGGATCAGCTTCAGTCATTCCAATGTCATCTTCATGTTCTTGGAGAAACACAAAATAATCGTCTGGAATTGCATTTCTCTTCTCTCTAGTGGATTTCCTTAATGGCATTGGTTCTTGAGGCTGTAGAGTTTGTTCAATGATATTGTCTTGATCTGGAGTTGTTTCTCGAGCAACGTCAGGTATAAGAGACTGTTTCTGAGCATTGTCAATAGCAATTTGAGGAATATCAATATGCTCATCTTCAAAGACAAAGTCATTTATTCTTTCTTTCCCCGCAAACTCAACATCCTCAAAGAACCGCGCATTATTCGTCTCAAAAATAGCCTTAGTTGTGGGATCATAAAATTTGTAACCCCTGGATCTTTCAGAGTATCCAATAAAATAACAACTGATAGTCCTTGAGTCCAGTTTCTTTTCATTTGGCCTATAAGGCCTTGCCTCAACTGGACATCCCCAAATGTGCAAATGATTTAAGCTAGGCTTTTTGCCTGTCCAAAGCTCATAAGGGGTCTTATCAGTTGCTTTAGTTGGAACTCTGTTGAGTATATATGTTGCGGTCTTTAATGCTTCTCCCCAGAGTGATTCAGGTAAGGTAGAATGACTAATCATACTTCTCACCATGTCTTTAAGCGTTCTGTTTCATCTTTCAGCAACACCATTCATAGTGGGCGAACCCGGCATGGTGTACTGTGGGACGATACCGCATTCCTCTAGGAATTTCGCAAATGGTCCTGGACGTTGTTCACCTGATCCGTCATATCTACCATAGTATTCACCACCACGGTCAGATCTAACGCCTTTAATATGTTTGCCAAGTTGATTTTCAACTTCAGCCTTAAAATTTTTGAACACATCCAGTGATTGCGATTTTTCATGAATGAGATATATATAGCCATATCTTGAAAAGTCGTCTATGAATGTTATGAAATACTGTTGACCATTCCAAGAAGCTGTGGGGAATGGTCCACAAATATCAGTATGTATTAGTTCTAAGACGTCAAGTTTCCTGTTGGCTCCAAATCTCCTAACATTTGTTTGTTTCCCCTTTATACAATTCACACATACATCAAAATCTGAAAAATCAAGGGGATCGAGAATACCATCGGACACAAGTCTCTCTATTCTCCTTTTGGAGATGTGACCTAATCTCTTGTGCCACAATGAAGCTGAATTCTCGCTGGTTAATTTGCGCTTTTTACCAATTATATTAACATGCAAGGATTCATTATACGAAGCAATTGTGTCTAGTAAATATAGATTATCGTAACTTGATAAAGAACCAGATCCAACCAATTTTGAATTATGAAAAAGACTAAATTTTTCATTTCCAAATGAACAACAATAACCAAATTTGTCCAAAGCTGAAATGGAAATCAAATTCCGTCTAAAAGACGGTACAATAAAAGTCTCATTCAAATCCAAATAAAAACCAGTTCTTAACAATAATCTAAAAGTTCCAATTGCTTCGACTTCCACCATCTTGCCATCACCTACGTAGATGTATCTTTCACCATCACTTGGCTTTCGGCAATTCAGGCAACCCTGCACAGACACACTGATATGAGTTGTTGCACCAGAATCTATCCACCACGTGTGTCTTGGCACTGAAGTTAAATTAACCTCTGAACAAACAAAATTAAGAAGCGTACCTTTCTTTGCACGCCAAGCGTGATAGTTGGTACACTGCTTCTTCTGATGCCCTGTAGCTCCACAAAAGAAACAACCATCGTTATCCTTAGGTGGTTCCTTATGTTGCTTCTTTTGTGTTGCTGTATCCGCAGCTTCCTTATTCTTTCTTTTCTTGTCTTTCCTTTTGTCCTTTGGCACAACGGCTAAGTGAGCACTTTTTGTCCTTTCTTGCTTCAATCTATCCTCTTCCTGAACACAGTGTGAGATGAGCTCATTCAGAGACCAAGTCTCTTTCTGACAATTATAGCTCACCTTAAACTGGCTAAACTGTGGAGGAAGGGATATCAAAACCAGATGCACTAGCAAGTCCTCAGAGAGTTCCAGCTTAAGTGCTTTCAACTTTGAAGCAAGATGAGACATTTGCATAATGTACTCCCTGATGTTACCTTTTCCTTGGTACCTCATTGAAATCAGACTTGTCAAAAGTGTACCAATTTCAGCCTTTTCACTCTTGACAAATACTTTTTCAATTTCAGCTATAAATTCCTTAGCCGTATTCACCTTATCAGACATAGTGCCCCTGAAAGTTTCTGGAATGGCTTTCTTCATGATCATCATACACATGCGATTTGATCTCTCCCACCTTTCCATCTCTTTCTTCTGTTCAGAAGTACTGTCATATGTAAGAGGTGGTGGAGAATCAACCCTTAACGCAAGGTCGAGATCCATGACTCCGAGAACTATGTTGAGGTTCTCTTGCCACGATTTGAAGTTAGTGCCATTTAGTATAGGAATGGAATTGATGTTGGCAGTAATACTTGCAGGAGTAATTTCAGCTGGATCCAGAGAACAATAACAAAATAAGCTCACATTAAATTTATACCAAAACTGAAAATAAATTTGAATAAAGGTAAATCCCCATCTCAAGATACCAGGCACTCCATTAATATTTCATCTTTGGATAAAATATTAACTTATAAGTGATATCTTGTCGTAGTAATCAAACACTGATAATAAAATAACATGTCAAATAAAAATCTTCCTTTGGGCCGATTTATTATTCACATGTAAACCAAATAATCATCACATATTTATTACCACAAAATGCACGTGTAAATCTGTCAAACATTTACCTTCCTTTGGGCCGATTAATATTCACATAAGTTACACGCCACAACCTTTTATATTTTAAAATAAATAAATCTCCACAAGAGAGGTCACTTTAGCGACATCTAGCTTCAATTTGTTCATCCCAAAACATATATTACCAATACTCAAATTTATGTGGTGGGCTTTAGTTTAAACTTTAAATTACATGAATTGGGGTTTAATATTTAATGTAAACCAAGGTTGCCAGTAAAATAAAAGGAGAACAATTAGTCTAAAGGGCCGAAAAAAATAAAAAAATAAATTGACCTGCTTTCCTTTCTGGCAACAATTTCTATTCATTAAACAAGCTTTCTTTTCTGGCAACAATTTCTATTCATTAAACAAATAAACAAACACCCTTTCATGATTAGTAGGTTAATAGTCAACCTACTGTGCCGTATGAAGTTCCACTAAAAAATAAAATTATATACATAAAACTTTTCGGCGGCTGAGGTAAACCTCCACTTTCCCAAATTTCTTGGGTGCTGCTACAGTGGCCATGTTAACTGATTATTTCTAGAATCTTTTTCGTTTTGAAAACAGAACTTTCAAGAGACTGTCAAAACTTATACACCGCTACGATAACAACAACCCAAAACTTGACGCCGTAATTAATCTGCTTATTTTAGTTTTCATATACTTAACCGAATAAAAAACTATCTCAATAATCCAACATGATGAAGGCTCCTGGTACCACTTGTTAAGACTTAATTGTAGATTATACTACATCTACCTCAGGATCTACTATGTCAAATCATCAAGAATTAAAAACTGAAAACGGAAGCGTACCTGGATCCATAGCAACTGATGTGGTTCTTCTTTGTCTTGGTTTTGGGTCTTCCAAATCTAGACGTGAGCCGTTCTCTCTATTCAACTGATGATGGGATATCAGTTAATAAAACCTACGTCTGATTTGGGGACCATAACCCCTTTTTATACTAGAGTATAGTTTATTTAATTCTAGTTTAGCCCATCATTAAACTAGAATTACATCCGAGTATCTACACATAGGCCCCCACACTTTCCGAGGTGTCTAAATAGGTCCACATAACTTAAACCTTAGTAGATCACGTTTAATCTGGACCAACTTTTTAATGATAGCAACTGATATTTAATTATATACGTATTTATATATGTGCAAGTCCATATAATCTTACATTGAGTAGTGTTACTTTTCAGTTTGAAGGAATATAGAGAAGTATTTTTCTTCTTTTGGGTTGAACTATAACCATTCAGTATTTAAATTTCATTGGGCCGATCAAGTGTGGTTTCTATCTCGAGTAAACAATCTAGTATTTCTTTCCACACAGCCTAGCATCGCGTCTCGACCTAGTATTGTGTCTCCATCTCCTATGCTCAATGTATGGACTAGTTGAATATAAGGAATAGTTCATGTTGATATTCTCCTGGTCTAGTTCCACGCCTTATGGTGAAAGAGAGTTGAAGCGGAAAACTAGAAAGAAAGAAATCGAAGTATGTTAAAGGAAGAAATATATTTGGAAAATATATAAAAGAAAATTAGAATGTCACCTTATAAATGTAACTGTAACGTGTAATTATCTTAACCAAAACTTTGTGTTTCCACATATGAAATTGGAGAGTTTAATTTCACTCATTTGATTAAAATCAATACGACATTAACCAAGTGAGCGAGGGAAATTATGCATTATACTCAAATTAAACTCTCATGACTTTCGAAATGTTCTTCTAGTGGCGAGGCAGGTGCAAAATTAACTTTATGAGTTTAATCACTGGCTTGTACTTTTAAACGACTAGTTCTTGTCTATGTGCATTTGTGATATTCATATCTACTTTTTTTTTAATTAAAAGATTTTACTACCAAAAAGATATGTACAACTAAATGAAAGCAAAGAGACTATAATAGATGGATGAATGTCCCGACTCTCAGTCAGTTCTTAGCATACGCTTATCAGTTTGCACCCTCCAAGTACAGTCACATACCGCTATGTTTATCGGTGTTTTCAGTTTCCATCTTAGATTGTTAACAAACTTTAGTACTTATAAAAACTTATGATTTTCTTTTGTGCATAAGGTATACTATTCAGCACACTAAATCATTTAGTATATAAGTAAAGAACCAAACAGACAAATTATCTATCTTATGCAAATTGTTATTGAGTAAACAGTTGTTGTATCAGAAATGCTACACCCGACATAAATTTAATTTGGTGGCCTAATTGCGTAAATTCTTTTTACACCGATAATGTATGTAACTTAAACTCATTCACATTTAAAAAAATTAACTGTAAGGTATTTTTGTGCTTGTTCTTGCTTAAAACTTGCATATACAACAATAACAACATACCCGCAATACTCACGCATATTCAACTTTATGTCATTAACTTGTTGTTAGCATTCTACCTCTCCTCTTTATTCTGAACTTTGACTTTAAAATAAATTTAAATATTCCGTCCGTTCTACAAAGGATGACATGTTTCGGATTCCGATCGAAATTCAAATTTTATAATTTTTAGCGTGAATTTGGACATACATTATTTTTTTTTGTAATATTTATATATTTGAAAACTACATAAAAAGTATTATAAGTCACACTATTTAATAATTCAAAAAATTTAAAAAAAACACGAAAATACTGCGGTAAAAAAAGAATTCGTTTGACTCTCGAAATCCGAAACATGTCAATTTTTATGAAACAGAGGGAGTGCTTTTTTACTTTTGGCTTTGTCATGAAATATATTTTTCAAAATATTGTTTAAAAGTTGTTCGAATGATAACATTATTAATACAGTAAAATCTCGTTATAATAGCCCCTCATTATAACAGCATTTCAATATAACGGCCTAATTTTCTCTAGAACCAATTTTTCATGTTAAATTTTACCTCTCTATAACAGAATTCTACCTATAACGACAATGGCATTCACTATATCAGTACGCTTTTAGTAAAATTACCTCTCTATAATAGCCATACTCAAATCTTATGTAATTATATTTTGTCAGAAATATATTATGTATAAAATAAAAGATAAAATATTTATGATAATCATTTGTAGCGTAAATATATTTTCTTTTTCACATTCATACCATAAAAATAATTATAAAAAAATGTATTAGGTATGTATAGTTTGATAATGGAATAACTTTCGTACTTTTTTCCTTTTTATAGTTTGTCGGTACTGTATAACTAGTTATGAATTTATTAATAATGTATTAACTGCTACATTTTTAACTGATGAAATATGGAAATCTATTGAGATTTTAAAATTAACATGTATTTTTTGCGTACTTTTCGATTATGACAGCTAAAAAAACGCCAATATACATATATAACATCACCTCACTATAGCGGCCATGAATGTTCCAGACAAACGCTGCCACTATAGTGAGGTTTGAATGTATTAATGAACTAAAAAACAAGTTTAGATTAATGACACTACTAGAAAAAGACTGTTTTGCGACTCGGTTTGGAGACAGAATTTTCTCTCTAAACGGAGTATAGAGAGAGAAAGCTGTCGCTGCACTGCCATCGCTATTTGGCGCGTCGTTGAGCAAGTCAGCAAGCGTATGCTGTCGCCAATCCAAAAAGTAACTGCAACTAGTGCTTGTGCCAGATTGTGTTTTGAGACGGAATACCCTCTCCAGTAAAATAATTAATTTAGTGTTTTGAGATGGAATACCCTCTCCAGCAATATTTTTCAAAATTATATTTAGTGTTTTGAGACGGAATACCCTCTCCAGCAAAATAATTTCCAAGATAATTTTTCCATTGGCGAGGGTAGTCCGTCTAAAAAACGCTTAAATTAATTAATTTTTTTGCTTTAGCGACGGTATTCACTTTCTAACTATATTAATCCTGCTAAATAAAAACATTAGAAACTGGATACAAAGCAGCCAAAACCAAAATACGCCATTAAAACAGTAATACAATATGTTTAACATAAAAACAATGTCTCCATAGGCATTTAAACAATTCTACATACTTGTTTCATCATTAAGCATTCAACACGAACAAAAACTAAAGTGTTTAATTACTAACATTTTCGACAAACTTAACAAACCATGACACTACTCCGCCATCTGGGATGCTAATATAAAAAATAGGTAGCAGAAAAATAGTTAATAAACTAAAATAGGCATTTAACTATATTACTACAAAAACAGTTACCAAATAGGCATTTAACTAATTTGCTACAAAAATACTTAGCACTTGAATATATGCAATTTTAAATTAAATTTCAAATAATAAAAATAAATAAATAATTTAATAAACTGAAATTAAAATTTACCTTCAAGAATTAGTTGTCGGTGACCAGAAAACCTATAAAAATATTAAAAATTAAAATTTGTTAAATTCGGTTTAAAAAAATTAGGTCAATTTTAAGGTAAATGGAGAAATTGGGGACGAGATGAGGGAGTGGAAAAAATGGTGGGGTGGGGAATGGGGATTGGGAAACGAGAAGGGAAATTTTAAGGTGGGGTTGGGGAATGGGGACGGGGAAACGGGTAGAGGAAATATTAAGGTGGGGGGTGGGGAATGGGGACGGGGAAACGGGACGGGGGAGGGGAAAATGGGTTGGGGAAAATGGGGACCGGGAGAATCCTTACCAGATCCACGGGAAGGTGGAGGTGTTGCCACCGCAGGGGAGGGGAAAATTGGGAGGGAGGGGATTTTTAATATATCGACCAAATTATTTTGTGTATTTGCTGAAAGGGTATATGGTGAAAGGGTATATGTATTATATTATTTTATTATGCTTGGAGATGGAATTCCGTCTCCAATCAAAAAGTAAAAAAAAATGTCAGGTGATTGGCGACGGAATACCCTCTCCAGCACCTGACTGCTGACATCTTTTTAACTTTTTTATTAGAGACGGAATTCCATCTCCAATTTTTTCAATTTTATTTTTTTTAATAATTTGCTACGGTAAAACAAAGATTGGAGAGGAAACTCACTCGCCAACCACTTAGCGAGTGAGTTCCCTCGCCAACTCTTTTGTAGCTTTTTCCTGTTTTTCAAGTAGTGTGAAAATACTTTTTATCTCATTGGTAATGTAGTTGGTGCACCCATAATTTTAAACTCTTAGATCTGTCTCTGCCTTGGCCAAAGTACGGTTTCAAGTCACCTGGTTTATTGACCCCAGTTCTATAAATTATAGATACTTTCATGGTTTTATCTTTGAAGGCATGATTCATGAATTAATTAAAAGTCAAGGCACCAAAAGACCAAAAGTAAAGTTGATATGTCATTTATTCTTCATTGTACAATCATAGCGTAAATAATGCTAATAAAGGATCTTAACTTGCAAAAAGAACTTGCTCAAATTACTTGTTCTGGCTTAGGTACCTAACAAGGAATAAATTAAAACAGTATATCACTGAATTAAAAGAATAATTTCAGACACACAAAAAATGATAGGGTAGGACTAATATCTTGTCTAATTTAACTTCCATGCACTGATAGCGTAAATTTCTTTAATTTACGTTATCAATATACTCTAGTTAAATCCCCTCACTTTTGATGATTGTTGGTGACAACCTTATGTCCTACTCCAGGACTTGGACCTGAATCCTTAATATCTCCCAGTGTTTGACTGTTAGTGAATTTATGTCCAACACCAGGACTAGGCCCATCCTTGATAGAACCAAGAGTTAACCAATTAAAACCCCCTCCATTGTCAAAGCCAGACCCATGAACCTCCAAGATATTGAGAGGACGTGCTTCTGAAGCTAAAAGGTTAAGAGAAGTAACCAAAAGAATAAGCATAATGCCGTTCACAAATCTTGCCATTCTTTTTAGAGACGAAGAGCTGTTTTTTCGTGCAATAAACTCTTCCGGCCGAAGACTAATGATAGGTGGCCAGCAGCAAAACTTCGAAAAATGGTAGCCTTGTGTATAAGCACGACAATGAACAAGGGAAAACTCTTATAGACGAACAATGTAAGATTAGTCGAAAAAGAGACTATGTCTAGGGTTGCACTATTTGAGTTTGTTTAGTGGGTACTTCTATGGTTTCTCCTTGTGTTGTTTCATGCCAATTTATACTACTTAACGAGGGGGCTTGTTTTTGACCAACTGAAGGTGGCTATTTTTGTCATTCAAATCAACGCAAGTTAATTTCTTGATTTATCAAATGTAGGAACATGTAAGGTACTTTCTTGATATTTGAAAAAAAAAAAGTTCGTTTCTAATCGGCTGAGAATATTGTAGAATGTGGACCGGAGAGTCTTAGTAGGACATGAGCACCAACGTTTAGAATTTCGACTTTCTATGTTTTGCTTTACTCATAAAATTTTCTCTACTGCGACTAATAGGTGTGTAACTACAAATTCATGCCCCAATTACCTTGTCCTTAGCAGGTTTCAATCTATTAGGATACTATCAGTAGGAAATTCAAGCCATGCTTTTCCCATGGTTTTGAAAGTTGTCATACATAAAAGTCGTAGCCTACGCAAGATTTTGTATTCATCTTGTTGTCATAATTTGACAGCTCGAAAGTTAATTTGGCTGTGGATAGCGAGTTTAAGATTATACTTTTCATATCAAGTAGAGTTTCAACATGTGTTCTATATGCACATATTTACCACTTACCTAGTAATATACAAAATGGTTTAATTTTTAGTATTAAATTTTTTTAGTTCATACTTCATTATACACATTGAATGGGAGGGAACTATTAATTTCATCTCTGAAGGTGTCTCCGCCGCTATTGAAGCTCATGTCCTTTCAAAGTTTGAAAACTATAGCAGCCCTATTTCTTGGACTAATTGACTTACAACTTAGCTCACGTGGAAGTGGCAAAAGCAAATATGGTACCACTGGTTACTCTTTTACAACTTATCAACACACATAAATTAGATTATGCTTATCGTCATTTAATAAACACACAATACAAATGCAAATTAACAAATTAAATTTTTCTCCAACTATTTTTCATGGGGTACAATGCCCATGAGATAAAGAATCATCGACAATAGTTAATAATCCACTTAAATTAAATACTAATAACAAAGTTAATTCTTGTTAGACACTGCTAATCTCCTCTTCTTCTCCAGCAGTAATTTTGTTTCTGCCATTCTTAATAAGGAGCCTCCATAGCAATTCCACACTTGCCAGAATATATGTCCTTTACACTACGTTCCATTTTGACGTAGCCATTTTCACCCCAGTTGGATCCCCACGAGTTCCTCACCATCTTCGCTACCATAACCAACCACTACCACACCGTGGTCCAATTCTGTTCCACATTTTCCTGACAAACGAGACATTTAGGATTAAAAGTTATTTAATATGAAGTGTTACTGCATATATCTTTGTTATCATACACTATATGGATGACAATTAATATTGTTGTTAATATGCCTTGATTCCAACCATGCCGAGATCGGCTGTATAAATTCTTATTAGTTTATATCACTCCATTCAAGCAGTGGCCAGTGCACCCCTTGATCATTTTTTTGTCATGTCGGGGTGCTGATGCATGCCTGCCTAGGTGAGGAAGTCCCAACTTTTTTTGAGTTATGAAATACGTTGATTAGCAACCTACTATATCCTTCTTTCTTTGTCCGAGCTTGGGACCAACAAAATAAAAATGAATAATCTTACACCGGCAGAGTTGCAACAAATATATATTAACAAATTACAAAGTTGTTTTCATGATTTATTTTTTTATTGCTTTGTTTAAAATATGGACGTATAAAAGAACGAATTTTAGGTAAAGTCATGAATTACCGAGGAGTAAAGCTAGAAAGCCCTGCCTGAAGCTTCAATGGCTATGCTAACTATCACGCCTTAAAAAATTAATTCTGAGTGTTTATTATTTAAAGGCTCATGACTGGTGTTCAAAAGGGTACAAAATTTATTTTAGAGAAAACTCGGAGTCGCCACTTGACAGGTTTAAGGTGTGCCAAGTCACCAAAAGGTACTTTGGAACACCTCTGACTCGTCTAATGGTCTGCGTCAGAAATTCGGGTAAGGTTCTCAGTTGACTCTCGGGAAGGTATTAGGCACCCCCGAGTCCTGTGCCGAGCACAGTTGCTTTATTGCCGCAGTTTTGATTCATTAAATATGATTGTTATATTAATGCCATTAATTTGAATTTATACTTTGATTCAGAAAATTTAAAAGCGTTATTCTTATCCAACCTCACAGAGGACTGGATGAATATACAATTTGATTCATAGTAAATAAATAAGTAAATAAATAAATAGATAAATAAAAATGTATTACGCATTTCCAACCTCACAAAGGACTTGTATATTTTAAAAGAATTTAATTAACTTCATAAAATAATTAAATTATAATTTGGTTTCTTCTTTACTATTATTTTTTTTTTCGCGTAATAAGCGGACCACAAATCACACTTATCGTTCTGCCTAGTCGAGTTGAGGTTTTATCGTCCCTATTGATTTGCCTAATCGCATTAAATATTAAATAGCGAGCGTTGGTTTGAAAGTTTAACAACAGGGAAGCCAAGGTATGGCTATTTATCTAAATAATAGCTATTTTATTAAATAAAAGCTGCCTTGTGGGCTGTTTATGCCAAGGAAAAGAGCTTACAACTACTTAATAACTTTGCGAAAATGGGCTGCCTGAAAGTCTGTCTTGCACAATTAACAATATTTTATTTCTTTATTGTATAAATAGCGGCTGTATAAATAAATTAACATGTGGCCGGATTTTAAAGAGCGACATAAATTCAAAGCATATTCGTTCAAGCTGCACTTTCAATAACTTTGCATTTAGAAGTTCAATTTTAGCCAGCAATTTCGAATTTGTCCAACTGTTAAATGAGTTTGAAGATTGGCTCATTTTATCCAAATTATACAAGTATACGTATTTTTCTGAAATTTGCAAGAGTAGTCAGAATGTGCAAAATTTTTAGAATCAGTCTGGATTAAAAGAATTGATACTGCATGGCCATTTTTCAAAGATAGTCCAGATTTAAAAACATGTTAAATTCCTAGAAAATAAAGGTCTGGGAACTTTCCCAAGCAATTTTTTTACTTATTTATAAACCTATTACTCAACCACATCAATTATAAACATGTATATGTGTATATGTTTTTCAACCGTATTTTTCATCACATTTTAGCACAAAAAAATAATGTTCAATGACATTAGCAACACACTAAGCAGAATTTTTCTACTTCAAATATGCTGCTTCATTTTTCATGGCCAAAAGGCTAAAATAAATGCAAAGGTTAACTTGTGTTTACCTAGATAACGAGACCTTAGAGCACGGCTAAGTCGATCCACTAGCTAAACCAAGCGAACGAACACAGCAAGGACACCAAATTAGCAACTAAAACAGCCCTTAGTGATCTCTTTTGAACCTTTAATACAACAAGATTTAAGCCCCAAAGACCTTTGATGTAAAAGCTTTTGGTTCTAAATCTTTCTACCAAACTTACTACTAATTTTTTTTAAGTATTGTTGCTCCCTTTTTCTGTAATTTTCAGCTGGTTGTTGTGTCTTAAAAGAGGATTAAATGATCATATTTAAGGCTGAAATTGAGAGCCAAAAGGTGGGATGTAGACTTGTACAAAAGTACAAGCCCACACCCCTACTACTTGAGTGCTTTTTAGCATTTTTCAAGAATAGTACAGCAGCTATATAGAGGACTATTTCAACAGCTAAATTGTCCTAAAAGCTAAAAAATGTACAAGTAGGGCCCTCTAAAAAGGACACTCATTACTCATTGTACTAACTAGAAGGCCTAAAACCAACTAAACCAACTAAAATCAGCCCAAACTAGACTTAAGACTAAACTAATGTAAACAGATTCTAACTTGTAGCCAAACGTGGCTATTTGATTCATTGAAGTCCAACTATCAATCCCATTCAAACCAACAATCCAACTAAACTACAAATCTAAACAAAATCTCAGAAATTAAGAGCTTTCATCAATAAACTAAGCTATAGATAGACCAGACAAAGCATTAACTATGTGTTAACAAGTATGAACTAACATAAGATTACTTAGCATCCTCATTTGAACCAACAAGATCCAGGTTAAATCAAAAGCAAGACAAACTGCTAAGCTATGTTTCAAATTCTGGACATTTCAGTATCTAACTTAAAAAACATGCTTTCAGATTTGCTTCCTCACAAAAACTCACGGACAAATTAACAAATGACCTTAAGTGCTAAAATCAACCACCAGGTGCATTGATCAACATACTAAGAAAAAAAGAAAAAATGCATATGTAATTGGGGAAGCGACAAAGCTAAAAACAACTCCCAAAATTTCTTTTCACTTCCTTAAGACAAACAAATACAAACTGAATTTTTAAGCCAATCAATCAACCAACAAGGTAATTTATTCTAAGGCCATAAATTCATTTGATCAACAGAGCATACAAGATATTTTGATTTTATGCTAATACTAACTAAAACTAATCAATGAAATCAAAGGTAAAGGGTGCTCCACATCTAACCCATAAAAACAAACAGCCTCACTGCCTCGCATCTGCCTGGAAGTCCTCATCGCAGCCGCCGGCGTATCAGTGTGTCGCCATCACCTCATTACTGCCTCTCTGAACCAAACCTGCGTCGCCACTGCCTCATCAACAACCATCACAGCCCCGCCTAGCCCTCACTGCCTCGCCACTGCATTTTTTCAATTCAACAACATCATCATCACAGCCAAGACTCCCATAAGCAGAGGGGAAACGCAGCAACAAAACGAGATAGAGAAAAAAAAATAAGAAAAGGAAAACGAGAAAAAAAGAAGAGGAAAGGAAACGGGCAAGACAAGAGAGGATTTGGGGAAAGGGGGTAGGAGATGTACTAGGGAAAGAGAGGGGATGAAAATGAACCAAAAAATCTTACCGGAAAAGTTGAGGTCGCTGGAGTTAGAGTTTTATCCGAAACTTTGAATCTTGATCTACGCCAAAAGGCTTAGATTTTGAAGAAACCAAGTTGAGAAATGGAATGGGGAGGCCGAAAGGAGTCCGGGGATATATTTTTGTATTTTTTTCGGCCGCCGGCTGCACAGTAGCGGCGTCGCGACGGAGCGCGGTGGAGCCGCGGCGGAGGGAGATTTCTGGTGGCCGGTTGATTTTTGGACAGAGTTTCCCTAGTCTTTGAGACTAAGGGATGTAAAATGAATTGTGAGTGGTTTTCTTGTATATATAAGTGGGGTGTGGGCCGGGTAAACAAGTGGCTGACGGGCCAATGTTTTGGGCTATTATTTTTTTACAAATAGCCATTAAAATGGTTGATACACACACAACTAACTAAAAGTAAACCACATACTTTACGATACTAACACAATTAAACTATAGAATCAAAAATTAAACACATAACAAGTAATTTTGGCAATTTTCATATTTCACATCCCAATTAATGACAATTTTAGTAAAAATGAAAGACTAACTTCCAGGAAAACCTGTCAAAATTTTTTAAGAACCTAACACAGCTATTTTGAGCACTTTTGAATTTCGTGTGCTAAAATTAGGTGATTACAGCTGCCCCTCTTTGTTTGGGAACACGAAGAGTTTTCGGACAAAGAAGTAATCGAAAACTAATTTTGGCTTTTCGGTTCTAGCCGAGAGCATGCTTTTTAAAATGGTGACCGTACCTTGAATTTCGATTCTAACCAAGAACAAGGCTACCTACATATCCCCGGACTAAGGAATCAGGTCAGTGTAGTTTCTTACGTGCGGTAGCTGGGACTACCGCATTCAAATAGACACTAGACTCTTCTAGACTCACTAAGAAAATACTAGACACTCTAGACTACTAAGGCAAACTAGAGACTCTTCTAGACACACTTGGGGCTGATACTAGACACTCTTAGGCACGCAAATGCTGTCGTTGCTAATTACTGGTCGCTTGTTGGTGGTCGTTTCTTTACAAGGAATGGAAATACAAGGAAGAATGTAAAATTACAATCCCTAGTCTAAATCTTCATGCTTCCTTGAGGTAAATCTTGGCTTGAAAAACAACTCTATTGCCCTTTGTATGGGCAAGCAACTATCTGAAACTTGAAATGGTTGCATTTGTTTCAAGCGGGTCTTGACTTGAAGCTGGGGATGGTTGCTATCTTTGAGCGGGACTGACTTGAAAAGGAAGTGGTTGCTATCTTTGAGCGCAGATGACTTAAAAAGAAAATGATCGCTATCTTTTAGCAGATGTTGACATGGAAAGGAAATGACGCTATCTTTGAGTGAAACTGACTCGAAAAGGAAATGATCGCTATCTTTTAGCAGATCTTTACATGGAAAGGAAATGGTGCTATCTTTGAGCGAAACTGACTCGAAAAGGAAATGGTTGCTATCTTTTAGCAAATCTTGAAATGGAAAGGAAATGATCGCTATCTTTAAGCAGATCTTGACATGGAAAGAAAATAACGCTATCTTTGAGCGAAACTGACTCGAAAAGGAAATGGTCGCTATCATTAAGAGGATCTTGACATAGAAAGAAAATGACACTATCTTTAAGCGAAACTGACTCGAAAAGGAATGGTCGCTATCTTTAAGCAGATCTTGACATGGAAAGAAAATGACGCTATCTTTGAACGAAACAGACTCGAAAAGGAAATGGATTTCCATATGGCAGATCTTGCGCAGCTACCCCAATTCAGGTGGTCCTGTCTCTTTCTTGGCAATATAGCAAGTGTCACACTGACTTTCTGCATCGTGGATACACCTTTTTTCTAATCTTGCAAATAAGCTTGGTGATTCTTATTCTATTTTTCACAGTAATACGGGATAAACAACGCATAAGGCTTCCCCCAAACATGTCCACTCTTCAGGATACAATTTTGGTATGTCGTTCCTCCGGCTTGATGTGCGGTGCTCCATTATCAAGGTTGGTCAGGACTCGCTGAAACCTTTCCATTATCGAAGGTGTGCCCTTCTCGCTGGAATTAAACTTGAATCCTGAAAGACAGAGTTTTGCAATTTTTTTTTTGTTGCTGATGCGAGATTAACGCCGAAAGGGCGAGGAATTAATGGTGAGGCAAAATATACAAAACGAAATAAAAAGCTTAAGTGCGAAAGTCGTTGGACAGGGAACGTCTTTCTGAAAAGGGAAACTTATCTGGCAATATACTGGCGGCCTTGATGATCATGACATGTATCTTGGGTGACCCCGTCCGACCAGTTCCATTTGTTTGTCGAGAGTTGCTCCATGGATGATATCAAACTATAACCAAGTTGAGGTGACTCTCAAGTCGACTAGTAGCACCCTTTTCGGGTTTTCGCCAACTAGCCTCTCTCTTTAATCTTTTGCCTCACTGTTGTCTTGTGGCGCCTTCTCAGGTTTTCACCAGCAAGACTTCTTTTTTTTTTTTTCCTTCTTTTTTTTTGTTTTACAACACAAACATCTCTTTTGTTGGCATCATCGACTTACCATAAAGAAAAATTTGACATAAGCTCTCCAAAATGCATCATGAGGTGACTGCGTACAATTCATTCCCCTTTGGACATATTTTCTTTAAAAATAAAAACTTCTGCCCCAGTTTAGAATAAACTGGGGCGCTTTGGGTTTCTCTTTAATCAGAAAAAATATCTGTTAAGATTCTTTGAACGGATGACCGGATCCTTTGGGAATAAATTCAAGAATGAAACAAAAATCTGCCCTAGTTTGTGGGTGTCTACATTTCTTTTGTATTGACCGCAAACTTGGAGGCAAAGTTTTGCGTCAATACGAGACAGGAAAAAATGAACTTTTTCCTATTATGAACACAAAGAAAATGGAGAGGAATATTGAATTTCTTCCATTTTCTTAAAAAATAAAAACAACTTCTGCCCCAGTTTAGGATAACTAGGGTCTTTGATTTTCTTGACATATTCCGCAAACCTGAAAGCAGGCTTTGCACGAATAAAAGAAAATAGGGAAAGAGGAATTTTCTCTTGTTGCGACCGCACTGGAACGGTTGTCTACGTATCCTTTTGAGAGGAATCAGGTCAGACGTAGCTCTAGGAAAATGCCCAGGTTTCTTTTTGATGCTTTTCAGTTTCATTTCATTTTGGTACAATTACATTGATTCCAACTGGGAATATGCCTCAAAAGTACAAAGTACTGATAAGGGATACAATTTGGGATAACAAAAGAGAACAAAAACCTTGCATTCATCCTGATTTGAAAGCCATCTTGGAGTCATATGTAGTACCCCTTGACCGCGTCTGCATTGACGGGTATTTCGGTTGTCCTGCCTTCTGGATCTGTAAGGTACAAGGTGCCATTTGGCAATACTTTCTTTACCAGGTATATTTGAAGCAAATTTCCCTTTTGCTTCTTCCTGATGAGGAAAGATTCTTTTCAAGAGTAATTACCCTTCTTTCAAGTCGTGGAGGCGCACTTTCTTATTGTAGGCTCGGGCCATTCTTTTTTCTGATACAATTGACTGTGACAAACTACATTAAGCCTCTTTTCATCAATGAATGACAACTGTTCCAAACGAATTTTGACCCACGCTGTGTCCTCAATCTCCGCTTCCAAAATGATCCTGAGAGACGGTATTTCAACTTCAGCGGGTATGACTGCTTCAGTTCTATATACCAATGAATACGGGGTCGCACCTATGGAAGTGCGCACAGTTGTGCGGTAACCAAGCAATGCTAAAGACAACTTCTCATGCCAATCACGAGATTCTTGTATCATTTTTATAAGGATCTTCTTGATATTCTTATTGGCTGCTTCGACCACGCCATTTGCCTTTGGTCGGTAAGGTGTGGAATTTCGGTGCATGATCTTGAATTTTTCACACACTTCATTCATTAAATGATTGTTCAAATTTGCCGCATTATCAGTGATGATGGTACTTGGGATACCAAAGCGAAAAATGATGTTAGCATGAACGAAATCCACCACGGCTTTCTTGGTCACGGACTTGAGAGTGACGGCCTCAACCCATTTAGTAAAGTAATCTATCGCAACCAAAATGAATATGTGCCCGTTTGATGCTTTTGGTTCAATAGGCCCGATAACATCCATCCCCCATGCTCAAGGCCAAGGGGCTGACATTCAATGCAACTCTAAAGGGGGTGAATGTATCAAATCACCGTGCACTTGGCATCGATGACACTTTCGCGCAAAAGTAATGCTGTCATGTTCCATGGTAAGCCAGAAGTATCCTGCTCTGGGTACCTTTTTAGCTAGCACGTGCCCGCTCATGTGGGGTCCACAGATCCCCGAATGCATGTCATTGATAATTTTCGTGGCTTCGGTTGCATCCACGCATCTTAACAGTCCCAGATCAGGTGTCCTTTTGTACACAACCTCTCCATTCAAAAAGAAACTACTTGCCAGTCGTCGAAGGGTTCTCTTTTGATTGTTTTCTGCCATTGGCAGATATGTCCCATCTTGAAGGAAATTCTTGACATCAAAATACCACAGTTGACCGTCAATTTCTTCTTCAACCACATTGCAGTATGCATGTTGACTTTGGACCTGAATCTCTAACGGATCAATATGGGTTTTATCAGGATGGACAAACATTGAGGCTAATGTAGCCAATGCGTCATCCAGCTCATTATGTATTCTAAGAACATGTCTGAACTTTAGAACATCGAACTTTTGGCGAAGATCGTCCATACACTTCTTGTACATGATCAGCTTAAGGTCTCGAGTTTCCCATTCACCCTTCATTTGGCGTATCAAAAGATCTGAATCTCTGATCACCAGTAATTCCTTGATGTCCATGTATAACGCCATACGCAATCCATTATGCATGCTTTATACTCAGATGTGTTATTAGTGCAACTGAAACGGAGTTAGGCAGCCGCCAGGTAATATTGTCCCTTGGGAGAGATGAGGACTGCTCCAATACCATGGCCTTTTGCGTTAGAAGCACAGTCAAAGTACATTTTCCACACATGTTCTTCTTCATTAATCAGTTCTTCAAGCACATCTCCCTCCTCGTCGGGGAAGTAAGTCTTCAATGGCTCATAGTCAACATCAATCGGATTTTCAGCCAGATGATCAGCTAAGGCTTGAGCTTTCATAGCAGTTCTGGTGACACAAACTATGTCAAATTCTGTGAACAGGATTTGCCATTTGGCAAGTTTTCTGGTTGGCATTGGCTTTTGAAATATTTACTTCAATGGGTCCATCCGGGAAATGAGATAAGTAGTATAGGACAAAAGATAATATTTCAACTTTTGTGCTACTCAAGTTAGGGCATAACACGTCCTTTCCAACAATTTTGGCCTCACAATCTGTAAACTTCTTGCTCAGATAATAAATTGCATGCTCTTTCTTTCCCGAGGCATCATGTTTCCCCAGTACACAACCAAATGAGTTTTCATTGACTGACAAGTACAAAAACAATGGTCGGCCAGGCTCAGGCAGAACCAAAACAGGATTTTGGAGGATTTGACAAGTATTGTTTGATCTTGTCAAAGGCTTCTTGGCACTCTTGCAATTGATGCATTCTTTTTCAACAACTTGAGGATCGGCTCACATATTGTGGTAAGTTGAGCAACGAACCTACTGACGTAATTTAGCCTGCCTAGAAAGCTTTTAACATCCTTCTTAGTTCGAGGCGGAGGTAATTCTTGTATTGCTTTGATCTTTGTGGGATCCAATTCAATACCTCGCCTACTAATAATGAAACCCAACAATTTTCCAGCAGGCACACCAAATGCACACTTGGCTGGATTCAGCTTCAGATTGTACCTACGGAGCCTTTCAAAGAACTTTATGAGATCTCTCACGTGTTCTTCAGCAGTTCTAGACTTGATAATCACATCATCCACGTACATTTCTATTTCTTTATGCATCATATCATGGAAAATGCCAGTCATAGCCCTCACATAGGTTGCCCCAATATTTTTCAAGCCAAACGGCATCACTCTATAGCAATACGTTCCCCATGGCGTTGTGAATGCCATTTTGTATGAGTCATCTTCATCCATCTGGATGTGGTGATATCCAGCATAGCAGTCAACGAAGGATTGTGTCTCATATTTGGCACAATTGTCTACGAGAGTGTGAATGTTAGGCAACGGAAAATTATCTTTGGGACTTGCCTTGTTCAAATCTCAATAGTCGACACATATCCTTGTTTTTCCATCTTTCTTAGGAACCGGAACAACATTTGCAACCCAAGTAGTGTACTGCACCGATTGAATTACTTTTGCATCCAACTGTTTCATTATTTCATCATGGATTTTCTTGATCATATCAGTTTTAAACTTCCGTTGCATTTGTCTCACTGGAGGGGAACCACGTTGAATTGGAAATTCATGGACTATCAATTCAGAGCTCAAACCTGGCATCTCATCATATGACCATGCAAAAACATCTCGATATTCAAAAAGCACTTTCCGAATATCTTTCTTCACTTCAGGTCGGGCATCATGCTTATCTTGGTTTCCCTCACATCATCAGGGCTGCCAAGATTAACATCCTCTATATCAGCCAAATTGGGTTTAGGCTTGCCCTCACAGCGTTCAACTTCCAGGCTTATTTCAAAATCAGCCTGTTCCCCATCATATTCAATCTCGTTAACAAATTCCCCAATGGTTTCTTCATCACTTTCAACCTCAACTATGGTTATGAAGCCAAAATCAGATTGTGGTCCCTGGATGGATGATAAGTTCCTTGAACATGTCATGATATCAGGACCAGCAGATATATCACTACAGATAAACAAAAGTAGAACAAAATTAGGAATATAAACAGAGATTGAAGGAAAGCTTGGCTCTTAGGCCTTTCATTAATGAAAAAGGATTTGAATTACAAAGGAAAAGATGAGCAAAATAATACACTGGCATACAACCCTTAGAATATCCAAGTGTATTCAAAAGAAAACTGTAAAACAATAGTCTACCAAGACCCCTTCCTGATGGGGAAGGGAGTTGCATTCCAGCTAGTCAGGTGTACGTCCGGACCAATGTACTGTATTGAAGCATTGCTGGAGCCTTCACCCGGTTGCACCATGCAGATTTCAAAAATGCCACCTAGATCGAATGGTGCATCCTGATTGTCTTCAACTGTGTTGACATTTGTAGCGACAACCTTTGGTTTCATGACATAACCCACAAAAGACTGAGCGAGACACGGAATTGGCTTTGAGAGAGACCAAACTTCCGACTTCTTTTTCTTTGCTTACTTGCGATCAGCTGCTTTTGGGTTGAACCCTAGTCCCCACGTGCCTTGCACACCATTTGGATAAACTGGATTTACTCTGCCTTGTAGTGATGCCCCCAAGCCATTTCCAAATTGGAAACCATGCTTTAACATTTCAGATGCCATCATGATAGACGTCTCTGACACTCTTGGGACGGGTATAGGTTCCCTTTCTGTTACTTTTTCCACATACACCACTTCAGAGGTTAGATACATGATGGTCGGGCGTATAGTGACAACTTCAAGGGCTGGTACGTCCAGGCTGTTGTTAAATTGTAAGTCATCCTCTCCAAAAACTACGACAACTTGATTATCCCAAGTAAACTTGATCACATGATGGACTGTAAAGGGTACAACACAAGCCATGTGAATCCATGGTCGGCCCAATAACAGATTGTATGATGCATCAGTTTCCATGACTTGAAACTCAATGCCGAAGGTAGCAGGACCAATGGCCAACTCAAGATTAATGATGCCCAAAGATTCTCGAACTCCACCATCAAAAGCACGAACAGTAGAGGAACTTGCCCTGATTTTGCTCATATCCACCTTTAGACTCTTCAATGTGGACAGAGGGCAAATGTTCAATCCTGCGCCGCCGTCTATTAGAACACGTGTGACATAGGAGTTTTCACACTTGACTGAGACATGAAGCGCTCGATTATGACCGGTTCCTTCTGCTGGCAGCTCCTCATCAGTGAACGTCACACGATTAGTCTCAAATACTCTGCCAGCAAGTGCTTCCAGATTAGCCACAGTAGTTTGCTCAGGAATGTAGGCCTCATTCAGTATTTTAAACAGTGCGTTACGATGTGCTTCAGAGTTCATAAGTAGAGACAAAAGTGATATCTGAGCTGGAGTCTATCTCAATTGCCCGACAATAGAATAATCTGTCGATCTCATTTTCTTCAAAAATTCTTCAGCTTCTTTCTCGGACACTGGCTCTTTGATGGGTCCTTGGTCTTCTCGACCTGGCTTTTCCTTTCTCAATTCTTCTGGGGTAAAACATCTCCCGGACCGAGTTGGACCATTTACATCTGCAACGACCTCCATGATTTCCTTCCTGTTGTAAGACACAATTGTCTTGTTGTACTTTTGACAGGGAGTTGTATTGCTTGAGTGATAATAACCGGTTCACACTTCTTTGCCTTAAACTCGAAGACCGGAGTTTTCTTGCATGATGCCTCTTGCACAATAAATCTTGGTGCACTGTCATGAACTTTTTCTTGCTTTGCAGCCAGAATTGTGAAACTTGGCTCAACAGCCGCATCTTGCTTTGCTTTGTTAACAACAGACGCACTTGACTTTCCCTCGATTACAACAATAAATGGCTCATGGCCTTTGATGTCTAGGGAGGGACCAACTGCCACAATCTTCTTGGCGGCTTTCCCTTTCATATCTTCTTCTATGCATACCATCCCTACCATGTGCACGTTGTTTAGAACATCATGAGCTGGTAAAGGATTTTGATTCATATTTTGTGTTTCATCCCCCACGACTTTTATCTGATTGTTGTCAATCATTGCCTGGATTTCCCTTATGAGTTCCCAGCAGGATTCTGTGTCATGTCCAGGTGCTCCAGAATGAAATACACAATGGCATGAATGATCAATTCTTCCATTGGGGTTCACTTTTCCCAGGATTGGCTTCAACAGATTGGCTTGTTGCAACTTTACAAACAAATTAGTGTAAGTTTCCCCCAATGGGGTGAACTGTCTTTTCTCTTGTTGCATGTTTCTATGTTTCATATTTGGACAAAAACCCGGTGGACCTCGTGGTCGATAAGGCATCTCCTGCTGAGCCGGGAATTGAGCATGTGCCTGTTGATTTTTATACTGGACTGGAGCAGGCGGTGCATGCCATTGTGGACCAGATAGCGGCAGAGAATAAGATGCTGCATTGACAGGGAATGAGAACTGCGGCATGGAAAATTGTTGGCCATGAGATGGATATAATTGTTGTGGTGGGGGTGTCTGAATGTACCCTTGACGGTCATTGTATCGTTTGTCTTTTCTTCTTGGTCCAGGGACAACCATTGCCATTTCATCTTTCTTTTCTTTCTTCTTCCCAAAAGCACCTGACCCTGATTGCAACGCTTGGGTAGTGGCTCTCAAAGCTGTTTGGCTGACAATCTTGCCTACCTTGATTCCTCTCTCAATCATCTCCCCAATTCTCACTGCTTAACTGAACTGCTTCCCAATGGCAGAGGCCATCGCTTGGTAGTATGTTTCATCGAGCACCTCGACGAATTCTTCAACCATCTTATCATCTGGGATCAAAGGGCTCACACGCGCCGCTTGTTCGCGCCACCTGTAGGCATTCTCTCTGAAACTTTCACTTGGTTTCTTTGTGATCGTCTTCAAGGAAGAACGATCAGGAGCAGCCTCTATTTTAAACCATAATGGTTTAGGAAAGCGCTGGCCATGTCATCAAAGGTGACCCACTTCGAAACATCTTGTTGCACAAACCATTCGGTTGCCGGTCCTCCCAAACTGTCAGCAAAGTACGCCATCAACAATTCATCCTTCTTGATGCCCCTCATTTTGTTAAGGTAGATCTTCACGTGGATCCTTGGATCACTTTGTCCAGTGTACGGATCAAATTTTGGCACAACAAAACTTTCAGGCAATGGCGCATGAGGGAACAAACACATGCCTTTAGATGAAATACTGGTTTTACCCCCTTTCCCTTGTATGTTTTTCACAGTTTGCTCCAAGCTTTTCAATTTCCGAGCAAAGTCATTCTCTTCTGTTTTTCCCAGCCTTTCGATATCAGCATGTGATTCTGGGTGATGTCCCTGATCATACGACTCGGTTTGGCGGCACACATTGCCCTAAGCTTTGTCAAATTGTTGATCACGGGCCCTTAACTGTGGGTCACCGTTCGATCTTTGCAAAGTATGTCCTATAGGAACGGTGAATGTTGTGGCAGGAACTTGGGGTTGGCCATGTTGTCCATGTTGTGGGAATTGTGCCCCGGGTTGTACAGTAGAAGGTCCGGCTGCATTGTCAGTTTCCGGATGTGGACCAAATCCCGAAGGGTAACAGGGGTCTTCTACCACTATGGATTGCCCTTGCCCCGGTGGCTGAATATTTTCCATGAAACCAGCAGCACCTGGCGGAACAGGAGGTGCCTGAACTGCTGCCAAGTTACGAACCAACTGCATCATCATTTCTTTCATAGCCGTGAAGTCCTCTGCCATCTTAGCCTATTGTTCAGCTAAACGAACCAGCTCAGTGTTCTCAGTTTCCTCGGCCATCGTTGTTGGAGTGTTTTCCTAAAAAGGTGCTTCAACCACTTCTGGAACAAGCAGTGGTCCCTTGATTCTGGTGGAATAGGAATCTGGGGCCAGCACGGCAGTTGCTCAAGCTCTAATCAAATCAAAACACGTTAGTGCAACAAGATAGCATGGAACATGAATTTTCTCGTCGGCTTAACCAATGCCTAAGGTCCTTATGCGTCATCCTGAATTGGTTTAGATTAGATCCCCAAGTGTATTGTCTGATTTCTTTTTCTTCTTCTTTTTCTTTTTTTTAAGTGTGGCTAGAGGGTGAAATAAATTGACACATAAAAATAAGCAAATGATTTTCATTACTAAAAAAGAAAGAGTACATACAGTGCTCCGGAGCACGACCAATAGAAACGTACAAATGACTGAAAAAAAGTGAAAATAAATTACAACATGCTAAATTCGGAAGCGACATAAAGTACAACATGCCAAAGATGTTAAATAAATGACAAAAAGCAATAATCTGCATCATCTTGGCCTGATGTATCTACTACAGTGATCGGGGCACAAAGTCAGCTGGCTCCTCTGGGTCGAACTCGAATGGCTCCTCGGGATCTTGCTCGGCTGGTGGAAAAGACTGGCTCAAAATATTACGCAATATGTCCACCCGCTGTGATACATTCCTAACATAATCTGGAGCTTCAATGAGGATAGTCCTATTAGACGAGTTATTATGATCTTTGCACATCTGAGCCAAATAGTTTGCCAACTCCAACACCTGTACCTGACCTCAATCAATGACTCTCCTTGACACGGCTATTTGCTGAAGCTGGGTCGTGGCCAATCTCAATGCATCATTCTTCAGAATCACTGCCTGATCAAGTTGTTTATGCAATCGTTCAATGTTCCCAAGGCACTTCTGCATGAATCTTTCGCTCTCAGCCTGGGCAGTTAGAGCGGTGTCCCTCTCTGTCAATGCTCTACGATGGAAGTCATGAAGACGCCTTATAGGGTCTGAGTGCTGATGTGTTAAACCCTCACTCTCTGACTGAGCAGCTCTAGCGGCGTCCCTCTCCACAACTAAACTTTGTATAGTAGCACGGTATTCCTCCCCAATCTCGCGCCTAGCAAGCTGAACCTGCATATCCAACCTGGCCTCAATGTCAACCATGCCTGCTCTCGACCTCGCGGGCATCTCTCTGAGTATGGGCTGGTGGTAATACCATAACTTGTACTCCTGAACGACCTCCCCTTTAAGTCCATCCTGGACCTGTGTGTTTTCTGCGAGGTGCCTCCTAGTATCCCACAAGTGCAAGATATCACCTCTAAGGGTAGTTGGGTAGAGAGGATAGTCTGAGACATATGCACTCATATCCTCAACAATTGGGATCTCCTGCTTTCGACCCAACTGTCTAAGTATACGCAGAGGAGCATAAGGACGGGATGCTGTCAAACCCATTAGAACTAGAAAAGGATGGTCCACACATCTATGTACAACCTCCCTCTTACAAAGCCAGTTATACTACCATAAAATCCTATCCGGCGTGAGAGAGTTCAAGAAAGACCTCTAATCTGGCTCATTTTCTGGAAATTTATACTTGTCGATATGTTCGAGATGATACCAGAGATAATCAGTGTCACAGTATCTAAGAGTATCACGAGGTGGGCAAGGGCGTACATGCTCCAAGAAACAGACCTGTAATAGGAGGTTACACCCCTCAAAGAAAACCGCTTTCTGCTTTGTGGCATCGGGTCAAAGCATGAAATATACTACCCAGAATTGTCGGAATGATAGTAACGTTCGGTGCTCCATCATCTAAACTGTCATGATCCAGCTGACCTTGATAGATATCGCTCAATCCGGTAGAGGGAAAACCTGCAACCCCAGCAAAGCGAACACAAAGACCTTAGGACAAAGTTGCACCCAATCTTCATATTTCAGCTTGTCATGGAACTCAAATCCATGCTTTTTAAAACCATTATCAGCCCCAAAAAGGTCATAAAGGTAGTCAAATGAAATCCAGCCTTGACGAACACTAGCGATTGAGAGGTCTGTTCGTATCCTGATGTTACTAAAAGAGTCATACTTATTAACCTTCTTTAGAGCTATCATGTTCTTTTTCTCAAAATCTACCTTAATAAGCCCAGCTATTTCCTCGAGGGTCGGTGTCATCTCGAACCCCTTAAAACAGAAAGTATTTTGGTTTGGACTCCAAAACCCAACTAGTGCGCTGACCAACTCTCGACGTGGGACAATAGGTTTAGTCACAAGGTCAGTCGGAAAACCAATCTTATCCTGGACTAATTTCTTTTGCATATTATTCATTGTGTCCCACCAAGAATTCAAAGATTTCTCCGATTTGGGTGGGCCATCAGTCATCATGATAGAGGGTGGAATGGCATCAGCAAGGTATTTTCTCTTGATCAACCTAGAAGATGATGCAGCCATTGTACCTAATGAAAAAATGTGTCAAATGTCTGAAAGCCTGAAAACAACTTAAAACAACTGACCGACAGAGCAAAACAGATGCCTAAACTTCTAATTCGAAACTCCAATTTTCAACAAAACTTTTGTCATTGTAACGACGTAAAGTTGACCCTAAGAGAATCGAATTTTTGTCACATCATAACGGCATCAGGACTGACTCCAGAAAATTACCAACATTGGTATTTAGATGTAATTTACAAAAGAAAAAATTCGACGTTACAACGATGCTACATTGACATCAAGAAAATTTATTTTAGTAATGACACTACAGTATTTTTTTGCAAAAAATTTGCCAGCATAACGACGTGAAAAACTGGATCCCAAAAACTTCCAACATCGATATACGAGCCTTTTCTAAAAATTCTCCATTATAATGACGTGAAAACTGATACCAAAATCTTTTCTGACTTCTAACTACTAAGTGTGTGTGTGTGTGTGTGTGTGTGTGTGTGTATATATATATATATATATATATATATATATATATATTGTAAAATTTTCGTCACTATAATGACACAAAACTGACATCTACAAAAGATGGCCAACACCGGCGCTTTACGGAAATTTGCCATTACAGCAGTATGACTCGAATTTATAAAAGTACAAGACATCTACATTTAAAACATAAAATTCACCCTACTTCCTCACTTTTCCTTTCATTCATCATTTTTTATTTTCTTTTGATATCCATCCCTCTCCAATTTGGTCAGCATAACGATTTTTTCTAGGCGCATG
This sequence comes from Petunia x hybrida, assembly GCA_037355625.1. Classification (NCBI taxonomy): domain Eukaryota; kingdom Viridiplantae; phylum Streptophyta; class Magnoliopsida; order Solanales; family Solanaceae; genus Petunia; species Petunia x hybrida. The sequence goes on from JBBBVM010000008.1 coordinate 4,246,844, forward strand.
CAACACATAAAATGCCTTGGACATGTCTCTCTCGACAAGTTGGTCCCGTTTAGACAAAAGGGTAGTCAGCCTAGACAAGTGCAATACCGGTGTATCGCACCTCATTAGGTCAAATATGATGCAGATAATTGGGCCTAAAGGTTTAACTCTTGGTGATACAACTGACTTAGTGTCTAGATTGGCTGAAAAATCCGATGGACAAACCGTGCGGAAAGCGCATCAGGGTCATCCGGAGACAGTGTGTCCGGCCTAAAATCCCGTCACGCCTTCCTCTTAAATCATGGGCAATTTGGTAAGAAAGTCCCAGATGCCACAAGCAATCTGGTAAGTGCACGTGTGCGTGTGTTTCAGAGACTCGGAGGGTTGCGGAAGAAGACAATTTATATACAGTTCAACAATATCAAAGCAGTAACATTAAACTTTTCATGTGATAACGACAATAAAATATAACAACCAAATATTTAATAAATTAAAACATGCGACAATCTTATCAAAAAGCCGGAGATTCTAGTTTTTACTAATATTTCCCAGCGGAGTCGCCATGTTGTCAAGCCCTAAAAAATTAATTATGAGTGTTTATTATTTAAAGGCTCGTGACTGGTGTTCAAAAATGTACAAAATTTATTTTAGAGAAAACTAGGAGTCGCCACTTGACAAGTTTAAGGTGTGCCAAGTCACTAAAACGTACCTTGGAACACCTCTGACTCGTCTAATGGTCTGCGTCAGAAATTCGAGTAAGGTTCTCAGTTGACTCTCGGGAAGGTATTAGGCACCCTCGAGTCCTGTGCGGAGCACAGTTGCTTTATTGTCGCAATTTTGATTCATTAAATATGATTGTTATATTAATGCCGTTAATTTGAATTTACACTTTGATTTAGAAAATTTAAAAGCGTTATTCTTATCCAACCTCACAGAGGACTGGATGAATATACACTTTGATTCATAGTAAATAAATAAGTAAATAAATAAATAGATAAATAAAAATGTATTACGCATTTCCAACCTCACAAAGGACTTGTCTATTTTAAAAGAATTTAATTAACTTCATAAAATAATTAAATTATAATTTTATTTCTTCTTTATTATTATTATTTATTTTTTCGCATAATTAGCGGGCCACAAATCACATTTATCGTTCTGCCTAATCGAGTGGAGGTTTTATCGTCCCTATTGATTTGCCTAATCGCATTAAATATTAAATAGCGAGCGTTGGTTTGAGAGTTTAACAACAGGGAAGCCAAGATATGGCTATTTATCTAAATAATAGTCATTTTATTAAATAAAAGCTGCCTTGTGGGCTGTTTATGCCAAGAAAAAGAGCTTACAACTGTCATCGTTTAATTTGAGACATGGATGAATAACTTCGCAAAAATGGGCTGCCTAAAAGTCTGTCTTGCAAATTAACCACATTATATTTCTTCATTGTATAAATAGCGGCTGTATAAATAAATTAACATGTGGCCGAAATTTAAAGAGCGACCTAAATTCAAAGCCTATTCGTTCAAGCTGCACTTTGAATAACTTTGCATTTAGAAGTTCAATTTTAGCCAGCAATTTTGAATTTGTCCAACTGTTAAATGAGTTTGAAGATTGGCTCATTTTATCCAAATTATACAAGTATACGTATTTTTTTGAAATTTTGCAAGAGTAGTCAAAATGTGCTAAATTTTTAGAATCAGTCTGGATTAAAAAAATTGATACTGCATGGCCATTTTCAAAGATAGTCCAGATTTTAAAACATGTTAAATTCCGAGAAAATAAAGGTCTGGGAACTTTCCCAAGCAATTTTTTTACTTATTTATACACCTATTACCCAACCACATCAATTATAAACATGTATATGTGTATACATTTTTCAACCGTATTTTTCATCACATTTTAGCACAAGAAAATAATGTTCAATGAAATTAGCAACACAATAAGCAGAATTTTACTACTTCAAACATACTGCTTCATTTTTCATGGCCAAAAGGCTAAAATAAATGCAAAAGTTAACTTGTGTTCACCAAGATAACGAGACCTTAGAGCACGGCTAAGTCGATCTGCTAGCTAAACCAAGCAAACGAACACAGCAAGGACACCAAATCAGCAACTAAAACAGCCCCTAGTGATCTCTTTTGAACCTTTATACAACAAGATTTAAGCCCCAAAGACCTTTGATGTAAAAGCCTTTGGTTCTAAATCTTTCTACCAAACTTACTACTAATTTTTTTTAAGTATTGTTGCTCCCTTTTTCTGTAACTTTCAGCTGGTTGTTGTGTCTTAAAAGAGGAGTAAATGCTCCTATTTAAGGCTGAAATTGAGAGCCAAAAGGTGGGGTGTAGACTTGTACAAAAGTACAAACCTACACCCCCTACTACTTGAGTGCTTTTAAGCCTTTTTTCAAGAATAGTACAGCAGCTATATGGAGGACTATTTCAACAGCTAAATTGTCCTAAAAGCTGAAAAATGTACAAGTAGGGTCCTCTAAAAAGGACACTCATTACTCATTGTACTAACTAGAAGGCCTAAGACCAACTAAACCAACTAAAATCAGCTCAAACTAGACTTAAAACTAAACTAATGTAAACAGATTCTAACTTGTAGCCAAACATGGCTATTTGGACTCATTGAAGTCCAACTATCAATCCCATTCAAACCAACAATCCAATTAAACTACAAATCTAAATAAAATCCCAGAAATTAAGAGCTTTCATCAACAAACTAAGCTACAGCTAGACCATACAAAGCATTAACTCTGTGTTAACAAGTATGAACTAACATAAGATTACTTAGCATCCTCACTTGAACTAACAAGATCCAGGTTAAATCAAAAGCAAGACAAACTGCTAAGCTATGTTTCAAATTCTGAACATTTCAGTATCTAACTTAAACAACATGCTTTCAGATTTTCTTCCTCACAACAACTCATAGACAAATTATCAAATGACCTTAATTTAGACAAAAGGAAACTACTTGTGCTAAAATCAGCTACCAGGTGCATTGATCAACATACTAAGGAAAAAAGAACAAATGCATATGCAATTGGGGAAGCGACAAAGCTAAAAACAACTCCCAAAATTTCTTTTCACATCCTTAAGACAAACAAATACAGACTGAATATTTAAGTCAATCAATCAACTAACAAGGTAATTTATTCTAAGGCCAAAAATTCATTTGATCAACAGAGCATACAAGATATTTTGATTTTATACTAATACTAACTAAAACTAATCAATGAAACCAAAGGTAAAAGGTGCTCCACATCTAACCCGTCAAAACAAACAGCCTCACTGCCTCGCATCTGCCTAGAAGTCCTCATCGCAGCGGCCAGCGTATCAGTTTGTCGCCATCACCTCATTACTGCCTCTGTGAATCAAACCTGCATCGCCACTGCCTCATCAACAACCATCACAGCCCCGCCTAGCCCTCACTGCCTCGCCACTGCATTTTTTTAATTCAACAACATCATCATCACAGCCAAGACTCCCATAAGCAGAGGGGAAACGCAGCAACAAAACGAGAGAGAGAGAGAGAGAGAGAAAAAAATAAGAAAAGGAAAACGAGAAAAAAATCAGAAAAAAAAAAGAGGAAAGGAAATGTGCAAGACAAGAGAGGATTTGGCAAAAGGGGTAGGAGATGTACTAGGGAAAGAGAGGGGATGAAAATGAACCAAAAAAACTTATGGGAAAAGTTGAGGTCGCCGGAGTTAGAGTTTTATCTGAAACTTTGAATCCTGATCTACGCAAAACGGCTTAGATTTTGAAGAAACCAAGTTGAGAAATGGAATGGGGAGGCCGAAAGGAGTCCGGGGATATATTTTTTTATTTTTCCAGCTACCGGTGGTGGTGGTGGCCGCCGGCGGCACACTGGCGGCGGAGCACGGTGGAGCCGCGGCGGAGGAAGATTTTTGGTGGGCTGTGGATTTTTTGACAGAGTTTCCCTAGTCTTAAAGACTAAGGGGTGTAAAATGAATTGTAAGTGATTTTTTTTGTATATATAGGTGGGGTTTGGGCCGGGTAAACAAGTGGGCTGACGGGCCAATATTTTGGGCTATTATTTTTTACAAATGGCCATTAAATTGGTTGATACACACACAACTAACTAAAATTAAATCACATAATTTACAATACTATCACAATTAAACTATAGAATCAAAAATTAAACACATAAACAGTATTTTTGGAAATTTTTATATTTCACATCCCAATTAATGACAATTTTAGTTAAAATAAAATACTAACTGCCAGGAAAACCTGTCAAAATTTTATAACAACCTAACACAGCTATTTTGATCACTTTTAAATTTTGTGTGCTAAAATTAGGTGATTACACTAACAAGTTGATGTGCCACGGCCTACTGAAGTGCTTTTTCATTTGCAGGCACGCCTTCGTAACCATCTATGCTAACAACCTTGGCATTCTTCTATTGCAATATAAATATTTTATATTATCAGGTCACTTAAAAATTAAACATGATAAGTTATAAGTAACTTTTGTATTTGTATAACAAATGTGAATTGATAATCTTCAAAATAAGGTAAATGACTTGTTACAAGAGGGAAAACGATATTGATACTCCCATTGGTCCACCATAACTAATCTTTAAGGATTTCGCCAACACATTAAGAAATCACTCAATTACATTAATTAGTAAGTTTATTTGAATAAATTACTGGTTATTTATGCTCAGATTTGTATTCAATTTTTGTCGACATTATCTTTCTTCACTTGAACATCATTCTTAATATTTGACCCTAAGGTATGGGTGTCAAACGGGTATACGAGTCCGGGTTCGGGTTGAAAAATTGTAACCCCGCGGATTCCGGGTACGGGTTTAAATTACGGGTTGTTAACGGGTCCGGGTTTCGGGTAGGAAAAAAACCCGTGCGGATTCGGGTCTTAGCGGATACGGGTACGAGTTCGGGTCTTAACAAATCGGTTTTAGGTCCGGGTTTTAATTTTTTTTAATAATATTATTTTAAATACTTTAAAAAAAAAGATAATTATAGGAAAAGTTGAAAGACTTACTTTATTTAAGATACTTGAACTATTAAAGTCTTTAACATTAAACTTCTAAATTTGAAAAGTGAACATCAAAACTAGATAATGAAAATTTAAATATGCCTAATTCTTTGTGTAATTTCTTCCATGTCATTTTCCTCATGCTCCAATGTAGGTGTCATTGATGGTGCTGATCACTTAACCGAATTTCTTCAAGGTTATCATCTTGTTCTAGTGAGTCTTCAATTCCTCGGTTTCTTCGCTCCGATCTAATCCAGTCTCGTAAGCAAACTATAACATCCAAAGCATTATTACCCAAAGAGTGGTGGGTATCACCTATCATTTGTCTTCCTTGGCTAAATGTACTTTCTGATACAACTATTGAAACTGGTACAACTAAAATATTTTATGTAGTAAATCAAAATAATTATATTTTCTAATAATATACGCCCAATTATTACTTTGCCCGACTCGAAGTAGCTTATTTTCTGAGGTATATATCGAAGTTAATAGTTGAAGTTCTATAACATATTTGAGTAATGAATATTCAAATTGTTGATTTGTTATGGAATATCAAGTTTCTTTTTTAGTTAAATAAATAAACTTGTTTCTCTTGAACATATTTCACTAGTAACAATATGGACACAAAACGAATTAAACCATGAGTGAAAAACTTGTGTATACCTTTCTCTCCACATACAAGTTTTATTACTCAGTTTATTTTAACTGGTACCGATACGGGTATATCCAGTAATACCCCATAATTTTTACGGGTCTTAACGGATACGGGTATTCGTTAAGAAAAAAAATCCGTTCGGGTAGGGGTATTTTAGGGGGATTACGGGTCCGGGTCCGGGTTTTTGCGGGTCCGGATGGGATCGGGTTTTAATGAGTCCGGGTCCGAATTTTGACAGGTAGACCCCTACCCGTTTGACACCCATACCCTAGGGTGTGTCTGGTGCAAGCAAACCCGAAGGATTAGCTAAACACGAAAACGTTGAAGAACAACAAGAAATAAAAGATAGAAGCAAGACAAGACTTGCTTCGATTCGAAAGAACAGTGAGGAACTTGTCTCAAGTTCAATTGAATGAAGGTCAAGAATCACCTATACTAAGCAACAATTCTCAAGAAAGACAACGCTTCTTGCAAATTGAATGACCAAGAAGAAAATGTTCAAACAACTCACACCGATTGACACAAGTTCTTTAAAATCCCACGTCGGGGTTTGGCTCCATCGGAGACACTTCAATAGCAACTGCTATGTTCAAAATTCATAAAGACTTCATTCCTTACAATGAAATGGAAATGGAGTATTTATAGACTATGTTAAGGATAAAGCAGTAAATGGTCACAGGCGACCAATAGGAGTAAGCCACGTAGGGCTGCCTAATGAGTGTTCGGTTACTCATTTAACCGAACACGTGACTTCGAACACTTAAGCTCGAGCTTCTTCACTTCGGTGCTCGGTTGCTCAACTCAGCTCATACTTAGCATCGATCGTCCTTCCTTCGGTTCTTTCCTTTACTTCGGCGCCGATGTTGAGTGCTCGGTTGGGGTTCGGTCACTTCCTTTGAGCTCAAGCTTGTGGATGAAGCCTTCGGTTCTTGAGCTAGAATACTCAGCTTCGGAGTAGTTTCTTTCCTTTGGCCAAGCCAAGTGAATGTGAACATCGTGCAGCAGCTTGGCTTGGCTTCTTGTCATCGGCCTCGGTGGATCGAACACTTGATCAGCACGTGTTCGGGCTGCATCATCCTCCCCTTCTTGAGAAGATTTCGTCCTCGAAATCGAGCCCTCCTCGTCCTTCGAAGTTTGACCTACAACACAAGGAACTAAGTCAGCAACATTAAAGGTGTTGGACACGTTATACTCATCAGGGAGGTCGATCACGTAAGCATTGTTGTTGATCTTGGTCAACACTTGAAATGGACCATCCCCTCGACGAGCCAACTTTCCTTTCCTTTGGTTCGGGAAGCGTTCCTTTCGGAAGTGAACCCAAACCCAATCCACCTTCTTTAATTCCAACTTTTTAAGCCCCTTGTTTTTCTTGAATGCAACCTTTTCATAAGCTTCCTCGAGGTTCTTCTTCACCTTTGCATGCAACTCGATCAAGGCAGTGGCTCGTCGAGTACCTTCAAAATCAATAACTGAATCTCGAGGCAATGGGGTTAAATCAAGTGGAATCAAAAGGTTTAAACCATACACACATTCGAACGGGGTCATATTGATCATTCGATGCACCGTTTGATTGTATGCAAACTCCATCATGAGCAAACGATCTGCCCAATTTCCGACCTTACCTTTGGTAATTGCTCGAAGCAAATATCCCAAGGTTCGGTTAACTACCTCGGTCTATCCATCAGTCTGAGGATGGTGAGACATCGAGAATAGTAGTTTGGTGCCGACGGCACCCCACAAGCATTTCCAAAAATGACTCAAGAATTTTGAGTCTCGATCACTCACAATAGTACGAGGTACACCATGCAATTTTAACTCATGAGAAACAAACAATGTAGCTACATGTTGTGCATCATCACACTTTTTGCAAGGAATAAAGTAAGCCATTTTGGAAAAACGATCGACTACAACGAAGATGCTATCATGTCCTCCCCCCGGCCTCGGTAACCCAAAGATAAAGTCCATGGATATATCAACCCAAGGTCGATCAGGCACAGGCAACGGGGTATACAAACCCTGAGGGTTGGACTTCGATTTAGCTTTCTTGCAAACGAGACAAGCGTTGCAAAATTTTTCCACATCTCGTCGCATTTTGGGCCAATGGAACTGCTCGGTTAAGATTCCAAGAGTTTTGTCGACACCGAAGTGTCCCATTAAGCCTCCGGAGTGAGCTTCTCGAACTAAGAGCTCTCTCCACGATGACACTGGCACACAAACCCTCCCATTCTTGAAGAGGTAGCCATCATGCCACTGATATTTCTCAACCCTTCGGCCACTCAAGATTGCGTTTCGAACGCATTTTAACTTGGGATCGTCTTCGTACATCAGCTTGATGCTTTCGAATCCCATGAGCCTAGAGGCGAGAGTGGTCGCTAAGGAAAATTTCCTTGATAGCGCATCGGCCACAACATTATCTTTTCCCTTTTTGTAATGAATTACATAGGGAAAACTTTCAATGAATTCAACCTACTTGGCATGCCTTCGGTTCAATTTCTCCTGACCTCAGAGATGTTTCAAAGATTCATGATCACTTTTAATAACAAACTCTCGAGGCCACAAATAGTGTTGCCAATGGACGAGGTCTCGAACGAGGGCATACAACTCCTTGTCATACGTAGAGTAGTTCAAGGTTGCACCGTTAAGCTTTTCGCTAAAGTAAGCGATTGGCTTCGATTCTTGCATCAGCACTCCTCCGATCCCAACTCCGGACACATCACACTCGACTTCAAATGCTTTGCCGAAGTCAGGGAGTTGCAACAACGGGGCAGAGCAAAGCCTCCGTTTGAACTCGTGGAAAGCCTTCTCTTGGGACTCTTCTTACACAAATAGATGATCTTTCTTAAGCAGCTCGGTTAAAGGAGCTGCCACGGTGCTAAAGTCACGAACAAACCTTCGGTAAAAGCTAGCTAAGCCATGGAAGCTACGAACTTGTGATACCGAGGTTGGAGTTGGCCAATCTTTGATGGCTTCGACTTTTGAATTGTCGACTTCGACACCATTAGCACTGACTACGAATCCTAGAAAGACTACATGTTCGACACAAAAGGCACATTTCTTGAAGTTAGCGTATAACTTCTCTTTTCTATGCTTATCAAGCACTAGCCTTTGGTGTTCAACATGTTCATCCACAGTTTTGCTATAAATAAGTATGTCATCGAAGTAGACGACAACAAACTTATTTATGAACAGTTTGAGCACATGGTTCATCAGTCGCATGAATGTGCTCGGTGCATTGGATAAGCCGAAAGGCATTACCAACCATTCATAGAGACCGAACTTGGTCTTGAATGCGGTTTTCCACTCGTCTCCGGGTTTCATTCGGATTTAGTGGTAACCAGACCTGAGGTCTATCTTCGTAAAGCATGAAGAACCACTTAACTCGTCTAGCATGTCATCTAATTGAGGAATAGGATGACGATACTTTACCGTTATTTTGTTGACTGCTCGGCAATCAACGCACATTCCCCATGTTCCATCTTTCTTTGGGACAAGTACAACAGGAACGGCGCAAGGAACGAGGCCCTTGTTTAGCAACTCATCAACCTGCCTTTGGAGCTCTTTGGTGTCTTCGGGATTACACCGATATGCAGGTTTGTTGGGGATTTGAGACCCTGGTACGAAGTCAATTTGGTGCTCGATTCCTCTCAATGGAGGTAATCCACCTGGCATTTCTTCGGGAAACATGTCTCCGAAGTCCTGCAAAACAATTTGTACAGCACTAGGCAAAGGGTTATCGTTAGAAAAATCATCATTAGAGTTTAGAAAGATACCATTGTGCACGAGGCAAATCATCATTTGATCGTTGTCGTTGCCTCGTAGAAACTCACCCGGTTGCATGATTGCACAAATACTTCTTACTTCGGGCGGTGAGTTTGTGTCTTCGGCCCCAATTTTGGTTCCCATCGGAAGCTTAGCTTTGGCCGCTTCTTTCAATTCTTTCATCCGTTTATAGTCCTCGGTGACTTGTTTTGGAGACAAAGGCTTGAGTATGAAACTCTTCCCTTCGAGCCTTGCAGTGTAAGTGTTGGATCTCCCATTGTGAACAACCGACCGGCCATACTGCCATGGTCAACCCAATAGCAAATGACACGCTTGCATCGGCACCACATCGAACATCATCTCATCTTGATATTCTCCAATTCTAAACTTGATCCACACTTGTTTGACAACCCTCAATTCTCCACACTCATTCAACCATTGTAATTTGTAAGGGTGGGGATGTTTCAAAGTAGGTAGTCCCATTTGTGAAACCAAAGTTTGGCTCACCATATTTGCACAACTACCTGAGTCAATGATCATCGAACACACCTTCCCCCTCACTCGACATCGGGCATGGAAAAGATTTTCTCTTCGGTTGTCCTCTTCTTCGAGAGTCATGCAGCTCAAATTCCTTCGAACCACAAGAAACATTTCTGGATGATCAGCATCGGCAGCTTCACGACCATCATCATCTTTAGCTCGGTCAATCTCCTCGATACATTCCTCCTCGGTGTCACTCGCCTGCTCACAAACTTCTCCATTGTCAAGCACAAGCATTACCTTGCGAGTTGGACACTCTTTTGCCATGTGACCATAACCTTTGCATTTATGACACTAAATATTTGAAGCACTAGGAGAGTTTAGTTGAACTTTACCTCCCACTTCTCTTGGTTGGTTAACGGTCACACCCCTTTCGAAGGATTTCTTCGAATCTCGAACAGTGTTGGCACTTGTTGGATTAGGACTCTTCCATTCTTTACCTCGGTTCAAAAGAGTTGAAGTAGTGACTCCTCGATACCGGTTTGCCTTATCGTCCTTTACCAATTTCTCAACTTCGGTGGCGGCTTCGAAAAGATCTTCCAACGTGTGGTACACGTGTAGCCTCAATTGAGATGACACATCCCGAGCCAAGCCATTTTTGAATCGAATAGTAGCTTGCTCTTCATCTTCTACCAGATCAAGATTCAATCGAACTCTTTCGAATTTATCATGATATTCTTGGACTGACTTGGACCCTTGCTTTAACTCATAGAGCTTTTGCAATTGAGTTTGCCTATACTTAGCACTCAAATATTTAGCATTCATTGCTCTCTTCAACTGTGGCCAAGTAACGACTTCGGGATAGGCATTCATTCGTCTATGCCTTTTGTCAGCCTCCCACCATGTAGATGCATACGCTTCGAATGAAGCAATGGCATGGGCAGCGTTTCTTTCATCGGTCATCTCATTGGTTTCGAAGATTCGCTCCATTTTAAGCTTCCATTCAAGATATTCATCCGGATCACTAGTTCTTTTAAAGGGTGGAATAGTGATCTTGACACTGCTCAAGTTTGAATCTCGAGCACCACGAACTTGTTCGGGATACTCATCATAACGATCATCAGCCTCACACTCCATATGTCGTTCAATGTTCGCGCCTCGGCCTCGACCTCAGAAATTTCCACGACCTCGGTGAGCTTGCCTTTGTTGAGCGAGCGGCTGCTCATATTCAGGTTCGGCATCAGGAAATTCTCCTTCATCTTCCTCTTCATCAATGACCTCAATTTGTCTTCGGGCCATTGGAAGTGGTACTCTTTCACTTCGGGGAATGCCTAAGTGTTGATTTCCAGCTTGGGGATTGCCCAAGTTTTGCTGTGTTTGGGGATTGCCCAAAACTTCTCTTCGAATTGCCTCGCTTTTCATTTGATGTTGTCGAATAAGCTCAGCATACAGCTCATGTTTCATCAGAGTGGAGTTGCTAGTTCCAGTGCCGGACCCAGGTAAGGCCACGGACACACTTCCTTGCTCGAGTTGAGCTACTCGAGCACTCACTCCTCTTACTTCGACACTGATGCCTTGTATCGCATCCATGAGATCGGCTAACGACACTTCGGGTTTCTCAATGCCTTTGCCATCGCCTCCATTCCCAGCCATGGTACCTGCACAAATCAAAGACCAAACAAAATGTTAAGGTTAGAAATCACCTCACACACTCCCTCACCTTTGATAGGTGGCACTCGGGTCCACTCAATTTATGGGTTCGGTTTTGGTCACTCAAGAACTTGTAACCAATGGCTTCCTCAGTTGATCAACTTCTCTCAGTTCCTTCGAATTTGACAAGTTATAATGTCTCCTTCGGGATGAGTGAATTGATATGACTCAATAGAACGGACGCTATTTACTCTACGCTTCGGAAGTCAAAGAATTTTCTACGAAAGTTGGACTTCGGTCACCCCACGCACGAGTTCCTATAAGCTCAAATGAGTTGGTACGACCTTGAGTAGGAAGAATTACTCAAAGGGTCCACTAACTAGATTTATCGAACACAAGAAAAGTGAAATCCTAGGAGAATCTACCCTTTGATTCCTCTTCGGAATCTTTTTCAAACACACCAACTCTTGTCCGTACAAGAGTGGTCCCTCCTTGGCACAGATAGGGTTTTACCTTATCCAATTCCCCTTTCCAGCCGACAACTTTTCACCTGGGGTTTTGATCTTTACACTTTACCCCTTTCTTCTTCAATGGAACAGTGAAGATTTCTGCTCCAGTGTACGGACACTTTAACTTCGTTCACTGACCACGAATTTCAACAGAGTTTGGGTTGCTTCTTTCAACTCCGGTAACAACAACAACGGAGGAAATCAGTCCAAAGTTCGAGCTAAGAACCAGCTCTTTCGTGTTCGTACACTGTCACAACAGTAACAATTTTCTGGTGTACGGACACAATTCAAATCATAGAACTTTGAAAATTTAAGCACAAAGCAAACCCAAATCAATCAAGAACCACCAGTCTTCATCGGTAACAACCAAAACACACTGGGGTTTGAGATTAGTCACCACTAAGCTCAAAGCAGTCCAAAATTTTGTCGAGAAACCCTAGTCACAAATGTTGTACGTCGGGTACTCAAATCACTCCTTGGACGGTGGTGAACAAGAATCAATGGTTGTTTGATTCAAGCAACCAACAAATCAACCAAAATTTTTGAATTTTTCTTTTTCTACTTTTTTTTTGTAAACTCCACAGCAACAACAATCAACAACATGGAAGAAAGCTGAAACTGGAGACACAAGCACGAATAAGCGAACAGGATTTGAGGTTGTAAGAACAAACTCAAACCTTGCTCTGATACCAAGATGGTGCAAGCAAACCCGAAGGATTAGCTAAACACGAAAACGCGGAAGAACAATAAGAAATAAAAGATAGAAGCAAGACAAGACTTGCTTCGATTCGAAACAACAGTGAGGAACTTGTCTCAAGCTCGATCGAATGAAGGTCAAGAATTAATGAAGGTTATATTGTGAATAGGTTAGATATGTAAATAGGTTAGGTTATGTAAATTGTATATTGGGCCAAGTCCGTTAAGCTTACTTGGTCCCTAAGTTAGGTTTACTAGGTTTTATCTAGATTTTCTCTTGTATAAATAGGGGACTCCCTTCATCAATGAGAGCAAGAGTTTTCACCCAAATCTTATTCTTCTCTCGTGTGAGTGTGTTCAATTTCTTTGGTGTGTTCGGTTTTTACATGGTATCAGAGGCATCATGAAACTCTTCAAGTTAAAAGGTAATGGAGGCTCCAAAAGGTGATGCTGCAGTCGTACGGAAGACACATCTCTCTGTATGATATCACCTCGAATGATAATCCTAGTTTGATTATCACTTAGGTCCAGTTGACCAGTGAAAACTATGAGGAATGGGCGCGGTCAGTTAGAACGGCACTGCGTGCAAGGAAGAAGTTTGGTTTTGTTGACGGATCGATCAAGATTCCCGATGAAAAATCGATCGATTATGAGGACTGGTGGACTATCAATTCTCTTCTGGTGTCATGGATTAGGAATTCGACCGAGCCTACTCTTCAGACCACCATATCGTACATGGAAGTGGTGAAAGATCTGTGGGAGAGTATTCGAGAACGTTTCTCCGTGGTAAACGGACCTCGGATTCAGGAATTGAAAGCGGCTTTGGCCGGTTGTAAGCAAAAAGGATTAACTATTGCTGCTTACTATGGAAAACTGGCTATGTTGTGGGAAGAACTAGGAAATTGTGATAACTTTCCAACTTGTTCGTGTGGAAACTGTACTTGCAATCTAACGGTTGCACTGGATAAGAAAAGGGAAGATGATAGGGTTGACTTATTTCTTATGGGGCTGGATGAAAGTCTTTATAGAACCGTCCATTCCAATCTCTTGGCTCAGGATCCGTTGCCATCGATTAATCAAGTCTACCAAAAGGTAATCCAAGATGAACGGGTCAAAGGGATGACACGAACTCAAGAAGAAAGAGGGGAGGTGATAGCGTTTGCTGCACAACGATCACAGCTACCGAAGACAGGCTATAAGGAGTGTCACTTGTGTGATCGAGGAGGACATCCTCCAGAACGCTGCTATGAAGTTATTGGTTATCCGGAGGGGTGGGTGCATTATCCGAAGCAAGGTTCTTCGAATGGAGGACGTGGCAGAGGAAGAGCTGAAGGTAACAGAGGTGGAAGAGGTCGTGGACAACAACAGTTTGGTTCGAATGCTGGTCGAGGACGTGGCAATAATCGAGCAAATGCTGCTCAAGTTGAGTTCGAGAATGGAGAAAACGGACACATGAGTGTGCCCGGACAAACTAACTTGTCCGGAATAACAGGTGATCAGTTGCAGATGTTGTTCGATTTGCTGAAAAAGGAGAAAGCAAGCACAAGTGAACCATCGATTGGTAAGAAAATTCATCTTTCATGGATTATTAACACGGGGGCGTCGAATCACATGACCAGTCAGATAGGTGCTTTGGAAAATTTATGAACAATACCAAAGTGTCCGGTAGGTTTACCGAACGGAAGTAGTACGATGGCGACTCGGGAAGGATCCATCAAATTTAACGAAGACATGGTTCTTCACGGAGTGTTATATGTGCCCGAAATGATCTGCAATTTGATTTCTGTGTCTCAATTAATTAATCAAGTTGGTTGAAATGTAAATTTCACTAATGATTTGTGTGTTATGCAGGACCGGGATACAGGGAAGTTGATTGGAGTGGGTGAACAAAAGGACGGACTGTACTACTTTCGAACGATACCCGTGGTGAAAGCTGTGAAAGTCGATGTGGTAGATTTGTGGCATCAAAGGTTGGGACATCCTTCGATGCAAGTAACAAAGTCTCTTTCAGTTTTAGAAGATAGTAGGAAAGGTAGCTTAGAGGAAAAATCATGTGATGTATGCCTTAGGGCAAAGCAAACTAAAAATGTATTTCCTTCGAGTAATAATAAAGCTGCTGAACCTTTTGATTTAGTTCATTGTGACTTGTGGGGTCCTTATAGAACTGAGTCTTCGTGTGGTGCATCATATTTTTTTACTGTTGTTGATGATTGTTCACGAGGAGTATGGGTGTTCTTGTTAGTTGACAAAAGAGAGGTCGGACAAAAATTGAAAGGCTTCTTTGCAATGGTAGAAAGCAAATTCAATAAACGGGTAAAGTGCGTCCGGAGTGATAATGGAACCGAATTCGTAATTCTGAAAGGGTATTTTCTCGAACAAATTACCTTGTTCCAAACTTCTTGTTTAGGGACACCCCAACAAAACGGTAGAGTTGAACGGAAACATAGACATATCTTAAACGTGGCACGGGCGCTACGTTTTCAAGCCAATTTACCGATTGACTTCTGGGGAGAATGTGTGATGACGGCATGTTACTTGATTAACCGGACGCCCACTAAGTTGTTGAATGGGAAGACACCTTACGATATGTTGATGGGTGTGACACCGAATTATGATCATTTGAGGGTGTTCGGTTGCTTATGTTATACTCGCAATCAATGACGAACAAGTGACAAGTTTGAGAGTAGGAGTCGTCGATGCATGTTTTTGGGTTATCCAAATGGGAAGAAAGCATGGAAAGTGTATGATTTGGAGGCAAAGGAGTTTGTGTTCTCAAGGGATGTGGTGTTTTTTGAAAAGGAATTTCCGTTCGCATCCAAGGAAACTGAGGAAGGAAAACAGAGACAAGATACGGTTCCTGTCACCATAGCATTGGAGGAGGAAGAGGAGAGTGTGCAAGGAAAGGGGGTATTGAACCCGAAGTCATGACTCCGGAAATTGAACCCGAAGTGGTGACTCCGGAAGTTGAACCTGAAGTTATTCCCGAAGTTGAACCCGAAGAGTTGGGTCGTGGAAAACAAAATAAGAAAGAGAATATCTTGTTGAGAGACTTTGTTACTAATACGGTCCAAAAGATGAGTCACCGGGTATCGTCCTGTGTTCAAAAGTCTGATTGTTCATCCGTTTCTCAATAACCCTCTGGAAGCCCTATCCTCTAGCACACTATGTCAATTGAGATAATTTCTCTTCGAAACATGTGAGTTTTCTTGCAGCTATAACGCAAGGACATGAGCCTACCTCCTATTCGAAGGTGGTGAAAAATGAAAAATAGAGAACAGCCATGGGGGAAGAATTGAAGGCATTGGAAGCGAACAAAACTTGGGAGATAGTTCGCTTACCTACGGGGAAGAAGGCCCTCGGATGCCAATGGGTATATAAGATAAAGTACAACTCGGATGGAACTATTGAAAGGTACAAAGCAAGTCTGGTGATTTTTGGGAATCATCAAATCGAAGGACTTGATTACATGGAGACATTTGCACCGGTTGCAAAGATGGTGACTGTTCGAGTTTTTCTGGCCGTAGCAGCTGCCAAAAATTGAGAATTACATCAGATGGATGTGCACAATGCATTTTTGCATGGTGATCTTCACGAAGAAGTATATATGAAATTTCCTCTAGGACATCACATGACTGGGAGAGGAACTGTGTGTCGCCTTCGAAAATCATTGTATGGCTTAAAACAAGTACCCAGGTGTTGGTTTGCGAAGTTGTCTGCTGCTCTTAAGTAATATGGGTTTCGACAATCATATTCGGATTACTCGTTATTTACGATGAAGAAAGGAAATGTGCATTTGAATGTGCTTGTTTATGTGGACGATTTAATCATATCCGGTAATGATTCGAAGGCTATTCGAATTTTTAAGTTGTATCTCTCGAAATGTTTCCATATGAAGGATTTAGGTGCCTTGAAATACTTCTTGGGAGTTGAAGTGGCAAGGGCTCCGAAGGGAATCTTCTTGTGTCAGAGGAAGTATGCATTAGATATCATACTTGTTGGGGGCAAAACCGGTTGGTACACCGATAGAACAAAATCATCGCTTGGCGCTTGCGACTAGTCGCTTTATCAAAGATCCTGAAATCTATCGGCGACTGGTTGGAAGATTGATTTACTTGTGTTTTACATGACCGGATTTGTCTTATAGTGTACATGTGTTGTCGCAATTCATGCAGAGTCCCCGTATTGAGCATATGGATGCAGCACTTAGGGTTGTTCGATATTTGAAAAGCTGTCCGGGACAAGGCATCGTATTTAATTCTCAGTGTGATCTAAGATTGCACGGGTGGTGTGATTCCAATTGGGCAGGTTATCTGTTGACACGTCGGTCGTTAACAGGTTGGTATGTGTCGTTAGGGGACTCAACAATATCTTGGCGAACGAAGAAGCAACAGATCGTGTTGAGGTCCTCCGCCGAGGCAGAGTATCGATCGATGGCGATGACCGTGTGCGAATTGAAGTGGTTGTGTGACGTTCCTCAAGATTTTCTAAGTTTTAGGATATTTATGGGCATGAAAAATATTCACATAAAGTCGTTCCTTATGTATGTCGAGGTTCGAGTATCAAGTATAGGGTGGACTTGAATTATGATACTATCTTGGATGAGGTGTGAATACTCAATAATATTAGAAGTGGGAGGAGGAGTTATAAAAGGCCAAGAATTAAAACTAACTCATATTGGCTAAAATTTAAATAGTAGAATACTACTAATATTTGTGTGGCTATTTAACAAAAGAAAATAAAAATCATGTAAGGAAGTATTATTAAAATAATGGACCAAAGGTAAGCAATATATATATAGCAGTACTTGGTTTCTGGCGTACCAAAGTACTCCATTCGCCAAAACTGAAGCAGGGAACTACCATCTCCAATTCGACTTTCAAGTTAATATCAAGGTAAGTTTTTCTTGCGGATTAGTGAAATTATATTATGATTATACAAGAATTTAGTATCTTAATAGATTATATTCATTGGGAAATTCCTTTAAACCTAGAAAGTTAAGGGTTGAACTTAAGTTCTTAAATTGGGGTAAAGATGAGAACTTTGGGATTGATTACGTAAATTGATTGTTGTAGTTGGTTGGTAACGTGAAGTACGTCGAGTTGCACTTGCAATTAGATTCAAGGAGGAAATTGAGGTGAGTTGAGACATACCCTTCCTAAGGTGCTTTTCTCACAAAGTGCATGTATTTAAGGTGTTTGATAAATTGCTTTAGAGAAGTTAATGTACGTTTGATTGGAGCGGGCAAACGTTCATTATCCATTAATGTTTCCAAGTCGTTCTTTAGTATCAAGTATCTAGAAAGATGTTTCATAGCTTCCTTTACATCCCGATCATATATCTTTACTTGAGTACAATTTCATGAGATTATTTATGTTATTCTATGATTATTATTAAATGATTCAAGATTTAATTGTGTTTGAAAGCTAATGAAGCTATGATGAGATTTTAAATGAAAGCTTAAGTTCAAATTGAGGCCTTTGGTGCCAAGCAATATTTTAGATATTTTTGGGAGCTACCTTAAATTCTGAGAAGGGTAAACTTGTTCGTAGCCATAGTCGGGCTGCGGAGCGTGACAATAGTCGGGTTGCGTTTTACCCCGAAACTACCATGACAGGGTAGGTATGTGCCATAGTCGGGCACTATATTATATTGCCATAGTCGGGCAATGAATGCTAGCGTGTCAGACACTTTGAACTGTGGGACGCCACGGGGATTAGAAAGAGAAAGAAAGAAAAGATGTCAGATTTGAGTGGTACTCCCTAGAAAGAAAATATAAGCTATTTTGGCAATATTTAAAGAGTTTATTTTGATCTAATGTTTCAGTTGTCTTAAAGTAAAGTTTACGCATTCATGTTTTATTAACTCTCGTTCCGCCCTTAGTGAGGGAGTCGATGATACTCACTGGGTGACGAGCGATTCGTTACTCACGTTCCTTTTTCTTGGAACCTACGTTGGCTTCGTCAACGTAGACGCAGGTCACAGAGGCAATCAGACTACAGGCTAGGACTCTCCCTCACATCCTCAGTTGTTGGTGAGCTCCGCTTTGCTTTCAGTGGAGACATATCAGTTTTCCTTACCAGTTCCTTCATTTATTTTATTTATTCAGTTGAGTATTGCCGGGGGTTTCATGTCTCGTGCAATATGACAGTCTTCCAATTTTAGAGGCTTTATAGACAATGAGTTAGAAGGGTTATGGCGCACATTTTAAGATTTAACGTTTAAGGTATTTTAAAGTGATATTGACTATTTATTATAAGATGCAGAGTTATTATTTATTTGAATTATTATGAGTTTTTGAAAGATGTATGAAAAGTTTAGCAGGTCTGGTTCACCTGGCCCCCAGGTGCCGTGTCATAACTCGTTCAGAAAATGGGTCGTGACAAACTTGGTATCAGAGCCTCAGGTTTAGAGAGTCCTAGGGGTCTATGAAGCCGTGTCAGTAGAGTCTTGTTTATGGGTATGAAGCGCGCCATACTTATAAACAGGAGGCTACAGACATTTAGGAAAAGTCTCGCTTTCTTTCATACTCTAGATCGTGCAATAGAGCTTAACTTTAAGAATCCTTCTAATCTATTCATTCTTTTGAATTCACAGAAATGGTTGGTACTCAAAATTCTAACACCAGAGCTCAAGCAGCTGTTCAAGAAACGCTTGCGGCCATGGTGGCTCAGCGGAAATCTAAGAAAAATAAGAAGGGAAAGCCAACTAAGAAGACTCCAGCGCCCCAGGTTGAACCAGAGGAGCAGGTTGATCAGGTTGAGATAGATGAGCAAACTAACCAGAACCAAGTGCCAACCCCACCTGTTGTTCCAGCTCAAGTTGTCTTGCCACCAGAGATGGGTGAGGCTTTTAATGCAATGAGAGGGGCTATGGAGATGTTTACTACAGTCATGGCTACTCAGGGTCATAGGGAGAATGAGGCACCACCTCAGGGCAACAGACATGAAAGTTCTATAACCTCCAGGGCACACGAGTTTCTCAAGTTGAGACCACCAGAGTTCTACAGTACCAAGGTTGGTGAAGATGCAATGTTATGGCTTGAGGAAGTTAAAAGGGCACTCCGTTTGATGAAAGCAGTCGATAATGAGGCTGTTGAATTAGCTGCCTACCAGCTTAAGGGTACGGCAGGCACTTGGTTCGAGATATGGGAAAGAGAGAGAGATGAGGATTATGGTCCACCTACTTGGGAGGAATTTGAGGAGGCATTCACAATGAACTTTATACCAGAAGAAGATAAGGCAGCCAAGGCTACCTAGTTTGAGCAACTTAAGCAGGGATCAATGAGTGTAGAAGAATACCAGATGGAGTTTATCAAGTTGGCTAAGTACGCTCCCTATATGATTCCAACAGAAAGGGCAAAGATTGATAGATTCGTTAATGGATTGGGAATTCACATTCAGGACACTACAGCGGCAGCAGCAGCAGGTATGTCAGTTTTATCCTCTGTTGTGGGATTTGCTAAGCACATGGAAAGGAAGAAACATCAAAGAAGAGATGAAAAGGAAAGTTACCATAACAAGAGGGCCCGATCATCCAGCGGTTACAATGGTTCAATGGGAGGAGGAAAGAGCTCATTTAACAAGGCTACAACTGCACCAGCTCAGTCCTCTTACCAGTCAGGTGGTGGGTCATACTTCAAGAAGAACCAGAACTATGGGAATCAATCTCGTCAGAATCAGAACCTTGGTGGCAGGTCCAATCAAAATCAGAGTTTTCAATCTCCAGCTATTCAGAGTCAAGGCAGTGTCAACCAACAGCTACAGTATGGTGATGTTTGTGGTAATTGTAAAAAGAGCCATTCAGGGCCGTGCAAGTTGGGTTTTCGAGGTTGTTACAATTGTCTTGAAGAGGGACACTACAAATTTAATTGCCCAAAGTTGCAGCGAGCCTATGATAGGGGAGCAGCACATCCAGCAGGTTCTTCAGCTACTGCAGTTGCACCACCCCAAGCTCGTGGCCCTCAGAACCAGGCTGCGCGTGGGGCGGGTAGAGGTTCAGGCTCAGTCCACCAGGGAGAGGGACAACCCCGCTTATATGCTACACTTGATCGTCAGAGTGCAGAGGCATCTCCAGCAGTTGTTACAGGTATACTTCAAGTTTAATCACAGAATGCATATGTCTTGATTGATCCAGGTTCTACATATTCTTATGTCACTCCGTATTTTGCTACGAGTCTCGGGTTAAAACCTGAACATCTAAGTAAGTCCTTCTTAGTATCTACTCCAGTTGGAGAGCCAGTGAAAGCAACGAGAGTTTATAGGGGTTGCACAATCTTAGTGCAAGGCCGCAATACTATATATGATCTTATAGAGTTAGAAATGGTGGACTTTGATGCAATCATGGGTATGGATTGGCTTTCTTCTTGCCATGCCACATTAGATTGTCGTGCTAAGATAGTCAGGTTTCAATTCCCAAATGAAGAGGTCCTTGAATGGAAGGGTAGTTCAGCGTCACCAGTGGGCAAATTTATTTCCTATCTTAAGGCACAGAAGATGATAAGTAAAGGTTGTGTTGCCTACTTGGCTCATATTATTAATGCAGAATCAGATGCGCCTACTCTTCATTCTGTGCCAGTTGTTAGAGATTTTCCAGAAGTTTTTCCAGATGACCTTCCCGGACTTCCTCCAGAAAGAATCATAGAGTTTGGTATTGACCTCGTACCGGGCACTCAGCCCATATCTATTCCTCCCTATAGAATGGCCCCAGCAGAGCTTAAAGAATTGAAAGAGCAGTTGAAAGATCTTCTTGACAAGGGCTTCATCAGGCCGAGTGTGTCACCATGGGGTGCTCCGGTCCTGTTTGTCAAGAAGAAAGATGGGTCTCTCAGAATGTGTATTGATTATCGACAGTTGAACAAAGTCACGGTTAAAAACAAGTATCCATTACCTAGAATTGATGACTTATTTGACTAACTTCAGGGTGCAAAGTACTTCTCAAAGATAGACTTGAGGTTGGGGTATCACCAGTTGAGAATCAGAGAAGAAGACATCCCAAAGACAGCCTTCAGGACTCGCTACGGGCATTATGAATTTTTAGTGATGTCCTTTGGGTTGACCAATGCACCTGCAGCATTCATGGACCTAATGAACAGGGTCTTCAAGCCATACTTAGACACCTTTATTATTGTGTTTATAGACGATATTTTGGTGTATTCTAAAAGCAAGGAAGAACATGCAGAGCACCTCAGGATAACATTGCAGACTTTGAAAGAGAATCAACTTTATGCCAAGTTTTCTAAATGTGAATTTTGGCTCCAGTCAGTGGCATTCTTAGGCCATGTGGTATCCAGCGAAGGCATTAAAGTAGATCCTCAGAAGGTTGAAGCGGTTAAGAATTGGCCAAGGCCAACAACACCGACTGAAATCCGAAGTTTCTTGGGTTTGGCAGGCTACTATAGGAGATTTGTAGAGGGCTTTTCTTCACTTGCAGCACCATTGACCAAGCTGACTCAGAAAGCAGTTAAATTTCAGTGGTCAGACGCATGCGAGCAGAGCTTTCAAGAATTGAAAAAGAGGTTGACCACCGCACCTGTGTTAACCTTGCCGACAGGTATGGGTGGATTCACAGTCTATTGCGATGCCTCCAGAGTAGGGCTTGGTTGCGTTCTCATGCAAGAAGGAAAGGTTGTTGCCTATGCTTCCAGGCAGTTGAAAAACCACGAGAAGAACTACCCCACACACGACTTAGAGCTTGCAGCGGTAGTATTTGCTTTAAAAATATGGAGGCACTACTTGTATGGTGAGCATTCTGATATATATACAGACCATAAGAGTCTCCAGTACATTTTCAAGCAAAAGGAGTTAAATTTGAGGCAGAGAAGGTGGCTCGAGCTGTTGAAGGATTATGACATCAATATCCTTTACCATCCGGGCAAAGCTAATGTGGTAGCAGACGCACTCAGCAGAAAGTCAATGGGTGTGTTAGCTCATTTATCAGTTCAGAGGAGACCGTTAGGCCGAGAAGTGCAAAAGCTGGCAAATGACGGGATTAGACTGGATGAGACGGAAGGAGGAGATATGGTTGCTTATGCCTTAGCACGTTCATCACTTATTGCACATGTTAAGGCTAAGCAAGATGAGGATCCGTATTTGGTGAAAATAAAAGATGGAGTCAGAAATAAAGAAATCACCGCTTTCACTCTTGGAAGCGATGGAGCTTTGAAGCTAAATGACAGGTTATGTGTACCAGATGAAGATGACCTCAGAAAAGCCATCATGGAAGAAGCTCACAACTCGAGATACTCTATTCACCCAGGTGCTACTAAAATGTATCAAGATTTGAAGGATTTGTATTGGTGGAAAGGTATGAAGAAGCAAGTAGCAGAGTATGCGGCTAAATGTTTGAATTGTCACCAAGTCAAGGCAGAGCATCAACGACCAGGTGGTCTACTTCAGGATATAGAGATACCCCAGTGGAAATGGGAAGCGATAAATATGGATTTCGTGGTAGGCTTGCCTCGCACATATCGTAAACATGATTCAATTTGGGTCATTGTAGATAGACTCACAAAGTCAGCTCATTTTCTACCAGTTAAGACGACAGACACTGCCGAACAGTATGCTCAGTTGTACATCAAGGAAATTGTTAGGTTGCATGGCACCCCAGTCTCGATTATCTCTGACAGAGGTCCGCAGTTCACCGCTCATTTTTGGCAAGCTTTCCAGAAAAGGTTGGGAACCAAGGTCAACTTGAGCACCGCTTTCCATCCGCAGACTGATGGCCAGGCAGAAAGGACCATTCAGACCCTCGAGGATATGCTGCGAGCTTGTATTATAGATTTTGGAGGTAATTGGGACGACCACCTACCACTCATTGAGTTTGCTTACAATAACAGCTATCAGGCTAGTATTGGGATGGCTCCGTATGAGGCGCTTTATGGGCGTAGATGTAGATCTCCAGTAGGCTGGTTCGAACCAGTACAGGTGCCGCTACTTGGCCCAGAGTTTGTTTACGAGGCTTTAGAGAAAGTCCAGCTAATTAGAGAAAGGCTCAAAACGGCTCAGAGTCGTCAAAAGTCTTATTCTGATAAGAGGCATAGAGACTTAGAGTTTAATGTAGGTGATATGGTATTCTTAAAAGTGTCACCAATGAAGGGAGTTATGAGGTTCGGTAAGAAGGGAAAACTTAGTCCTAGATTTATCGGACCTTATGAGATTTTAAGCAAGAAAGGTAATGTGGCTTATGAGTTAGCCTTGCCAGTTGAGTTATCTTCGGTCCATCCTGTTTTTCACGTGTCTATGTTAAGAAAGTACATCCATGATGAGTCGCATGTTATTCCTTCCAACACCATAGAAATTAATACAGATTTGAGTTACGAAGAGGTACCAATCCAGATTCTGGATAGGCAAGTTAGAAAGTTAAGAACAAAAGATATAGCTTCGGTGAAAGTATTGTGGCGTGGTCAAAATTCAAAAGAGGCTACCTGGGAGGTTGAGGAAGACATGAAGAAAAGGTATCCCCATCTATTTGAAGAACAAGGTATGTGAACTATAAAGATTTCGATTGTATTTAAATTTTTCTAGTCAATTATGAGATATTATGTGGTTTAGCTCCTTGCCGGAGTATATTAATTCGTTAGTGTTATTTAGCTCCTTGCCGGAGTATGTTTGATTTATTGTTGAGATTCAGCTCCTTGCCGGAGCATGTTTTCTTTATTGTGGGGATTTACCTCCTTACCGGAGTAGTAGTGGTTATTTGGAGCTATTGTTGGTGCCTACTGATGGCCTATTATAGTGTATTGGCTGTTGTTGTGGTATTTCTGACAGGGACATTTTTTTTCGGATAGTCCAGTTACAGGGGAGACTCTGCCGAAATTTTTAAGAAATCCAACACTTAGCCAAAATTTGGAACATTTGGCAAGTTGGTGGAATGGAAGAGTGGTCTAAGAGTGAGGAATAAAATCATTCGAGGACGAATGATCTTAAGGGGAGAAGAATGTGACGTTACTCAAGATTTTCTAAGTTTTAGGATATTTATGGGCATGAAAAATATTCATATAAAGTCGTTCCTTTTGTATGTCGAGGTTCGAGTATCAAGTATAGGGTGGACTTGAATTATGATACTATCTTGGATGAAGTGTGAATACTCAATAATATTGGAAGTGGGAGGAGGAGTTATAAAAGGCCAAGAATTAAAACTAACTCATATTGGCTAAAATTTAAATAGTAGATGAAACGACCTCGGTCAGTCGTTTCGGAAGTTAGGACTCTGATTGGCGTGCCGATAATTTTAAAATATTCGTAATGTCCATTAGGACCTGTCTGTAAAATTTGAGCTAAATCAGACCTCGTTTGGTAGGCATCGGAAGAAGGTTTCAGTTTTTATTGGCGATAAATATTAAAAAGAGATTTTTGAGCTCGTTTTTTGCCGAATGAGCTCCGATTCGAAATCCGAAAGCGCCGTTAGGTTCGTATGATTATTTGTGATTTTTGTAAACTTTCGAAAGTGAATTTCGATGTTGTTCGGCTAGTTTCCGCTAAAATGCCGAAAGTTAAATAATTTGACTTTTTCTATTTAAATTCGCATCTTGAGTTTCGGGAGTCCAATTTGAGATCCGCCTTCGCGAGTACACTATATATATTTTGTATAACTTGTATGCAAAAGTTGGAATTATTTCGAATATCGTAGGATACCGTTTTAATTTTTAACATAGTAGCGAATTTTAAAGGAAAAAAAAAAGAAAAAAAAAGGGAGAAAAGAAAAAAAGAAACGAAAGTTAGGCGGTTAGCATACATATATGCTAAGAACGTTCTTAGCAGAAGCGGAAATGAGCAAAAGAAACAAAAATGAAACAGAGAACGCGGAGACGGAAAAAATGCGCAGAAATGGGAAAAAATGCCAGAAAATGAGAAAAGAGCCGGGAAAATAGTAGAATTTTTACTCTAAAACATTCAGGTAATGATCCTAATATATTATTTGAGTTTATTACGTATGTTTGAATATATTTTAACGGTAAAACTTGGAATATTAGACATCGTTTTAATAAGTTCAATTAATAGTTTAAAGGGTCAAATGGACCCCGATAATGAAATTAATTATATATTTGTACTCAGTGAGTTATGGGAAACTTATAAATGTAATTTATTTGGGGTTTGGTTATGTGGCCTTAAACCCTGTATATAGGCCTGGCCTGCGTATTGCGTATGCGAATAGGGTATCAGGTTCCTACCTGGATTGCCCTAAGATGTGAGGAATGAAGCCTTTAGCCTAATTTGATATATTTTTCTGGTTATTGAACACAGTGGGATCGTTTGGCAATGAATCCAAAGGACAAAGCAGTTATTGAGTGGCTGTACTAACTTTGGAACGAGGTAAGTGTTTATATCCATTTCTTTGGAGGCACCTGGCCTCGTGGATTTTCTACCACGTGTTCCTTACGTGTGTAGCTGCCGATAGGCGTACTCATTACGCCTTAGCTTTGAATTTATATTGTATATTATATGTTATGTTATGTGGTTGGTATTGCATTGAGCATATGAGCATTGCACTCTGGTTTTGAGCATTGCATATACTTCCCGGTTGGCGATGAGAGTCCCGCACCGGTGAAGGGTCATTATTGCATATACTTCTCGGTTGGCGATGAGAGTCCCGCACCGGTGAAGGGTCATTATTGCATATACTTCCCGGTAATCGATGAGAGTCCCGAGCCGGTGAAGGGTCATCATTGCATATACTTCCCGGTAATCGATGAGAGTCCCGAGCCGGTGAAGGGTCATTATTGCATATACTTCCCGGTAATCGATGAGAGTCCCGAGCCGGTGAAGGGTCATTACTGCATATATCTCCTGGTAGACGATGAGAGTCCCGCGCCGGAGATAGGTACCAGGCATATGTGGCTGCATTGCATAGTACCACATTCATCCCATTTCATTGCACCGCATACTGACTATGGTGTGTATTGTGTTGTGTTTTATGTATGCGGTATGTATACTATGTCGTGGACATATCTCAGTTTGTCTATATATTTCTGGCTCGTATTCTGGGTTGCGGGGATCGGGTTGCACGCCGCGACAGTATAAACATATGGATCGGGTTGCACGCCGCAACGGTATAAATATATGGATCGGGTCGCACGCCGCTATAGTATGAATATATGGATCGGGTTGCACGCCGCAACAGTATGAATATATGGATCGGGTTGCACGCCGCAACAGGATGTATTTCTGATTGTCGACATGTTCAAGATATCTATATGTCCTGTCTACCTTATGTCCCTGGTTGTTTATGATTCCATACGTGTTTTCAGTTATTATTTGGCTTTGCCTGTTTATAGTTCAAATAAGATGGATTTAGTTTATCTATTTTTCTTCTCCCTGGCTAGCTATCTTATTCTTTGAGGTGGCTAGTCTGCCCCACTTATTGAGTCCTTTTGACTCACCCTTGTTTGTTGTTTGTTTCTTGTCTATCTATTCCGTTTCGGCAGGTTCGCTCCAGGATTGAGTTCGCCGCGTTGTTAAGGAGCGAAGACGACTTCAGCTGTCAGGGTGAGCCAGCTTTTATTCCGGATGGCCACCAGTTTATTGTTCATTATCTCAGTTGCATTTTGCTCCCTTCAAGAGGTATCTGTCTTCTTTTGTACTCTTAGATGTCTGGTCTGGATAGCCCTAAACCTAGCATGTTGGGTAGTCAGCTGTAATTTCTTTTGTACAGCTTAGGGGTATCAGTATGTTTGTGTTTTTATTTTAAGTTTTGTCCTTATTTGTAAATTGTTATATTTATTTTCCTGATTTAATTGGTAAGGGTTCGCCCGACGGGTCTAGGGGAGGATGTCGGGTGCCCGCACGGCCTAACCGGATTCCGGGTCGTGTCAGTTGGTATCAGAGCCCAGTTTAGAGTCTATCCAGACTAAGACAGTGTCTAGTAGAGTCTCGCTGATGGGTACGTAGACGTCCGTACTTATCTACGAGAGGCTATGATGGCATTTAGGAAGTTTCACTTCTTTCATTTCTGATCGTGCTGACAATCTAGTTACGGAGGTCCCAGTTGTGCGAGCTCGCGATGGGCAAGGGAGTAGGGCCTTGTAGTTCCCTTGGCTCTCTACGATGCTTTACGAGAATCTTGGCGACGCAGATACCGTAAGAACCTATTATTCGCTGTGCAGCCTATCAGGTTGCCGCATGTGCAGACGTTCGATCTCAGGGAGCTCCTTTTCCGGTTCTTAATATTGCTACAGTCAATTATGTTCCGGAGGTAGTATGTGTTGTACCTCTAATTGTTCGGCTGGTTAGCCAGCCGAAGTAACGGTTCGGTCAGAGTGCCCAAAGAGGTTCCATTATTTTACGCGGTTGAACCTTCCGGTATTCTTAAGTAATGCATCTGATAAACCTCGTGATTTTGTTTAAAATAAAATGATGCCAGCGTATCTTTCAGGCTTTTGATTATATCGAGTGGTATGGTATTGATTATTCTTCTTTCCAGTTTCAGGGTCCAGCCTTGAATTGGTGGGCCGCTCTCTTATTAGCTGACTTGGTTCGGTTTTTCTTTTAGATTCGTGGAAAAGTTCCTTTCGAGTAGCGAGCCAGATGAAACTTGTTTCCAGTTTGAGTGGATTGGACAGGGTAGCCTGTCGGTTAGCCTGTTAGTGTTTCAGAATATGAGATTAAATTCTATAGAATGGCTGAATATGCATTTGAACTAGTTCATGAGCCTTTCGAGAGATTCAAAGATATATTGATGACCTTTCTTTTTCCTTGAGATCCTAGATGGCTCGAGAGATTGAGGTCGGGATTTCATTTGATATTGTTGTTGATATTGCTCGAAGGCTCGAGGCATACCATAAGTTAGAGCGGGAAAGTAAGAGATCCCACGGCCCTGGTGGGTAACCATGGTACCTCATTTGGAGGTAAAAGTTCTGATTATTTTGGGAGGTCACCTCCCAGGTTATCTCAGCTTGTGTCACGTAATTCTTAGAGTGTGCCAGTAGCTCGTCGAGATCAGATTCAGTCTTTTCTTTACAACTATCCACAATCTGTCCAGTTCCCATATTCAGCGAAAAGGTGATATTATTGTTGTGAGTCTGGCTATCCTTTTGAGGAGTTTTCCCTTACTCCAACAAGTTAGCAATCGTCTCTTCTCTCGTCATCAGGCATCTACGCAATCGCAGGGGATTTCATTTAGATCTCAATCAGCAAAAGAAATGCTACCATCCGGTAGAGGTTGAGAGTGTGGTGGCAGTTGTTCTTCAGAAGGTGATTATCAGAGTAGTTGCTTGGCTCAGCTGCAGAGGCAGTTCTATGAACTTCTTGTCTGACGGGATGTTGAGGTATCCAATGTAGTAGACCTATGTATTTCTTCTTCCCTTATATATGAGTAAGATTTGATTCTTCCGATCGATCTGGAGATGGTCTGTCATATCATGTTCCATGGTTTCCTTGGATATTGTTTCTATTAAGAATCAGTTGCGGTAGAGGGGTGAGTTTCTGATACGATTTATTCCTGGCATTTATGAGACCCTACTAATTAATCTGATCTAAATATGAGAGATTTGACGGTGAGTATTGCTATTGCCTGCTTGGCATCCTGTTATGCCACCTTGTGTTATTATGTCAAGTCATTTTACCTCTCTCCTCAGAAATCAGTGTTGGTAGGATGATGGGATTCTTATTCGTCACCATCAGGAAGTGTCGTTATTTCTTCCGGTGTAAAGTGGCTAGTAAGTAATGCTCGATCTATGTATCTTCTCTTGGTTCGAGATTCTAGTAAAGTCATGTTATTCTATGAGCTTGTCTTAGTTATAAAAAGAGTTTTTGGTAAATTGTCAGAGTTTCCTTCTTATTGAGAGGTCAAATTGGCATGGATGTTGTTCCATAAAGCTCAGTTAATATCTGTTTCTTCAATTGCGATTCTTGGGCTACTTTGACTCGTAAGTAGTCTAGCTTTGGTAGCCAAGCAAATAAGAAGATGAACTTCCTGAAGCTCTAATTATTTCTATCCTCGATCCATTTCCATTTCTTCTTCGTCCGGCACTAGTGAGATTAGGCGGTTGGTAGCCGCTTGTGATGTTCCCTGTGTTGAGCCAGAGTACGTGTTATTGTGGCCGGATAAGCATATTATTGTTTTGGTCCAGTTGTCTCATCTTGTTATCCGTTTAACATGTTTATGTTATCAGTTTATCCGGGTATCCATTCCCATGTATAGTATAGTGCTGGTTCTGTTTTTGCGGATCATCCAGTTTCAGGGGAAACTCTGCCGAAATTTTTATATAGAAGTACCATCCATCGGGCGGTGGTGTTTACGGCAAAGGTATGGAGTTGTGAACTCGAGAGTTGCAGCTAGTTGGCAACTCGAAAGGGTAGTTTGGTAGTTTAGGTCTGCCTATGTTCAGCTTTTAGCTAAGTCTTCTTTAATCCAGCAGGTTGTGCGAGGATGACTATTTCTGTTCAAGTTAGCGGTATGAGTTAATGCTCTAAGTGGAGGAGTCTTCCTCCAATTGATACCGAATCATAATATTAAATCTCTAAGGTGTTGCTGAAGCGTAAGATAATTCTTAGTTCCATCGGCTTGTTCTATATCGTAAAGTATATCGAAGAGGTGATTCTCGGCTGAATCATGTTAATCCATCCAGAGTTTAGTATATCTTTGTTCTGAAAAAGGTAAAACTCTCTTCTTGTGATCGAGGAAGGATCAGCTTAGTCAGAATAAGCTGTGCAATGGTATTATCATATTATCCATATATTTTTATTCCAAAAGTACGATATGTGTGTTATGATTTTAATCCCGTAATAAAAAGATAATGCCCGTAGAGCAGTTTATGAAAGTCATGCAAGTTATCTTGTTATCAGCGTGAATCTTACTTTAGACTTAGGCTCGTTCGAGGACGAACGAGAGTTTAAGTGGAGGAGAATGAAACGACCTCGGTCAGTCGTTTCGGAAGTTAGGACTCCGATTGGCGTGCCGATAATTTTAAAATATTCATAATGTCCATTAGGACCTGTCTGTAAAATTTGAGCTAAATCAGACCTCGTTTGGTAGGCATCGGAAGAAGGTTTCAGTTTTTATTGGCGATAAATATTAAAAAGAGATTTTTGAGCTCGGTTTTTGCCGAATGAGCTCCGATTCGAAATCCGAAAGCGCCGTTAGGTTCGTATGATTATTTGTGATTTTTGTAAACTTTCGAAAGTGAATTTCGATGTTGTTCGGCTAGTTTCCGCTAAAATGCCGAAAGTTAAATAATTTGACTTTTTCTATTTAAATTCGCATCTTGAGTTTCGGGAGTCCAATTTGAGATCCGCCTTCGCGAGTACACTATATATATTTTGTATAACTTGTATGCAAAAGTTGGAATTATTTCGAATATCGTAGGGTACCGTTTTAATTTTTAACATAGTAGCGAATTTTAAAGGAAAAAAAAAAGAAAAAAAAAAGGGAGAAAAGAAAAAAAGAAACGAAAGTTAGGCGGTTAGCATACATATAAGCTAAGAACGTTCTTAGCAGAAGCAGAAATGAGCAAAAGAAACAAAAATGAAACAGAGAACGCGGAGACGGAAAAAATGCGCAGAAATGGGAAAAAATGCCAGAAAATGAGAAAAGAGCCGGGAAAATAGTAGAATTTTTACTCTAAAACATTCAGGTAATGATCCTAATATATTATTTGAGTTTATTACGTATGTTTGAATATATTTTAACGGTAAAAACTTGGAATATTAGACATCGTTTTAATAAGTTCAATTAATAGTTTAAAGGGTCAAATGGACCCCGATAATGAAATTAATTATATATTTGTACTCAGTGAGTTATGGGAAACTTATAAATGTAATTTATTTGGGGTTTGGTTATGTGGCCTTAAACCCTGTATATAGGCCTGGCCTGCGTATTGCGTATGCGAATAGGGTATCAGGTTCCTACCTGGATTGCCCTAAGATGTGAGGAATGAAGCCTTTAGCCTAATTTGATATATTTTTCTGGTTATTGAACACAGTGGGATCGTTTGGCAATGAATCCAAAGGACAAAGCAGTTATTGAGTGGCTGTACTAACTTTGGAACGAGGTAAGTGTTTATATCCATTTCTTTGGATGCACCTGGCCTCGTGGATTTTCTACCACTTGTTCCTTACGTGTGTAGCTGCCGATAGGCGTACTCATTAAGCCTTAGCTTTGAATTTACATTGTATATTATATGTTATGTTATGTGGTTGGTATTGCATTGAGCATATGAGCATTGCACTCTGGTTTTGAGCATTGCATATACTTTCCGGTTGGCGATGAGAGTCCCGCACCGGTGAAGGGTCATTATTGCATATACTTCCCGGTTGGCGATGAGAGTCCCGCACCGGTGAAGGATCATTATTGCATATACTTCCCGGTAATCGATGAGAGTCCCGAGCCGGTGAAGGGTCATCATTGCATATACTTCCCGGTAATCGACGAGAGTCCCGAGCCGGTGAAGGGTCATTATTGCATATACTTCCCGGTAATCGATGAGAGTCCCGAGCCGGTGAAGGGTCATTACTGCATATATCTCCTGGTAGACGATGAGAGTCCCGCGCCGGAGATAGGTACCAGGCACATGTGGCTGCATTGCATAGTACCACATTCATCCCATTTCATTGCACCGCATACTGACTATGGTGTGTATTGTGTTGTGTTTTATGTATGCGGTATGTATACTATGTCGTGGACATATCTCAGTTTGTCTATATATTTCTGGCTCGTATTCTGGGTTGCGGGGATCGGGTTGCACGCCGCGACAGTATAAACATATGGATCGGGTTGCACGCCGCAACGGTATAAATATATGGATTGGGTCGCACGCCGCTATAGTATGAATATATGGATCGGGTTGCACGCCGCAACAGTATGAATATATGGATCGGGTTGCACGCCGCAACAGGATGTATTTCTGATTGTCGACATGTTCAAGATATCTATATATCCTGTCTACCTTATGTCCCTGGCTGTTTATGATTCCATACGTGTTTTCAGTTATTATTTGGCTTTGCCTGTTTATAGTTCAAATAAGATGGATTTAGTTTATCTATTTTTCTTCTCCCTGGCTAGCTATCCTATTCTTTGAGGTGGCTAGTCTGCCCCACTTATTGAGTCCTTTTGACTCACCCTTGTTTGTTGTTTGTTTCTTGTCTATCTATTCCGTTTCGGCAGGTTCGCTCCAGGATTGAGTTCGCCGCGTTGTTAAGGAGCGAAGACGACTTCAGCTGTCAGGGTGAGCCAGCTTTTATTCCGGATGGCCACCAGTTTATTGTTCATTATCTCAGTTGCATTTTGCTCCCTTCAAGACGTATCTGTCTTCTTTTGTACTCTTAGATGTCTGGTCTGGATAGCCCTAAACCTAGCATGTTGGGTAGTCAGCTGTAATTTCTTTTGTACAGCTTAGGGGTATCAGTATGTCTGTGTTTTTATTTTAAGTTTTGTCCTTATTTGTAAATTGTTATATTTATTTTTCTTATTTAATTGGTAAGGGTTCGCCCGACGGGTCTAGGGGAGGATGTCGGGTGCCCGCACGGCCTAACCGGATTCCGGGTCGTGTCAGTAGAATACTACTAATATTTGTATGGCTATTTAACAAAAGAAAATAAAAATCATGTAAGGAAGTATTATTAAAATAATGGACCAAAGGTAAGCAATATATATATAGCAGTACTTGGTTTCTGGTGTACCAAAGTACTCCATTCGCCAAAACTGAAGCAGGGAACTACCATCTCCAATTCGACTTTCAAGTTAATATCAAGGTAAGTTTTTCTTGCGGATTAGTGAAATTATATTATGATTATACAAGAATTTAGTATCTTAATAGATTATATTCATTGGGGAATTCCTTTAAACCTAGAAAGTTAAGGGTTGAACTTAAGTTCTTAAATTGGGGTAAAGATGAGAACTTTGGGATTGATTACGTAAATTGATTGTTGTAGTTGGTTGGTAACGTGAAGTACGTCAAGTTGCACTTGCAATTAGATTCAAGGAGGAAATTGAGGTGAGTTGAGACATACCCTTCCTAAGGTGCTTTTCTCACAAAGTACATGTATTTAAGGTGTTTGATAAATTGCTTTAGAGAAGTTAATGTACGTTTGATTGGAGCGGGCAAACGTTCATTATCCATTAATGTTTCCAAGTCGTTCTTTAGTATCAAGTATCTAGAAAGATGTTTCATAGCTTCCTTTACATCCCGATCATATATCTTTACTTGAGTACAATTTCATGAGATTATTTATGTTATTCTATGATTATTATTAAATGATTCAAGATTTAATTGTGTTTGAAAGCTAATGAAGCTATGATGAGATTTTAAATGAAAGCTTAAGTTCAAATTGAGGCCTTTGGTGCCAAGCAATATTTTAGATATTTTTGGGAGCTACCTTAAATTCTGAGAAGGGTAAACTTGTTCGTAGCCATAGTCGGGCTGCGGAGCGTGACCATAGTCGGGTTGCGTTTTACCCCGAAACTACCATGACAGGGTAGGTATGTGCCATAGTCGGGCACTATGTTATATTGCCATAGTCGGGCAATGAATGCTAGCGTGTCAGACACTTTGAACTGTGGGACGCCACGGGGATTAGAAAGAGAAAGAAAGAAAAGATGTCAGATTTGAGTGGTACTCCCTAGAAAGAAAATATAAGCTATTTTGGCAATATTTAAAGAGTTTATTTTGATCTAATGTTTCAGTTGTCTTAAAGTAAAGTTTACGCATTCATGTTTTATTAACTCTCGTTCCGGCCTTAGTGAGGGAGTCGATGATACTCACTGGGTGACGAGCGATTCGTTACTCACGTTCCTTTTTCTTGGAACCTACGTTGGCTTCGTCAACGTAGACGCAGGTCACAGAGGCAATCAGACTACAGGCTAGGACTCTCCCTCACATCCTCAGTTGTTGGTGAGCTCCGCTTTGGTTTCAGTGGAGACATATCAGTTTTCCTTACCAGTTCCTTCATTTATTTTATTTATTCAGTTGAGTATTGCCGGGGGTTTCATGTCTCGTGCAATATGACAGTCTTCCAATTTTAGAGGCTTTATAGACAATGAGTTAGAAGGGTTATGGCGCACATTTTAAGATTTAACGTTTAAGGTATTTTAAAGTGATATTGACTATTTATTATAAGATGCAGAGTTATTATTTATTTGAATTATTATGAGTTTTTGAAAGATGTATGAAAAGTTTAGCAGGTCTGGTTCACCTGGCCCCCAGGTGCCGTGTCATAACTCGTTCAAAAAACGGGTCGTGACAGGTTGAAAGGGATATTATGGAACCTTGGAATCGATCATAAGTCTCCGATGAATTTGAAGTGTGACAGTCAAGCAACGTTACATATTGCTCGGAATCCTGTCTTTCACGAACGCACTAAACACATCGAAGTCGACTGTCACTTTGTTCGCAATAAAATTATCGGAGGAATCAATCGTCCCAGCTATGTGCCTACGACCACGCAACTTGCTGATATTTTTACGAAGGCGCTGGGACGTGCCCAGTTCGAGTACTTCCTTAACAAGTTGGGCATAAGGAACCCTCACGCTCCAACTTGAGGGGAGTAATGAAGGTTATATTGTGAATAGGTTAAATATGTAAATAGGTTAGGTTATGTAAATTGTATATTGGGCCAAGCCCGTTAAGCTTACTTGGTCTCTAAGTTAGGTTTACTAGGTTTTCTCTAGATTTTCTCTTGTATAAATAGGGGACTCCTTTCATCAATGAGAGCAAGAGTTTTCACCTAAATCTTATTCTTCTCTCGTGTGAGTGTGTTCAATTTCTTTGGTTTGTTCGGTTTTTACAAGAATCACCTTTACTAAGCAACAATCCTCAAGAAAGACAACGCTTCTTGCAAATTGAATGACCAAGAAGAAAATATTCAAACGACTCACACCGATTGACACAAGTTCTTTAAAATCCCACGTCGGGGTTCGGCTCCATCAGAGACACTTCAATAGCAACTGCTATGTTCAAAATTCATAAAGACTTCATTCCTTACAATGAAATGGAAATGGAGTATTTATAGACTATGCTAAGGATAAAGCAGTAAATGGTCACAGGCGACCAATAGGAGTAAGCCACGTAGGGCTGCCTAATGAGTGTTCGGTTACTCCTTTAACCGAACACGTGACTTCGAACACTTGAGCTCGAGCTTCTTCACTTCGGTGCTCGGTTGCTCAACTCAGCTCATACTTGACATCGATCGCCCTTCCTTCGGTTCTTGCCTTTACTTCGGCGCCGACGTTGAGTGCTCGGTTGGGGTTCGGTCACTTCCTTCGAGCTCAAGCTTTTGGATGAAGCCTTTGGTTCTTGAGCTCTAATACTCAGCTTCGGAGTAGTTGCTTTCCTTTGCCCAAGACAAGTGAATGTGAACATCGTGCAGCAGCTTGGCTTGGCTTCGTGTCATCGGCCTCAGTGGATCGAACACTTGATCATCACGTGTTCGGACTGCATCAGTGTCTAACCCGCATATTATGTATTGTGCTCTTACTATTAGACCAAAATACTTCTCTTTTCGCACTCGTATTAGCTGTATACTAATAATGTTTAAGAAAATAACATGAAGAAATTTCTATAAATAGAGTAAAAGCTACAGGGCATTGATCATGCGAGCAACCACCACCCAAAAAGTTGTTATCAAGATATTAATTTTTGGATGATGCTAAAAAAAGTTTAAAAAAGAAAAACAAATAATTGGTGGACTAAATAATTAGTAGCTCGTAACAATTAGCACTTTAACATTCTAAGAAAGAAGACATCGATTTTTAATTTTAATAATCTATATACGTGCTGTACTAAAAGCATATGACTTTAGTGAATTAAGTGGATTCTAAGTTATAAGTTTGTTTTAATTATACAAAATAACTACTAAAGATTGAAGTGAAAATTGATAAGGATATAGACTCCTACTCTATCTAGGCTTAGTATTTGATTGTAATCCATTGTTCATATCTGTAGGCTATCATATGAATAACACACTCCTATCTACTCTACACTTCTACATGTATAAATGTAACGCTTTGTATCAATGATAAACTAAGAGACTTTCAATATCACATTCATCTCTTTTATGGTATCAAGAGCCTCTACACACTCTGACGAGTAATTTTTTTTTCCACAATGGCTGGCCAATCTTCTCCTTCCTCTCACAGTTCAACCACCACCTCTTCAGTAGTGCCTTCGCTTCATGGAAGCATTTTTCAGCCAAATCAGTTGATCACATTTAATCCTGCCTCTCAACTCTCATTTAAACTGTTAGGAAGCTCCAACTTTTCCACTTGAAAATCTCAAGTTACCACCCTACTATTTGGCTACGACCTCCTCACCTTTGTTGATGGTTCACTGTCTACTCCACCCATGTTCACTGTGGACTCCAATAACAAACAGTGTCCTAATCCAGATTTCAAACTATGTCAGCGACAAGATAGCCTTGTACGTAATGCCATCATGGCATCTATTGATGCAACAATTTCTCCACTCATTGCCCATGCTTCAACTGCCAAACAAGCCTGGGACATTCTACAAACCACCTATGCTAACAAATCACACTCTAGAATTTTTAGTTTGCGAGACACTCTTGCAAATCTTAAACGAGATGCTCGTCCCATAAGCGACTATATGC
This sequence comes from Petunia x hybrida, assembly GCA_037355625.1. NCBI lineage: Eukaryota > Viridiplantae > Streptophyta > Magnoliopsida > Solanales > Solanaceae > Petunia > Petunia x hybrida. The sequence continues at coordinate 4,284,133 of JBBBVM010000008.1, forward strand.
GAGAAATCAAGTCCATTGCGGACGACTTGGCTTCCAATGGTTCACCTTTATCAAATGAGGAGCTTGTTATCAAGGTCCTCAGTGGTTTAGGTTCTGAATACAAGGAACTCTCCTGTGCCATCAGGGCTCGTGACAACCCTATCACCTTTGAAGAACTTTATGACAAATTGCTTGCTCATGAAATGTTTCTCAAACATTCTGAACCCAAAGCTGAACCGCCCATAATCACAGCTCAATTCCATCAGTGCTACAACAACAACACATCTAAGAATAAAAATTCCAACTCGTCAAATCGTAGGAATAATCCTTCCAGCAATTCTTACAATTCCCGCACCCAAACTGCCCAGAACAATAACTCCCTAAACCATCAGAACTTCACTAAAACCAATAACCAGAGAGTTCAGTGCCAACTCTGTGACAAGTTTGGTCACATTGCAAAAGACTGCAGGTCGAAGTCGCACAATGCTATGGAAGCCTATGCAACTTTGTCAATCGTCGATCATACGCTGCAAATTCCTCCAGTCCTTGGGTTGTTGATTCCGGCGCCTCGCATCATATAACAAATGACCCTCACTCTCTCCGGGCTCCAACTGAGTTCTCGGGCAATGATGAAATTATAGTTGGTGATGGTAAAGGAATTCCTATAACTCACATTGGTCATGCTACTCTTTTTAGTTCCACCAATAATTTTAAATTACATAATGTTCTTTGCTCTCCAACTATTAAAAAGAAGTTAATTTCAGTTGCTCAATTTTGTAGATAAAATTTAACTTCGATTGAATTTTTTCCTCATTCTTTTGTGGTGAAGGATTTGAGCACGGGGGCATGTCTTCTTCAAGGCCAGAGTAAGGGCGATCTCTATGAATGGCCAGCGAACATGACCAAATTAGTCTCCACTATTCCTCAGGCACACTTTACTACATCACCTTCTCCATCGTTGTATCTTTGGCATGCTCGTCTTGGTCATCCACAACCCCGGATTACTAAAGCTTGTGTTTCCTCATTTCATCTACCAGTCACAAATAATGAGTCGTTTACTTTTTGCAATTCGTGCTTATGTAATAAAAGTCACCACCTACCATTTGGTGACAATTCAATTACTAGTTCTAGACCATTTGATGTTGTTTATTCCGATGTTTGGGGTCCCTCTCCAATTCTCTCCTTTGACAATTTCCGCTTTTATGTTATTTTTGTTGATCACTTCACAAAATATACATGGTTGTTTCCTATTAAAGCAAAGTCTGATGTTAAAGAAATTTTCCACAACTTTGTCCGTATGATTAAAAATTATTTTCAAGCGGTAATTAAAACATTATACACTGATGGAGGGGGTGAATATATTAGTCTCAATTCGACACTTATAGAACTTGGAATTCAACATCTCATGAGTCCTCCATATACTCCTCAATTAGTAGGCACTGCCGAACGAAAACATCGTCATGTCGTAGACACAGCCTTAACTCTTCTTCACCATGCTTCTATTCCAATCAAGTTTTGGTCTCTAGCTTTTCAAACAGCCGTGCACCTGATAAATAGACTGCCTACTCCACTTCTAGAACTCAAATCACCATTTCAATGATTCTTCGGAACCACACCAAATCATCTCAAACTGAGGGTATTTGGATGTCTATGTTATCCATGGTTAAAGCCTTACTCTTTCAACAAACTAGATCCTAAGTCTAAACCTTGTGTGTTTATGGGATATTCTGCTCATACCAATAGCTATGTGTGTCTCGACCTCACCACATCAAAAATTTATATCTCTAGGCATGTTGTTTTTGTAGAACACATATTCCCTTTTACAACCAATCATCTTCATCTTACTCGACCACAACCATCAACCACACTTGAGTGGACTAATCCAGATGACTCCCCATCCTTAACTCCTTCCGCTCAACCTTTAATTCATGTCGAACCTGCGCTAATTCATGTTCCAGTTGCGGCTGATTTGGTTGTTTCGGAGGCTGCTACAGGATCACCTACTCAAGGCCATGTAGATGACCTGCCTACAAGCTCCACTGTAAGTTCTTCTCCAAACTCACCCTCTCCATGTAATTCTCATTCTGGCAGCTCCTCTAATTCCGTACGACCAGTCGCACACAATCGTACTCATGATATGGTCACAAGGTCTCAAAACAACATCTTTAAACCTAAAGTAGTCTTTCATTACCTTGCAACCACCTCACCAAAGCAACTTCCCTTTACTCCTAACACTTTCACTCAAGCAGCGAAGTATCCTGAATGGCAATCTGCCATGAAAGCAGAATATAATGCTCTTCTAAAAAATAAGACGTGGTCTCTGGTTCCTTCAAACCAAGCTCATAACATTGTTGGGTGTAAGTGGGTGTTTCGTGTCAAACACAATCCTGATGGATCTGTAGAACGTTACAAAGCTAGATTAGTTGCAAAAGGGTTTCATCAACGGCCCGGCATCGATTTTCATTCCACCTTTAGTCCAATGATCAAAACAACAACAATTCGTCTTATTCTTGCCTTAGCAGTGTCTTTGAAATGGCCATTGCGTCAACTCGACGTAAATAATGCCTTCCTACAAGGTACACTTCATGAGGTTGTGTTTATGAAACAACCCCCTGGTTTCATAGATCCTCAGTTCCCTCACCATGTCTGCAAACTTCATAAGTCCATATATGGTCTTCGTCAAGCGCCAAGAGCTTGGTATAATGAACTTAAGGGCTTCCTCCTCTCATGTGGCTTTCTTCGGTCAAAATCTGATGACTCATTGTTTCTTAAATTCTCTCATAATTCTCTCATTGTTATTATGATTTATGTGGACGACATTATAGTTACCGGCTCTAATAATTTTCATGTTCAAGCAACAATCAAGTTACTAAGTGACAGATTCTCTATTAAGGACCTTGGTCCTTTACATTTTTTTCTTGGTGTTGAGGTCATGCAACATCCAACGGGGTTGGTTCTGACACAAAGCAGCTTCATTGCTGATGTCCTAAGCAAGTTCCAAATGCTTGAAGCCAACAGTGTTCATACACCTCTCTCAACAAGTGAAGTCCTTACTTTGGATGATGGTACTCCTTCAGCGGATGTCAAACTTTACCGGCAGGTTATTGGATCCCTTCAATACTTAAATTTCACCCGGCCTGATATTTGTTTTGCTGTCAACAAACTTGCGCAATTTCAACACTCTCCGACATTAAAGCATTGGCAGGCAGCAAAACGACTTCTACGTTATCTGAAGGGAACAATTACACATGGTCTTCACTTCACAGCTGGTAGCTCCTTAAAATTATATGCCTACTCAGATGCAGATTGGGGAGGTATCCCAGACACTAGACATTCAACCTCTGCATATGTTATTCTCCTAGGAAACAATCCCGTAAGTTGGTGCTCCAACAAGCAGCGTACTGTTGCTCGGTCCTCCACAGAAGCAGAGTATAGAGCAGTAGCAGGTGCTGCAGCTGAGCTTAATTGGCTCACTAATCTAATGTATGAACTGCACCTCAAGCAGCCATCTCCTCCTAAGGTCCTCTGTGACAATATCGGCGTCACTTACTTGTGTCGCCATCCCATCCTTCACAGTCGAATGAAGCATGTGGCTATCGATTTCCATTTTGTACGCGAACAAGTGGAAAAAGGGAAGATCTCAGTTCATCATGTACCAACGGGTGCTCAGCTAGCAGATGCACTAACTAAAGCTCTGCCCAAACGATCCTTCACTGATTTTGTTACCAAGATTGGTCTCAAGAAAATTGAGCCAATCTTGAGGGGGCGTGATAAGGATATAGACTCCTACTCTATCTAGGCTTAGTATTTGATTGTAATCCATTGTTCATATCTGTAGGCTATCATATGTATAACACACTCCTATCTACTCTACACTTCTACATGTATAAATGTAACGCTTTGTATCAATGATAAACTAAGAGACTTTCAATATCACATTCATCTCTTTTAAATAAGCAAACTAATTATGTCACGTCCTACAATTAATTAGCGGCACGGGTTGAAGTACTAGCATAACTCATGCAAAATCTATTCCAATGCATATTTGTTCCCATTGTTTTATGTAGTTTACTAGACATCGGCAAATTATTCAAAACGTAAAGCTACTTGAAAAGAAAAAGAAACACAGACTGAACAAACCATGAAAATTCTATATAAGGTTCATTAATTGAAATGAAATCTCGGACTTGTATGCTTCATTTCTTGGGCTCAAGGGATACATTCTTGGGAATCATTGGGTGGCTCAAAGGTAAAGTCACTAAAGCTTTTGCTTTAGACTCTCGAACATTTAGGCCCTCAAAATTTTACTATAGTTTATTTATATAATAAGGTTTCTTTGAAATGAAAAGGATGCTATCATTTATTCCAAATACACTACATTGATTTTGTTGTCAAAAATCTTATTAACACATATAAGTTTAATTTAGAGTTCTAAAAAAATACTTAAAAATCTTGGAAAGAATATTTTCACATTACCAACTTTGTAATTGTTTCTATTTATTCATATTAAAAATAGATTTAAAATATTAATTAAAAATTGTATTACTAAAGAATTAGGAAAAGTGAACTTTGAATTAAAATTTAATTAAAAAAAGATTATGACACCATATTAAGTTTGGCTTTGGGCCTCTCTATATTGTTGAGCCGCTCTAATCGTCTCCAATGTACCTGCATCTTTGAAAAGATAATTTCTCAAGTTCTCTTGCTCAATGCTTGTAAAGTATTCTATTTTGACTTCCTTTAACTTGTACCTCCGACTTTTCGATGGTAGGGATGCGCAACATATATTCTCATCTTCATATATAAACTTCAGGGTACTCATTCTATTCAAATCCCGTACAAAAGATAGGGTGCCCAGTTGAGGAAAAAGCCAAAGCAAACTATCAAGAACGTCCACAATTGAGGGAATTTTTGAACATCCATCAAACGTTATATATGCAAGCAATCAGAACCTCTATTTTAAAAGGCAGTTTTGGGACTCGTCCGGGGCTCGCCCTGGGGCAGGGCACTAGCAAAACGTCCTGAGACTCTCGGACGGGCTTAGATCCGTGAGACTTACGCCTCAAGCGTCCGACGATTTCTAGAAATTTCATGAGTATCGAGTACCACTGACTATCAATAAGTGTTACTCCCAGGATCAAGTGGAGTTCAACTTTTACCAAACTTGAAGCTTTTAGTTTGAGTGCTGGCAGTTGATCACCCCATGTACCATATGTGAAGCTTGTTAAATTATGAGTATCTAGTTCAGCAGCAATCAGATTCGGGGTTAATAATCTAAGATGCTTGAGCTTGTCACTTGAGATCTTCATTGTCTTCAATTCTTGGCAAAAGTCTAAGTACAAGACTTCAAGATTAGGTGCTACAATATCAACCATTTCGAATTCCGGACAAAATTTCAACACAACTCTCCTCAATTTGGGTAAAGTTCCCGCAATTTGTAAACGTGTTAGTCCGTGGCATTCACTTAAAGTTAAATCCTTTAAACCACTGCAGCTTTCACATATAGCTCGAATAAAATGCTCATCCAAAAATGACTTATAGAGAGTTTTAACACTGCATCAGCTTGTCTCCATATACTTCAACTGGAAAGGTTGAGAATATTGTTTTCTGCAACCATTTCTAAATAACTGGCCCTTGGGAAGTAGCTTAGATTTCTAGGATTCAGCGATGTCAGTCTTTTTTAATATGGCTTGATCTTGTATCCAATAAACAAGTTTGATCAAAATCAAAAGGGAATTGAGGACCACTTTAGTTGGTGGGTTGTTATTCATAGTTAGGCATATTCCTCTTTCTTTCTAATACGTAACATTTATAGTTTAATTCAGACTTGATAATGTGTAGATTATTTATATCAACAAGTTAAATTAACTTATAACTATAAATTATTCTTAATAGCAAACATGAGTAATCGATTGAAATCAAAGTGATGATGCAAAAATTTCTTTTACATTCCATGGTTATGAGTGGACTTACTATTCCTTTGAGAATTTTGCAACGCATGACAAATTTAGGAATTCCAATCACCTATTCTTTTTGGAGCATCAAAGATCCAATTCGATGGAGCTGATCAAGTCACTTTTATTCTAAATTAAACTTACTTTTCAAATTTATGCAAGGTACCCAACTTTTACAAGTTCAACGAACGCAAAACTTTATAAAAGTTCAAAAAGTACACATCAAAAGTTCAGTTGTTCAAACCTACTAATGCATTCGTCCAAATTTTCTTGTAAATTGTTATATGGGAGAATTACAAATATATACAACCCTAACACTAAAATTACAAAAAAATAACAATACTATATCACTTTACAAAAACTACCAATACTTTTTTTACATAATATATACAAAACCCATTTAAATCATATAAATTAGGGTTTTACCCTCTCCCTTCCCCACTGCTACAGTGATTTGGCGCTGCCACCACCTGCCGCCGGTCGCCGCCGGCCAGCCGCCGGTTGCCGGTGACCGGATTTTTTTTTTTTGTTTTAAAATCTGAAAAAAGTTGTACGTGCATAAACATACAAAAATACAATTTCATACTTAAAAAAGCATTTAATTTGATCTCTAAAAATACATAAACATACATAAAAACACTATCATATTAAAAAAATAGATTTTGATCTATAAAAATACATAAACATACATTAAAACACTAGAAATATATATGCATCACATATACAAACACATACAAAAAGGATTTGGATACATACAAAAGTTTAATGGTCACACATACTCACAAATACAGTTTATACAAAAAAATATATAAATTGACATACAAAATGTGTAGATTGAAATACACATACACAAATATACAATAAAATTACGTAGAGATTCAAAAAAATTAATTGTATTTATAAACCAAAACATATACACATTCAAAAACAAAAACAAACATAAAAAAAAAAAGGAGAAGCAGATCGCCGGCGTAGAAGCTCCGGTCACCTCCATAAGCAACAGATCTGGAGCTGTCCAGAGCAGCAGCGGCAATGCCACCACTCCGGCGACGGCGCAACAACAGAGATGAATAACAGCAGCAGCGTGCAGAAAAAAGCGATGTGCCTTACCGGAAAAGACACCGGCTGTTCGCCGGAGAAGGAGGAAGGGCGGGGGACAGGCGGGTGGGTGGGTGGAGTGGAGAGAAAGAGAGAGAAAATTAGGGTTTTGTGTTAGGGAGGGAGGAAAATGAAGAAAATGGTATGTATTGTAATATATTTAAAAGTATCGTTATTTAAGGTAAATATTTAAAAGTATCGGTATTTTTTGTAATTTAGCTATTAGGATTGTCATCTGGTGTAAATTTTCCTTTTTACAATGGCCTCAAAGTTTGGCAAATAAATGAACTTTTGATGGAGCCGTTAAAATTGTAAAAATTTTGCCCAGCGGCCACTTTTAACACCGGTATTTGGTTTGAGGCTACTATTTTCTTTGGTCTTACACTAGAGGCCATTTTTGGGCTTTTACTAAATAAACATTGACTTAAGTTCTGATCATTGACTGAAGTTCAGTCCATACGGTCCCTGAACTGAAGTTCCATCATTAAGGACTGAACTTCAGTCCATATGGCCCTGGACTGAAGTTCCATCTTTAAGGACTGAACTTCAGTCCATATGGCCCTGGACTGAAGTTCCATCTTTAAGGACTGGACTGAACTTCAGTCAACATGACCCTGGACTGAAGTTCTATCTTTAAGGATTGAACTTCAATCCATATGGCCTTGGACTGAAGTTCAATCTTTAAGGACGGAACTTCAGTCAACATGGCCCTGGACTGAAGTTCTGAACTTCAATCCATATGGCCCTGGACTGAAGTTCAATCTTTAAAGACTGAACTTCAATCCAGCCCCTGGACTGAAGTTCTATCTTTTAAGCGAAAGTGGCCACAAACTAAATATTTTGGTATTAGTGGCCTGTGCCTAAAGACCAGTGGCAAAAGTGACCTTTCGTGCACTTTTCCTGTTAAAATTGGAAAAAACTGATAATTAGCCAATTTTGGATGCCATAAGTAAGTTTTATCCACTGTTTCAGAATTAATTAAGAAATAAGCAAATTAACCCCCCTCCCCCCCCCCCCCTCCCACACTTTTTGGCGGTAAACAACATCCAGACTAGCCATAGTACAAGCATCTGAGACTTTGAACTAAACTTCAATAAAAAATCTGGACTTTTGTTCAAAGTTTCAGAAAAATCTCGGAGTTTCATATTTAAAGTCATTTTATACTAGGACTTTGAACATGTTCAAAATCTCAGTATTTTAATACTTGGATTCATATTTAAGTGATCCTAATATAAAATATTATATTTCAAAATTTTTTTCACAAATCTCAATATAAAATATTGAGATTTTTTCAAAATCTGCCTAGTCTTCAAAGAGTTTCGCACAATTGGCTAGTTTTTATTTAGCGCGGTGCAAACAAGGATACAGAACCAAATTTTTATACTAAAAGACAAGCGACAGACGAAAATTACCAAAAAATGGTCCCTATTTGCGAATTCTACCCGAAATATCACCATTTTCCTGAGATAGCAGTCTGCCGCAAGTTTCTACAGGTTTATGCAATTTTATACAAGTTTATAGATGTGTATAAAATTGTATAAATTTGTATAAGTGTGTATATGCGAGTGAATAATTCTGTATAAATTTTCAAATTTCTTTAGTATTAAGGATGTTTATATGAATTTTTACTTTTTTTATGTATATTCTTGTATTTTTTTCTCATTCCCTGCGCATTTATCTATATATAATTTATTTTTTAGGGAGAGATTTGTGTATACACTTGTTCTATATATAATTTATTTTTTAGGGAGAGTTTTATGTATACACTTGTCCAAAGCAATGATAATAAATAAAATCGACAACATAACTTCAGTGAAATAAAAAAAAGTAGCGACACCACCGGCGGGGAGGGTGTCTGCCGACGGCTCAGTGATAGGGGAGGAGAAGATTTGGTAGCTAGGATTTTTTATTTTGAAGAAATGCTTAAATTTGTAATTTTAGGGATGGATGTTATGTATGAAAAAAATATGGCATGCTATTTGTAATTTTGAGTAGTGTGCCTATTTCAGAAATTTTCCCAAATTTACATCGTTCCTCATCAAATTTAAAAATTTCTTTTGCACAAATATTTTGAGAATAGGGTCATAACATAAACAGCACGCCAATGATAGCCTAATCCGTGCAACTCCCCCTTCCAGTTCCATATTACGCAAATATCCTGCTTATTTTCACCGCCGTATTCCACCGCTATAACGGCGGCGATGGGTGACGGCGCCTCATGAAATTCAAATTTCTCTCCAAAACTTCCCTCACTTCTTACCACAAAAAATCTCTATTTAGAAAACTCTCCATGGCCGCCACAGAAAACCCTAACAACGACGACGATGACCGCCTCTGCTCCGCCACCACCACAACTACCACTGAACCGCCGTCTATAATAACGCCTCCGGCGGTGAACGGGTACTTGAATGGAGAATCACGGATTGAAAGGGCGTGGGCCCACTGGAGAAAAATAGGAGAACCGAAACTTATCGTAGCGCCAATGGTAGATAACTCGGAGTTGCCTTTTCGTATGTTGTGTAGAAAATACGGTGCTGAAGCTGCATATACGCCCATGCTTCATTCTCGTATTTTCAGCGAAAATGAAAAGTATCGCTCTCTTGAATTTACTACTTGCAAGGTAATGTATGTATTGTATCGTATCGTATAATATTTTTTGTTAGTACAAAAGTCTGGATAGATTGTATTCTGCCCCGTACTAGCAATCTGAAGAAATAACTTACTACAATATTGCTAAGAAAAAATAGAGTACGGGATTGAGTTATTAGTAACTTTTAGTACGGGGAAAATGCAAGATTGGATCTCGTTTTCGTTCATACTTGAATGCATTGAGATTTGTACACTTTAAGCAAGACTCTGATATCATAGTGTATCCTATTTCATTGTGTAATTTGCAGGAGGACCGTCCACTTTTTGTTCAGTTCTGCGCAAATGATCCAGACATTTTGCTAGAAGCAGCTCGAAGAGTAGAGCCTTATTGCGACTATGTGGATATCAACTTGGGGTAGCCTCTTTTTTTTCAGTCTTTTCCTTTGTCCAAACTTAGACTTGTTACTGATTTCCGTGGATAATATGTTATCCTCAATTCCTGTAGTCTTTTCCAGCATCTTTGATTTTAGCAATTATATTCAGTGACATCGACAGTCTCTATGCATAAAAAGAATATACTGTGTCCCTTGTTTGAGACTCGAGTTGAAATCTTTCACCATGCGATTAGGGATTAGGATACTGCATTGAATTCTGAAGTATCTCGGAACTGGACCTCTATTTTCTTGAGAAATTTCATTTTGAAATTAATTGAAGGACCCCTTTTTTCTTTTCTTTTTTGGTATTTGCTATGTCTATGTACAGTGTAGTAAGAACATCCATCGCTCTTCTTTGCTCCGACTCTTCTCCCCCCTGGAGCAGTTTTTTCACCTCACTGCGTCCTAATAGCAGCTACCTTAAGCTATTATCCGCTGTCTATTTCCCACCTACCTTCAGGTTTAAGGGCGCCTTGAGAACACTGTATTAAGACCAAACTACCTTCAACTAATTGGATGCCAAACATAAAATAATTTAGTACATATAAGGAAGGATATTTTAGTGGTTTTAAGGTCTTAAATGGTGGAATGATAATAAATATAAAAACAGTGGCAGTGGAGTTTGTATGAATAACAAATAATATGTTAATAGGTAATAAAATGCAGCATGTCATATTGCTAATACACCGCACGAACAATATGGACTCCACATTTTACCAAATGCTAGGCTATTCAATCCAGCCTTTGATATACTCTTGAACAAGTTCCAAGTGAATCTTCAACACAATACCCAGACTTGAATAACAACTCGAATAAGTCAAGATAACCCTGACGCAGAAGTTATCTATAAAAAGATAAGCATGGCGTAGACAAAAGCCTGCATTTAAGTGGAGAAGGGTTAGAGGGGTGGACCCATTATCCACCGAGTTTTGACTGTGCACCACTGGCTCACGGGGATTTCTCCATTATCAAAAAGAAAAAATAAATAAAAGAGAAGTCTAATTGGACTGATATCCATGAAACAAGCTCCAATGCATTGACTGTATTAGGATCTCTTTTTCCTTTTTCAACTTGCTGTGGAGATTGTGATTCCTTGTGGTAATGTAGGATCGTGGCGTACAAACTTAGGGACAAAGCACTCATTAAAATAAGAAAAAAGAACTTGGGGGCAAAACAGATTTTCTTCCAGGTCACGGTTAGCAACTTCTTCGGGTTGTGATTTGTTTTCTTTCTTCAGTTCAAAGTAGACTGCTTTATGCATCTTACTGAAGCTTGTGTGTGCTACTTTTACTGTATCATATCATTATTCCGTGCTTCTTTATCAGTTCAGTTGGCTTAACCTGTACTCTCTGTAGGTGTCCCCAACGCATTGCAAGACGAGGGAATTATGGAGCATTCCTCATGGATAATCTTCCTCTTGTCAAGTCTCTGGTAGAAAAGTTGGCTAACAACCTTCATGTTCCAGTGTCATGCAAAATCCGAGTTTTTCCTAACTTGCAAGATACACTTACTTATGCAAAGATGTTGGAGGATGCTGGTTGTTCTCTTTTAGCAGTGCATGGCCGAACAAGGGATGAAAAAGATGGAAAGAAATTCAGAGCCAATTGGGAGGCAATCAAGGCTGTTAGAAACGTTGTTAGAATTCCTGTCCTTGCTAATGGTGATATACGGCACATGGATGATGTTCAGACCTGCTTGGAACAGACTGGTGCTGACGGGGTACTTTCTGCTGAGTCTCTTCTGGAGAATCCAGCTCTATTTGCAGGATATCGAACTGCTGAATGGGGATCTGGCAGTGCAGGAATCAAGGAAGATGGTAAGTTAGACCAGGCTGAGCTAGTCGTCGAGTATTTGAAGTTATGTGAGAAATACCCAGTGCCATGGAGAATGATCCGTTCTCATGTGCACAAGATATTGGGTGAATGGTTTAGGATCCAGCCAAGCGTTAGAGAGGATTTTAACAAACAATCTACACTCACCTTTGAATTTCTTTATGAGTTGGTAAATCGATTAAGAGAACATGGGGTGAGCATACCACTTTATGTGAAGGAAACACAGGAGGAAGCAGTATCTTCAAATGGACACGTCGCATAAGGTATCCTCTTGTCAGTATGTTGGATACTAGTTAGATGAATCTAAAAGTAGAAAATTTCATTCTTTACTCTAGATTGATTATTGGTGAGTAAAACTGTAGATTGTTTCCCTCACCAGGATTAACCAAAATACTTGCAAGATTTAAAATTATCTCCACCCGTTCCCCTCAAATTTTCTGGTGATTGTACTAGATATCTTGTTGTATTCTATGAGGACATAGCTTGATCTCGCAGATTATTGTATTCTAAAGTTTACTCCAAACTGGTTATATTGTGGAGCTCTTTAACACAAGATATATTCTGAAGAGGATTGGCAAGTGTTGCCGAGGTACATCGATATCAATATGAAAGAATATGAACATTCACTATATAATTTTTGAGATGTCTCATGCGAAGACGATATGATTACTCTTATAACATATTTGCCACACGTATAACTCGATCCTACGTGAAATGTCCATTAAAAACGGTTTCCCTTTTTCCTTATAGAGTGTAAAAACGAAAAGAGGCTATAGCATTGACTAGACTCAATAGGCTTGAAGTACCAAACCAAGAAAGCTTATGTTAAAAATCAGTTTAGATTTATAAGAGACAGTTTTTCATCTTTATAAGATTTTATCAAAACAACCAAAACGAGTTATTAATGCAAACTAATTATCCCTGATTGTGACAACAAACATTAGGTTCACCACCAAGGCCTGTAGTCTAGTGGCACTTCTCCCACAATAGTTGTGGGTTCATTCATACTCCCCTTGTTCCATGATCTCCCAATGTAATAAGAAAAAAGTATAAATCATGAGATCCTTGGTAAGATTTAAATGCAAGGAGTCAGCTAAAGCAATGGTATCTTTTTTCTTATCATAAAAAGGAAAAGAGAAAAAGAGATCCAACTTGGGACACAAAGCACATAGTATAAATAAAATGAGATTAATGCAGAAGAAGAAACAAGGCATAGTTAATGATGTCTGCTTTCAGGAAAGGAAGTAACAATGTCAAGATGGTGTATGTTTCACCATCTGAAGCAATTGTAGCTTGCTTCTCATGTTATACACATATAATGACTGAGAATAATCAAAAGCAGAATCAGGTATAAATTCCAACTATAATGACTCAAGTTTGCCACTGCAACAAAAAACCAATCATCAAATCATTTGCCAGAAGATTGTCAGCTATCGGCAGCCTATCAACAGCGTACTTTGAAGTTGCATTAGGAACAATCACACGATATACGAGTGTTATTTAGACTAGAGGTGGATACTGCTTGGCCTGCTGTCTAATGCGCTTCTTGTACTCTACAGCATCCTGCATGAACTCAGCCATGAGCAGGCGTTATACAGGCAGTAACATTAACTAACTCCTATAATACATCAACATCAATCAAGAAAGACACGGATATTACATATTTTATTCCAGCATAATATTGTCTGCCCCACTAATACAGAAACTGGAACATGCTCACAAGTCACAACAGTAGCTTCTAGCATCAAACAGTTTTCGAAGTTGATTGAAACAATTCTTGTAAGCAATAAGATGAACAATAAAAGGTGCACATCACGAGTTTGGACCCTGCAGAAAACTGGCATTTTACTGGAAATAGTAGAGGGGCAGCCCTTGAGTTTGGGGATTCTTGGTTATGGGAAAACTGAAAAAGAAAGGACCTTGAGCTCCATTTCATACAACTCATTTGCTCTAAGGACCACCATTAGATATAGTAGCTAAACCACTAATGCTCCTAACCACCAAAAGCCAGAATTACACTTTTATACAGTGCATAGGAATACTATACTGAGACATAATGAAGCTAATGCACTAGCTGATACTGCCAACTTAAAACTAAATAATACACCTTCATCCATACTAAGTGGCCTCGACCGACTCAACATGTTTAAACTAGTAATCCCTCTATCTCCTATTAAACTGGCTCATCTGACCTGCCATTTATCAACATGCAATTTGAAAGTGTATTATAACGAAAAAAGGGTCCATTGCTGAAGCTTTAAGAGTGTCTAGTCACACGTTTTATGCAATGTCAAAAAATACATTGGAGAGTGCAAAACATATTTTTCCTTTTCAAAAAAGAAAATGTTTTGGAAAAAATCAGATTTGAGGGTAAGACAGTTGATAAGGGACAATGGCAATATAGTATTTGATTTTAAGAAATCATTATTACCTGAATAAAGAGATGATACCCTTCAGTTTGGGCAGGATCAGCAGGGTTTGGCTGATCTAACAGGTCTTGGATACCAACCAGTATCTGTTTCACTGTAATGGCTGGTCTCCACCCCTATTGATGATAAAAGCAAAGTAAAAACCCTTCTTATTAGTAAACCAAGACAACAAGAGAAAAATAGTGTAGAGAAGTAGCAAACTCCACGTACACTGTCTTCATTGAGGATCGACAAGCAAACTGTTCCTGATGGATACACATTCGGGTGGAAGAAGCCTTGTGGGAATTTGCACTTTGGTGGTTTGCTAGGATAATCTTCACTGAAGTGAATCGTAATTGGATAATAACCACCTTCCCAATCCGTCTGCATGTACTCAAAGTTGTTAATGAGTCTTAAAAAAGGTACAAGATTAAGAACCAGAAAATGCTAACATTTAACAAGCATCAAATGGTTCTTTTTCTTAATAAGGTAATAATTTTATTAATCTTGGGGACAACCCCACAACAGCCATCACATGAATTTAAGATGCTTTAAAGGAGGGACTTGGGGGGAAGAGAGGGGGGGGGGGTGGATCAGAGAGCATAAAAAAGAGGGCTAATACATTAAAAATCCCTTAAACTTGCTGTCATCTGCAACTTGCACACCTAAATTTTTCAGGGTTCTTACACCGCCCCTGGACTAGATTGTTAGATATCTATTACCCCCTTAGGCCAAATGTTGGCACGTGGTAATTTTTTAAATCTAAATGTTGTTTTTCTCATACTAACTAATTTTTTTCACACAAAACTACACTCTCAGCATGCATGGTAACAATGAGACCTGGGTAACAATTCAAGAACAGAGGGATTCGATAGCTGATAGGGATTAGACTTCGAAAAAAGAACAATTAAGATCCCAAACATTAATGACTATAATTATACATACAAACAAATACAAAAACCAATTTACAGTTACTAAGAAAGAAAGGTAGACAGTATATAGCCATTTTGCTAAAGTCAATGTGCCACTAGACAGCAGCACATCCACATGGAAGGGCCTGGGTTCACGTGCACGCATGTTCCCCCTCACAGATCATGTGTGGTACTGTTACAACTTTTACGAACTTACATATTTGACTTGGGCACCCATTGTGATAAGGGTGATAAGAGTGTCGTGGTGCACGCTTAAGGAACAATGGTCGCCCTTTATGTCGAGATCAGATACCTCCATGATCTACTGTATCATCAGTTTCATTGTTACAATACCGGCTGATACTTCTTTAATGTCAAAGGAAGGGAAATTATATTGTCAATAACAAATTCAGGATTCCCATTGAAGTGCTTTTAAAATTCTTAAGAGCTCTAGTTCTATGGTTGATTGTTAAGAAAGAATGTTGTCATGCAACTAGGCTACGTGAAACGAAATACTTTCTAAGAACTTGAGATTTCAAAACAAAGAATCAGTTAATACGAACACAATTAAAAGTTCCCAAATCTTTTCTATGAGTCATAATTGTTTCATTATACATACTACTGACACAGGAAAGCAGGAAAAACAAAACAAATCACCTGAAAAAAAAAGGAAATAAATTAAGGGACCATTTGACCTTTTGTATATAACACTTCCATAACCTTTGGTCTTCGCTCAACTTAAGCTTTTTCCTTAAACTAGCTTTAAATAATGGAAGGGAAGCCATGGAATAGTGGTAAAGTTGTCTCAGTGTGACCCAGGTCACGGGTTCAACCCGTGGAATCAGCCACTGACCCTTGTGTTAGGTTAGCCTGCCTACATCACACCCACTGGCCCGGACCCTTTGTGAAAATGGATGTGTCGTGCATTGGGCTGCCCTTTTTAGCTTAAAATAACCACAGCTCTTATGAAAATTTGAATTCACTTTCAACAGGTATAACTTAATCATTAAGTTGCAATAAGTACTATGCCCCAAGATGGAAGGTGTTCAAAATTCATTTAATGCAAAATTGGAGTATGTACATTTTACTGACCACACATGATCCTCTTCAATAAGTCACAAACTATACATATATTAGTCACTTAAATGTGGCTACTTCTTGATTACCTATTGTTGCAACACTCAAAGTTAGAGAAAGGCTTCAATGCTAGTTTTAAACTCCTGTTTATAAGATAGAAACAACACCAATATGGTAAAGTGTGTGCATCATGAACCCCCAAAATACACCATACTTGATGAGGTTTACCAAACTACCAGAAACCATTTCATCAAAGCTAGAAAGAATGTCAAGAAAAATCGAATGTTGGAAACTTGGGATGTGGGTGAGGGAGGGGTAAACCTGCAAATGCTATTCCATATCAAGCAGTATCATGGTTAACATAGACATCGAATATTTACAGCTATGTTGCTTGGATCCTCCGAAAATGTTGTCTGGTGTGTGTCGGATGCCCCAAAAGTAATGCATATTTGGAGGATCCGACACGAGTGTGGCGGCATTTTGGAGGATCTGAGCAACATAGGTTTACAGAGTCCTAATTGAGCATACATAATGCTAACAATTCCAAGAAAAATCCCGGAACAATAGAAGCTACTACCTTTGATGCTTTGGTAAGGACTTTAATTCAATAACAAAGAAAACAGAACTTATTCAACAAAGATGATGCAATAGTAACTACAACAGACACATCAAAAGCCAACAAAAGGAATCAAACTTGGTTGGTCCTTTAATTTCTAATTATGATTAGAAATTACAATCACAATAACAAAATCTTTGAAATTAAACTTCACAAAAGGTTGACTATTTCTGCAAATTTTTCACCACATCACTCTTTTTTCTTTTAAGAATGGCCTAAATAGCTGCTCACTCAACTCGTTAACCGCTTACTCAAAAAATAGCCAGCATATTATAATACATGTATAATATGCGTATAACCGTGTATAAGCACTGTATAATCTATATATACTGGCTAGGGAATGTAGATAGTGAATCCAGCTGGCTATTTATGCAAAGATCCCTTTTTTCTTGCAAAAACTCCAAATATTTTGTGATAGTGCATATTTTTTTTGACGACTCCACAGCAATAGCCACCATAGCCAGGATACATAGATTATACACTTATTATACACATGCTATACATAAAATATACATGGAATACACAAAAAAAATGGCTATTTTTCGTTTAAGTAGCCTAGTGGCCCTAGACAATGTTCAGGTAGTATAAAAGTCTCTTTCTTTTTTCTTGCAAAAAACTCTAAACACTCCCACAAACTACCACCTAAGCAAAACAAGAATGTAAAAAAATAACTAATAACTTGATTTCAAAGATTGAACACTTACCCCAGTTTTACCAGGAATAGAACAGTTCCACACCATTAAATTCACTGACCCATCTGAAAGTGTCTCTGGCTTAGCCACAAATCCCTATATAACCAAAAAAAAAAAAAAAAAAAAAAACATTGAGAAAAAAGCTCTAAATAACTGGAAAAAACAAGAAAGGAATCATTTATATAAAAAGCGGCGGAGCACAAAGCATCTTGTGTTCATCGCCGATAGGCGAAAAGGGTCGCACATCAAGTGATGTGATGTATGCAGCCACGTCTGATGTAAGCATCGGTGACTGTTTCCACGGTTCGAAGCCTCGTTTATATATAATATAAGTGAAAAGGAGAAGTAAACAAACATGAGGGTGATTCTTGCGCCAAGATTTGCGTTCTTCAGCAAGACGACCACGAGCTATACCTCCAGACATTCTCTTACGATATTGTTGTGTTTCAGAAGAGTAGTTTGAGGCTTAGGAATAGTCAAATTTTGGTGGCTGACTGCGCTGACATTTTAAAGAGT